>JAWWLV010000180.1:23616308-23694423 GCA_035041135.1 Platyrinchus mystaceus | reverse complement strand
TAAAAAATCCATTGCGCAGGCTTGAAAGGTAAAAACACCTTTCCCAGATCTTCGTTCGCGAAGACTGGCCACACACAACACACAATTACTGTAATGTATTTATTTATTTAATTTGCCTCAGTACTTCAAACTAGAAGGTGCTTAAATCTGGATGGCATTGGAGAGCAAGGCTTATAGTCACTGAAAAGCTTGAAGAGGAATTGCATCTCATGTCTGTGTGAGTTCTTCAAGAGGGCTACATCCACCATAGTGTCTTTCTGCATGGGGTGTCAGGCCTTTAAAGAAAGAAGGCCCTGCCTAACTCTTCCATTCCCCAGGGATGTGTCTTGTTAGAGAGTGTATGACCATGGTTGTGACTGAGTTGGGCTGCAAGTGGGTGAGTCCTTCAGCCAGTGCTGGAAAGTAAAGGAATGCCAAGCTTTTTTTTCCCATCCCCTGCATTTGACTCTAAACCCCTGCCTGGACATTACTTTGTGTCCAGTGTGGATGATAGATAGGTCTGTGCCCTCTCTTCAAAAACAGTATAAAAGTAACTGTGATGTCCTGCCTGTCATCAGATCCACTTATGAGCTGATTTCTTTGCCTTTTGCTACATCTTCCTGCTAATTACAGAGAGTAAATGAAGATGGTAGCTGGTCACACCATTGTCTGGCATAGGACATACCCAGTAGTTTTTAAATCCCACCCCACATAGTCGGCAACCCGTGTAAATAGAGGGACCTGAGAGTTGCAACTCATACCTCTCCCAACCTTTACAAGTTTCACATTTTATGAGAACAAGTTTTTCTTTCGAACATTTATGGTTCATCGAATTAGCATTTCTTCAGAGAATATTGTCATATGTTATTGCTGTTCCAAACCTGGCATAGGATATGAAAGTTCACAAGACTGAAAATAATATGAAAATCAGGCACTGAACATCAAAGGTACAAAGAACTTAGGGAAACAGCTTGTAGAAGGAGAGATTCATGGTACAGTGAAGTCAGTGGTAGTTCTGCTACTGACCTTCTGTGAGGACAGAGTTTCGTCTCTGGGGCTTAGCAAAGACTTGAAATTCAGAAATACTTTCACTGAAGGACACCACTTACAAGTTTTCTGGGAACATGACCTTTGTAACCTCAGTGTAACCTTTCCATCCCAATATGAAATTACCCAGGAATGATCAAAAACTGGGAATTGGGAATAGAAAATTAGGTGAGGAGTCTGAATGAAAGTGCCCTCACTTTACCAGCCTAAACCAGACTCAGGGTCTCTCTCCCTTCAGCTGTACTACAGAGACAACCTGAGTGACTTGCTTAGCTCCAGTGCAAGTTTCTGGAAAGCTGCAGTGAAATTTAATGAATCCTCTCTTGTTGTAAGAAGACAAAATATTTTTTTCCTAATAAAATAATATTGCTCACTACTCTTTCTTACTCTGTAGCAGGTACTGGCACATGTGCATGACTCAAGACTGGGATCATGCCCACCTCTTGGGAAGTGTTACCCATTTTCTGCATTTTATCCCCTGTCCAGTAGACATTTTGTCTCATTAGAGAATTGTATAAAACTGTAGAGCAAGAGCATTATTTCAACAAGTTCAGTTCTGCTTCTGTAAGGGTTCAAAGCTTATGTCCCGTGCTAGTCCTAAAATGTGTAGGCTGACAATTTTGAAAAATTTAGAGAATTATTCTGGAATGATGTGGGTGAAGTTGATTGAATAAATCTGACATGGGATAATAAAATGAATAAATGAAACAAAAGACCTCTGTCCCCTGGAATCTGTGAGGAAGCGAAAGAGAGAGGCAGGTTCCAGATGCAAAGTTCATGGTAATTTTTTTGCAAGATGAGGGTCCTGCATCCATTTCACCTGTCCTGGAAAGACAAAATACAGATGGACCCTGGTAAATGAAGGGTGCAAATGTTTGACCATTTGTTGTTTTTGCAGACTGTCTCTGTCAGAGCCTGGTGATTTGCATGGCTGAGAAGCAGGTTTGACTCCTGCTGTGTGGATGTGTTTGTTGTTCCTGCACTGCTGGGCACAGGAGCAGGGACAGCAGAGGCTGTCTGAGAATTTGTGGGGATACTTGACAAGAGGAGGTCTGCAGAATGTTCTGTATCAGGGGCATGATCCCTCTGGCCCTCTGTACCACTCATGCCTGGGTGACTCCTCATTGCATTGTACCAGCTTAGAGAAATTCCATCAGAGAGGTGACTAGGCCAGTGATTTTGCTAAGGCTGCAAGAAACTTTGAAGTTGCAATGAAAACAGGAGGACTGGGATACACAGGGGAAGATTTCCAGAAGTTGTCTCGTCTGTAAACATGAAAGTACAGGATCTGGATGTCCTTACTGGTAACATGAGTGAGTTACCAAACAAATGTGTGCTGCCCACTGGAATTGGTATCTCTGGATGATTTCCCTTTTAACTGTAGGCTTGGAATTAGTTTAGTGTGATTTAAGGTCTTCTGGGCTCATTGGACATGATTTTCTTAATTTGTTTAGGAATTTTTGCCAATGTGAAAGAAGAGGCAACTTCATAGACCTCCCTTTCCAGTAGTATTTTATTTATGAACCTTTTGATCTCCCAAACACAACTCTGGTGAGTGTTTGTCCAGTATGTACCATCCTGTGTTCAAGAAAGACCTCTCAGGTCAGCAGTTCACAAAAATATTGATCTCTCCTTACCCAACCCCCTGGGAAGATTCTGACTTGTGTATTTGTGTGTGTTGATCCTAATTGAGGAAAGCACCTTTGTGCAGGGAAGATCTTAAGATGTAAAGTCCCATTGTCACAAACATTTACCTGGATTTGTCACATGCCTTCATGTTTTTCCAACTGGATGTGGCTTTAAGTAGAACCTTAGGGGCTTTTCCATAGTGAGGCTTGAGAACCTGAACGGACACCACCTAAATAAAAATTAAATGAGCAAGTCAAATCCATGCCAGGAAGTACTGGTCATTCTTTTATTAATGTTCACTATTTGAGAGGCCATACTTCAAAAACATAATTACCTCCCTCTTGGTGTTTCAGTCATGCCTTTCTGTCAAGGTTTAATTCTTGAACCTGTCGAGACAGGTACACAGACATTTCTCTCTCTATCCATTGTACAACTAAGCCACTGTTCATTTAAGATGGAGTGATAGTCCTGGTCAAGTAGTCAAGATAGTCTCAGTCCTGACAGTTTAAGTGAAATACCTTCAAACTTTATCTGTATTTTTTTAATCTACATTTCAGAATCCTGATGCACTTAGACCGGCTGCAGTTATGAGGGTTAGTTATTTGCAACACCTTTCTCAGCACCTGGAGCGGAGCCTGGCTTTCCACTGCCTTGTGGTCCTTCCATGCCAGAAGCCCTTACGTGTTCCAGTAACTTCCAAAACTCTGCACCCTCTTTCCTCCTTCCCTCAGCTCTTTATTTATTCCCACTTCTTCTCCAGTCTGAGTCACTACCGTGCACTCTTCATCCACTTCTCTGCCTGACTATCAGTGTTTGCCATCCACCCTCCATACTTCAGTGCCTTAATTCAAGCTCAGAGTTACTTGAGGCTCTCAACCAAACAGAAGATGTCTTCACATAGATGAAACAATTTATTTCTTTGTCCTGAGAGCTTACCTATTTTAATTGCACCTTCCCCCTTGCTGGACTCATGACCATGTGCAAACATCTGACACTAGTGATTAATGTTAATGAAAATGATAAACAATGGAGAACTTAAATGAAAAGTCAGAGAGTCATAACCATGCATTACTGTGAGCTGACCCCATGTATTTGTGTGCAGAGCTGAACATTAGGGATTTAAAAGCTGTGCATCTTAAGTGCCTCAACAGGCTGTGTGGAGACAGTGAGTGATTCACCCCATCAAGAGCCAGACATCCACAGAGAGGTAGACAAAGCAGCCCCTGAAGGTGCTTTCTCTAATGATTATACAAGCTGATAGACAAGTGTGACCAGTCTCCCATTTAAGATGCATGAAGTTCAGTGGGGTGAATATCATTCTTTGCCTATATACACACACACCCACACGTGCTGTTTATCTGTACGTATACATGTCTGTAGTCAGTTTTTTATAAATGTATCCACATAAATGCAACCCACAGCACTCAAAGCATCGTTACAAGTATCTGCAGGGTTTTATACCCTTGTGCATGTGTTCCATGAAGCCTTTGAGCTGTAATACAGTCCCACAGAACTGTTTCCAGTTCATGTAACCTTAAGCCATGAGCCCCTGCCTGCACTTGGTGCTCTGTTGGCTCCGAATGCCGTGTGTGGCACCCAGCAGCCTTCCCACAGGTGGGCTGGTGCTGTGTGAGCAGCCAGCCCTCCCCAGCACTGAGGGCTGCCTGCTCACACCGTGCCTGATGATACAGCTTTTCAAGTCCATCCACTCTGTGAGACTGTCTGTAACCTGTAATACAGAGAGACAGACGTCATTACAGGCTGAAATGGCACATAAAAGCCTGTCTCCTAAGGAGCACGTGAGGGCTGAGCAGCGCACGTCCGCCTTTGCACACCGAGCAAGGAAACGCTACTGCTGATAATACTTGATGGTTGTGCAAGGCTGAATTCTGCTCGCTGGCACTTTTTATCTCTTGTCTTTCCTGTGCAAGTTCCTTGCTGTTTCTGGATGCTTGCTGTTTGTAGCTGTGTGCATTTACCTCTGGTTTCCACATCTCCAGAAGAATGTCACTTCCCTGTCCTTTCTGTCCTTTCACCATCTGTTTTCCTCTACGCTTCTCTACTTGGCGCTGTAGTCTTTCCGTCAGGCTGTTGCATTTCTGTCTTGCTGGAAATGCCAGAAACTTGCATTTTCCCTTTTCAGAGTAACAGTGGGGTCCCTCATCCTCTGAATGCACTTTTTGTTTGCTTGCTGGAATCCCGTTGGCCTTGGCTGGTTCCTGGGTAGATGTTGTGTATTTGCTGAAGACACATTTGCTTCTCTAAAGAGCTTTGCTTCTCCCTGATACTATCCAAAATTAATAGATGGGTTCTGACTGGTTTTATACTCGTTTGCACTTTTTTACTGTTTCTTACTGCTTCTTAGGGTTTTGTTCCTTAAGAAAAACAAGTAAAAATTATTTGGCTGGACTATACACCTGAGCTTCCCAAAAAACATGCAGTGGCAAGTTACTGTGGGGTGGATTTCAGTCCATCTCTGTGCACAGTGCTGGAAATTGCAGCACTTTGGGAGATGATTCAGAAGCAGGAGAGCCAGCCCTGACCCAGGGTGGGAAGGTGGATGGCTGGATGTGGAAATGACTTGGCTGCAAAGGACTGGAGTTGTGAAGGTGCTTTTCAGTTATCCCTCTTTGTCTCAGCAGGACCACAGAGCTTCTGGAGATTTCCAGGCAGCCAACCACTGATTCAGGAGGTTCAGATTTCCTAAAGCTTCCTTTGATTTAGAAACAAAAATCTCCACAGCAGCTTGGTAGGATTTGTGTTCCTCCATCACTGAAAACCCACTCTGTGGTCCAGCTCAGTATATATACGTGGAGCTTGGTTCTTGGGAAGGGTGAGCACCTGTGACCTGTAGGGAAGTGGTGACTCTTTGAGAAGGCATCTGATGTCCAAGACCCCCTGCGATGGGTATAACTCGGGTATTTGTGTTTCTCTAGTAATGATACGTATCATTTGCAGTGCTTGCTCTTGCCCCATTGACTGTGCAAGATCGAGCCCTTTGGGATTTCAAAACACACTGTAGATATTGAATATCTGAGCCTCCTAACCTTTCTGCAGATTAGGTAAGTGTTATTGCTCAGCATTGTAAGGGGGTAACTGAAGATATATCCCAGCTGAATTTGATGGAAAGAGGTTAAGTAACCTGCCCTAACCAAGAAGGGCGTTAGTAATAGAGCCATTGCTAAATCTCAGCCCCATCCACTGTTGGTTAGACAGTATTGCTTCACTGTGTACATCTGTCTCCTGCTTGAGATGCAAATGAATAAAACATGCTTTAATGTTGTCTATGTCCTTATTAGCCCATGCTGCTGAGGCATTTCTCTTTCAACATGCTGTGAGCATTACTATTACTGGGAAGTTCCTGATTTTCCAGTATTATTCCTGGTTTGCCAGCTGGATGCATGTGTTTATGTACAGTGGAAGTAAGAGCAGAGAACTCTCACCTTTGCTGCGCTTTTAGGCAAGATTGAACAGACAGTGGTGGGGACCAGGGCATCCTTAGTTCTCATAAAAGTGCTTGAGTTTTCCTGCTGTTACATGTCATCCTGTGTTAGTGCAGCAGTCAGTAGTGCATGCCCCAACACCTGGACCCACTAAGCTGTTGCCCAGCTTCTGTATCTGATGCTGCTTCCTCATTGCAAGGCATCTTCTGCTCTGTAGTGCAGTTCCACGTGACCAACGGCCAGGACCTCATTCTTCACAGGCATAGTGATACCAAATGGATTTTCCTAGTGTTTTTATGTCATTCCTCCACCAGGGAAAGGAGAGCTGTAGGTGTGGAAGCACTTGACTTTGAATTTCTGGCCACCTCAAAAAAAGACACTGTCATCTAATACTGGAGACCTGCAGTTTCATAGCAGTATTTTTTCAACTCTTTTCCTTCACATCCCCAAGCAAAAGTGGACTTGGAAACAAATCTAGCCACTTTCTAAAGCCTGGTTAAAAACAGCTGTGAGAGTAACCAACTGCCCTGTCCTGCCTTTGTGCTTTGGCTGGGCCTTCTGGTGTGTCTGACCAAGAACAGTCAGATGTCTCATGGTTAGTATAACCTGTTTGCCCTAATGCATCTTCATTTAGCTCTGGTGCAGTTTTTCATCCATCTTTCAAGATTGTTTGTCCTACTTTCAACTAGCAAAAGAGCCAGACAATCTCATTTTGTCAAACAGGTTTACAGCAACTCTAAGAAGCTTGGTCTATATTTAACCTGTGGCCTATTTTCAACATAACACAGGAGGAGGTGAAGTCCAGCCTCTTTTCTGCTCCTGCTTGACATTTCTGGAGGCAATTTCAGTCCTCCCATGTAAACTGGGGACAGCTCTTTGGCCTCTTTTGGTACCACCAAGCTATAGATTCTGAACAGCAAATTCATAGCACATTTCTGCCTTGTGTGCTTGTCTTGTTGGTTTAAAGTCTCACTTTCCAGTGCACTTCGACATAGTGTGGTTGACTGTACATAACTGTTGCTGAATGTGACAAGCACTGTGTACCTGTCTCATACAAGTGCCTGGACATTGTTAGCCAGGATGTGCTGTAAAACCTTCATGCAGAAATAGCCTCTGTGTGATTTGATTTTTTGGGGGTTGTTTTTTTTTTCCAGACGATTATTAAAGTTCCTTTCCTGTTAATTTAGGAGCAAAGTGTTGTTTGGTTTGGTTATGGGATTTTTTTTTTTTTTTTTGCAAACTCTGCTTTTTTTGTTGACAGTGCTTAATGGAAGCTTTATGAAGCACATGAACCTTTTGTATTAGTGGGCATTGATTTTCACTGCTTGAATTTGTGTGCATTGACATAAAGACTGTAAGCCCATTGATTGAGGTGCTGTCCAAGCCCATGTCACAGAGACTGTCCCAGCCACAGAACTCTTATCTACTCAGTGTTATGGTTTTGCACATGTGGACCAAATTCTGCTCTTGTACACATGGCAGAAAAATTACATTGGCTGACTCTAAGAACCATTGCTTGTCTGAATTCATTGCATCCTACTTGACATTTGCAGTGAAGACATGCTGTTTCCTTTCTTCTCAGGTAAGCAGCCAGGCGTGATGCTTTCTGTTAGTATTCCTTCCCCCCTGCCAGGACTGTTTTTCCTCCTCTTGCTTGGTAGCTTAGATGTTTGAGGCCATGTTTTGAACTTGACTTGTCTAAGTGCTTCTCCCTCCCTGTTTTGTTTCACAGGCGCTGGTTCGGCTTCCTCCTCATATTTCACAGTGTGATGAAGTCTTCAGGTTCTTCGAGGCTCGTCCGGAAGACCTTAACCCTCCAAAAGAGTAAGTGTTGTGATGGATTTCCAGTGCTGCCCAGTACATTTTGATTAGCTGGAAGGAAAAGGTCATTTGTTTTTTTTTACTGGTGTAGGTGTGGGAACTGATTTTGTAGCTTTCAAGCACTACCTGGAGAGTGCCCAGCAGTTACGCACAACGTTGGGTGTGTGGAGGACAAGGGAGTCAAGCAACCCTCAGACACAATTTTCAGCCATCCTCCACCCACCTTCATATTGTTTCTTGCTAATGGTTCTAATGAGGGAACCTCCCCTGGCTTGTGGGTTTCACCTGATAGTTATCACCAAAGAGTCATTTAGTTCCCAAAAGCATTGGCTCAATAGCAGGGGGAAATCCTGCCAGTAAGCACTTGGCTAATAATTAGCAGCTGCTTCTTTAAATGTACTCCTGCCCAGATATACTTAGTTATCTGAAGGGAGGAAGACTGTGGTCCAGATCCAAAATTGTCTCTAGAGAGTCTATTCTTTCTAAGCAGGAAGCCAAGAAAAGGCAGAGAAGAGTTCCCATTAAACACATTAAACAGAATCGCAGCCTTTACCTTGCAGCAGACAGGCTGATTCAGGCTGATGCAGTTAGGGTTCAGAGGACTAATTTATCCAGAGAAAGCATTGGCAGAAGGGTATTTACAAGCAACAGTGCTGCCTTGCCTGCTATTTCCTTTTCTCCTTCATACCAAACAGGATGTTTTATTGTGGTCCATAATAAGATTTTGACTTGATCCCATTGTGTTTTTTGCTGCTTTGTTGCATGATTTGAAACTTGATTGCAGGCTGCATTACCGTAATTTGCTTTCTCCGGTGTTTGCACAGCCAATTGGATAAGGGGAAATGTATGTAAAGCTCTTGGGTTTTGGGCACTTAACCACACGCAAACCTTTACTAAGTGGAAAGATTTGTATTGGCTTCAGTTCTCTGTTCCCATGGTGGTAGAAGGGAGAGAACTTTTACAATGTGATTTCCCAAACTTTGTCTCCTGCACGTGCGTGGTTTTATACAAGGGGATGTATTAGCATGCATACTAGAAAAAAACACTGCTGGTAAAGCTGAGAGCAAAGTCTTGTTTCTTGAATGAGGAAAAGAGCAGTTTTTAAATCAAAATCTGGATAAAGAGCTGCTTTATTTTTGTTTCCTAGTCATCCTTGTTTTAGAAAAATGTTTGGCAAAAACAATTGGCAGAAAAAATACAGTTGCTTGTACATTGTTAAACATATATTGCTAACTTAGAAACCATTTCAACAAGGTAAGCCTACACTCTGAGACCTGCTGACTATCAGTTTCCATTTAGGGTCTGTAAGTATATTTGCAAAGGTTGCTTGATCACACAACTACCCCCTGATGCAGAGACATGTGCCCATGGGCCAGGCAGAAATAGACACTCAGAAGATTAGTGAGGTCCCAAGAGCTATGGAGGAGTTCAGCTGGAGAATCTCAAATGGACATTGGGAGTCTGCTTTAAGCTCCTGACTTGCTTTCTGTACTGATACAGATCTTACAGCGCCTCTGCAAGGCCAGGGGATTGGCACCAAAGCCCACCCCCAGACTTGCACTGGTTGCTTTCCCTTTTCCCACCTCCAAGTTGTTGAGGGCCTTTTGCTGAGTTCCCAGTTCAACAGCCTTGCAGCAATTTTCAAGTTATCCCTTCACTCCCCTCCGGAAAAACAAAAAAGACTAAATGTTCTCAGCCCAAGCCTTGCATCCTATTCCAACCTAGTAATAAGTGTGATTTATTTCCCTGGAAAATGTAGAGCAATAGCCTGATTAAATCTCGCTTCACTAATGTCTGCAAGACATTAATCTAGCTGGGTTTAAACAAATCCTACCTCGTCTTCTGTAAGCAAACAGATCTTAGAGAAGGTGTCTAAGGTTTCTGCTGGGAGTGCTTCACAAAAGATGTATTGTTGAAACTGAAGATTAGTCTCTACAAAAAGATGATGTAAAAGCCAACGGAAACATCTCAGTGTTTTTCTTCTATGAACCGAGGGGGAAGGGAGGAGACCTGCGGCTCACTGGACCACTGTGTAGGGTCCGGGGGAAGGACACCTCCAGGGCTATTCTGAACCTTAGCAGGCACTGCAGGAAGGAGCACAAACAGCCAGAGAAATCCCAGTTTATTCACTCGTTTTGCTACTCTGCCAAGCCCCTCCAGAAACAGTGGGCCAGTGATGCCCAAGCCCTAGGAATTCAGTCTTCCCTGGGCCTTGTGGTCCATCATTCATCTCACTGGGGGTGGTAGGGCTGTAGCCTGGGGGCAGCATCTAGACTATCCTAATTATTTCATCTATTTCTTCAGCTGCTTCTTTTAGCCCTCTGCGCAAAGGTGGTTTGTATGTTGATCTATCAGCATAGACATGGCATTGATCTTGCTGGGTTGAAGAAGAACAAGCAAGAGACACAGCAACCAAGGGAGGGCAGAACGGAATAGCTTGTGCTGCCTTCATGTCTTGTCTTTGTGCGCAATGAGATGATCTTTAGTTTCATGTTGACCTACTCAGTTTTTCTGCAGCTGCCTGGCCTCATAAGACAAAGCTTGACCTAGAGTTTAACTAATTTTCAGGAGTCTAGCCTTAATCCCATGGGCATTTGGGTTGCTGAGCCCAGAGAGTCCATTGGCTTATTGCATGTCTGCAGAGCAGTGATTGAGCATATGCTTCCAGACAGAAGAGCCTGGAAGCTTAAACTTCAAGGGAGGAGGCACAAAAAAGTCTGGTTTACCTCGCAGCTGGGATGTGAGAGAGGTATCCATGCCTTTAACTGCTGATCCGTGACTTGCGATGATGCACTAATCTATGTATTGGTGCAGTAATTCAGCTGCGAGGCTGTGCCCTTCACTCCTGTTCCTATTGTCCTGAAAGAAACCCAGATTCCCCTGTTGTCCCTTAGACACTTTTACAAACATGTTACTGGCTTCTTCCTTACAACCCGTCATCTGCCCTACCCTTGCCTCCTCCCTGCTTCCTTGTGCAGTCCTCTCTGGGTTGTGCCGTGTTTGGCTTGCCGGCTGCTCCCTACAGAGTCATTTCCTACTGCTGCCGTGCTCTGATTGCCCTCAGTGCTGAGCAGCACACACAGTCCAGCTGTAATAAAAGCAGGGCTTTCCCAACACTGCATTAATCCAGCCAATTTGTTCAGTTGGATTCACAGCTTAGGTTTTCTGTTTCCTGTTTTGGTGATGGTCCAGGCTTTCGAGTCCTGTGACAATAGGCAGAAGGTATTCCTTTCAGCCCATTAAATGTCTCCTGGGTACAGTAGCTTGCAGGCAGAGAGCTGGAGACATGTCTCAAGAAATCTCAGTGTTTGAACTGGCTGACAGTCTCCTCTGAGCCTGCTGCTGCCTATGGAAATAGCTTCAGGTCAGATAGCTTCCAACAGCAGGTTTCCTTATGCTGCATGGGACAGACCATAGGAGGACACTAAATTCCTCTGTGGAATGGTCTGGGAGCTCCCTCAGACTGTTTCACATGGTTAAAACATGGCCTTTTCAAGGGAGCTTCAGGCCACAGGAGCACTGATGAGCAAGGCAGGGTTTGGAGCTCCAGTGCCAGTGTTCCCAGGGCAGCTGCTTCGCTCCACTCTGTGAATTATCTGCAGAAGAATCAAGCATCAAACCTTCAGCCCTGGTACAAGAGGAGCAGCTTTCAACTGCTTACGTTTCTAATATGTGGCATTTTATTGTTTGAGCAAACATCAGTGTCTATAGGCACATGGGTGGCCATGTAAGGACCAGATTCTGCACTGCTAGGGAAGGAGACAATGATATGAGAAAAGACATTGTAAAGTGAGAAGGAAGTGCATTTTTATTTTATTTTATTTATGAAAGCCATTCATTTACTGGATACTTCTGTTAATAATTATAATTACTGATAACTAAAACAGAGGTGGATTAATTTCAGATTTCTACTGGGGATTTAAATTCAAGGCTGAGGTCAGGCCAGGGCTCACAGTCAACAAACAAAATCTCAGAAACCAATTTTTTTAATGGTTCTTTTTTACTAGAAATAACAGAACTACCCAAAGAGTAGGATTAATCAATTAGACACTGCATATGGTCCACTGGGTTTAGGGCTTTTTTGTAGATAGGTTCAAAATATCACAGCCAGACCACTCTTGTGAGAGTTTGTTTTTTCTTTCTGGGTCTAGACCTAGTCTAAAAAGCAGATCAAGAGCCAAGGATTCTGTTCTCCCATACTCCCCCTACAGAGATGCATGCAGGCTCAAACAAGATTTCTTTTTAAACTACTTCTAATAATATTAACAGCTGAATTTAAAGCAGTGTTCAATATCTGAGAATACTTTGCCTGGAAGAATCATAACATGATTTTCAAACAATATGCAAATCCAGAAAAACTTGGGGACTTATTAAGTATACACCATAATGGTATGAGGGTTGATACAGAAGATGGATTTAATGCTGAAGGTGCCTTTACTAAAGAACAGAAATTATTGTGGTCTGTAGCCATGAGCTTTACTGATCCTATCTTATTGCATAAATATTGGTGTAACACTGAGATGCTCTGATGCCAGACAGCCACTGTAAATTGGAAGCTGCATTCTCCCTTGTCCTGATAATGACACTGCCAGGGTAATGCAGTGACCACGTTAAGGAAACTGCTTTAGTTTATGAGCCTACTGGTGCTAAAGCACAATTCCCTAATACACCTTTTTTTCTATATATGAGCATGACTGTGTTTACATACAGATCTTTCTGTTTCCCAAATGTACTTTGATCTGCTCTGTAACAATAATTCAGTTACCTATTGGCAGAGGAGGAAAGTTGTTCATGTGTAAAATATCCACATTTATTCTTATTTGTTTGTTATTATGAAAATATTTTCTCTTACATTTCATCCCTTGTATTTATTTTGTTATATTTCACTTATATTTCATCCCTTTTGAATTGTTTTTCCTAACACATTGGAATCCTGAGCTTCTGAGCAGATGTGTTATGAGGAAAGCTGAAATCCTTTTTTTGTGATTGCTCATTTTACAGGACTTACAGTACAGATAATTTCCACATCCTTTAGGAATGTGGTCAGCTCCATTTGATGACAATTGATGTTACAGTCTGCATTTGGCACTGTTATGATGACTTCTCAACACACACATTTTATTTGGGAAATTCGTTCCACTTCAGAGTTGCAGAATGGTAATTGATTTCCCTAAGAAATGCAAAATCATAGAAAAGATGGAGGTTTTATTTTTCTGTGACTTTTTTTTTTCCTCTGGAAAATAAATTACAAAAAAAATAGCAGGAAAAACACTCAATATAGATGATGACAGGATAAGACAGTTCAAACCCACTGTTCTGAAGAGAAGAAAAAGTTAATATTTTCAAAAAATGGTTTATTCACCTTCACCGAGATTTAGGTAGCTAAGGATGCAACAGCGTGTTACAGCTGAGATTGCCAAGAACTGTGCTTGGCTACTCCTAACTAGTCACTCAGCTCTCACTGATTTCTCTGGGAATTAGGTACCTCAGCTCTTTGAGATCTGAGTGTTGTAGAGCACCTGTGTTTATTTTCTCAGTTGTGCTTGTTTTAGGGCTGCATGTACTACAAATACTTGGCCTCGGCACCTAAAATTGTTGAGAAAATGTTTTTTTTCAGTTTCTACATCGCAGAAGTGCTTTACAGTATCCTGCTCCCAGTGTGGGATTGTCACAAATTCGTGGCTGAGAGGTCAGGCAGCCTTGTGCCCCAGAAACAGAGGAGTCAAGTGTGGCTGATCCCCAGTTGTGCCCCCTCTGACCCGGAGAGAGGAGCTCAGTCTCTGGGGCGCAGCCATTGTCAGATGGGGCTCTGGATACCCCGACAGTGTGTGCTGCCTTTCATCAGTGCTTGTGATCTTTGGAAGGTCTCACTTGGAGATTGTTATCTTAAATAAACTAAGCCAATGCAGGAATGGAAAAAAGGAAATAACAGATTCATTACTTGTTCTCTTCTTTAGTTTCACATGGGACTTTCCCTTTTGTTTGCAACCTATAAACGATTTGTACTGGAATATCAAATGGAGGATATTGAAATTTGCTACTGGCTGCAGCATCGGTGATACCGGCAAATAACTCAGCCTTCCTGAGAAAATATTTGAATCTTTTTTGTTACTCATGCGGAAAATGAAAAAAGAAATTATATGTAGATAAATATCAAACAATAAACTTGGGGTAAAACAGAAAGCATGTTAAATGAAATAGGTTCAGCAACTACAAAAGAAAGCTGTAGAAGTATGGCAGTTGGAACAGCATATGTTACTGCAGTTACTGTACAGCAAGAGCTTTTATCCCTTGCCTTGAGTATCACATTTGGCTTTGCTCATGCTTTTAGGTCTGACTGTGAAAGGACACAGAGCTGAGAGGAGCAAAGACAGTTTAATGTATTGACACTTGGCACTGGCAGCCAAGTGTACAGAAATAGCTTTTGCCTGGATTGGTTATGAGCACGCTGCAGGACTTAAAAGTCATGGGCACAGGATGGATTAAGAATAACCAGACTTAGTTGAAATTCATCAGTATGAGAATGAGATCAGAGCCTTGCCAAAACCCAGCAGCTTCAGCAGAGGCACCAGACACTGCCTCGTTGGGGCCAAACACAAGAGTAGTGTCAGTGCTAGTTTAGTTCACTGTTTATGAGCACAAATTCAAAACAATTTTTTTTTCTCTAGAAGAATAGTGACTGAAGAGGTATTTTGAAATGTGGAGATGTTGCCTTTAGAAAAACTAAATGCCAGGCCTGTTGGCTCAACGGCTTTTTTCCTGCCCAATTATTTTTGTTCTTATACTAAAGGAACAATTACTGCTGATAATTTGCCAATGCTTGTTTTGTAGATTAGAAAGTAATAGTTTGCTTTATGTTTAACTTAACACATAAAATTCCTTCTTTCTGGGGAAAAGAAGTTGGGTGGTTAATGCAGGGGATTAGGAAATCTGCTCCTTACTGTCTCATTGATTTATTTTATGATGTTGGAATGGCCTCTCACATGTCCTTGCTGTACTTGCAGAATGATTGCAGAGGTATGGTTTCAGAAATTTGCTAAGAGGATTTGATTCTGGTAAGGAAACCCCATTCCTGACATAATATAGTTTTAGAAATGACCAGTTAGAAAAATAATTTGTTTTTAAAATTGTCAGTCAACATTGGAAGAAACATGACTTCCAGAATTTGTCAGGAAAGCCTGTTGTGCTGGTGTTTCTAGATGCAAAACCAGTTAGGAAGTCAAAAGGAGTAAATATGCTCATCTGGCAGTGGGGTAAACCTGGGCTAATGAGCCAGCATTGGAACAGAACCAAAATAACTGGATTCAGAGGTTATCAAGCTTGTTGTGAAGGATTTGGGGCATCAGTTGTCCTTGAGCCCTCACTTCTAGAGAGGTTTGGCTCAGTGCCACAGGATCTTCTGAAGTTCTGTGTTTAAAGACTGGTGATACTTGGTTTGCTGCCCCAGAATAGGAGCAGCCCACAGGGTTGAATTGCCCATGCTGACAGACACGAGAGAGATCTTTAGGTCTGTGCAGAAGACAAGTGTCCTGCTGTGCTTTGTGGCTAAGCCTGGAACTGAGAAGAGGAAGAGGGATGAGGACTTCCTCTTCTTATCTGGATTTCTTGTTCTGGTGAGCCCCTGCTAGCAGGTTAATTGCATGCACTGAGATATCTGTTACCATTGGCTCGTGACCTGCCAGGCAGGAGGAGATGGGGTGGGGTTTTCTATTCACTGGCATGACAGAATTGAATATAGCCTGTCTTATCCTCCGTGTGTCACTTCTCTGGAAGACAAGAATAGTCAGCTTATGTTGCAAATATAATTATATCATGGAGAAAAATCCAGCTTGTCATTGCTATGTCTATATTTAATATGGTCGCACTATTGTTTAATGAAAATCTTTTTCCACTCTGAAGAGGAAGGCACTGAGGACAGACATTCTCAATAGGGTGTTTGCTGCCAGGGTGATAAATTGTCCCCCAGTGGCTCCTGGGGTCGGATTGGATTTTTCAGTGCTCTGCTCTTCCTATTGTTGATTGCTGTGTAATTTTGATGTTGCTTATCTAGAGAGTCCCTTTGTTTTTAGCACTGTTGAGCCTCGCTGGTTATAAAAAAGAGTGGTTTTTCTCATGTACACATGCCTAGTGTGACCCTATGTGTGATTCTGAACTGTTTGGGGGCAAGGTAAGGCTTCCCATTACATTTGATGGAGTTTTATTAGGCTGTACTATATGCAACAAGGGAAGCATTGCTTAAAATATATCCACAGACCAGGTGGAGTTGACAGTTCACATTTATTTAAGGTGAAGCATTTCCATCTAAACACTGGGAAGTAGAGGTTATGTTCTCTGGTAAACAGGACTTTAAGAGTCTCAGGCACTTCCCTTAGCATCCAGGAGTTGCCTCTGAAGAGAGAGGAGGAAGTGTTAGCAATCAAAGGGTGCTGAACAACAGGTAAAGCAAGTCAGGTCTCTCTGGAGAGCTGCTGTCTCTTGCTTTTTGTTGTTATGAGAGCTTGGTTTTGTTTCTGGCTTTGCTGAATCATATTATTATTTGGTGTACCTGGCTTCACCTGTTCACCCTGGGCCTCCAAAGGATTTGCACTTACATTACAGAGGTCTCGGTGTTTTGTGTCCATCACAGAGGTTTGCATTCAGCTTCCAATGCTGCTACTGGTTAAAGTGTTGCTTGTAGCAAGTCCGGAAATAAAAAACTTTTGTGGCAGTAGGGAACCTGGAGTGCTGCACACGTCCAGGATGATTTCTGTTGCTCTGTTCTTCTGTCTCTGGAGGAATAGGGTGCCTTTAGGACTTTGGATGTATAAAAAATTACCAGACCTCAAGTGGTTCTGCCTGAAGCAGACAGTGATCTATTGGTAGATTCATTTCCACCCTTTCCATCTTCTTGACTGGTCTGCAGCTGACTGTCTTTCATGCATGCCATTCCCAGAAACACGAGCAGAGGATCAAATAACAACATGTTTTGACTCCAAACTCTGGAGTGACTTATCATGGTATCAAAGCTTTTGATTTAATTGAAATTTCACAGATAACCCTAGACCTGCTTTTAAGTGCAGACTCAAGAGCCAGTGGGAATTCAATTAACGGTCCGTTCCCCCCCCCCATTTCCCCCACCCCTTTTAATGCTTGCATCTTGTTTGGGAGGTTTATGGAAGGGATTTGCTACTGTTTATCTCTAGGTAGAGCTGTGTGTCTGAGTTCAAAGATACCCTTTGTCTTTGGGCCTCTCTTTTTCCAGTTATGCCGGAGTTTGCTTGGAATTACCCTGCTGACAGTAATGGACTATTTGAGATTGACGCTGATGTAAGGATTGCAGAATTTGTTGTGTAAAAAGTAGAATTCTTTCCTTGTTTCTATTCACTCTCTTAAAACCATTGGCCAAAGCTCAGAAAAGATGTTCATTTAAACAGACCTCTGATATATAGTGAATAGAGGATTGACTGTGGCTTTGCAATACTTTAGTCTAATCTAATAAATGCTGGTTATTTGCTGGATTCTTGCAAGCTGTATTTGCTTCCCAGCTCCAAGGAGTTTTAATAGCTACCTCCAGTAATGCTGACTGCAGTACACTGTGGTGAACCTCAGAACACTGTATATGTCTGATTACATTTGCTTTCAATTACACTCTTGTGGGTTTGAAAAATCAGAGCAGTTCAGGCTCATTTGGGAACCACCACAAAAAATCACTAGTAACCTGAGATACCTAGTGCTTGAAAATATAAAGGAAGAATAAAATGTTGAAAACTGGGGACCAAAAAATGTCTATTTTGCTTTATGAGAAGTCAACCATTGCAACAACTGTAGGGTTAGGATGGCTGGGGTACCATATCTAACAGATAAACCTTTTCCTTTCCCATCCAAGCGTGCTGGGAATGAAGTGTGAATGACTCATGCCAGAGACAGCATTCATCAGAGACTTGAAGCTGACCTGATTCACTTGTGAATTAGCAATGTTGCTGTCTTTGCTGCTCCCCATTGGATAGATTGGTGGTCCTTTTTCTAATTATTAGAACCTCAGTGTTGTCCTCGCTTGCTAGGGGAGCTGTATAGTTCTTGAGGACGCTAAGATTAAATTAATCTTATTTCCCTCAAAATGCACGATTATCCTCTAAACCTGGGTAAAAGAGGAGTTATCTTTTCATGAAAACATTTAACCAAAAATGAACCTCTCAGTTCCTGTTCCTACTGAGCAGCAGGATGGCTGTAGAGTGAACAGACATGTACAGAGACATCTGGCAGAACGGCTTTGCGGGTGACCCTTCTGCAGTGGTGCTCAGGTCTCTGGGTGCTGCGTGGTTGGGACTTGATCTGTCTGGTCCTGTCCACGTAATGCCTCACTCTTCCAGCAGGCAGCTCCGGGAGAGCATCAGCCATGCAGCTGATCCCTTTCACCTGTGCCAGCATCTGGAGAGCAAAAAAAGGGCTCATGAATGCACTCAAGAGCAAACCCTGGTGCAACACTTTTTTGGGACATTATAAATGTTTGGTAAATAAAAGAGGAACAAGAAGGGTTTCACTGTGAAAAAGCCCAGCCACAGCACTGTGACACTGGCAACAGTGCAGTGAATTTTCACCCTAAGTGAGGAAAACTATTTCAGCTATTCAGAACTTAGGAGCAGAAGGTGGGGTGTAAGGCTGTCATCAACCACTTAAAATAAGGGCAAATGCAAACAAGGTATGCAGACTGAGTAACCGGGGGCAGCTTTTATTCTTGTAGTGGGGACCAGTACGTGTGGCCAGTGTTCTACATTTCTTCCTACAGGAATGTTTTAGCAATACAGCTCCCAAATTTGTTAGGGCATATGGGTAACAAAACCGAAAGCTTTCCTTTCTCTGGTCCCAATAACAAGGTTCTTCAGCTTGCATTTAACCTCTGCAGACCCTGTAGCTGGTAACCCAGATGCTGAGGGCATCTTGCTGAGTCTAGATGAGTTCCTTCACCTCCATACATATCTCTATACTGAAGCTAAGGGCCAGGGCACTAGAGAAACCCTACAAACAGCTTTAAACTCTTGCAGCAAGAGGTCAGTGGAAAGCTATCTTATTGTTGGCCCCCATCTCAATGCACAAAGCAGGGCTCTGTGGGACACGCACTTAACAGTGCTATTAATGCTCACGATGCATCAGTGTCATCCCCTGGGGGGAGGAGGAGCCCCAGTGGCTGAACTGCACGGTCCATACCAGCTAATGAGATGCTGTTCTTGCCAGCCCTGACAAATAGGCTTCTGTTGATGTTCATTGTTATTGTTCTCCTGCTCATCTGTGTGTTTGGGAGGGGGTTGTGTTACAGATGCTTGGCTGAGGGATGGCAGGGTGACCCACACTAGCGAGCCAGCGGGCTCCAAAGGTGAGCTGGGGTTTTAATAAGAGGCAGACGTTCAGCAGATGAGGAGAAAGCTTTGAATCCCTTCAATAAAGTAGTATGTTGGAGTGAGTAGTTACAAGAAGTAGGAGTTCTGCAGGGAACCAAGATAAAAGGAGGCTTTCAGGCAGGAGAGAGGATTTCTGCCTTTTCCAGATGTAGCATTTGCATTTGGAGAAGGAGAACAGCCAAAAGGCCATGCTGATGAAGGATGCTTTGTGGTGCTTCCAGCCTCCGAAAAAATGCAGTCCTTTGAAATTTAGGTGCTTTGGGATTATTAGGCAAGGGATGAAATAGGCATCGTAAGAGGAGTCCCTTTCCCCCTCTTCTTATGGAAGGCTGATCTCCAGTGGTTTATATAATTACTACTTTTTTTTCCTTTTTTGTCTGGTTTCTCTTAAGGCTTTTATTTCTAAGACAGTCTTGGCTCAGTCATTCAGCATCCTCATAAATCAGAAAATTTTGTCCTTGCAGATTTCTGACAAGTGGTTTATATTTAATTTTTTTGTTGACAAGCATATAAACTACTGAGCCCTGGTTTATTGCCCAATACATCCTGATCCCTGGCAGGATAAGTATTGTTTGAGAAAAGACTGAATTAATATCAGCAAGCAGAGAATTTTGGGCTTTAACAAACAAATGTTGCTTTCTGACATGATTTTGTCTATCCTAATATATGATCAAAAAATCTCCAATCTTACCTCCATTTCAGATTCATTCAGTTCAAATGTACTCTTGTGCCATGGAGCTGTATAAGTAGAATATGTGACAATCAGTTTAAGAGAGCACTTACCCAAAATAGGCCATTTAAAACCTTGGGGCTCTAATGGTCCTTTGCAAGATTCCTGAAAAAGTTTTTTCAGTCATGTCTGCTTCTTCTTTTAAGGCTTTATTTTCAAAACATCAAAGCAAATTCCTGATTTTGAATTAAGTAGGACACAGCCCAACAGAGACACATGCCCAGAACATTTCACCTCCAGAGTAATGCAGCTAGATAACATTAAATTTGCTGTCAGCCTCATCCTGAGAGCAGCCCTCCTCCTCCAGACATTTATGCACGTGGGTAGCTTGCTACACAGTGAATAATTGTATTGAATTCAACGGGAGCACACGTGCACCTGAAGTTATTTGTGTGTGTATTCATGTGTCTGTTTGCTTGATGGGAATGAAAAACGCTGGAGAGGATTGGGATACAAAGGAGGTTTATTCATCAGTAACCCCCTCTGCAATTCATGTTAACTCCTCTTTCTTGCCTGGAGATGGACAGGTATGGAGTACGTGCACACACAGGCTTTGGGGCCAGCACAACAGCTTTAACTTGAACTAAGGCACCAGCTTTCAAGGGATGAGGGTAGGAAACATCTGTTCTCAGAGACCCATAAACACAGATATCACATGACAAAACCAGCAGAAAGGCTTGACTGGCCTGATCGTTAGAGGTTTTATATAGCAGATAATTTGTTTGTCCCCTGGATGCTTTTTTTATGCATTCATTTTTACAACTTTTTCATAAAAAAGAGAAAAAACCCAAAACACTAAAAAGATCATGAAAGCAATTAGGTATGTGTCTTCATCTGTATCTTTGAGAGGACCTTTTAATTGTGTAGCTGTAAAATCAATGGAGCATCAGTACAGTCTCCATAAGGGAATGCAGCCACTCTGAGAATAAGCAATAAGCACAAGGCTATGTAGGATACCATTCTGGGGCTGTACTTGCTATAAAATCCTGTCAGATACCATTTTCACTGTGGTTTTTTTGCTGCAGATAGTGCTTGGTCTGTGATCAGAAGGAATTCAGCCATCAAACAGGGTTTGGCAGGTCTCATTCCAGTGTAACAGACTAGGTCATTGTAAGGTGTCTGGTGTGTGATGTAGGCAATTTACTGATTGTCTCCTATTTTACATACACACATAAATCTTTTACAGGACATTTTTACATTGTGCTTTGTTCTTATCTCTTGCTTTATTTTTGCTTTCTTACCTGACTGCTTTATCCCCGACTGCATCAGCTTCTCTGCCTCATATTGGCATATCTTTTCTTGTGTCATTTTTAACTGTCTCTTTTGTTTTGTTTTGTTTTTCCATTATCCTTACATCCCTTGGGTGTTGTTTTCTTCCTTCTCATTATGTTCTGTCCTGTTTCCCCCAGCTATGCTATACTCCTAGTTGTCCCACTGGTACCCTGTACATTGTGTTTATTTGCTCTCTGATGTATTTCTCCATCTCTTTTTCCCTTTGCAATATCTTTTCATCCCCAATCTCACATAAGAGATAGCAGAGGATGACAGAACTGTCCTGGACTCAGGTGAGATGCTGAGGGTAAGTGCACCCTCACTGCCTTGCAGGAATTGTCTCGTTGCTGGATTAGCTGCTCGGATAGAACAGGACAAGCCACTCTGGGACCATAACAGAAACTGGGAGCAAACCAGTGCCACACATGTTGTACTTGAGGCAAGGGCCTACCCTCACTTGTGTTACTGGCCCTGATAACTGACCCTTACCAATTTCTGCTAAAGGGAACTCCTTTTAGGAAGAAAAGGAGAAGTGATGGAAACCTAATATTTTGGCATAAATAAAATCAAGGTCTTGTGCTGGTTTGTAACATGTAATTTTTGTAGAAGTTGTCTCTGTGGTCTGCCAAACAGAAATTCATCATCACTGGCCTGAAGTTGCTGGGTAATTAATCTTCTGTGGTGGATAAGGCGGGCTGGGTTTTCAGTCTGCAGGCATGGAGAGCTGTGAGCTAACTGAGCACTGCTGAGCCTTTTCTCTCTCCCCTACTTCTCCATTTTCCCATGACCTTAGGAAAAAAAAAAGAAATCCCCACTTCATAGCTCTTTTTTTTTTCTAAATCACACTTTATGGAACACAGTTTTAATGCTGTATGGTGCGTGTTTAATGATGTCCATATGGGTTTGTGGGTACAGGAATTAAATACATAACGGTTCACGATGACATAACACGGAAATGCAACTCCCGCAGTGCTGGTGTGTAGGCTGTAAAGGGTTATTAATAAAAATGAAGGTTTTAAATAGAAAACAAGCTTAGCAGCACCGTTTTGGCCTCAGGCCCATCTCTGAGTGATGGAAAAAAAAAGAGGCTGGAATATATGGTCTTTCCTCAATACATGAAAATAAATACATTTTACCACCATCCTCTGCTAAACATTTCAGAGAGAAAGCTGCAGGCCTGATGCGTGGCATCTCTCTTCAATCAGAGCCTGAGCTCAGGGAGGTCTGGAGGGGATATTTCAGCAGGGTGCAGAACACATCAAACAAATACTAAAGGGGAGATTGATGCCTTAGATTATTAAAACGGGGTAAGGCCACAATGTTTTGATTGGCAAAACCTTTCAACAGTTGGACATTTGTATTTCAGAAGAACAAGCCATTCTGTTTGTGGGTGAGCCAGGAAAATAACAACTCACACAGTTTAGGGGAATGACCTCAAGGAAATCCCATCCCATCTTGTAACTAGAGTTGATGTATCAGTAAGCCAAGGAAATTACATAATATGCCTATTAATATTATAGACAAAGAAAAGCAAATTTACTTCTCTGTGTTCAGCCTTGTTCTATCTGTAGTTGCCCCAACATTTTAAGTGTTCAGAAAAAATGAGATAGCAGTGGATGATGTGCTGAGCATCTCCCTCTGAATGCTGTGTCTGAGACATCTCTCGCTGATTTCCCACTGATTGTTAGTGACAGGAACTGTATGGGCAGCACCAGCACAAATTGAATGTTGTCCTTATGTTCTTTAGTCAACGTTTTTGCTGCTGTTTGAGCTGGTCCCAGAGCAAAACACATAGATCTAAAAGCACACAAACTAACCCTAGAGTCTGTGGCTTGGGATTTTCCACATGGTGGACATGTCGAAATTACCTGCAGGTTGTAGTCCAGGACAAGGTTAATGCTTCACAGCAGTCACATAGGGTCAGGACATGCCAGGATTGTACCATGTTTTCCATGTTGTTAAATCCCAGTACTCCCAGCTATGTTCCCCTGCTCAGTCTGCTCACATCCTTCAGCTCCAGCACAACATTCACCTCAGCCCATCCTCACACCTCTGGATTCAAGCAGATGGCTTTCCCCAGCAAATGGCCATGGTGGATGCAGAGGGAATGCAGGAGGAATAAGACTTTCATGCTTTATCTGGTGCTGTCTGGGCCAAATTCCCACTGTATACTAGTTCCTTGGTGCCTCCAGCTGTTGTTCATTGTGAGGCACAGATGTTGTTAGCTCAGTGGCTTCTGTCCAACCACCAGATACTTCAGCAGAAGAGAGCTCAGCCCATTATATGGAATTGCAATTCATGCTGAATAGATGGCATTGCATTTTTTCCCACCTGACTGTGAACAGAAATGTGGGAACATGGCACAAAATACTCTCCCTTTGCTTCTGTGTTCAGCCTTCAACCTCCTGGCTCAAAACCAAGATCCTCCTCTAAAAATTTGTTAGAAAAGCTGCTCCCTGCTCCTGTACTAACAGAAGAGATGGCTGAGCTCTGTCGCACAGGGCATGCTTCCACCAGCTGCTGCTGTGCACTGGGTCGTCTCAGGCACAGCTACAGTTTCTGGAAAATTATATGTCTATTTTTCCAAATTTCTTTATGCTGACAGATGTCAGCTGTTTGTCTTCTGAAACTGGTCTTTTCAAAAATAGGTATTATGTCCCTTTAAATAGCACAAACCACATGGGAATGGGATTATTTTTGTCCCTAGCTGTCTATAATCTGTCTTACTTCTTTTTTAGTGAACCCAAAATCTTCTCAGGGCTTGTTCCTAATAATAATACTGAAAAGAAAGCACCATGTGAATCATACTCTAGTAGCAATGGCAATAGTACTGCACTGCCCTTCTATAGAGCTATCTCACCATACAACTCGAAGTACGGTCCAAACATGAACCCTCTCTGTCAGCTTGACTGTGAATTACAGTTTTTATTTTAGAACTAGGAAAGCAAAAGTATGAAAGTTTTGAAAGGTCACCAAGGATAGAACAGGAGCCAGAAGGTCTGGATTTTAGCTTCATGTTGTGACTCTCAGCATACTTTCTGTTTGCCTTTGCAAACACTGCTAGCACATCAACAGTTTAACTTCTAGGATCTGCAAAAGTGAGTCAAATTGCATGTCAGTTTTTGGAAATTCTATATTTGAGGAGAACATGCCAAAGAAACACTGAACTAGTTTGCCTTAGGTTACAGGGGCACTAGTTTTCAGGATGCCCTTAAATTCTCTGCTTTGACCACTGGCCCCTCAGTCCTCCAAATGAACACACTCATCTCTTGCTCATAAGCATGTGAAGGGGGATCTTTAGCTCAAGATTGACCTCACCCTGTTGTTTTCCTACCCCAGACTGTGGTGAATTACCTGATTTAAAGTCACTCTCCTGAGATGAACAGCAGATACCTCTGCAGAAGAGACACAAAGACCAGTTGATGCTTCTTTTTACGCCAGGACAGCATGGAGAACAGGGAGGGCTATAGCTGTGATGTGGATGAAGCACCCACTTTTGTGCATGAGTCTGTCCCATGGCAGTTCTGGAAAGGATCAGTGTGAGTGTGGGGGAAGGGAGGAGGGCTAATGGTTCTCTAGGTCTCCCTCTTCTTCCTTAACTAAATCTCTGTAAGTACCAGGAGCACAGTCTGCTGTAGAAGGTAAACTGCTCAGGAGCCTACGCTCTGTTTCAGCTCATCAGTCCATGTGGGGCTGCAGGTTCTGGTCCCTGTGATACTTGGCTAGATCATTGCATTCACAAGTCCTTGCTTTTTGTGCAAGGAGGTTTGGCTGGGGCTGTTCAAGCACTTGGGCAGCTGTGTATTTTGGAGCTTGAGCAGAGCTTTCCCTCCCAAGCAGGTGGAAGTGTCAAAAGCGCATTGCCCTACCCCGTGGCTTTGTTCTCTCCTTGCCTGTCCTGTCCTCTGTTTCTCATCCCTATCTCTTGTGCCTGTTGACCTTTGAGCTAACACAAGCACATCCACCTTGCACAGACCTTTATCTGCCTGACCTCCCTTGCAGGGGCTACTAAGACACTCACTTGATGTGTACTGCATTTACCTAGGCCATCCTAGCTCTTGTTCCAACACATCTTTTCCTTCCACAGGACCCTTTACAGCTCTGTGCCTCCTCACTAATTTTGTGGTCACCAAATGTGTGGTCTTCCCAGCAGCTGACGTGGTGCAGCATTCTGACCAAAGCCCCCCTTCTCTGTCCTTCTCTGTGGCTGCTGGTGCTGAAGATAGACTTTATCCTACGCAAAGCTGTCCCTGAGCGTGCCAGTGGGTGAGAGAATGCACCCTTGCATGTGGCTTTTGTTCTCAGGGCACAACCCACCTCCCAGAGCAGCAGATAAACACAAACAGCCTTATTCTGCAGTTTAATGAGCAAAGCAGAGCACTGCTTCTGAGCTGGTCCTTTAACAGCAAGGGCATCATCACATCCTGAGCCTTATGTAAGTAAATGTGTCATCAAGTTTTAGTCTTTCTTTTGTGTAACTTTATGTAGCAGCTCATCTTAAACTTGTAAAAACATTTTGTGGGAAATTATACGTGGGAGGTGGGCAACTCCTTCTGGATATTGCCAGCTAATCCGTAGTGCTCTCCTTTATCATAACAAATGAGGCAGGTTCCTCAAAAGCAGTATCTTGTGCTGTTCTTTTATCTCTTTCCTTTTGCTTTAAGTCTGGAGATGGAGTTATGCCCTGGACGAGGGCACAAAACATGGAGCCAGGACTTGAGCACTGGATGCTCATGGCTTTACTGAATCCTGCTTGTGCAGTGTCTTTGTGAACTAGAAGGGGCTGTAGATATTCAAAATACTGTGTTTAGCCTTGAATGCTATTAAAGGTAGAGGAGGTAAAAAACCCCAGTGTCACAAAATGCCCAAGAAACCAGGAAACTGGAACTCTTTGAACTGTTTTTAACCTTAGGAAATAGAGGAGCTTCTATATCCCACCAGTGTCTTCCTCTCCCACTATGCCAAAGGCATTTGTACTCAAAGCTCAAGGTTTTTGCAGGTCCTTGGGATAAAATGTTTTGTACCCCCTGGAATCTGTCATCATTTCACACTTCTTCTCTTCTGTTGAGACATCACTCCCTCCTCCAAACTGGTAGATGGCACAGGATATATCACATCATCCCTGTGAAGAAAACTTTGCACAAAAGAATCTTGAAATTTGGCAAAGCACAGCTCTCTTTCTGCAGCAGGGCACATCTCCTCTTCAATGGAAATTAAGTGTCTAAATCTTTTTGTCTTTCCCTCTTTGTCAGTTTTACGCTGTGCTCTGGGCTGAAGTTTTGTCGTGCTGCATTTATTTCTCCCCGCCAAGACCTTCTTTATGGCTTTGATTTAAACTAAGTCCAGTCAGACACGGTGGAAGGCCATCATGTTTCAGTGCTGGGATTGGGCTTTGGGAGCTGTTTATCTTTTTTTCCAAGGATAACAGCACATTTGTGTTTGTGTTGTGTGTATGTCTTGGGCTTACACAAAAACTTAAGGATCTGATTCTGGTGGGTCATGCTGGCAGGTATCCAAACTCATAAATCTGGTCACTGTGCTTTTCCAAATGTTTATTGTGCTGTTTAAGCTTTTATGGGCTCTTGTGCGTATTACATATGGTCTGAATAAATGTAACGCTGTATTACTGTGCTTAGCTGAGATGCAGAAGAGCCTCCAAGGGGATCATTAGAGCTGGGACAGCCCTTGCCAGCATTTGGAGATGAGTTTCTTGGTTAAGCTTTGCAGGGTTGCAGGGGTCTTCAGTCCTGTTCTGTTGGTTTCTAAATGCCACTTGATCTGAGGTTGCAGAGGTGGAAATAAGAAGCAGAGAGTGGCAATTTCTTCGTGTCAGTCTGGGATTCTTGCATCAAATCTCCCCTTTCTGAAACACTAATAAGAAGGACTGGACTTTGCGTGTATTTGCTGCATTTCCTGTGTGCTGCTGCTGTGACAAGGTCTGCTCTGATGACAGTGGGACTCCGGACAAGACTTCAAGGAGTCAGTGGATGCACAGCAGGGCAAAAATCACCTGCATCGCTCTGAGTAAAGAAACACCTACAGAGTCTGTCTAAGAGTCAAGGCTGCATTGCTCCTTCAGACAGATGGCAAAGAGGATATTTCCTGCCTCTCTGAGCTTACAGCTTCTCTTTGATCCTGGAGATCAAAAATGAACGAGCCAGAATGAGCCAGCCAGGCTCCAGCTGGTAGGTAGAGGAGCAGGACTTGTGTTGAGGGACACCAGTGTGAAAGTGGTACCTGGCCCAGGCCGCCTCTCCTTCTCATGTCACAGTCCCAGCGGCAGGCAGGGAGTGTGTCATGGCCCTGCTGCTTCACATCCTTACTCTCTTCCATCCCAACTGGACTGAGGAAAGAAACTGCAGAGGAAAAACAGCCAGACTCTGGCCAGCCCTAACAGCTGTAACAGCAGCCAGGCCAAGACCTTGGGACCTTCAGAGACTGGCCTGCAGTTCATCTGTGGGTTTCCCTTCACTGAGCCAGTTCGCCTTCTGCTCCAGGCAATCCTTCTAGCACTGTCACTTCACTTCCACCACTGACCCCAGGAAGATACAGGCTCACAGTCAAGCTTGCTGCCTTCTTCAGCTTGGACTTTCTGCTCCCTCACCTCTGCCCTGTCTGGCTATTCAGACTGCAAGTTTGAGGCAGAAAAAGGTTTGTGTTTCTGCAGCAGACATACAAGTCCCCATTAGGGTTGGCCATTAGGGCTGATATAGCATATACCAGCAATAATTGCTCTCTGCTGGAGTACACGCTGAAATAGTGGAGGCTTCACAGAGGCACCAGAGAGGAATGGAGGAGGTAGACAGAAAGATGGGACTGGGAAGAGCCAGAAGCACTAGGAATCTGAGTAATTCCTTTGCCTCTGGAGAGCTGAATTGACACTGCAAAACCTATTCTGATTGCTTTTTATTTCTTAGGTTTTTTTTAATCCAGACCAAAATCTTCTCTGTGTCAGCTCAAATGTTGCACTAGTGAAAAAATTGCTTAAAAAGAAAGAAGTGGAGAAAATGTGTGTTTGCAGCTGGAGCTAGAGTGCTCGTGACTGTAAAAATCGATGGTTTTCTCTTCCTTTCCTGTTGAATCAGGCTGAGGACTGAAATGTGGGTTACTGCTGGCTGTGTTGAGATAGGAGCAAAACCTCAGGTAACTACTGCAACTACATTTAGAGAATTGCTTTTGCTGGATGCCATGTGCAGGAGGAAGAGTGACAGCACATAACTGCAACCCACTTGGGTGTGAAAGTGTCAGTGTTTTAGAGCCTGATCCTCAGAAGCATGGAGACACTGAGTAATATCACAGTGTTTTGACACCTAAAAGGAGTAGGGCAAGGAAAGAAAGCATCTTTGGAGCCTCACAGAACCTTTTGAACCATTTTCCTCTGGATAGAGGTTTTTCTTATGACTTCTAGAACATGAATACACTTGCTGTAAGGTCATTTAGAAGAAATCTCTTCTGCTGCGCTTTCCTCTCTTCAACCTTGAGACTGTTAACATATCTTGGGTCAAACAGCAACATGGGAAGGATAAATGTTAATAATGGGTAGCCTTAACACTCTGGTTGTGATGGGCTACAGTTTTCATTATACCCACAGCTTCACTTAGCCCTGGCCGATTGAATTTGGGAACGAATAATAGAAAATAATAGGAAAGTAATAATTCTGGCATACAAACATCATTCCAAACCCAACATGCACCTGAAATTCTCCCCATGCTGTGCTGCAAGGACTTTCCTCAGGCTGCAATGAGGGAGGGACTGGAAACCACCTCCCAACAGGGCACCAGCAAAGTCCAGCACTAGGGCAAGATCCTGCAACAAACTTTCTGTTCTTGCTGCAAGGGCAGCCACATGTTGTTTGGCACAGTGAGCAACCTCTTAGGAGTTGTGTAACGTTACAAGGCAAACACCATGTGCAGTAACACTATTGATGTCAGCTGAGTTACCCTGGGGATACATCAGTTCTTTTGGGATTTTTTTTTGGAGTATGAGGTGGAGCAGTTTATTACTCACCTTTGCAACACGCTGTGCATCCTGCTTCCTGCTGCTGCACTTCGTGGTGGCGGTGCTGCTTTGACCTGCAAGAAGGGTTTGAACCTGCCTGTGCAGAACTCACAGAAACAGAGACATTGCAAAGTGCTGACTTGACAGCTCAGAAACATTCTCCCTCCCCTCATTCAATCCAGTGACTCCTCAGCAGGCTGTTCCCATTAAAAGCTATGATGCTACTTCCACCACTATATGCAGCTACTCCCCTTAACCTGTGGTTGATCCTATGTTTTCTGTAAGGAAAAAAAAGTGGCAACCATGAGCAGAAAGACTAAAGTCAATGTTATCTAAATCTGAGGTGGGCTCAGGATGGGAAATAGCAGCAACAAATTTTGCCACTGGAGCTGATATTTGAAAACATGTTTTAGGGAAAGCCATTTATTGAGTTTCTAGGTAGAGGAGACATGAGACAGAGGGGACTTTATGTTACAATAACCCACTGGCTTTCCTTTCTCTGCCCCTTCATCAAACATCCTCAGTGTGTGATGCTGAAACCTGAAGCTGGGAGGGACATGCTGCTCTTCAGCCACATGTGTTCCCATCAGTCCTGTGTGAAGGCAGGCATGAGGGCAGAAGGCTGAATGCAAGCATGCAGTGCCTTCCCTTAAGCTGTTCCCAGTTGCTCTTTGACTGCTTAAAGCTGTGTATTCTTTTAATATCATTTGAAGAGCCACTTGTTTCTGCCCACTGCTTCCTTCCCTTCACTGGGGTTTCTCCCCTGACTGCCCACGTAAGAAGGAATGGAAATGTTAATTTGCTGCTCTCCAGCTTGAAGACTACAGGAGGGAGCATCAGGGAATGCAGAAAATCGACTTTGGGGGTAGGATGTGCTTGGAGAGGAGTTCTCAAAGCAGAGAGAGGCTTTTTTTGCCAGCAGAGTCCTGTGTCAAGCACGGGTAGCTCTGGGGCTCCCACCTCTTCCCCTGTATCACTGGATGTTGAATCAGCTGTTTATGCTGCCCTGCCACAGTGCTGGGGACAAACTCTCTGGCAGAAGGGTGGGGAAAGGGAATAAATAAAGAATTTATAGTGGGGATGGTTTGTTTGTTCACAGCCTGCTGTGGGCTTGTGCTCAGAAGTCAAACCAAACCCCTGGAGCTGCTCTTAGGCTTCCCTTCCTATAAGCACAGTTCTGGGGGGTCCCACTGCAGCATGTGTCGGGGGCCGGCTAGGAAGAGGGTGGCAGAGGCAGCCTGCTACCATGTCCCTTCTTCCTCTGAACATCCCAGGGCTGTGACCTCCCCAACCTGCAGGGAGAGGGGAGGGAGGTGGGAAATGGGGTGACAGGAACAAACTTCCTGCAGCTTCTCTTATCACAAGAGAACAGCCCTGTTGGGGGCAGCTGGAGAGGAGCCCATCCCACTTTCCTGAGCCCCCCACCCTGCCCTCCCTGCAGTTCACCCACAGCACAGGAGCCTCACTAACTGCAACACACAACCCTGCCAGCCTTGCCTGCAGATACTTGCACATCTCAGAAAAACAAGGGCTTGTGGCTTGGCAATGCTGAGGGAAATGCCATCCAAGCCACATGAGACAGAGAGGCAAGTTAGCACCAGGCTGCCTGGGAGTACGGCTGCCTGTGAAGCAACTCCCACTGCTGCAGGTATTGTGTTGGAAGAGCTGATCCTTGCCTGCCAGGGAACCCATCAGACTGTGCACTATGGCAAGCAGCTTCACCTCCTGCCTGGGCTTGGTCTGCTGCACACTGGCCAGGTTTCAGCTCATGACAGCTTTTTGAGCAGGACCCTGCTCTTCTCCAAAATTTAACGTGAGCCCAACATGTAGGGCTGACTCTATTCAAATTTTTTCTTAGCCCACTTCAGTCCTCAGTCATGTCTCCACTGTGAGGTGAAAGGAGAATGAGAGTAACCATGTGTCCCTTCACGTCCCTGCCTGAGGGGCAGGTTGCATGGGAAGTGAAAAGAGAATAGTGCTAAACTGGAAGTTCCTGCTGAAGGTGGAGCAGTCCCTGCACTGGTCCCATGTCACTAGTCTAGGCATGGACTCCCAAAAGCCTCCTTAGCTCTGGAAGTGAAGCACGGTGCTGCAGGTAGAGCATGTAGGAGCAACCTCAGTGTGAGTGTGGCAACACCTGGGCAAGGGAGTGTTGATGCTGCCTGATGATGATGTGTCACTGCTCCCCAAACCTAAGGAGCAATGGATCGTCCATAGGTTCTTTCCTCTGATTTTTGCCAGCTGAAGATGGCTCTTGAATCCAAGGTCTCTAACATTTATTGAACTAATATTGCTTGAAGACAAATGCTGTGATACCTAACGTGACTTGACTGCTGCTATTTCATCCCCCTTTGATGAACACCTTGTCTCTTCTACTGCCTTTTTTTATTGTCCCATCATTCAAACAGTTAATCTTGTCATTGGTGACCAGTAGACAATAGACCAAGACTCATTTGGTCTCCCAGCAGATCCAGTGGAGGGCCACACATGGGCACAGCTTATCAGCCTGAGGTGTGGGTGAGATAACATGTTCCCCAGTGTTGGGAGACGACTGATCTCATGAATGCTGCTGCAGGGAGGACTGGTGAAGAGCAGCATGAAAATCAAGTTTGTGAAAGCTGTGTTCATGAAGACCATGCGCCAGGGAATAAATTGGACCCTTTACGTCAGCAGGAGGACTCACCAACAGACAGGGAACAGCTTCCTCTCCCAGCCTTGCACAAGCTCTTTCAGTGTGTCCTGTCCCTCATTTTTACAGACCACATTGAGACTGCCATGAAATTGGGTTGGTGTCTAGTGTCTCGCTTCCATTGCTGGCCTGTTTCACGAAGAGCCTCCCTGGGAGGGGCCACTCACTCTGACATCCCTCTCTAGCAATAGCTGGTCCATCAAACAGCTCCCAGTGAGGTGGGCAGGGTTCCACCTGCCCAGTATTTTTCCCTTCCCAGAAATGTGGGAGAGGGACTTCCTCAACACACTTCATCATGCTGGAGGGCTGCCAGGGACATTATCAGGCATGTCCATCCCCTGTCCACAAAATTATCTGTGTTCAATATTGCCCCAAAAGGCAGAGATTTCTGGCTGGTTTTCACAAAAAACTTAGCCAGAAGTCCATCATGCATCAAAAGCTATGTGACACAGGGAATAATATTTTGCTCTTGTGTGCATGTGTATATACGTGTATATACATGTACAGTCGTTCTATCACAGCTGTAGTTCACCAACCCTATGTCTGGTAATGACTTAAATTTTTTAAGGTTTGCACTTGGGGTGTTTTGCAGAACTCTCCAACCCCCTTGCAAAGCCATATTTGTTGCACAGCTTGTAGCATATGGTATAAATAGCTCCACTTGATGACAAGGGTCGGGCATGGGAAGGCTCTGAGTTATGAATTCTGCAGGGAGCTACTGCCACATCGTGGGGAGATGATGCTTTACATGCATTTATTGTGCAGCAAAACCCACGAGCTGAGCTGGAAAAAAAATGCCTTTGGTTTGTGTTGGACATGGTGGTGTGTGTGTTCTGCTCTCTCGGGGAATGTGCCCTGCTTCCCCCCCTTGCCATGCTCACCTGGTGAAGCTGACTTTCTCTTGGCTCTTGTGTCTCAGAGAGAAGGAATTCCTCTAGACAGCAGTGGGAAAGATATGACATATTGCTATGAACAGATATGAAATAGCTTTTCCACCTGGCTTCTTATTAGGTGTTACAACCCTATCTTTTTCCATTGGTTTATGATAGTCATTTTTTGTATTTAATAAGGTTGCATCTAGAACTTGATGAGGGAATGGGAAAGAAGCAGACTTGCAGTCTTGGACATTAATACTAATGACTCCAGGACCACACCTGGATCAGATATTTGTTAGCATATGGAAGAGATTGAAGATTATCTAATTGTCTCCTTAATACTCAGTACCAGACTGAATCATCTCCACAGGCCTGGAAAGCTGTGCAGATCACCAGGCTCTCCTTACTCCTGCTCCACTAAGCTAAAGAGCCAACTTGGAAAGGGAAACGTTTCTCATTCCCAGCTTTGGCTGTGCTGGGGCACTCGGCAGGGTTTCAGTGTGGAAGGTGTCACTGGCTTGCTCGCGTTTTTGGCTGTGAAAGTCAGTGACAGCTCTTCTTATGGCCAGATTTTGTGCGTGATCCTGTTAGGGGAGTTGTCAGCACCTAATCTGGATGTTTGCTGTCATCCAAATAGTATTGCATGTGCAGCCTGACACACTGTATATTAATTTGGCTTGCTTGCTTGACCCAGGAAGGATTAAACCCCACCCCACATCTGCTGAGGCTCCCTTGGACTGCTGCCTCATCACACTGGTGCTCCTTAGCAAAGCTCAGAAAAGGTCTTTCCCTCCACAGCTTCGCAGGCATAGCACTTCCCTACATGGGAGGGACTGCTCCTGCTTGTCCTGTATGTTTCCTATCCATCCACCCATCCATCCATCCATCCATCCATCCATCCATCCATCCATCCATCCATCCATCCATCCATCCATCCATCCATCCCTCCCTCTCTCCCTCCTTCCCTCTCCAGCACAGTGGTACCTGCAGACTGCAGCCAGTCCTTATGGAAATCTGTCAGCCAGCAGCTGATGACCTCTTGGCCAGGCTGAGTTATTCCCTGCCAGGCCCTGCTCCTGCCTTGTAGTAAGATGAACAACTATCCTTGTTGCTCCTTTTAACCTGGAGCAGGGAGCAGGTTGGAACACAAAGCCTTTGAAAAATGATGGCACAAGGACAAATTTCCAATCAAAGTCCTCCAAATGCTACTCTGAAGGAAAATTGTTCTTCATTTGTGAGTGAAATGGAAGTCTCGGTTCAAGGGCAGGAATTGTGCAAAACAAAGATTTAAGTGATTGAGTAAAGGAAAGAATGACTGCTCCTGAGGGAAGGGGAGAGGGGCCTGGGACCTCACTAACCTGATTTAATCAAGCAACTTCTGATGTTTTACAATTGCAAGCAACCATCTGACCCAGAGCTGGGCAATTTGCAAGCCACAGAGTTATGAACTGTTGGTAAAATGGTCTGAAGAGTGAAATACATCTGCAATTATGAACTGAAAAACCTGAGCAACAGCATTCTACGTTTTGGAGCCATGTCCAGCTGTTGTTGAGAGGGTTGGGGTCTCTGCCTCTCTCACAGCGTCCCATCTCCCACTTTCAGCAGCACCCAGAGCATTTCCCAACTGAGCCTTTGCAGGCAGTAGCCACCTTGGCTACAGGATGTCTCCTTGCAGGAGAGGAGCTGGGGTTGCACTTGGGCTTCCTTACTCTACACAGATGGGTCACTGTTCTAGGAAAGGAGAAAAAGTCCCCAGCAATGGAGATGCTGCCCCAGCCTGCAGAGGTATGGGCTGACCAAGCTCTGATTTGAACCTGCTGTCCCGCAGACCTGGGAAGAGAAATTTCCTCAAAGCTTCTGAGAAGAGGCACCAGTCTCAGTCCACTGACTCGAATCCATTAAATTTATATTAACTGGTTTGTCCTCACAAGTGCAGAGCATTCACAGTTGTTGGGATTGTCCCTTGTTCCAATGCCAGCTTTAAGTGGGATGTGCCTGGGCTAACTGTTTCTGGATTTGGTCAAGTGAGGTTTTCTTTCTTTTCTGGGAAACTGTCTGGTTTTGTGCCCGCAGTATTTGCAGAGTGCTGACAGTCCCCTCTTCCTTCGCAATACTGACTTGTCTGCTTAAGGTGGTGTTCCTTGGAGATGTGCTTTTCTCCTTTCAAGGCTTTTGATGTATTTTCCCATATTAGAAAATTCAAAAAGGCAGCATGTGAAGCTGGCTGGGGCCAGTAAGTGTTGCTGGGGGCGGCAGCTTTGATCCTTAGTGGGAGCTTTGCGATAAACTTGATTATGCATTTTTCATCATTTTCTCTCTCTCTCTCTGTGTGTGCGTGTGTGTGTGTGTGTGTGTGTGTGTGTGTGTGCATGCCTTGCAGGGGGTACAGGCACTAATCCTGAACCTACACTCAGCACAGGGGTAAAATTCACTTGTAGTTCATTGCTGATCCAAATCTTTCACATCCCCAGGGTAACTCCAAGTTACCCTACTTGAAATTTGACCCTGACATCTAATAGCTAGGGATCTGCTCCTGTCTTTAATCTCTCTGACAGTGCCTAGTCAGGGCTTTTTGAAGAATTTTGTGGTCTTTTCTTCCATATAAGCATTAGTTGTTTTTTGTTTGTTTGGTTGTTGTTTTGTTTTGGTTTTAATGTGGAGTTTTGTACTGCTATCTGACCCATTTACTTGGAAGCCTCTGAGGAGAGCTTGAGTTAGAAGAGAGCTAGGTTTGTGATCCAAGTATGAGTCTTTCACTGTTAATTGTATTAGCATTCATAATTGTATGCACATTTCTAAACTGTCATGATTGCCACATCCTTTTAAAATATGGACAGGACATCAAAAGGATTATGACTGCTCAGAGATTAGCGGAGAAGCCAGAAATTAAATTGCCCGATACCTTGAAAATGATGATGTGAGCTGTTTTGCCCCCATTATGTCATAAATGACGTAGGAAAAATAAGTCAGGAATTAGGCTTTTAAAGTTCATTAGCCTTCAAGATTTAATTAGTAGGAAATAGGCAGTTTGATGGAAGTTTGAGGTGCCCTGTGCCTGCCGTTGCTGTTGGATGGGCAGACTCTGCGTAGTGGGAGCCTTGTTGGACAGGGCTGTGAAAGGATTCATGGGAGGAATGGGAGGAAAGGGTTGAGAATTCAGATTCTCTCTTTGTTGCAGATTTGTTTTAAGGGACTGGCTTGGTCTCCCTGGCTTAGCCTGTGTTTTAGCTCACAAGGCAACTCCTGGTAGAGGTTACCTGTGCAAAACTTTTGGTTCCAAGAGTGCTTTCCATTCGCTGAACCCATCACGCCTTGTATATGCTTTGTGCACAGTGACGGATTGTGTTTCATGGAGGTGACAGCAGCGACTTCTTGGTCTCAGCTGGGGAGTGTTTCCCCACAGCCCACGGCCCAGCATCTTTCACATAAGCGATGTCACTTTTATTCTTTATTTGTGTAAATCCTGGCAGAGCGGGTCTCGCTTCACGGACAGTGCCTGCAGAGATGTTGTCACAATGCGTGTAGGAATTAATGGCTTCTGGCCTCCGTGGGAGCGAGGAGCATCCCGGCGGATGCCGGGCGCAGCCGGCAGATGGAGCGCGGCTCCTCCGCACCGCCGCGCCCGGCACAGCGGCCCCGCTCCCTTTTCCCTGGGCGCGCTGCTCGGTGGGAGCAGAGCAGTGCGATAACGGATTGTTTATTGTGGAAACGTGCCACTTTTAGTAGATTTACAGGCAGCTTTGTGGAGCTCCTGATCGCCCTGTATTTTTGTTTTTAGTCCGTTACTCGTCTTGATGCATCGTTGGTACGTGTCTAATCAGAGCTGTAAAAGACACTAGCGGGGACATGATGGGGCCAAAGCATGGGGGATAGAAAGCAGCGGTCAGGCAGCATTTCTTCCTGGGGTTGGAGGAGTACCAGCAGTCTGTGTCAGCCCGGCAGTGACTGCTTCTCAGAAACGGACTTTACAGTCAGACTGTTTTGTAGTTCCTTCAAGGCCCCCTGGTTTAGCGGCTGCACAGATGGCTGCAGTGAGTTTAGAGCAAAGTGAAATAACATTAGTTCCTTCCATCCTCTGTTGCTTCAGCCTGAGAAATTAGCAGCCTCTTTTGGGACCTACTAGTCAAAATCCCAGATCCGAACACCTCCGGACTTGCAGCAAAGTTTGAAACCAGTTCAGGAGCTGAATTTCAACTCTATTTTTCCTGTGCCAAAACCCGTAGAGCTGAATACCTGGGAACTATGGAGGTGGGTTAGGTCACAAATGAAATACACTCTGAGCTTTTCATTGTCTACCTCTAATGCATCAGCTCTCCTAAAATAATATGTCTAGCGTGGTTCATACCACAGTCACTGCTGTAATCACCACTGAAACCTGGATAGGTTAGAAGTCCATATGTGGTTCTATGTCTGGGTGAATTTGGCAGACAAAAAGCAGTCCCAAAAAGGCAGTTTCTTCCTATCAAATAATCTGCCAATTTTAACAGTTTTGATTTATGCTTTTTGAAGTTGTTGATCTCTTTGCTGAAAGAGTTGAAGGCCATCTGCACTGGTGCTGTTATTGAATGAGCCTCTTCAGGAGCAAGACTGGCTTCCAGATGACAGAGTAGCTGGGAGCTTGTATCTTTTACTAGTGGGGTTTCTCTGCCTGTCTCCTTGGTCTCCTGAACTTCCTTAACTAAAACAAGTGATTCCAATTACAGAGAAGTATATATTACATACATCAGGCAGGTTTTGTGCATTGTAGTTTTAAGGGAGGCACAAGTATTGCACTTGTACTTGCTCCTTTACCTGTTATTCCAACCAAGAGTAGAGAGGAAATGTGCCTTGTAGGTACATAACCCCCCTGGTTTCTGTAATGAAACTTTGTTTTGGAGGTTGTTTTTTCGGTCTTTTTTTTATTTGTCCCTGAAAGGGGAAATTAATTAGCCCAGTTGGAAGTATACAAGGGCTGTTTTGCGTGGGGAAATCCAGGGCAGGTGGACAGTTCTTGGAATTGCTTGGACAGTAGACAGGAGCATGGAATAAGAGACTGACGAGAGGGTAGTTAGTTTAGCTAGAAAGACTGGCTGAGCGTAGCAGTCTGGAAAGTAGATCATCTTTCTGAAAGTCACAAAGAAGAAAAATAATGGCTCCAGATTCATCCCTTGTGTAAATCTTTTGAAGTTGGTGACTTACACCACGATGATTTAACCCCATTAATTTTAATGGGTCACTGCAGTGTCCCAAGAGTTGTTTTTTTTGCTGTGCTCTGTTCTGAGGCAGAGATAAAGCAGAGCCTTGGCGTCTAGGCTTCAGCCCAAGCTTGGTGTTCCCATGGCGCTGGCTTGGGCCCGTCCATGTTGTGGCTGACTCCAGTTGGAGAGGGAAAAGGATGCAGTAGATGATGATGTGTCTGAGCCCCTGTCCCGTGATGGCTGGGTGCTGCCAGGACTCCACTGTGAGCCATAACATGCCTGAAAAGGGATATCTGATTGAAAAACAAGGATAGCCATGCTAAGAGGGCATGCTGGAGTCAACACCAACCCTCACTCTGCTGTGGGTCGTCTAATCCAAAGTTATTAATAATTAACACATTAGCTGGAGACAAGGAGGTGTGGAGCAGTATGGCAAAGAAAGGAGTCTGAAATTCAGCAGAAACCAGCACCAGATGAATCTTGTTGAGACTCAGTCGGCAGAGAACGTAGGTCAGTGCCCTTGACACACAACAGGGACTCAGGGGCTATGGCTGGGGACAGGGATAAAACACGTTTACCACCTAGTGTTCCAAGCAAGCCAGTCATAGCAGGACTCAGCCACGCATAGTTAAAAAGCCCATGTATCACAGCAGGGAAAATTTAATCTCCTGCCAGGAGCGGAGATACATCTTTGTCACCAGTTTTCAAACAGCTGAAAATGTGGTGGCAGGCACAGCTGTAATGCTTGGGCAGAAACAGCAGTCATGCCCCAACATCATCAGGCAGCAGCATATCATGAGCTGTGCTTGGCCCCTGCTCCTTGGGTCTTCAAAGCCCGCCTTGTGCCTCAGCTTTCCACTTTCTGCAGGCCTCTCCTCATGTGCCTTGTTCCTAGAGCCATTTGTAGGAACATGGGATTACAGTCCTATACTGAGGGTTGCACAGCTTTCTCCTGACCCCCATCCTTCGTTTTGCAAGTGATTCAAATTGTGCTGAAATATTGACCAGAAAACAGGAAATGAGCCAGGAGGAACAGATGGACCATAATGAAGTGAAGCGATACATCTTAATGCAAATGTTCTGAGTAATATGGAGGAGGGGGAAGCTGTCTTAGGTTAAGGCTGGGTGTAAAGTCAGCCCTAAGCAGCCTGGTCAAGGCATCAGCTGCTCTTCAGCATCTTGCAGAAAGAAGGGGAGATGAGCATCGTGTCTCTAGGCATTCATCTCTTGACAGACTTGACATGACTGCAGAGTGGGTCCAGAGAGAAAGTCCAGACATGGGTCCCAGTAGGGAAGGACATCAAACATGCTGCAGTAAAAGTTTCTCAGTAAACTTTGTGACTAAACTTCTAATACCTCCATTTAATCTCGTTAGTCTGTAGTCTTCTCCCACTCACATATCGTCAGGCAAACTCTATTGAATCACTCCATCTGTATTGGAAGCTGATCTGTAAAATGCTTTTTAAAGCTTGCATCAGCAATAGTGTGGCCAGCAGGACCACTATTTGTGGTGATTTTGTGGCAGTGGTGAAGCTGCACCTTGAGTACTGTGTCCAGTTTTGGGCTTCTCACTACAAGAAGGATATTGAGGTGCTGGAGCAAGTCCAGAGAAGGGCAACCGAGCTGGTGAAGGGTCTGGAGCATAAGTCTTATGAGAACCAGCTGAGGGAGTGGTGGGTGTTAAGACTGGAGTAAAGGAGGCTCAGGGGAGATGTTATTGCTCTCTACAACTGCCTCTAAGGAGGTTGTAGGGAGGTCAATCTTCTCCCAAATAACAGGTGACAGGACAAGAGGAAAGGGCCAGGGAAGGTTTAGATTGGATATTAGGAAAAATTTCTTCACCAAAAGGGTTATGGAGCGTTGGAACAGGCTGCCCAGGGAAGTTGGTAGAGCCACCATCCCTGGAGGTATTCAAAAGATGTGTAGATGTGGTGCCTAAGGACAAGGTTTACTGGTGGCTTGGCAGTGCTGGGTTAACAGTTGAATCTGATGATCTTAAAGGTCTTTTCCAACCTAAATGATTCTGTGAATATCAAAAGTTGTTCTTGCAAGCATGTGAGCCTTGGAAGGACCATGTGCGCTGGTATCCAACATATCACAGTATAATCAGCATCATCATGGCTGGGCTTTGCAAATGAAGATTTGAGAAGGGCTCTACCCACTCTTGCTGCAAGTGTGCTGATGGCTAAAAAGGCAAATACGAGATAGACAAGTCCGGTTGCAAAAGGCACAGCGGAAAGTCTCCTTAGGCGGCATCAGCAAGGCTGAGGGATTGTTTCAGGGAGTCCTTGTATCTCCTCTTTGGGGCTCCTCTCTTGCGGCAGCCGGTGGCAAGTTCACCATAGAGCACAATCTTAGGGAGGCGGTAGTCCTATCACAGTGTAATATTTACCTGTGAATGCACCCAGTACATATGTCTTTCTATCTTTTGTAGGGAGAAATGTCAGATGTAAAGGGTGAAATTTTATTTGCCTAAGCCCAAGATATGGTTGCAATTCACCCCAACAGCTGGAGCAAGTGCTGCTCTGCAGCACCCAAGGAGAAGGAGGAATTTCAACCATGCCCATCCACAGACAGGTGGAAGAGTCTCAGCAAAGCCTTATTTCTGTGTCAGGTTATTTTAAGTAGCTGCAGCAATTCCCTTTGCATCACACAGGGCTGCCTCCATGGTCCTTGTGCAGCCTCTTCAAGGGTAGCAGGGGCTGGCAGTGTGAGGGAGTCTGACTGCCACAGGATTCTCTGAGAAATTAACCCTTTTCCTTAGCAAATGAAGTGACTGAAAAGTGCAGGTGCTGCTAAAATCCTGCCTGTGTGTCCTGACCTGTGAGCAGCATTGCCAGCCCACTACTACTGCAGTGAGTGAGTAGTTTGCTACCACACACACCTCTGAGCTCCTGCAGTCACATCCTCAGAGAATCCTACTTATGGACAATCTGGCTTATTTCCCCAGAATATGTAGCTAATATGGGGAACTCTGAAAAGTTTGTAACCTTTATTAAACAAAGGAATACGAGAAAAGTATTTGTTACTTCTCACATGCTCTGCGCAATGTTGAAGGTGAACAGCCCTCAGCAGGTGTGAAGGGATGTGATACAGGCTTGGAAACTTTGGAGCAAGTTTGAGGGAAGGCCTGTGAGAAGAAGAGAAAAATGCACCATGATGATGAAATGCAAATATTTCTGCAACTGTGTTTAAGTGCAGGACCAGGGGCCATCCAGCTGTCCCTGTGCTGCTTTTTGCCAAAAGGCAACAGAAGACAATGGATGATCTCACCCTGTGCCTCTTAAATTGACAAATCTCCTCCACCATCACTTAAGTATCAGTTTCTCTAAGGTTATTCTTTGCCAGCTGTTTGGCAAAGCCTGATGTGGGCTGAACATTTTCTTCTCTCCCCTCGCTGCTTCCTCATATGCAGGAAGCGGCTCGGGTGGTTCAGATGGCCGTGGCTGGGAGGTGGGACAGCCCGGACGTATTTCAGAGGGTTGAAAGTGTGTCGGCAGAAAAGCCCTCAGCGTGAGGCCAGCTTTTGGGAGGATAGTGCTGACGTATGGCTTGTGGGGATGAAAGCCCAGGAGAAGCTCAAACAGGGCTGTCTTTGAAATGCTGGATCCTGCAGGTATAATGTGGTGGTTTTATCTGACCTGTGAACATCTCTGACAAGGCATCAGGTCATTAGTCTTGTGCTTGTTATTATAACATTTGCTGGAATGAAGCACTAGCATTTTTAAATCACTGCTATCGAAGCATATCATAAATTGTAAGCAGTTTCTTTTCCTTTGAGTATATCCCTGTGTCAAATCATTCAGTGCTCATATCTTCCAAATTGGGCGTGACATTACCAGTGAAGAGCTGTGACTGAGCATGAAATAATTATTTTTTAAAAAAGTAGAGCTACAACAAAAGCACGTTTTCTACGAAAATGAATAGAAAGTGACCCCTACTTCTTAAAACAGTTCTGCTTCCAGACTCTGAAAATAACAGTGTGTTTTGACTTCTGAAGTGCTAAAAAGTCTGCTTCTGTAAAGTGGAATTTAAAAGACTGTTGCTCGAAAGTATATATATATATATGTATATATATGTGTATATATATATATATATGTATGTATACATACAGTGCAGTTACTTCCAGCCACAACCTGATTTTCTTGCTTCCAAGAGCTGTGACATATTTTTAAGAGGAGCAGTGTATTTTTAAACCCACTTTATGGTATAAGATGAAGGTCGGCCCACCAGAGCCTGAGTCTTTGAGGGATGGAGAATTTAAACCCCAGCCTCCATTTTTCCTTTGAGACTTTGGGCCAGAAGCTCTTTACTCAGCTTTTGTCCTGTGAAATGCTGTGGTGTCTTGTCCCTGCTTCTGAGGAGAGAGATCCACCCAAGTTCCTGGGTGCTCAGCTGCAAAGATAGCATGACCACTGCTGCATTAGCAACTGCATGCTCTGAGATCTTTCAAGCAGGGTCTGTTCCCAGCACTAACTGCAGTTTTCCTTCTGAGATGTTCCTGACGTTAAGCGTTGAACGAAACTTCACCTGGAGACACATTTGGAGCTCTCTTGTCATCGTTGCAGTTATTTTCAAGTCCTCTTTGGAATATGGACTTTCTTTGGAGCTGGTAGTGAGCCACGGTCCCAGGGCATGTGCATGGTGTGCCTCATCTCTGTGCATGTCCTGCCCATCCCTGTTCTCTGGGAGGTCAGCTACTCTTATGGCTTCCTCACCTGCCCTTTCGGGACCCTCACGGCGGGTGAAGGAGGGATTAGGGGCAGGGTGCAATGTTTGCATTTTGGACTGTTTCTTCGCTGATTAGAGCGGTTCTGGGACCTCTTGGGCACTGTATGACCTGCAACCTATGGGGGAGTGGAGGCAGAGAGGTGGCCAAAAACCTCTGACCTTTCTTCTCATCACCCTCCCAGATTTGCTTGGGTACATAGGGCTCCAAGTTTATCAAAATATTGTTTAAAAAATGTTTCTTGGACAAAATGAGAGCACTTTTTCCTGTGTCTTTACTAAGAAAAGGGTCTTGGTAGTGTTACCACAGTAAATTAAGCAACTTACTGCCTACTAAAAAGCCTTGCATTCTTCAGCCTAAAATGAAAACACATAAATAACCAGCACAGATGTGCCCAGCCTCTACTGTGCATGGATTTCACTCTTCCAGACTTTTATTTTCTTCTGGACAGTGATTTAGAAGGAAAAGCTTTTATCTAATCATGAGGTAGGTCTCTGCATAGCTCCCCAGGCGCTGCTAATGGATGAGATGCACAGCAGAGCTTGAAGGCTTTTGATTCTGGCTGGGTAAGGCAGAGAGATGGGTTTATGGTGTTGCACATGCTATTGCTGGGTAGATCAGAGCTGGGTTTTGTGCAGGGCCCAGGGTGTTTGTGTAGTGATCAGAGCCATTTTGCATTACAGGGAGGTGTCTGTTGTAGGGAGGGGAGGGAGGCAAACAGTTGCCAAGGAGACAACAGGTCGAGGCCAGAAGCAGCAAGGCAGGGACGGGCGGGTAGTTGGTGCTGGAGAGGAAGCGAAGGAAAAGCAGAAGGTTTCAGGAATTAGCTTCAGTCCCAGGGGGACTGAGGAAGAAATGTTAATAAGTAGGTTATTGGCAGCAGGACACTCTGTTTCATGCTCTGATTCATAATCCCTACAGCTGCATCTCATGGCTGGTGTGCCTAGATCCTCGTTTTGAATCTCGCAGTGTTTTACAGCAATGAGAGATTATTCAAAATAGCACTGAATTTAGACTCAGTACTGGAAGCTAAGAACAATGCAGTTGGACATCTCAGTGTGGACTTCAGGATACACAAACTCCCCAGGACCTCAGGGATGCCCTTATCATCCTGTGGTAGATGCTACTCCATGGGAGGAGTTCACTGCCAGGCACAGCATGGCATGCCCTGATAGGAAAGATAACGTTCCTGCTGAGAATGTGGTTTCTTATTGTCCAGCTCTGGCATTTCAGGTATCAAAGGGAGAAAACAGTGCACGAAAGCTGATTGCAGGGCATGACATTTGTAAAAACTCATTGATATTCCAAGCTTGTGAACTACCGAGCACGTGATATCAACAGCCTATAAAGGAAGGGGTGCAATTCCTGACAATCAATGACATTTTCCCTTTGCCCACATGTGATATCTATGTATCAGATAACGTGAACAGTTAAGGCAGTAATAAGCTGCCAATGGCCATTTAGCTCTGCAAAATAGAGATCTTTCATGTTGCAGGCCAGAAATACCCCCCGAATCAGCATTCATTTTGAAGGAACAAGTAATTTCTCTTGTAGCTGAATTAAAAGGTCTGCTCCTATAACCAGCTGAATGGATGGAAATAATTAAATTCATTCATTATACCTCTTCACTTTTATGAATGTAGAACATAGGAAAAGATATTGGAAATACCACACACACCCTTAGGAGATGTATGAGGTGAATTAAAAGTTAATGTCTGGATGGAGATTTGGACAGGAGTTACATAAAAAGAACAATGAGAAATTTATTGTTTTCTGCATGAGCAGATCTGAAAAACATTCAAATTTGTATCTGAACTGGTTTTTGGTCTATTCAGACATTGCACTATTTCATGATCTGTGCAATCTGCATATATTTTAAATGCATATGAAATATTTTCTTCTCTTTTCCAGAGTTATTTAATATTTAATGCTGGTCACCTTAGAAAGTCAGTTGACATGATTTGAGGTGTTTTGAGGCAAGTATACAAGCATGTCTTTGAGGTTAACATGATTTTTTTTTTGTTTGCCCTTTTAATTGAGTAAGGTTCAAAAGGAAGTATTAGAATGGATCAGTACATGTAGTAGCAAAAACATCTGCTTCTGCAAAGAGAGTTTTAAGTTCAGTATTATAATCTGTGTGTGATCAAATACCAATCAAGCAAAATTTACTAGAATTTTTTGTAATTTTGAATATGGATTGATAAAACTTAAATTATATTTATCTGCCTATCCCTAGTCTTAGGAATCTTTTACTAGTCCAGGCTGAAATAGCTGTGCCATTTTCTTTGTTTCCTTCCTAAAATGAACAGAGCATTGACACTGAAACAGTTTCTTACATCATCTTACATACATCGAGTATAAGGCATTTTTTTTATTTATTGTTTCATACTCTACTACAAAAAAGAGAGTCTCCATTCACTCGTGTTCTCACTGAATCATTTTTTAGTGGGTCTGATACTCCCAAGGGTGGAATACTCGGGAAACTTTGTGATGCCTCTTTGCAAGTGCCATGTAATTTAGCTCTTTAACCTTTTAGAGGGAATAAAGGAGTGGGACCTGCTATCAGAATTGGATATTTGAAAGGGGTTTGGTCATTACCTTAAAAGTAACCCAAGTGTTTGAAAGGTTTTATCTTTGGGAAGTTGACTCTATTTTTTCTGCCTTAATTGGTGCCTGTCAGTGATAATTTGGAATCATTTAATGAATCCCAACAGTTATATTGGGCAAGACAAGGTCAAGACTTCTTTTTTCTTTCATGTTTTAGTCTCAGATTCACAAAGGATGTTTTAAGACTGCCTGATGCTGGTAGGTAATCAGGGAAGACAAGTCTGCTTTTAGTAGTTGCCAATCCAGCAAAATTTACTAGATGCATTTACTAGCTATGTTTTGGAGTTTTACAGTGTCTGAAAAAGCTTGGTTCAAAGGACAGTGATTAGAAAAATTTCCTAGAGTTCATGAACTCGCAGTAGATCTTACATGCTGTGATTTATGTCTCTTGACTAGTAAATTAAAGAACCCGACAACTTGAAAGATCTTTCCATGTGCTGCTTTGTAGAAACAGGCAGAAAACAAATCCAACTAATATAAAATTGGTATCTTATAGACAACTACACTACCATTTAGGATGCTGGAAAAACATTTGATGTTGCAAGACAGTTAACTGAGGACATGCTGCTGAGGCAGATTTGGGAAGACGCCCTGTTTTAATCTCACTGTTCTAACTGAAGAAAATGTAATGAGGAAAGGAAAGTCTACAGTCACTAGATGAAGAAGTTGGAGTTCATACTGTCGTCTTGATCTTGTCTTCCCACATGCATTGCAAGTTTTTGCCTCTCGGAAAAAATATTTACCATTCTTAGGGCCATGTGTGTAACAGATGATTTTAAAAAGACATGGGAGAGATCTCCCACTAAAGGGGGATGTAAACTAGGTAGGGCAATAGGGTATTTAACAGTTCAAAGTACAGATGCAATAGCCATCTGCTGTCTGTGCACACTGTCATCTTAATCTTCCATGTCCTACTGCCCTTGGACACGTAGCAGAGGCAGCAAGACAGAGAGGTCCAAGCATCACATTGCTAAAAGGCCAGTTGAGTACACAGAACTGCCAGACACCAGAAGAACACCACCAGAAATAAAAAAAGCAAAATTGTACAACACCAAGCATTTGGCGTGCTCTCCTTTGTACTGGGAGCTCAGAGGTCTAGCAGGACTGGGGCCATGTCTGGAAATGCCTGTAAATCATCTCTTACTTTGCCAAGTTAGAGCCTTTAAAATGTCAAAAATGCCAGTGACAGCCTGGGATTTCCCTGTGTGAGCCTCCAGTGTGTGGTCTGCTGCCAGCTCTTGCACCATGCACTGGGAGAGGCTGCAGGGAATCCCAGGAAGCAATGCCAAAACCCAACACCCACCATGGGGTGGTTTTGAGGCTGATATAGGGCAAAGGAGAGTGTTGAAAGGAGGCTGTGAGTGAGTACCCTCACATCTTGGGCAGTCAAGGAGAAGGACAGACATTCTGATTCTTCTGCTTTGCCTTCCTGGTGGCCTCCCTCAAGGGTCCTGGTCATGTGGGTCTTCCAAGGGCTTAGTGTCACCAACCCCTGCAGATTCATCATAGGGAATCGTGCCAACAGGTGGGATGTGGCCAGTGAGGGCATATGGGTCAAGGGGAATTGCACGTTCCAAGGGCTTTCTTGCAAAAACAGGAGGGGAGAGCAGGAGGAAGGCACCTTGGACCACTCTCATTTGGGTCACTGCTCCTTTCTTTGGTCCCTCTGCCCCAAGATGAGGAGTAAGAAGAAATGGAGTGTTTCTTTGCACAGCAACACCATAAGCAAAGCAGCAGTGGCTGTAGCACTTACCACCACTAGCCATAGGCACTTTGCAGTGGCTCCTGTCCTGCTGGCGTCTGTCCCCTGGCTGAGAAGGGACCTGCTCTAACCTTTGCTTGGGGTTTGTGGGATGCCACTGGCAGGTCAGGTCAGGCCATCAAACATTTGGGTTTCTGTTGCACCCCTGGCTTACTGCATGAGCTTGCTCAGTCACCCTTTCTACATTCCTCATATCTAAACGTGTGAAGAGGTGATTCACTCCTATTGAATGCACGCTCGATTTTATAAAATAGTCATCAACACGTTTCACATGCTCTCTATTAAAGAATTGCCTGCTTGTTTCCTTGATTATCTTCTGGAAACAGCTTGGAAAAAGCTTGGGTCAGCAGCTTAGACAAGGGAATCTCAGTACCCTTTATCAAAAAAAAATATCCTATAGGTTGCCTCTTTAAGTACTGGATGCGGCATGTGGGAGAATTGGGAATGATGAAGTATTCAATCAAATTGCTAGTTTCCGCTGCATTGAAGTCAGAGACACTGAAGGCACTGCAGCATTTACAACTGATTTCCTGAACAGTGTAGCAAACAGAGATGAGAGCCCTTTTCTTGTAACTCACATGTGCAACAGAAATCACTTAGCTAACATAAATCAGAGCTAAATTGCTTTTAAAGGCTCACAAAACATTTCTGAAAGAGACAGGATGAGGAAACCATTTGCCCCAGCAGAGTATGTCCCCATGATGAGTCCTATTAAAGCTTGACCAAAGAGCCTTATTGGCTTTTCATTAGAGCCTGGTTATGTATAGTTGAAATTCAGCAGTGATTTCAACAGAATAAGCCCAGAAATACATACAGGAGGTAAATTTAAGTAGGAACCTAGACCATCAAAGTACATGATTAAGGACAATTTAATGTGCTGAGTAATGCAGCATGATTTGGATGTAATTTATCCTAATCCAGTCTGATCTTTTACAGGGGAATATATTATAAGGCCACAATTAGGTGAGACCAGGGCCCCATCTGGCCTCCTGTCTCCAATAGTGGCTTACAGCCAATACAAGAAACAAAGCAAATACAGAGTGAGTTCCCCTTGTGTATCCTTTCTGTTTTTGGCATTCAGCCATTATGGGACTTTTTGGGTCAAGACATCCAGAGCATGGAGTACAATAGCCACCATTTATCCTTGCTTCATGAATTTATCTCACTGCTTTTTGAACGTGTGCCTAGTTTTGGTGATTACAGTGTCTAACACCAGTGAGTACCATGATTAAGCTGCCTTACATGCAGAAGGACTTCTCTTACTTTGATTTAAACTGCTGTGCTCCAACTATTCTTCCTGGTGTAGTAATTCAGTGGCAAAAGCCTTTCTGGACAAGTTATGTCTGGACCTGGTGTTGAGGGTTGGAAATCTGTAACTTGCAAATTTTCTTCTCTTCCCTCCTTCTCTCCATTTCCAAGGACTCTGGGATGAGAGTTTTGGGGATGACACTATTGGTCTTCAAGAACACTCCAGTGGAGCTGGTGGTATCCTGCCTCCCATGAGCAGGGCACAGTGGTGGGCCATGGGTGAAGTCTCCTTTTGGGGAGGTTATCCATAGGGACAGTGCCACCATGAGACGGAGGAGACAGTGGCCAGGCACCATACACATAACTCAGGGCAAAGTTAGTCTGAAACAGCAGAAGGAAGGTGTCCCTGGAGAGGAATGGCAAAGGGTCTCTGCCTTTTCTTACTATCACCATTTGGACTCTAATTTAGAAACCCAAAAGGACGATGTGGTTGCTAATCAGAGGTGGGACCCACATTTACGATGGAAACTAGAATTTGAGGCACTCACTCTCAAATCAGGAAGAGCTCAAAAAATGAAGGAAATAGTCAAAGCCTGTGGTGCCTTCTTAAGCTCTTAATCAGATTCGTATGATTTATGTGCAAGCTCATCAGCCTGACTAGTTTATAAGGTACATTTGAATTTACGATTCTGATACTCAGTGCTTAATTTGTAACTATGATTAGATGCATCTTTTAAACATGTATCTGCATGAAGATGTTTGTAATAAAATCCTGAAGTGAAAGGCACAACTGGAAAACCTGCATACGAGAATGATTAATTTTTATTAACTTGTTTTTATCACTCAGCATTTATGCTGTAAAGGCTGTAATAAAGTGGCACATGCTTGGTCAGTGTAAGACAGAGATAAATTTGGCCTCCCCGCAAGCAGGGTCAGTTTAGAGGAGATGAAGAACACCTCCACCCAAAGTTCTTGCTAAGGTAAATACATTTTTCTGTCCTGGGGAGAAATTTGCCATCTGTAAGAATAAACAGAGTAAAACAGAAACAGATGAGGATATGACTCTTAGGCAAGATCTTGTTTTTATACTTCTTCCCAGGAAAAACTTGCTATAAACATTTGCGTTGTATTTTTCAAGGCTGCTTAAGCCTTGCAATAGAGGATCATGTGGCATTAGCTCATCGCCCCAGTGTTCTGCAGCCTGTGCTGAACCATCTCCCCTAGTGCTGGGCTGGGCTTTGCTGTCAGATCACCCTGCCCTGTATCTCACAGCCTGGTGAAATGCTGAATGTGCACTTCCAAAGCCCTGTCTTTCTCTAAGAGGATAATTTCATAATTAAAAAAATACAACTGTCAAAAATGCAAAAGGCTAATTCTGCATTTCTTCAGCCTGAGCCAAATCCTGAAGTTACGCTCTGGAGCCAAGCAATCAACTTCACTGCTGAGAAATCTTGGGACAGAAATCTGTGGCATTCCCTAGTGATTTAGGGAAGGGGTTGGATGCCTTGAACCCATCTCTTGTCCTTCTAACACCATTCTACACAAGAAAAGAAATGGTGCCCCCCCCCCCCCCCAAACACTCTGGGTCTGTGCGAGGCTGAGGTGGCCTATGGGAATGTCACTTGCCTCGAAGCTGTCTGCATCCCCTGCTCCTTGGACTTGGTGGCAGAGCTCAAGTTGTGCTGTGCGGGGTTAATCTCCAGGATCCTCTGAGTGCAGAACAGAGGATACTGCCTTTCCTTGTCCTACACCTCTGCTTCATGATACAAACCCATGGATTCAGGTATAGGGAGCATTGCTGGAGAGAAGAGAATGTCCATCTCTTTCCAACCCTGGCTTTTTTGTGCAAGCTAAAGTTACTGGTATAGGGGAGATCTCTTCTGCACTTATAAATGAGTTTTCCAGTGTTGTGCTTGGAGTTTCACAGGGAAGTCAGAAGTCAGCACTTAATCAGGACCTCCAGTTGGGTCCTGGTGAGCATAATTGGGCCACCATTGTTATATGTCACAGAGAAAGTCACTGCAGCCTAACCAGAAGTACATATTATGTAAAGCTCTGCTGTTTGCTCTATACCAGCATTACAGATACGCTGTGAAGACAATAGAAAGGTGGCATGAAGGCAAAATTCTCTATTTTGTGTTGTCTCTGTTGTCTTAAGGAGCTGATTGAACAACAGTGGCTTACCCTTCTTAGCAGCAAGCAGAGGCCACTTCCAGCTAGCAAGAAATGCCTGGATTTGAAGTCAGGTCACCAGATTTACTTCTTGCCCCATAAGTCCATTTTGCTCACAGCAAAGAATTCTGTAGTCTCGGGACCACCACAATGAGGCCCTTTCTCACAGGGCTGGAAAGCTCGACCTCTGCTCAGAAAGGACAGATTCATGTTGGAGAGGGTTCCACAATGCAACAATTTATATCAGGAAATGAGCAGAATACATCCTAAAAAAAAAGAAGAAGAAGAAGGAAAAAAGCCTTCATCTGTTTCTTTGGCTCGGGGAGGAGATCAGCTGTGGTTTCATGATTTCAGAGGATGGAATGCTGGAGGGGAAAAACATATAGCTGTTTGCATCCATGTGTTTGAGTTTCTATTTCTGATGCATAACATACAGAGTTAATTTTGCTTAATTGCATGTCATATGGATCTCAGAGCTCATGGGGATGCTTTTGTGCACATGGTTAAACTTTTGCACTTTGAGTACCATGAACTTGAATTTCAACTCTGCACTCTCCATATAGGTCCTGTGTGTTTGGATAGTATTAAGGTATTCAGGTGCTCCTCCAGCCCTAGGCCTTGGTGACAGGCAGGTACCTAGTGCCAGTTCTCAGTCACACTTGGGTTTGTGCCTCATCTCAAATAGAAAATGTCAGTCTGGCTGTTGAGGAAAATCAGTTAGGAGAGTTTCGAGATGCAAATATATTCTCAAGGCTCAGGTTTCTGTACATGCAAAGAGTAGTAGCAAAGTATTTTTGTATGGTTTACTTTAAAAATAGTGTCACAGAATCTGATAGCAGTGCTAAGAAAAATAGTTTCTGAAAAAGCTGTCTTCATTTCTGACTGCAAACTGTAAGGGTGTTGGGAAGGAGAGAGTGGACTTCCTTGTAAAAACATTTCAGTGCTTTTAATCTGCTTGGCAAATCATTGGCGATTAAATGATAATCTGAGTTGTTTGTTTGAAATGTCATACATCTCCACCACAGCCTGCCCCCACCACTAGAGGCTTTTAGGAATTAAGGAATATGGGAACATAAACATCCACAATGTATTTAAACATGAATTAACAAAAGCCAACAAATACAGAACAATTTTAATGTATGTATTAAAATACTCTAGAGGATACAGATTAACCTGCATTACTCAGGGTTTGTCACTGTCTCATCTCCTTTGGACAGCAAACACTGAGAAAGAGACAGAGAGATGATTTACTCTCCCTTTAGCTTCTGTCTTGTCTGGTGAAATGTCTGCTGTGCAGCTCTCCCGGATGTGCTGCTCCATGGGTCTGACAGCTCCTCATGCTTTGCAGGCACTGTTTTCTCTCATAGTTGAAACTCCTGGTTGTCTGAAATCTTTGCTAAATAAGTCAAAGCCGAGCTTTTCTTTACTGACAGGCAGAGACACCGGGCTAAAAGGTGACGTATCTGAGAAAGGAGGAATCCTAGAGAGTGAGCTTTCTGGGTCTGCTGTCCCATGGCAAGGGGGAGAAGCTTTTAAAAGAGCCTTTGCATCATAGATATGCAACGCTGAGGTCCCCTTGCTGGATACCTCACCTCCGAGGGGGAGCTGTGCAGGAGCTAAGTTGCAACCTTGCAGCCCCTCTATTGATGCAGTGTTGTTCTGAAAGCTCCCCTGGTTCCTGCAGGAGGCTTCTGCAGACTTGCCAGATCTCTATAAAAGATGCAGGAGAAACCTTCTGGGACAGATATAAATCAAACTGAATTACAAGTACAGCTAAAGAGGTAGGCACAGACTGTCGCCAGAACACCTATTCACCTCCAGTCTTCCGCTCACTTGGAACATTTTTTAGGCTCTATTGAACAAATGTCAGGATACTTCTCATTTTTAAACAACTTTCCAATTGTGCCACTCCTTGTTTGTATATGTCTGTATGTATTTAGATAGATGGAAACACATACATGCACACATCGATGTTTATTAACTCTCACTGAACACAGCAGCAAAGTCAGTCCTTAAAGAAAAGACGTGCCATAAAACCCTTCCATAATATTGTTAATATAACATTCGTATTTAAATTAGATTGCAGGTGACATATAAATTCAGTGGCATAAGATAGTTTTATGTTTCAGAAATTTCCAGACCGACTGTGGATAGCTTAGTGTGATAAAAAGACAGTCAGCTCTATCACAATGCTCACGGTCTTCCTTTCACCTTCATTGCTAGATTTCAAATTAGTAATGCTATCCTGGGGTAACGTTGATGAGAAAGGAGATCCAGCTTCCCTCTTTTTTGTCATTAAATAAAAGTGTGTCCAGCTTGTGTGACGTGCTTGGCTGCAGTGATATTTTAATATTGTTAAGAGCAGGAAATATTTTCCTTGCTAGTAATGAGGTTCAGCGTCAGCTAAAGGTGGTGCCCCACAGGAAGACTTTAAACAAAATTGCTATATTCTAATACAAAAGGGGATAGAAATACACTGTTTTTGTGAAAGGCGTTCAGTATGGAGTGATCCTGGCTAATGAGGAAGGGACCTGCCAGAGCTATTTTTAGTTCCACCCGCTGGTTTCACTGCTATTCTTGTAGCTAGGGCTGGCAGTGAAATGGGATGGTGGTGTCTGTTCTCATACAGAAATGGAAGAAGAATGGAAATATGTGCGTGTAAAAAGATGAAAAGATAAAAAGAGCAAGAGCTGAAGAAAAAGTGGGCTTCCTGAGGTAGCTGCAGATGTAACATTCATTTTATCTTTCCTTGGAAGGGTTTTTCTTCTGGAAGGCCACATTTCATGTCTGATCTAAGAGCTAGCAGTGTGCCAGGTGCAGTCTGTGTTGCAGGAGAAGATCATAGTTTTACTTGGAAATTATTGCAGTTAAGAGAAACAATTAAATAATTTCCTTTATTGTTTTGGAGACATAAACCAATACTTCAGCCTTATACTAATGATTCACTGAAACAATAAGGCTGAGAGGTATTCACTTTATATATCATCACTTGGGAGAAGGAAAATACATCAGTGAATCATATGCAGGATAGTAAGACATAAAAAAAATAAAAAATCATGGACTCAGACAGGGCTCCTTTCTGCTACTATTGCAAAGCAGCAGCATAGTCTTTCTTCATTAGCAGAAAAGAGAAGAATAGTATATACACAAAGAACACTTTACACAGCCAACGTGATTATTTGCTATACCTGCTTTGCTTTCTCTTTCAGCGGTGATTTTTTTTTTTTCTGTCCTTCCTGGGAGGGAAAAGTTTTGGATTTCAGAGTTTCACTAGGGAGATGAAGATTTTATTTCAAGCTCCATTTTATTTGATACTGCTTTGTCCTGACCTTATGAGTGAAATGGGGGTGTATAGAAAAGTGACAAGACAGGGAGACATGGAGAAATCTGGACTTCAGAAACTCCAGAATCAGAATCCAATAAAAGTTGACTTTAAAACTTACAGAAAGAATAAATGAAAAGATGAAAACTTGCTCAGTAGGTTGATTGGGTTTTCTTTTTTTTTTTCATTAAGATTCATGAGTTGGGGGGTGGTGGTGATCCAAATAAGTATTTTATAATGATAATTTAATTTTTTCTGTAAGGATGGTCTTGTGCTTAAGATTAGAATTAAGACCAGAAGTTGAAGGTTTAATTGCCATCAAGAGTTTGACTTCACTCTAGATCCTCTGATGGTGGTACTTACCCTCCTGATCTCACAGGGACATCAGTGAGAGCTACCTGCTGCTTCATCCTCTTGTAGCTGACCCTAAATTGCTCAGCTGTACACTTTGCAGTGACAGTAAGGGGCTTTTTCCCTCTTCAGACCAACCCAAAGGTTTGTTTTAACCATGCACAAGCCATGAAAGAAGCAATGATGGGGTTTGCTGGAGCAGACCTCCTGGCCTGCATGTTACTGCTGCAGTTACTGCATCTGTTGGCACCAGGTTTGCTGTTGACCAGAAACATGATTTGCTGCATCATATTGAGGACAGTGCTCTGTGCCTGTGTAGTGGTGTGATGTTGAACGTGTCAGCTGCTCCAAGGCTTGTGTGAGGAAACTGAAGGGCAAGTACACTTCCATAAATTATATGCTTTTGCTGTGGAAGAAATGCCAGGCAGGTGAGGAACTGAACAGCAAAAAAAATAATTAAAAGTTTTTTACGGAGTAATATATCTTGTCATCACGTGATCTGCGTGTAGAAATTAAAAAAAAAAGGTTCAAACTTCTGTTGTTTTCTTAATCCCTACCTTCTTTAAAATGCATGGATGAATCATATTTTAGAATTAAAAGAACAAACCTAATTTAAAACCTTACTGCAGTCACTCACAAAAGCCCTAAAACCAGCTAGAGATGGGGCTGAAAGATGTGTGAGAGCACCCAGGATGGAGATTTGAATTACGAGCTTTGTGCGGCCTTTGCCGCTGTTGTACAGTGAGACTACAATTAAATCATCTTCTACTGTAGTTTCCGAACTCAGGTACAAACTGTGGCCTGATCTGATGGACAAAGATATTCAACAAGAGCTTTATCAATTTTTATTTGTTTATTAACCATATTAGTCCATCATTACCCCATTTCTAATTGCGTGAATTGGATGATTTTTTTAAAGGGGCAAAAGGATTTGGGTTTTCTTTGGTAATTTTGATCAGGCTGAAGGCTCTTTCATGTCTCTGATGTTGCTTGTCTTCACCCTTCTGTGTGTGCTCTGACCTCTCTTAGTGTGCTTGTGGGGTGTCCCCAGGATGGCTGGCTGGCAGATTGCCCTGGAAATGTTTGCTGAGGACATTCTGGCAAAGACTGGAAGGCTGGTTGTGTTTCTCCTCTAGGGATGGCACACCATCCTCCCGGGGTCCTCAGAGGTCCTAAGCTTTGCAGCCTTTTGGCGTGACACAGAGGCAGGTGGGGACCCAACAGTGCTGCAGAGGGAAATCCCAGCTGAACCCAGCTCCAAGCTGTAGTCCTGAGGAGGTCCAGGAGCTTCACTGCAAGAAGCCAGGACAGGTGGGAGGGATTGAGGTGATCATCAAGCATGTGCACAACGGAGGGAGATACTGGGTTAAACCCAATTATATGTGTGGATCTCAGCAGGGTTTGACCTTCTCAGCAATTATCGCTGTCAGAAGAGAGGCAGTTCAGAGCAGGACCAAACACAGACTTTCACATGCCAAGAGAACTGTATTGACAGCTCCACAAAGCTCCAGGCTGGCGTGGGAGCCTAGCTAGGGTAGAGTATATTGTGCCTTTCCTGCCTTGTTCTGAGGGATCTCTGTTTCGGGCACCAAATAGGAGGAATTATATTTGCATATGATATCACTTCTGTAGGAGAAGCAAGTTATTCATGAGCAGTAGTATCTTCACATCAAATACAACTGCAGACATGGTTGAGAAAACAACTGTTTAATTGAAGTAGAAATGACACTGGGAAATTAAAAGAGGCTGCAAAAAACTCTCAAGTAGTTATTACTCATTCAAAGCAAATCCTAGACATGTAAGGCATGGGATGCAAACAAAGTGCTGGGAGAAACAGAATTTGTGGGTAGACATACCTCTGCCCTCAAAACATGTGTTGTTTCTTCAGCTGATCCCCCAAACTCTCTTTAAATAAATAGTTTGGGGTAATTTTTTTCTGAGTCTCTGGAGTATGGAGCATGCTTCAAGGGACAAAACACCACACCTGACATCCTGGTCCCCCAAAATATAGAGGCTACTGCCTGTCCCTCTGGTGGGATTCCTGCAAAGACAACCTGCTCTACAGTGGGTCCACCGGGTGATTCTTCTGACATTAGCACTGCTGAGCACAGGATGTGACGGTGCCACGGGCACTGTGCCTGCACAGCGATGCTGGCTCTGCCCGGGCTGTCATTGCCCAGGCTCCTGCCTGTGCAGACCGTGGCAGAGCTGGGTCTGAGAGGCTCCAGAGAGCTCCGTGAGGAAGGACAGCCATAGTCAAGTATTTTTGTCCTCGGTGCTGCTTATCCCGAATCAGTTCTCCCAGCTCCCTTCTCTGGTTTCTTCCCTTCTGTAGCAGCTGTCTGGAATTTCAGCTGTTCTGCATGAGCAGAAGTGCCAGCACCCTTTTTAAATCACTCTGGAAAAGCAAGGGTGCATTTTCTATTGTGCAAGAAAGAAGAAAGGACAAAGTTTGGGGTTTGTTTGTGGTTTTTTGGGAATTTTTTCCCTTGTGCTTTCCAAGTGCTTGTCAGAGATAACTAGAGGAGGTCTGGAAGTTATTCACAAATTAATTAGCCTCTGAAACGCCAGGATTGCCAGCCACGGCAGCTCAGCCTGGAGCAGCCGCATCCCTGCAGCAAACAGTTCATATTCCCGTTCCTCTCCGGGGGAACGTGACGGGTTAATTCAGTAGCTGTGCATTTAATAGCACAATTTAAAGGGGAAAAAATGACACCCTTCTCCCCTGCCTTGCTGGTCGTGGATGGTTCGCTCTGCCTCGCTGATCACATGCTCCCCAGCCCCCGGTGCTGCAGCAGCCCCAGCTGCTGCTGCTGATGGGTCGGTGCTGCCCGGGACGCCCCCAGCCCCCGCCTGCCCATGCCCGGCAGCCCTCACCTCCGCTTTAAGGGAGGGAGGGCACAGGATGAGCCTTTGAGCATATGGGTGGAAATTTGGGAGGCACCCATTCTCTCACCACTGTTTCCAGCTCTAACCATGTCTATTTGTTGTTGCCTTTTTTTCAGGGACTATGGATCTTCCAAGAGAAAATCAGGTAAGACACCAGGCTTTTTTTTTTTTTTTTTTTTTTTTTTTTTTTTAATTTAATGCATGATTACAGAGAAGACCTTGCCCCCTGCTTTCCCCTGTTAAACCTTCCATTTATTGTATATGTCATGAAATTGTGTAGCAGTTTAACTTTTTATTACTGAATCTTGCTGGAGATAAGCATCAGGTTTTTTTCTGTTGCTGGAGAGAACAAATCCACCTTATATAGTATTGCAGTTAAAATGACTGCTCTTCTCTGGTAGTATTTATATAGCTCTGTCTCAAATCTGAGAGGATAATTGTATTAAATTTCTTTCTCTTTCATTACAAATGGTCAAAATGCAGACTCAGAGTTGGGGTTCTTTTCTGGAGGGGAAGGGAATCTTTTTCTGTTCTGGTTTGAATTTTTTATTTTGCCTTTCCAAAAGGCTCTGGTGAGGCTTCTGATGCAAAATGTTCTCAATGTCTGTGCCTGGATTTGGGCTGCCTCAAAGTCTCTAGCTCAGTGTTTTGTTTTTAAAATCCTGGATTGAAATGTCCTGTAAAACCCTGATTTGAAACGATACAAATCTAATTTTTCCCCTTCCCATGTAGCTCTTAGTGATTTTTACAGATGTGTTTTCAATAGGGACATGTAATTATGGGCCTCTGGGTTTGGCTGCTCTGAGCTGGATGTGTCAGGGCTTTCTATTTTTTCTTTTTAAATTTTTTTCTCTAAGCAGCATTGAGCACCTGCAACTCTCATTGACTTTGTTTGGAATCTTAGATGCTCCAAATTGCATTCAGGGAGAGGCCTTTCAAACCAATAGCAAAACTCCTGGAAAACTCTAGACATGTATGCCGGGGAGGGGAGGATTTTTTGATTCTTGCTTTTTAAGATGATAAAGAAACACTGCACTGGCTTAGTCTCTGGGAAGGAAGGGAAAATGAATGTAATGCACCATGCTCCAATGAAGATCACTGCCTAGATTGATTTGTTGGTTAATTATTAGGGCTTTTAAGCTGTCATCCTGTAATAAGCTAAGTGATACACTTAAGTGAAGCTTTTGGTTAACCCTGGCGGCCTCTGCATCAAATGGCAATTTCCTTTCCAGGCCAATACTTTTGGTACCTTTCCCTGAATTTCCCTGTGGGTTATTGTAATGAAGAGGCAAGTGTGGTACAAGATGATGGTCCAACACAATAAAATAGGGCATGCTTTGCCTTCCTAATCTTCTAAAAAAACTTCTGTCTGGGTTGCACTTCTAGGACCTCCTAAATGTAATATTAAGGAAAAGTGTGTTTTTACAGCAGCCTGTGAATTAAGCAGCAGTGCTTTCTCCAAAGAGGCTGACCATAAATAAAAAGGTCCAAGTAACTTGGTGGAAGGCAGAGTTGAGGGTGGGAGTTCCTGGCTCAGTGCCACATCCTGAACACTGGTGGCTTTTGGACCATATAAAGCCCTTTGAAAAACATTGCTGAAGTCTCTGGGACAACCTGATTTAGCACTGACCTAGAACAGCATTAGGAGACCAGGAGAGCTTTGGGCTCATCGCACCAGTTGACATGAAAGAGTATTGCAACTCATGTGCAAGAGATGCAAGGAACTGCTTTGGGAGCGGAAGGAAACTTCTGCATTTCCATTCCTGTGGCTCTGGGGGCAAGTTGGAGATGATCTGCCATGACACTGTGAAAAGAGCGATTAAGTTGACTCGGTGTATCTGAGATGCCATTTGTGGATGCTGGACTCTCTGGCCCACTGACCTGAGCATCCCAAGTGACACACATGTTCATCCATCCCTGTGAGGCACCGTCAGGTCAGGCTCCCTCCCCATGCTGCCGTATCTCCTTCTGGGACTGTTTCCTCTTCTCTGCTTCTTGGTGCTGGGGTGCTTGCACAGCTAAGGCTTGAAAACAGTGGGGCTTAGGGATGCTCTTTCTCCACTTACCCTGTACAAAGAGGAATGTGAAGCAGCTCTCTGAACAAAGTGAGCTGCATAAAGGGACTCTGTTCTTGGCCATCTTCTTGCTTGATTTTAGAGTGGCAGAGGAATGTTTCCTTCTGTTCGGATCTGGATACTGTGGGAGTGTGTACGCAATGAGTGAAGGAATATGCCAAGGGAGTTGGCAGTTACAGCCTCTAACAAAGACCAGCTTTATGACGCTTGAACAAGCGATGGGGTAAATAAGCACAGATTTTCAGGATTGCTGTGAGGGTCTTTTAAGATAAAAAATAGCTTTGTAATGTAGCTTCCTCTGTAGGTGCAGATACTACCCCATCTGTCAGTGAGAGACAAATCTGCACTTTTAAATGCAAGCACCTCCCAACAAATGAGACCTGTAAACACATCTTCTGTCTTGACCAAAGATGTGCTGGGAGGAGGATTTTGGGTGTGAGCACAGCTGTCCCACACTGTCCAGCAGGAATCCCACAGCTGCTGTGTCTCAGGCATGTGCAGGCAAGACACAAGCATGGCCAATTGCAGAAATATGTGGAGAATGCCTCTAACAGCCAGAGTCACCTCTAGCCTGACCTCTGCCTTGCCACAGTGAGTGTCTAGCTAGTCCTGTGCTTGCCCCTTAGAGAAGGGAGAAACTGGATAAGTTCAGAGTTTAACAGGAGTTAGGGAAACATTTATCGCTGCAGCTAATACTGGTTGTAAACATTTGAGACCTCCTGAACCAAATGCAACAGCGTGGCACATCCTTAGCTAAACAAAAGGGGGTCGTGCACTGATCTGGGGCATCTCTGCATGCCAGCCCTGAGCCAGGCTTCCTCTTGTGCAAAGTGCTGTGTAAACACCCAGTCCTTTGCTTGGACGTGATCTAATCATAAATGCTTTAACCTGCAGTCAGCTTGAAGACCTGGAGCTTCACTTGAAGTAACTGAGGCTCTGAAATCACGGGCATTTGCAGTGGCCTGAGCTGCAGTGTGTGCTGATGCGCTGATACCTTGAACCTGTGGGGTTTTATTTGACATGCTGTGGAGCTGCTTCAGAAAGCTGCCTTCATGTTTCCAGGCAATTGAACTGTGGCTCTATGACCATCTGTCAGTGCTGCAGAGCCCTCAGCACGACTGTGAGGAGTGGTTACCATGGGCATATTCTGTATGCTCACAAGAAGTGGTCTCATCTTGGTCCATCCGAAGACCCTCTGTAGTAAAACCAGAAGTAATTACTCTTCAGACTCCAATTTGTTGATCCCATAAGCCAAGTGAACAGCTACTCATTTGTCACTCAAAACAGACATTACTTCTATGCTGGCATCCATTGTGTGGTTTTTCTGTTCTCAAATCAAAATAAGGGTAGAATTGCTGCAAGTCTAGTAATGGGTATTTGCATGGTACATTACAAACCACAAATTAGGTTAATCCACTCTGCAAACCCTACCAGCTACCATCTGTGCATGGTGAACTAATTAACCCTTGAGATATCTGCTAATCCTGGTGTGGCTTGTAAAACCAATTGGAGTGTGTTTCTTCCCAAAGATGTCATTGTGTCCCCCACATACCCCCTGCTGGCTAGAGCAAGCTGCAGACTCCTGGAGTTAAGATCATCTTGCCCTCTTCCCTTGCTGAGAATCTTTCTTGACTGATTTCATACCAAAGCTGTCACTTCCTAGTTGTGAAGCCAAAGCAAACATCTGGGACCTGATGTTTGGTGGCAGTGGGGAGTCGGTATGGGCTTTATAACTTTTCTGCACTGAGTCTCAGTGCTTCTCAATGACTGAGAGGATTCACCTTGCTAACTGTGGGGTCAAACACAGCAGGAGAGATGCTACTTCACCTTGGCTTTCAAAGCAATAGTGTGGATCTTTGTCACCTGCCTGGTAAGTCACCAAGTCCTTGTGCTTACTACTTTGAGTGTGCACTAGCAGAAGCACTGCTGGCCATCCCCTTCTGAAATCATAACAAAACCCCCACTGCTGACAGCCCAGCTTGCTGCTGGGGTCACAGCTGGCTTCGAGCCACTGCTCAGTAGCTTTCTCTGGCACCTTGTTGCTATGTGGTAGGATGCTCCTCCAACTGAGGGAGAATAAGCCTTTAAAAAAATAGAAGTTATGGCTCCTTCAGTATGCAATGTCTCCTTTCCCTCGTTGTTCAGTTCCTGTCTGCATCAAGTTGGCTGAGTCTGACAGCTGAAGTCTCTTTAAACAGCCCCTGTAATTGAGCACGTAGAATATTAATTTAACAACTTGGTCCAAGCCAATGTTGCCTCAGTGAGGATGCTGATGAGGCTTCCCTAGACAAGTGAACCGTCTTTAAGCTGGGTTCCCATGTCCAATTTTTGGGCTAGTAAGCTTATGGCTACACACAGACAACAATCACTGCTTTCTTTTCCTCCTGTAATCTAAAACTAGGAAGGATGTATCCATTGGCAAGTAAATAAAAACTTCAGAGACTGTTGGAAGCTACTTCACAAACTTTTTATAGAAACATCTGTAATGCTCTCTTTTGCCTCAATGGGGAAATTACTAAGTAGAGTTGAGAGAGTTGCAGCAATGACAGAAGCGGGGCCTCAAGTGAGAAATAAGCAGATCATTGTAACAACACCAAGGGCTCTCGTGGCTGATCACTTTGTGGGATGCTGCTTTGGGATTATGGGTGGAGCTGATGGCAAAAGTTGTTTCTTCTTTCCTAGGAAAACCTTCTTCCTCCCTCTCTTGCTGAGGATGTGCATTCTGTCAGCCTTAGGGAGTTGCCTTATGCTGTTCCTTTATGTTGTTAGGGTTAGTTTTTTCTTCTTCCTTTGTAATTATAGAGGGAAATGGCTCAACTTGTGGCTTTTTCTGTCTTTACAAGCTGAGCTGTGCTCATCACTTCACAGCTTAACCGTTTTGGTCCTGTCACATTGCATGTGCCTAGCTTGCACTTACAGCTCCATGGCATGTCTTGCTTTTTCTTTTTCCTTTTTATAAATGAGCTTTATTTTCTTAACTTAGTTTGAGCTGCCTCCTTTGAGATGATACAGAGAGAATTATAGTGTGTGCTTAATCATTCAACGGGGTCAGAAATGTGCGAGCCATTAGCTGGATTGGCAGGGCTGCATGGCTGGAACTGTCTTTACCTGTTGCAGGACCCTTGGGACAAAGCTTGGTTGATGCAACTGAGTGTGAAGCTCTCTGCCAGCCTCACAGGCCTGTGTAGCTACATATGGGTTCAGGGAGAGAAGGGAATGTGCAGCCTCCAGCCCTGGCAGGTATTTTATAATATTTGTGGGAGATGACTGCACTGGAGGGAGAAGGAAGGACCTCTCTCTGAGATGCAGTGTTGCTTTTCCTTTGCCTTAAGGTTGTTGCAGTATTGATGGGATGTCATCTGGAGTGGTGGATGCCCTTTTAATATTAAAACTGTGGGCATGCCTTAACTTACTCAGTTGACTGTGATATCTGTCTCAGTTCTATCTTCTCAGTCAGAAGAACTCTAAGCCTTTTAAATGGGTTCTCAAAGGGGACAAATTTGAGAGCGTGTCACTAAAAGAGGCTGAAAAATCCAATTAACTAACATGGTAAATCCCAGCATGAGGCAATGCATCTTCTGTCAGGGTGGCGACTGTAGCAGATGTCTTGGGGCTACCTGCATTGGGTGCCTGACTAATGAAGCAGACAGTTGGGTACTGATTAATGAATCTGAGCCCAGGTGATAGCAACAAAGCTAAAATGAGATTTTAAAATCAAATGTTACTTTGAATCATTCTGTTCTCCCAGCGTTTTTGTCTCTGAAGTCTGTCTCCTTACACTCCATCCGAACAGAAGCTTTAGCTTGGAAGGTCAATTTTTTTATTTTTTTTTTTTTTTAAGGTGGTGAATGGGAATCTAAGTCTGTCCAACTCCATGGCAAGGTCCCAGGAACATCTTAAACCCTGTAGCTTGGTCTTGGTGTCTTAATCCTTGTAAGAAATCTGTGGTATGACATGATCCCTACAGACAAGGCACGTGCTCTTGTTTGTGTCCTGATGAATCACATGTGTGTACCGTGTTTCTTGCATTGTTTTCTACAATTACGGCATAAACAGTGATGATGGACTGGCTCCTTGATGCCATTTAGCCTGTTTCTGAGGATAGCTGGATGAGGTAGTTTGCCAGCCACTATTTTATAACTTTACAAGCATGTACTGACAAGATTGCTCTTGATCAGAAATCAGGATCTGTTCCCTCATCATACGATTAACCTTCTTGGCTACGTACTAATTACTGCATGGAATTTAAAAACAGCAGATTCTGGCAGAACATTTTGGTTCTCACATAGCTTTTACTTTTTTTTTTCCTTAACAGGAAAATAAAGGATTTAGTAATAAAAGAAGGGTAGAATAGCCAGAGGCATAGCAACCAAGGACCAAACAAACCTTAGCTTTTAATTACTGTGGATATACATCTTGGGTCTGGTTCTGGAAGACATTAGTAGTTAACGATCACAATGTGCATCTTGAGTTCAGTCCTTGATGACAGAGCTTCCTTTTCTCCTGACAGAGAATTATTCTTTCTCAGGTAGTGAATTTGCTAAACTTCTGATCATTTTATTGGCTTTTCCTTGATGTAGTAAGTTCCCAAACAGCTCATTTTCTTTTCTGATTTTTTTTTAACAAGCCTCTAAGTCTTTTCTTAAAAAGTTCTTCATATAATTAGAGAAACATCCATTCTGTGGGTTTTTTTCCAAAGTAGAACCATTGCTCTGTGCTCAGGTGCACTGGCAGAGAGCAGGATTTGAGGAAGAGCTGCTGCTAAGTCAGGCAGATTTCATCTCCTTGCAGCATCTGTGTGTGTGACCCAATTCTGCATCTTCAGTCAAGATGTGAATCTGTCCACTCCAATCCCACGCTCTAAATCCAGCCTGTGATATTCTGGCAGGAGGAAGCTGATCTCACACTTCTTGTACACCATATTTTTAAAGTCACTGCTTAAACTGAAATGCTTTGGACTTCTGCCTGAGGCTACTGAAGAGAAGAGCAGATAGGAGACTTTATCCTGTACTGCTTCAGTTTTCTGCTGACAAGACATGTGGCCCATTAGATGTATAGGATCACTGTCATCTTCTGGGTGGCCTATATGCTGGGGTGGGAGGAAGATGGGATAAGAGAGAAGGAGTTGTTTGTGTGTTGTGTGGGTTTTTTGTTTTGCTCCTTGACTTTTAAACTGAAGTTTGGGGACAGGGTACAGGATTAGGGAAAGGAATGTGTTTGTGTTCTTTGCTGTTCCCAGTTCAGCACTGATGATGCGGAGAGCCTTATGTCTGGGAGAGAGGGCAGGGAAGGCCTGCAAATATGAGGTGTGGCTTAAGCACAGCCATGGCAGAACAGCACGCACCCTGCAAATGCCTTGGAGAGCCTTCAAGCTGAGCGCTGAAAAAGCGCTTGGTACCTTAGAGGATATATTGGCATTTCGCTTGCTTTTAAGGAGTTCTCTGTTCTCCATCTGCTCCTTTTCTGCCTCCCACTTCTGTCTGTTGGTAGCAGATGGTATTAGTGCTGCCTGCGTGGGTTTTTCCTCTCTTGCACAGAGAGTACTGGTCTTTTGGTTTTGGCACACTAGATAAGGCAGGTGAGAAATGCACTTGAGAGCTGGAGTGGAGGGTGATGATCCTCTGCCACTGCAGGAATCCGTATGCAGCACAGATGGGTCTGGCTGGCTGAGAGGAGCAGACCTTCCCTGTGCATTTTGGGTAACTTAGTCTCAGTCAGGGGAGCACTTGAATCTCTGTCCTGAGTAGGAAACCTGGGTTTAGGGGGTGTGTGTCCTTAGGCTATTGAGAGCACTCACCCCTAAAACAGCTCTCCCTAAGTGCCGCCAGCTTTGTGTGTGGCTTTACACCTGCCACATTCTACCTGGCCTGTGTCCAGGCTGCATGACAGGAAAAATCTTCTCCAATCCACTGTAAATGGAATGGTTCACCTACCCTAAGAGGGCTGGAAGCTTTACCTACAGAGGTATTCAGCAGGAGTTATAATGTATGCATTGATTATCGGCATCTCTGCCTGGATTCACGTTCTGTGCTTGGCAGCGTGACTGCTTCACAGTTGGGATTTGACTCTTGCTCCTTTTTGAGCCACACATGAATCCCAGCATGTGTACATACCTGTGAGTTTTCAAGTGCAGTGTTAGGGGCTTCTCTGCCCTCCTCCTTGGCAGTGCCGGAGGCTGGTTTTTTTCCTCAGAGGGGTGATGCTCTCAGTTTGTACAGCTGTAGATGTGTATTAAATTCAGATATTCTAGGCACTTCCCAGCCAAACTTGGAACTGCTACAAAACTGTATGTGCAGGAGCTGTACCACAGTGATCATGTGGGAGAGTCCTCACTTGCCATGTGGAAAGAGTTAATATGAGCTACGGCTGCCAGAACAAAAGCTAAACAGTCCTGGATACTTCAGGGTCTGCAAATGGGATTAAAATGGGCTTTTGCAGAAGTAAGCAGAGTGGAAAATTGGGGCTAAGTTTTCTTTGCATTTGTACTTTTAGAAAGGATGAAGGACTGTATGAGGCTATGAAATGCAGCTGGTGAGCGTGTCACTGTGCAGTTTGTCAAGCACACAATCCTCTGGCCCCGCTGCTCTGTTCCAGCTCAGGAAAGGGCTCTCTGGTTGTGGATTTCTCCCCTGCAGGAGTGAGTTATCCAGATGATGAATTTCTGAGGCATGCTCTAGTCACGTGAAGGCCAGATGTGAACCTTTTCCAAGAAGCTTGTGTGGGTCTAGCGTACGCCAGGCTACGTGGCAAGTGGACGTGGTCTGAGTTTTGTCTGCAGTGTGGTGCTGGGGAGGTGAGGAGCCCCAGCAACTCCTGGAGCGGCCACTTCTGCCAGGGAGAGAGGAAGGTGCTGGCTGGACTTGTCGCTGCAGCTCAGTACATCTGCCCTCAGCCCCCTGCACAGAGGCAGTGCCTCTTCCCAAGCACAAACCCTGCACAGGCTGTTCATGATGGGGCTGAACTTGATGAATAAGACTAAAATTAAAGGCCTTATTTAATGCCTGTTGCCAATCCTCTTATTCAGGCACTTCAGCTGGATTTGCATGTTTGATAATCTACTAGTCAAATATTTTTTCAAGATATAGCCCTCTTGACCAGATGGCATGGGGAGTGGAGGTGATGTTCAGCTTCAAGTGTATAGAAGAGGAGATATCTCTGCAAGGATGAGAGGTTTACTTTAAAATGCAGTCTCCTAGTGGGGGAAAAAAATTATTATATCTGGATTTCTCCAAGGACTATCTGAAAACATTTGCTTTAAACATGATGCATCAGCATCCCATGACAAGCTTATTTAAGCTGTCCTGGTGAGGGACAGGGGTGACTGCTGCTTGCCCAGCAATTACAGTACCAAATAAATCTGTCATTGTGGTACCTAAGAAGTGTAATGGCTGACCAGGCCCACCCTGGGTCAGGCACTGGGCACAAGTGTTGTTTTTGTTTAGGTCATTCTGGAGCCTGGAGGGAGAAACATCAATGGTGCAATTCAGTAGGGTGCCCCGAGCAGTAGTGCTTGAAATAGATCAAAACACAACCTTTCTGTGCCATCCTCCCATTTCTCTGACTGTCTGTTGTTCTCTGCCTAATTGAATGAGTTAATTGTGTGAGCCAAGAATGTGTGAAAATGGTTCCAGTTCAGATGAAGGCTCATCTGCATTTTTTCTCTTTCCAAGCTGTTTTGCAGCCATGTTGTAAAGCTACATGTGGATTCTGTATCAAAGTAACTCTCTGGTAGAAGTACTCCTGTTCCTGGGGAAGGCTAGCAACACCAAGTATTGCTCTCTCCCTTTCCTATTCTAGTACTATTGTGTCTTACTGCCTTCCTGTTTAACCCAAGTGTCAAGCCCCAGCTGAAGGAGAAGGGGCTAGGGGAGAGAAACCTGGAGCAGGCTGACAAAGGATGGTCAGTGGGTCTGGGGGACAAAGGTTTTGGAAATGGCTCACAAGGGTATGGGTGAACACAGTTTTAGAGTTCCTTGCTGAGCTTTCTGCCCTTGGTTATATGGATGGCCAGCCTCACCTTGTCAGGAGGAGGAGGATGTTGTTGGAGGCAAAATCCCAGCAAGAAGCTCTATATTGAGTAGACTAGAGCTTGGCCCTCTGGGGTTCCTTACCTGTTCAGGGCAGTAAGGTGTCCCACCTGAGCTCTCAGGACAACATGGTGCTTCATTTATACTAAATCTTTAGCAGGCTTGTGTTCCAAAATGTAGATTGAAATACAGGCTTAATTTCTGTTTTCTGTTCTGCCATACGTCATGGATATTGCAGCAAACAAGGCTCTAGGCCCATTCTGGGAAGTGGACACTTCTAAGGAACAGCGTGGTCAGCCTGCTGCTTGCTGACTTACCAAATACCACTGTTGGGATGAGGGCACCTTCATTCTTCAGAAGTGGCATTTATTTCCCCCAGCTCCAGGGGGAAATAAAGAAGAATCACTGATTATATTGTTGGGGGGGGGGGTTGTTTGTTTGGGTTTTTTTATTTCTTTTCAACCTTCCAATTAGGCCAGGAAGATTAGAAGTCAGGAAAATAAATCTGCAAAACAGTCAGCAGTGTTCACCACTGTGGTCCTTGAGTAACAGAGCCAGTAGTACCTCCTCATGGAGAGGACTAATGACCTACAGAACTGATCACTGTTGGAAAGCTGCAGTCTCTCAGATGTCAGCATCTCTTCAGCATGGCCACTCATTCTTATAATTGTTTTCACGGTAATTTAAGGTGCACCTTAACAGTTGAGAGAGTTTAGTATTCCCAACTGATGTTTAAGGTAGAGCTTCATGAGAACAAAAGAGTTTTATTAATTAAATGGACTTAGGAATGTTATCTCCTATGGAAGGCAACTTCTGTGGAACAGGTCATACCTCTGTAATTAAACCCTTTGCCCTCCAAAGCAAGGTAGCCATATCCAGATCACTTGTTGGGACCTGTCTTTGGCCCATGCTAACTTCTCAGCCATTCACAGAAATCATTTGGGGCAAGGGCCACATAGCCAGAACTACAATCACACTGAGACACATGACTAGTATGATCCAATTCCCTGGAATTACTGCAGGAGTATTGTTGAAAAATATGTAGCTTAACAGGCTGGACAGCCGTAAGGACATTAGTTTAAAAAAATTTTGTTATAAAGATCCCTTATAGCCCCAGCAGCATGCAACTTATGGATCTGTAGGAGAGTGTCCCTTCTGGCCTTGACAGCAGGATTAAATAATGGATCCTGGACTCAACATTGAACTAAACATTTTAGGCCGTGTTATTAACAAAAGGAAACCTGCATCAGTAGCTGCTGCTAAAATGCCTGGGGAGGAGTTTCTCTGCACCTGCTGAAGCAGGGACACATCTGGATGTGCAGTACTGATGTGAACCATGAATGTGGCATCTCCTGGATTTCAGTAGCATTGAGCTTGTGCATTTGGCTGTAGTCTGGCTTCAGCTTTTGTAGGTTTTTCTGGAAGCTCACTCTGCTCTAACTGCACACAAGACAAATAGTCTGCTGCTAAAATGAGATGAGTGGGGCTGTATCGCAAGCATAAAGCATTAGTCCCCAGCAGTCTGGCGCCTGTTCTCTTGCCAGTGGTGGGAGGAGCAGCAAACAAACCAGTCTCACTGGCAGCAGAAAAGCTTCTGGTGAAATCTAAAATAATCTGTTTCATGTTCACTACAGCAACCAGCTAAATTTTGTCTTTAAAGCTTTTTTGCCCCTCCAATGTCTTCCTTTTCTTTCACACCTGAGGAACTCAGTTGATCTGTCTGGGGCTTGCCCAGCTCTGTGTTGGCAGCTTGGAAGCGATGGGATGGGGGTTCAGCAGCTGCTTCCAGTGACACGCCTGCTCTGCTGCTATTTCTGTGCAGTGTGGCTCTGAAAGAAAGCCTCCTCTCTGCACATCACAACTGCCTTGGCCCCGTGGCTTAGCAGTAATTTATGGATCCATGTTTCTTTTGAGCTTTTAAAAATAATTCCGATTGAAGGGGTTTGTTCTGGCTCCAGCTGAAGTCGGCAACAAGGGCTGCGGGGACTATGTTTGAAGCAGAATTGGGATGCCGTTGCCTTACTCAGGCAACTTTTATTTTCCTTCTAAATACTGAGATTCCCCCCCACCTCCAAGTTATCTGAGACCAGCCGGTGCTCAGCTGTGCGGCAACAGAGGAGAGGAGTGGCAGGAAGCAAGGGTTTGTTCGTTTACCATTACCAATCCCATTGGAAACCAGCTCCAAGACCCATGCAGAATTCCAGTAAAACCCTGTCCTAAAGGGAAAACCCGGGGCCGTTCAAAGCTTGTGTTTTGTTGGCTCGGGCACAGCACGCTTCTGGGGCCTTTGACCTCCTCCCCGTACACTGGCTCCCACCGCGGCTCTTTGTTTGAGCTCTCTGTGAAGTGGAATCTATCACTAATGTCTGATATTTTTATTATTTGTAGGGGGGACTCCTAAAAGCTGGTAGCAATTAGAGCTTAAATGTCTTGGAATTAAAAAAAAAGTCCCAAGAAGGAAGTTTAATGCTAAGCAGATGTGCAGGAGCAGCTGAAATATGCTGGCTGTCTTCTGCTTCAGAAGCAACCTCATCCACATCTAGCTGCTGTCAGGCTGAGGGAGCTGAGAAGTGCTGCTGCTTTTATGCTCCTTCCTGGGCTGAGAAGCCCACACTGTAGACCTGTAGGATTGTTTACCAATACTTATATTGCCCTTTTATTCTGGCTTAGTTTTGACAAGGAGAAAAAAAAACTTGTTAAAAAATATTGTTGTTTTTTTTTTATTTTATTTTGATAATGGCTAACAGAATTGGTTTTTTATGGTGAGTTTGGTTCTTTGAAATCTCACATGGGATATCTGTAGATATGGCTACTGAGAATCTAGGTTTAAACTCACTCTCTTCTTGGGCAGACAGATCTAGGGTAGCCCTAAGCTTGTGTTAAGTGCAGCTTAATACCTCTGTCTTTATTGTTGGGTGTTTCAGCCTTTTGCTGCCAGCTTGGATTGGGGCAAACTTTAAAATCTTCCCAGTTGCTCCTGCAGTACATCATCTGCTTCATTTATCACTGCTGTACTCAGGTTCTTCTGTCTGGAAAAAGATCTGACAGCTGACTGAAGTTCATAATCCTGTTCCTGAAGGCAGTGGAAGTCTATTCAAAAGCTAATAGACAAGTTGCTGACAACAACTCCTTCACACCCTTTCCTGTGCATGCCCCAAGTCTGTAATAGAAACATGCTGTATATTCCCTCTATAAGCTGCACCACAAGTTACTCTGCCAGATGATTTCCTGTTGTACTCTACCAATGCAGAGCCTTTTTCATTCTTTCTTAAATGGTAGTCCAAAGTAAATTATTGTAATTTACCACAGTTTTTGTAGTGTATTGTGACAGTGCAGTGCATGGATTTGGGAGTTAGGTGGTTGAAAGACTTCAGATTTTTTTTTTAAGGCTGCCACTATAGAGAGCTTATTGTAAAGTAAGCAAAATACTGAATCCATTTGAATTCCAGTTTTGTTCTACACAATGAAAATTGTGTCCCTGATCTAAAGAAAGGATTTCAAAACCTCACCATTCCCTTAGTGCTGAGAAAATGCAGCAATGTGTTTCTTGGATTTCTGGTGTCCATTGGGAAAGTTGGAAGATGTTTCTTAAGGTTTGTATCATGCTAGCACTTTCTCAGTTATATATGTACTAAGAATCTGTTCCTGATGTTTGACTGTCTTGGAGATATTCTGCAGTTCAGAAGACAGTAACAAGTCAAATAGACAAGGCCACCAGTATAGCTCGCCTCTCTCTCCAAGTGATTGAAGGATGCAACTTCTCTGTTATTAAACTGATAAGTCCAGAACAGGGTTCCTCATTGCAAATAAGTTTTGGGGTTTTTTTTCAAATTTCATTTTGGAGTTGCTTATCAGATTTAGGAAATTCTTAGACTGTCATATAAACACCTCTCCTCCATCTCTTCTCCCATGTGATATGAGAGTAACAGCTGCCCTTCTGCTCCCTCATCCCACAGAAGGGGAATGCTTGCTGGTTCTTACTTAGCAGGTTTGCCCCCATTTCTAAGCTTTAAAACATGCTTCCAGTGCATTCAAGAAAAAAGGCAACACTTAATATTAGAAGATTGTCTCCAGAATCCCAAGCCCAGTATTTACGTCCCGTTTCACAGAGGGGGAGGGAAATCTTTTGACCTTGTTGGTAGCAATTTCATTAACTTTCTCCTTAACCAGATCTCTGTCTCATAAACATTGACTGAAAAGATGGAACTTCTAGTCATACTTTAAATGTATCTTTATTGGAGCTTTGTACTCTATTCCAGGGAGCATTATTTGTCTGTTGTTATTTTCCTTAACATTATTCCAGGGTAACAAGATGTTTGTCGAAACTTACACGTTTGCTAAGCTCACTCTCTGTGAGTTGTCCTTGGTCTTTTGGGGATCATTAACAGCTGCAAAGCTAAATAGTTTTGCAGATCTGAGGCTTAATAAGTCAAACTGTCTCTTGGTATGTGTTCCCTGTCCTATTGGGAATAAGCTCAGGGCATATCCTATTCTGAGATCTCAGAATTGGGTCACCTACAGATCAGTTTCCTAAGTTCTGCAAATCCTCTAAAACATAAAAATTAACTGGGTGGTTCTTATGACTTGACCTTCCTCTGAGTCCCCATCAGGCCAACACTACTCTTAAGAAAAACTTAATGTATCTTTCAAAGCTGTCTTTACTAACTCTCAGACTGTTTTTTGACTGTTTTCTTGTGTCTCTAATTACTTTCTGTTTTCATGGCTGCCCTGTGATTGGATTTCAAGTTTGGATGTCCAGTTTGTCTGAGACTCCAAAAAAGAGCGTCGCTCCAGGTAAATTCTTGCATCTTGGTGTTCTGCATGCTATTAAAAAGAGAAATCTGTAGTTCAAGCTGTGTGTGATTTTTGGAGTTATTTTGAATGTGAGTCTCTGACAGTGGATACCAGGATGTGTTGTCTTGTCACATAAATTGTTTTTTCATGATGCACGATTTCTCGTAAAGGAAGAGCTTTGCTTTTCTGGTGACTACCTCACCTTGATGTTGCTGCTAGCAGTGGTTAGCAGTTTGCTGTGTTTTATTTTCCTTGCCCAACTCAAATCCCTAATCCAAGGCAGCTTCCCCTCTTGTGGTGGGTTGACCCTGGCCTCAGCTAAGTACCTGCACAGCTCTGCTCTCACTATTCTGTGTGGGATGGAGAATAGGAGCAAAACTGAGAAATCTTATGAGTCAAGACAGAGCAGAGAAACACGACTACGCGCTCCCTATCCTTCTGAAATGCTCTTTTGCATTTCCACAGTAAGTAGAAAGGGTGTTACATGAATAAGATGGGACTCTGACAAAGTTGCAAAGTTTTCAAGGGAGCATCAGTCTCCTTGTTGAAAGAGCTGGGAAGGAGGAGGGAGCAGGGGAACAACTTCTAGATGAGGTGTCAAGGTCTGAGGAGAAGCAGACCCATACAAGGCAAAAACTAAGAGATAGACCCTGTGTCTGCACAGGATGCTGGGCTGGTCACCCTGTCATTTAAGGCTACATATAGGTCTTGGGGCAAGGAAAGATGGAAATGCTCCTGCTGCTTTCCATACCACATTTGGTAAATATTCAAGTTCATGCCCTGTTCAAAGTATGTGAACAAAATCCCACCATCCTCAGTGGATGAGTTCCTACTTGCCTGAAGTTTTTAGTGAGTAATACTGCTGTGATTCCAGAAATACTATCCTTGACAGAAGTTGAGTATAATTTTGGAGGGGGGGAGGGGGTGTTCTGCCTCATCTTAGCAGAATAGGTCTAATTTCAGGGTGGTAGCTGGATATAAAAGTGCAGAAATATCTGAAGTATTTAGTCACAGGAGCCTGCTGGTTGATAGGTCACTGGGAAGCTGAGACAGAAACAGAACGAGACTGAGCAGGAGAGAAACATGTTGAGGAGGAGACAGAAGAGGTGGTGTCCCTTAGGAAAAATGACAAGAACCCTTCAGATTACCTGGCTGGGGGTGAGGTAGTGTTTCCTCTGACTCAATACATCTGTTGGAACTGTTTCATTGTATTTATATATAAAATGGCAAACTGCATGCCAAGGTTTTTAGCGCTCTTGAAAGGCAAGGAAGCAAAATCTTAAATAGATATGAATTTTTTTCCTTCTGCTGACTGCTTTTAGCTAAATGCATGTTTCTAGTTCAGCTTAAAAAAAAAATCTGTGTGTGATGATAGTGCATATAGAAGTGATTAATTCCAATTAATCATTTATATTTGCATTGCATGGTGCTCAAGAAGGTGAATGTTGATATATAGTGCTGCTCAGAAGTGTTATGTACATTTGGCAGGTTCTTAACTCTCCATGCTGTTCTAGTTCATGTGGCCTTTCAGTTTGCTTCTCATCCAAATGAATTTCCAGCTTCCAAAGCAGCTATTCTTCAGTCCAGATCTGCTGTGAGCTGTATCCTGATGGGTCAAGCTGGCAAAGCAGGCTTGAATTGGGATATGATCTTTACCCATGTAGTAGAAACTCCTATGTGTCTTAGGCTGTGGCTTGGAGACAGTTCCATGCTGCCCAAGCTCTAGCTGAGGTCATGAACCTGCTCCATGAAGTGGAGAGTCTAACCAAGAATTGCAAGTGGTTTAATGTCCTACTCTGGAAAAAGATGGGTGCCATACAGGCACATCCTGAGAGGTGCTGTGGTGGGGCACTGTATGGGCTACCCTGACTGCTGAACTCCTTGACTACTCTGCTTCATGCCATGTGCTGAACTACTGAGCAGGACTAGGGCAAATACTAGAGTATATAGGTGACTTCAGCCTGGTGGAAGACCCAGTTTGGCAGCTGTGTGAAAATCTCCAAGCAGTTTAACAGAGTTGTGTGCAAATACTTAAGAATTCTTAACTGTTGCTACCTGTAACCTAGTTGGTTGGAATCACTGTTTGGAGAGCCAACTTTCCGAGGAGGAGTGGAAAGAGGACTCAACTTCTTACTTTCACCCTCCTGCCTCTAATTTTTCTTGGCTCAGTTTTAAAACCTAGCAGATCAAAAATGAAAAAATAAAAATCCTGAGACTAATAGTCTCCACTTGGCAAATGTCAGCACTGAATTTTTCAGGATTTTGTTGGAAATGCTGCTGAGGACTGTGAAGAAGGAAGAACTGAACTGGAGAACTTGCTTGAGAGAGTGCCTAGATTTAGTGTGGGCCAAGCTCATTCCTGAGGCCCTCCCCTTAGGGGCTGTGTTTTGCTGCTGGTTTTAGCTGTGCATCACACATACACCAGTGCTGGAAGCCGTGGTCTACCTTAAAGCTGCCACTTGTCCCAAACTCTTGAAGGCTTACTCAGATCTTGGTTCTTCAAGTGCTAGAAAATACTACATGTGTCTTGTGCTGGGGAACGAATCCAGGCATCGGGGTAGTTTTCTGCTGCTGTGAATGGTGGTCATACTCTCTGTTTGGTGGCAATGTTGGTGTGGCCCCCGCCCTGCCCCCCACCCTCCCCCCAGGGGGCCAGAAGGGAGTTAATGGAGCTCATGGAGTTACCATCTACCAGATTTTGGCACGTTTAGCCAAAAAGATAACAAGGAATACTGGAGTTTTGGCTACTCTACAAGGAAGCTATTGCCCCATGTGCTGAAAGGCTTGCAGAGCACATGGGCACTGTGGAGTTGAGGAAGGTGGAAGGATGGATGCTCACTTAGGGAGAAAGTACATTAATCATGGCTGCTAACCCAGGGTGAGAGGATTTGTGTGCTGACCTGGCCATCACTGGGTGCATAATGCTCAACCTTGTTTTATTCTTGGGCATTCTTTTGGATTCGGACAACATTTTAGGCCAAGCTTCTCTGGCTTTGGGTCTTCTGAATTACTTAAAAGGTCAGATCAAAACCATTCCCTTTTTGCTTTCCACCCCATTTCTATTGAATAGCAGAGTGCCACCTGCTTCTGAAATTACAGAAATGATAGTGTATTAATAACCCATTTGATAGACTTGCCCAAGTATTTATTTTCTCCTTTAATGTGGCAAATGGGTTTTTGCCAGGACTCTTTCATTGCTAAGTCCTTGAGACTGGACTTGTACTGAATTTCTGTAGGAGCTGTGGGTGGTGATGAACTTCTGTCTCTGTTCCTAAAGCTTTGTGGCTCAGGACTGCTATACCAAGAGCTGATGAGCTCTGAAGTTAAACTCTAGGATTGAGGGGATTGCTGTCTGGTGGAAGGGTTGGAGATGAATCCTCTTTACTATTGCCACAAGCTGTGAGTGGTCTTTTACCTCCAGGAATAATAATGTGTAAATAAATCCTTAATTTTGGTAAGTGGGAAGGGGGCTGAATAGTGACAGACTGGAGTGTAGGAGTATCCAGGATATGAGTCAAAGCCCCAGTTGCTTAGGGCACCTTAAGAATATTAAAAAGACAAAAATCCAAAACACCAAAACAAAACAAAAAACCCTCACTGAATAGAAGAGATCCTAGACTGAGAAACAGTTTTGATCTGAATCCATATTGTCCCCAAAAGAGATTTGTAGCAGGCTTCATCAGTCTCATCCTACTACTGCTTACTCTAGGAGCTGTTATTTTAGGAACTTCTTTTCCAAGACCCCTGCGAGATCATGAAGTCTTGTATACTCTTGGTTGCATTACATGGCAAAGTCTGTTTTATCTTTTGTGCAATAGACACTTAACCCAATTTTTAGGCAGACCTAAGCTCTCTATCTTAAAATACTTCGGAATAAATCACTAGTGGAGGCTCAAAGAAAACATGTAATTTTAAGTATGTTTATTTATCATAGTCATGCGGTGCTTCTGATAAGAAAGAAAGGAGGTAAAGTTTTTAGGGGAAGCTGGACGGATGATTGCTGTGAGGAATTAGACAGATTTGAGGATTGTAAGAAGGCTTGCTGGTATTCTGGGAGTTTATTTTTGTCTTTCTCCTTCCCCAAAAGGAGTTTTCCAGAGATTCATAAAGGTTTGCCCTTCAAGAACTGGCTTTAACAAGAAACCGCAGCTGTAGATCCAAGCTACCACAGTTACTCCTCCCTATGAGTGGAAAAGTGCAGAGCTCTGACACTATCATATGGAACGCCGTGAACACTCAGGGACTGCCAGACACTCCTGTGTGCAGACCCTGCACGTGTCCTCAGTTGTGCCCATGTCAGAAGAGCTGGACTACCTGCCAGCTGGTTGTTCAGCTGTGAGTCACCCTTATGGCATTCACTGACCGTTTCTGTGGTTTTGGCTGCCTCTGCAGAGCTTCCACTGACCAGCCCAGTACTAATTCATTTAGTCTCAATCTGTAAACACTTGATTGATAATCATAAAAGAGCGATATAAAAGCCTGTGTGCTGTATGGATTAAAAGATCAGACATGTTTATAGCCTGATAACAACAGAGTAATCTGGCAAAGATCGTGAGTCTTGGATTTCCATATCCAGATGATTTTATTTTTGGAGTCCAGTTGGTGGTTTTTTATTTTTGGCTATTGCAAAACCATCGTAGGTCTTAGCTGTTGCAACACAGGAGGAGGAGGAGGATGTTGTTGGAAGGGGTACTGTGTGCTCTTATTTAAGAGGCTTTCACAGTAGTTGCTGGTCTCCGAGTACAGCAGGAGGAATGATGCTCCCTCCTCGCTGTCTGGTGAGGGGGACACTCTGTCACTTAATAGTGCCAGCTGTGAAGGGCATGATGAGCTCCGATGACATTGCTGCTCAGCCCCAGGAAGAGACTCGCTGAGGTGAGGAGCGGGAGGATTGTAAAGTGGAGCCCTATGGAGAGGAGGAGGGGTATCCTCAAGACTTTAACCAGAAAACGGACTCGAGGCAAAAAGAAATGGAGAGGCAAGCAAACTCTTATTTCAGCCAGCAATCTGTCTTGTGCTCTGCTCTGGGGAGGGCTTGCAAGTTGGAGCTAAACCAAAACACTAATTCTGCTTTCTTGGAGGGAGACAAGGGGGGACCTTTACCTGACACATCAGCCTCATCCTATCCTCTTCTCTCAATTTCTCCTGCCTAGGCTGAAGATGCTTTTAAAAAAAGTAGGGCTATCATGTCAGGGCAGCATTGCAGCCTGCATGTGAGCTTGCTGGGGAACTCGTGCCACGCTGCATCCCTCTTCTCTGGTGTGCTCACACTGAGCAGGCTGTGTCCTGTGGTACAAATTAGACCTGAACTAATTGGAGGGATGCGGAAGCGCCCACGGCAGTGGGTGTAATTGGTGCTGTGCTCCCTGTCGTGTTCTTTTGAATCCCTTTTTGGGGGCAAGCCTGGAGCCTGACATAGTGTACCAGCAATGCTGTGGGCATCCGAAGTGTCATTGAGGAGTAATTCATCTAAAGATGCTTGTGGGGGATGGAAGGCTGAGGAGGACTAAAATCTTTTACACTACTGACTGTGCCTGAAGGGAATGTAGTAACAACCTAAACCAGGCTACCCAGAAAATGTTTAAAGCTTTTGATTACTGGAATGATCTATGTCTTCTTTCCTCCTCTTCTTCCTCCTTTCTTTGCTCTGTTACTGAAATCTTCCCTACTGTGCAGTACCTAATCCTGGGTGAGCATCACTCCAGGAGCCACAGGGACCCCACCCCTCAAAAGAAGGATATCCTCTAGGCATGATCTGCTGTAGCTGTAAATGAGCAAGTTTGTTTGACCTTGGTTACTTCCTAGACCATGGAATTTACCACCCTATTTTTTTGGTCCTAATAGGAACCCTGTAGCACTTATACAAGCTTCTGTTAAAACAACCTCTTAATTGTATACATTCCTCCAGCCACTGTAGTGACAAAGAAATCCTCCTGCAGTGAGTAGCTTACCCAAGGCAGGATGAAGTAACAAGCATTTTAAAGTCTTGTTGGATTTCAGATATCTGTATGCAGATATAACCTGTCTTGCTGGACTGATTATTTAGCTTTTTTTGTGGGCACGAGGTTTTTTTGCGCTACCCCTTGGTGGATAGGTCTGTTTGG
>JAWWLV010000180.1:23587514-23616298 GCA_035041135.1 Platyrinchus mystaceus | reverse complement strand
TTTGGGGGGGGGGGGTGTCTTTGTTTGCTTGTTTGGGGGTTTTGTTTTGGTTTTGTTTGTTTTTTATGTTGTTTGGTTTTGGGTTTGTTTGTTTGTTTTTTTTAAAGCCAGAGTTGTGGTGGATCTGAAGTGAAGATTCTCCGTGTTTCCTGGCAAGGGCACTCCCCTGGCACACAGTTCCTGGCTCAGCCTCAGTGGCTGCCGGTGGGGTGTTTGCCAGCCTGTGTTCCAGCCTGGTCTTCTCCTTGTTCCCAGCAGGGACACGTGCATCACATGAACGCTGTTCCTGCCACCAAGCCAGTGCTGTGTTGTTTTGGTTTTTTTTTTTTTTCTTTTTCTTATTCTACTCCCATGAAAACTGTCTAGGAGGTTAGAGGACAGAAGGCATTTGGGGTGTGGGTTTAGCAGTTAGCTTTCTACATGTCCCCTGCTCCCCTCGCCACTGTTTGGTCCCTCATTTTTCTTTTCCACACGTAGAATTCTCTGCTGGTGCACATGCATAACCATAAAGCCATGATGGCTTTTTTTTCTGTTTCCAGAACTTTTATTCATCTTAAGAAGACTAAAACAAAGTAGGGGTTGTAGGTGTTACTTGTATAAGTAGGTCAAAGGAAAACTATAATGCTGCCACATTTTGGACTAGATGAAGGACTGTGTGGGAAACTGTGAAACACTCTAGGCTACTGGTTTAAACCAGAATGCATAAGTCAAATTGATTAATCATGAAGAGAAACATAATGCTTATTTGGAATGGGCAGGCATGGTGAAAATTTTTAATATAAATTTCCATGTTGTCAATTCATGGTCTTCTCCCCCTATCCGTACTACTGGCTGTGGTTCAACTATCTATATAAAAGCTAAATCTCTTAAACACAAACTTCTAGAGGAGATGACTCCTCTTTAAAGAAAATTAACTTATGTAACTTGAGGAGAGTCAGAGGCACGCTTAGGGAGCAAGGAAGTCTTCTAATTTTCTGGATTTCTTAAATCTGGTCCAAGGGGAGGCATTGTGATAGTGCTTCCTTTCAGGAAACAGTTGAATTAATTGCTTTTTGTTCTAGGATTTTCATTTCACAGGATGCTGTTTTAATGGCTGATGCATTCTTTACCTCTTTCTTGGCAAGGATGCTAATTACTTGTCTGTAGAATCACTTTGCATCTCCAGCCCAAATGCATATGAACATCCTGGGTTTGGAAATACAGGGCCCAGCATCCTGTTCTTGGCTGTCAGTCCCTTGACTTTTCTGGTGGACAGTTTCAGACCATGCTGCTTCCTTCCCATCTCTTGTAGCCAGTTTGTCATCAGAAATTCAGGAGACCTGGAGTCTGCTCCTGGCTCTGCCCCTGTCATGTGAAATGGGACATTCAGCAACTCATACATCTGCCTCTGTCTCCCATTTCCATCTGCATCTTAATCCAGAGTGACTGTCTCTTAATATGTAAAATATATAATGCTGGTGTCCCAAACTGTTGTAATTCAGAAAACCTGTAAAATAATGTTGCATTAAGGCACATTGGCTCTTACTTTGTAAATTGTACGTGCTTTTTGCTCTGGTTTGACACTTTGAGGAGTGTATAAAATGAGGGCAGGTTAAGAAACCCTGATGTCCAAAAGGTTTTCATGGCTTTTCAAGGCGGTTTCCAGGCAGAGCATAATCAGTCTGTGCCTGGGCTTGGGAGTGCAGAGGCCCCATCTGTGCTGTTTATGTTGCATCCGAGAGCCAAGATGCGTCTCATAAGGCGAGCAGAGGCACAAGGTCTCCCTCCACATCTGGCACAGTGGTGTGCCTGCCTTGTGACTCCACCTCGAAATGCATGATTTCGGTTTGAGGGTGAAAAAGTCAGGGAAAAAAACCCACACACACAAGAAGAAACATCAGTAGTATGGGGGAAGGGAGGAGAACGGTTATTTTGCACCTTTCTTGGCCCCTGTTTGTGTGAGAGCCTGCTCTCATTCATAAATGGCTCTGGCAGCCAAAAGCTGGTATGAAGAGAAACCAAACAACTGAGGAGGTTGGCTCCAAGAGCTCTAAAAAGGCACGGAGGGGAGATGGAGAGGGGGAGCAGGAGCTCGCTGTGCCCCTGTCCCGCTCGGGGCTGCTCTGCCGCGGGGAATGCGGAACTGCGGAGCTGGCGGGGGGCAGGCGGGGGGTGGCCGTGTTCGAGCAGGGATCTGGCGCTATAACTTTTTTCTTCTTCTGTTTCAAGTAAACACTCTTCCCCGCCTTCTCCTCGCTCCCTCCACCCCACCTCCCTCTCTTTCAGTCCCGCTCATGTGTTTCTATTTAAGGGCTGCAGTGCAGACGAATATGATTGGCATCTACAGCCCCCTCTTGACTTTCAGCTCAAGCCTTTAGAGTGGAGAAGGAGCTGAGCCGCCAAGGGGAGAGCTGTTTTTTCTTTGGGTTTTCGGGGGGGATGGCTCAGCTGTGGATTTATACTGCTTCTGCCCAGGATTTTTCTCTCTGAATGGGAGCAAGGATTGTGGAAACCATGTTGGGAAGAGGTTTATTTTCAGAATCCATCATGAAACTGTACAACTAATTCACGTTTTTGGCTTCTTTTTATATTTTTTTTTCCTCCCCCTTTTTCTTCTTATTCTCTCCAATGTCCCTCTGTGCTGCTGGGTTGTGGGCCAGAGGAGGCTGTTTCTATATGGCCAGCCACTTGGGGATATGCTGCGAGCCAGGGTTGTTTGCTGATTCGCTTGGCTCTGGTGACAACTTGGCCTGTTCTGAATCGGATGGACGGAGGTCGCTCTCAAGGAGCCATGGCTGGAAGCTGGCTTACAGCTTGCTTTTTCCCTTCCCCAGGTGCTGATGCTAGCTCTGAACCCATGATCCTGGAGCAATATGTGGTGGTGTCCAACTATGAGAAGCAGGAGAACTCTGAGATCAGCCTCCAGGCTGGAGAGGTCGTGGATGTCATAGAGAAAAACGAAAGCGGTAAGTGATACTTGCTGGTTTTCCCCTCTTCTAGTGGTTTGATTTTTGCATGTGTTCCTCTGCTTTCATTTTCCTCATCACTACTTGTATGTTAGCTCCATCTGGTACAGTTACTATGTCTGGCAGAGGATGTTGAAGTTTCTCAGTGTTGATTTGGGCTGGAGGCCAAGTGTTGCCTTCTAGTGTAAGAATGTTTCATAGGTTTTGTGTATTAATTAGCCAAGGTACACTAATGGAAAATGAAGGGGAAGGAAGGAAAGATCTGCACCTAATGAAGCTGATGTATAGTAGGCTGCTATAGTTGCCATGCTGTTTCTTCAAGTTTCTGTCAGTATTTCCATTACTAACTTGCTTTTCGGAGGATTTATAGGATGAGTTTAAAAATTGCTTCGTATGAAACTTGGCTTGACAGCCTAGCCTATGGCCCAGAGCTCGGTAGGGAGGGGAGAGAATGTGCGTAGATAAATACGTGGCCATGCACAGTTTCAAAACTTCTTGCAGAAGTGTTAATTGGGGAATTTTGAGGCAAGGAGGCAGAGGCTGTCATGTAAAAGCAAGATGAAATCCTTTCTTCTGCTATTCATGGAACAATCAGCTTCCACTTGGAAAACAAGACTTTTGGCAAGTGTTTGTATAGATGTCTTTTGTATATTTTAACTCTTGGATGCCTCGTAGCTTAGAGTTGGGCAGAACAGATGCAGGAGACTGTGTACGTGTGAGTGGTTGGAGCTGGTTAGCAGCTGGTTTGAATAACTGCCTGTCTTCGGCAGCTCCCCCTCCTTCCCTCCAGCACTCCTTGTATATTAATCCAGAGCTGTTGTCCAGGACTGGTTTCCAGCCCACTCGTGACTTGTGTGTCTTCATCCAGAGGAGCTGCTGACATTTGGAGCCGTCCAAGCAAATGCTCACGTTGTGGTACCTCCACATGCAGGGCTCTCACAACTGGCTGGCTCTGGAGCATGCTGGGCATGCCAGAGCTTGGGGAAACTAGGACACCCTGATCTGAGATTCAAATCCAGCTTCCAGAGCTTTGAGCCAGGTTATCCACAAAGATGACCATGCATTGTATTTTTTTTCCTTCTTTTAATGGAGTGGTAATTTCTCTGCTGTATGAGAGCCTCATGCTTGTTTGGCTCAAAGTGATGCAGTTATTTGCTGGCTGGTGATTTAGTGTGGTGTCCAAAAGGATAGTGTGTGGAAATGCACTGGCTAGTGTGCACAGAAGTGTGTGTCTCTTGGGTACCAACTGTATCACTTGCAAAACTAAGAGAAACCAAACTTCTCAGTTACGAATGAAGGGAGGAGAAACGTCTTAGCTTTTTAAACAGTGTCTGGGCTAGTGAACAAGCATCCTCCCTTCCAAGCCTGGGGCTCCTCATTGTCAGTGGTCCGTGTTACTGCTGTCAGAGCAAGCCTGATTATATTGTGGCAATTTATATTCATGATATCCCTGTCTTGGGTAATGACTTATGGAGCCATGGGAATTGGGTTGTTAAATAATGCAAGAAGTGTCTGAATTCCAGTTACAGTTCCTTTGTGTTTTCTTTTAATGTGGCCTCTCTGACTTGCATAGTTCACACCCTATTGTATTGAACCACATGGTATGGGGAGATAGAAATGGAGAATGTCAGGATTTGACTTTAATTAGTGGGTCCAGAAATGTGACTCTTCTAAGGGAACATCCTTGTAACTTGGATTACACTTCTTAAAACCATATTCTAACACTTGGCAGTCAGATTTCTTAATGTCTGTGTAAACAAGGAAGGAAACCTGAAGCCTGGAACTCTATGCTGTGATCTTGCTCTTTATATTCATATATGTATAAGATAGATATACATATATCTTAAAAAAAGGCAAATAAACACATAAGTCACAGATTGGTTATGGAGAGAGCATCACTTGCTTGGATCCTGTTGAAACTGTTCTGATATGGAAATCATGGTTTTGTTGTCCCAAGAACACGATTCCAAACATACTCTTACTCTCTCTTAGGTTAGGAGTACCATACAAATGACTTCAGTAATATGACTTCTTGTGTCTTCAGCTATAGCTGAACCTATGAATGGCATGTAATTAAACTAGAAAAAGTTTTGCAAGTGTCAACTTTTTAAACTGTTTAGTATAAGCAAGCAAACCTAGGAGATGAGATTATGACTTCTACAAACATAAGGGTATACTTTTCAAGAAAATATGGTTATTGGACTATGCACACGTGTAGTAATTCATCTGACTGTATTGTTATGGTGGCTTGTAAGTGTTGTGAAACTATAGCTGTGATGTATAAATTAGGCTTGTTCTTCTGATCCAGACAAAGGTGATACAAGGTGTTATGGATGTCACCTGCAGCAGGGGCAGTTCCTCCTGTGAAAGGAAGGCAGAATGGCTAGATACCTTATTAGCTGATCGCTGGGAAGTCCCATCAGACTGGACAGTGTATGTTGGATGTGCTGCTGGGCCAATGTCTCAAACTTCCTTGTGTGTATATACATGCATATAGCATACCCTATGTCTCCTTTGGGTGTTTCTTTAACTGTACTTTAGGGTAGTTAGATATGAAAAGGCACAGGTGACTGCTTGATTTTAAAACCTTGCCTGAATAGGTTTGCCTGGTGATGCTGAGGGACACTTAAATGGGTCTTTTGTTTTCTGCAGTGGGAAATACCTTAATTTGGCTTTGTTACATGGCTTCATAGGGAAGAATCACCTTCTCTTTACTGGTCAAATGTCCCTATGCTTTTTACTTAAGCAACTTCAAAACTAGTTTCCAAACAGTGGTGCATGTTTCATGTCCTGCTGGATGTCTTCTGCATACTTCTAGGGCTTGAGCTAGAATTACCATCTTTTCAGGTGTTTGCCTCCAAATGGTGTGCACTCCTGAAAGGAAATAAGCTGGGTTTTTTCAAAGGCCAGTTTGTAGGGGGAGAGGTAGAATGGGGGAAAAAATCTGACATTTAATTTATTGAAGTCTTACCTCATTTTCATCAAGCTACTTCATCTCAAGTAAGTGTGTTGCACTTTGAGTACAGTATTACTCTGTGTTACTTTTCCCATATAAGAGACAGTATTTAAGATGTCTCACAAACAGATATATACAAACCCATTTGGTAGGGCCTTGTCTTATAATTGGTCTTCTCTTTCACTGAAAGAGTTGGATAAATTGTCTTCATTATTGTGCCAATAAAAGTTATGACTTGGGCATCATTTGAAGTTGAAACTTTGTCCAGTATTATGACTTAAAAGTGAGGTCATTGTAGCATATGTGGTAAATGATTTCCAAAACCCTTTGTCTGGGTTATGAAGCCTTTGGGTCATTGTAACCTGTTTTTTGCTGCAACTGCCATGGAAGAAAACCTTGCTAGACTGAAGAAAAGCTGTATTATTTCTATACTTCAGAGCAAGATATTCAATCATGTGCCAGCTCCCAGGCTTCAGCATTTGTTTTTTGCTGCAAATACCTATCTTGGCTCAAAAAAATTGTCCTTTAGATCTTAATTCTGGTTATAAGAGACCCAGAGTGCAGTTATATCTCATGAATATTTATCCCTTTCTTTTTTTCTTAGCTGAGGAGGAAAATCTGCATGTAGCAATAGTCACAATTGTATCAGGAGAAAAAAGGAGGTTTACAGTCTCTACAGATGTTGTCTGTGAAGTCTGTAGTTGCACGGCTTGTGTTTCTTGCTGGAAGTGGCTGTGATTTGTTTAAAGGCATGGTGTAAGCAACCTGCCTGGTCCAACACTATCTAAACATTTCTGAGTTGTTTCAGAATAACTGTGAATAGTTGACGTAAGTCTTGTCTGTCAAGTACATAGGCTTCTTTTAAACCTTAACCAACAAAGCCTTGTGGAGTGACTTAAAAAATGTATTTCTGCTGCAGAAAAGAAATGTTGTGACTTTAAAGCAGGAATCTGACAGATTTCTTTAAGGTGGAAGGGGGAGGGACTGAGCCAGAGCAGCTCCCTCTCTGCCAAGTTTTGCATGGATGTGGCTTGAAATGGTCAAGCTATAAACTGTGGCGGCAGTGTTTGCAATGGAAAACCTGACAGACAGTGAAGTATAAGCATAATCCTGAGCAGCTCTGCCTCTGCTGCTGCTCTGCTCGCAGGCAGGACGGGTGCTCTTTCCTTGCAGCCCCCGGGAGCTGTGTCTGCGGTGAAGGCGTCGTGGGATGGTGTTTTCAGCTGGGCTGAGCAGGACCAGAGCTATTTCCTTTGCAATTACATAACTGCAGACCAATTTTCAGTATTACAGTACATGTAATACGTAAAACAAAGCTATTATGGCTAGTGTAGCTTTTTCAGGACCCAAAGGGATTTCTGCGAAGGGAGGCTGTTCTTTGCTCTTTATCTGGGGTGTGGGACATGCACTGAAGTATCACCATAAGGAAGGTCTCTGCTCATCTGGGAGTCCTGGCTTAGGGGTCTTGGGACTTTCTGGTTGTCTGCACAGTGTCAGGATACCAGTGTGTGTCTGGCAATATCCTCCACTGCCCCATTTGGTTTCACTTGTGCTGCTCACTGCCTGCAGTCATGATGTAGGAGAGGGACATGGAAGCCACAGCTCTCTTGACACTTGACTCCTGGGGATAAACTGGCTTCCCTATTGCAAACTCTTGGATTGGGGGCTTTTGGAGTTAGGCTTCTGGCTCTTCATGGGGAACACAGCACCCTGTATTCAAGGCTGTTGCTTTCCAGGGTTAAGTAAGTGGGTTTGTTTGGTACCAGATGGGGCCAAGAGTGCTTTCATGATTAACTGCTGCATCTTGGCTGAAGGTGCACCCTTAAAGTGTTCCAGGCAGAAACAGAAGCATGATTTCTTGCAACTCATGGATCAGTCTTGCATCCTTATATCCCCTCTGCCATGCATGTTTTTGCAAGTAGCATTGATTTTTAGTCCCCTTTCTTTAGTGTTGGTGGGGCTTTTGTTTTAAATCTTATAAAGATCACTGTCTTGCAACTGCTTTTTGCTGCTTTACCTCTTTCTCTAGGTTCTTGTCTTCATAATTCCCTCCTCTTTATACACAGGGGGTAGCATGGCACTGTGTGCACTGCTAGCAAATGTGTCTGAGCATGAGTATTATCTTGCAAAAGCTGGCCAAACTCCAGTACACTTCTGTTTATTCTAACAGATAAGTGACAATCTAGCAGTTTTCTAGGCTTTGAATGTGGCTGTAGCTCTACACCAAATTGCAAATACAGTTTCCTAGTTTGCTTATGAATTGTCAGTAGCTTTGCATCCACTCATCAGGTGTGTTGCCAGACACAGTACATTTAACCGCCAGCATCAAGCTTTATTTCAGGTGCAATTGTGCATGTTGGCTTTCTTTAAAAAGATGCCTTTTTTCTTTACATAGCTTTTCAAGAGAGTGTGGTTCATCAGATATGAAACAGGACTTGATTTCTGTTTGTACACACAGCCCAGCCCTGCCCTGCTGTTTGCTCTGAGAAAGCTCCTTCAGTTCTGTTTCCATTTCTTCCCAGTGTGGCTGTATATTTGAATTTTAAACCTTGTAAGAGACCAAGGTCATGATATAATAAGTAAATACTCCCTTATATAGCAGCCCCTTCTCTTGGTCAGTCCTTGAGCTGTGCCTGGAATTTGAGGAGGAGAAACAAACACTTATGTAGGTTAAACACCTTTCCTCTAGCACTGTTGGCTTTATCCCAGAGGGCAGGTTTAGGTGAGTGGCCACCACTGACTACCGGGGGTAGCTTGTCTAGCTACTTCTGTATATACTAGTGCTCATAACTCTAACAAGCAGAGCCAAGCTTAAGGAAGGACCACCCAAGCCCCTTCTTCAAAAGCAGAGGACTGACTGTAGCTTTCAGTGTCCTATTCTGAATGCAGGGCTGCCTTGCCATGTGTCCTGCTTTTCTGGGCCTGTCACCAGCCCAACAGTGGAGGATACTTGATCCACTTATGATTCAGTTCCTATCCTGCTGCCTTTTTCTGCCCAATGTACGTACTAAGGCAGACAAACACAGGCTGTCTGAGGAGGTAGGGTGGGTGATTTGGAATTTTTGGCTAGGAGCTACTGGAAAATTGTTTAATGTCATAAAAAACAGTGTTTGTAGAAATTTTCTCTCCAAACAGGGACAATGCTGGCAAAGCACAGATGCTTTTTTCCTTCAGATGCTTGCAGCTCAGGGGCTGGAGAAAGGCTTGTCTGGGCAGGAGGAGGTTCAGAGATGTTTGTGTTGAGGGTAAGGATGCTCAATGGCGCTTGCTTGTCTCACTGCAGCAGTGTCTTCAGGCTTTGTGGCGACAGTGATCAAGGCTGGTTCTTCTCTTGCATTGTTCTTCAGCAGTACGAGCAAAGCATCCTGTTGGTGCGTCTGGTTGCAAAGGGTGGGTTTTATTTTAAACTTCAGCTGTCTTGGAAGCTGCTGTCTCTGGAGGGAGCCTGGGTGCCTGGTTTTAGAGTAGTCAATGGAAATATAGTATTGATAGATGGACAGGGACGTTTAGACTAATCCAGGCTCTGTGCTGGCTTTAGGAAAAGCCTGTGGCAAGCTTAGAGCAGAGAGGTAAAACTGGATGTGATGGCTTGCTTCTAGCCAAGTTTTTGCTGGAAATCAGCTCGTTTCTGGGAATACAGTGCCTGACCAACCCTGCAAACACTGAAAACAGGCACTCCCTCTTCCAGTGGCCTGTTTGCAAAATGTTGAGTTGATGGAGAGAATTTACTTTCACACCAGAAACAGCCGGGTCAGCAGGAGATGAGGAGGAGCTCTCCTTCCTCTACTCTTGCCCCTGGGAGCCCAAGGGTGGGGTGACACTGTCTAATGACTCTAGCAGATGTACTAAGCTGGAAGCAGCCCTTGACAGCCTACCCTGACCTCTCTGGTGATTGTTTTGTAAGCTATTTTCCGACCCCCTTTTTTCTTGCCTTTTTTCCCAATCTGATTGAATATTTAACTCTGTGCCTCTGAAAGGAAAGGCTAAGGAGGATGGTAGCTGCTTTCTTTTTCTGGCTGTTTTACTTTCAGCAAAGGATGTTTGTATGGCTGAAGTCCTCTTTTGATTTTTCCAGAATTTAACTTGTGTTACAGTGCCCAGAGGGGAATCATGCCACAACATTTCTGAAGCAGTTACATCTGAGCCACTGTTCAAGGCTGCCCTCTACATAAGTTTGAAGATAAGCTATTTGGGACTGAACTTTCTTGACCTGTCTATGGCTTGAGCATCACCACACTAATGTATCAGCTGAGCTTGGGGTGTTGCTGCATAAAGGAAAATGCTTGAATTAGGAATGTGTTATAATATTTATGTTGCTATATTGTGATGTGTAAATGGCTTTCCTCTGCCCCACTTGGTAATTCACATCTGTTTCTATGTTTAAGAGCTTGAAATGTAGTTCCCTGTGTTAGAACCAAAGGAGGGTTGTTTTTTTTCTGGTGTTTAGTAGTTGTCCTCTATCACTGTGGCAAATGAGGTTGTTTTCCATTGCCACTTCTGAAATGCCTATTGTTTTGTTACTGTGCAAAGGGATTTTAAGGTGGGCTCCTGCTTTTCTGCTGGTAATATTCGTTCCAACCCTGTGACAAGGGGAGAGTGTCCCATTAATTGTGCTGTGACATTTCCATCTCTTCTGGGAAGCTCTTCTGCATTTCAGAGACATCCTTGCTTGGTTTTTCTTCGCCCAGCTTTGAATTGCAGTTGGTACTTGCTCTGACTCCTTGATGACAAGCTCATTAAGAACACTTGAAATATGGCTGTCTGCTAACACTCTGCCCTTTGCAGTGCCTGGCTCTGCTGAAGCTTTCCTGGGACACCTCCAGGCTGTTCTGGAGCTCTGCTAGTTAGGGATGTTTTGCTTGTTGGGATGGAGTTGTTGATTGTGGCTTGTGTTATTTGGTCCCATATGAGTTGGGAGCAGTTGAACGTCATACTAAAGTGACCTTCAGTGCATTTATAAAGCCTTGCAAAAGTTAACTTGCAGTGGTGTTCCCTCAGGTTCATAATTAAAGTTTTAAGTGTAGTAAGAAACAAATTACTATTTTCTAAGCAACACTGCCTGTTTCATATACCTATAGAGGGTAAAGAACAATTTTCTAGGGAGTAATAGGAACACAAGATGTCACGGGTTCATATTCCTCTAAAGCATTCTCCTCTTTAATAGTACCTGTTAGATCCCTTTTATGTAGTGTTTGCTTTTAACTTTTTTTAAAGAAATATGTCTCAAGATTGATAAAACAACTTCCAGTTTGAAATGGTCCCTTTAGAACATATTTTCTTAAATATTTTCAGCTATAGTGTGTGGTTTTTGTTAATTTTTCTAGTCCTACTTCCATTGTTTTTCTTAATCTTGGGTAACTGGTGTTCTGTTAGGGCTAGCTCAGTTATGTGGGGGTTTTTTTCCATTTTATGGGGACATCTCAAATCCAACCACTTTGACTTTTGCATTCATTTGCCTTTTTTTTAACTGATGTCATGCCTCTGTGGGACAACTCTCCCACACCCCCAAATTCCTCAAAGCTTGGGAGAAGGGTGATTACTGTGAATAAGAAGTTTCCAGATATATTAAATATTTACCTTCAGGGCTGAGTTTTTTCCATGCTCTCATCTAAGCATCCCACTGAAGTAAACAGATTCCCTTTTTAAACTTCCCTCCACCTGGCTAGATTTAATTGTAGTTAGATCTCCAATCTCTCTGCAGATTAGGGAACATCTACATTTCTCTAATCTCTCAAGAAATAGGAATGGGAGCCCAGCGAGAGGAATACCACTCACAAAACCCAGTGGAGCAAGCTCACTTGCCTTCATACAGGCAGGACTGAAAGACGTTGCATATGGTTGCCAGGTCAGCATGTGAGCAGTCTTTTCTTGTTTCCAAAACACAAGAAAAGTAGTTCAAAGGAGGGGGGAAATAAAACCGGTGTCAGCTCTTGCAAAGATTGTTTCTTATCTGCATCGGTTTTGGTTTCCCTGTGTCTGAGGCTCTGAGACCCTTAAGACCCCCTCTATGAGCAGGAGAGGGACCAAGCCTGTTTGGACTTGATATTGCTAGCTGTAGGCATGAAATCTGTTTCAGGACTTCTTAGACTACCCTATTAGTCTGTCTGCTGGGGACAGGGTGGGATGTGACCACTGAAACCACAGACTTGAAGTCTTAGTTGTGTGTAAAGGCAATTTGGCCTCAGAGGAATAGGGCACATCATAAGCATGGAGAAGCTAAGGTGCAAGCACTGCTACCTTTAAGTTTGCCATATAACACATCCAGGCACTCCTCAACAGTAGGATTTCTACCAGGCCTCTGAAAACTTCAATTCTGAAATTTCCAGCTGCCTGAAAATTTCTTCCTCTTTCCCTTCTCATTCAATCCTATGTGCTGAGACTTTATGATTAGGCAGATAGTTAAATTCTCTGTTTCTACTGCATACCCTGTTTGGAGCCCAGGATGGCAGGCTGGAAAGGAAAAAAAAAGTGACACAGCATCCCTGGGTTGGAACCTTTACTCATTACCTCCTTTGTTTAGGCAGCCACTGCCAGTTTTGGGACCCTGAAACCTGCCCCAAGAAAATGTTTCCAAGGAAAATCTGCTTTTCATATTAGAATACATAAACTCTGTAATGATTGAGTGTCCTATATCAGCCAAATAGGTCACCAGCTCAGCACTTCTGCAAGAAACTACCTGAGGCCGAGAAGATACAAGTATGTTGTTGAGGCCTTCCAATGAGTCCTGTAGTTACCCTGTGAGGTACATTCCTTCAGATGTGACTGCTTTTAAAAAAACAACCAAGAAAACAACCAAACAAACAAAATTTTAAAATTATTTCAGGTTTTTTGTTTTATTAAAGTTTCTTTTAAGAAAGCAAGTCACTGAAACAGCTTTAAATAAGCCCCCAAAATACTAAACTTAATGCATAATGACTGACATTTTCTGCCCTTTGTTCTAGTTAATCAAGACAGCAATTATACACAAAGACTTTGCCTCTTGTGGTGACTTTTGGGCCTGTTTTTCAAAGTAAGCAAAAGACTGATGGTGCAGTTTTGTTGTGTCAGATGAGGACAAGATTAATAATGGATGGAAGAGATTTTTTTTTTCCCCAAGCTGCACAGCAAATAAGCAGTTCCAATAATACTTTGGCAGCAAAATGGAAGCTGTAATCATTAGCAGGCGTGTTTCAGTTATGACCAGCAACATAACCCCATGCTTTTGGTTTTCATGTTAAAAAGAGTTCAGTTTCCCCACAAACCAGTTCTCGTCCATCTTCAGATTTAGGAAAACCTATAGAAGTAATTGCCTTGCTTAGGAGTTTCATAATACAATCGGATTTAGGAGGTGGCTTGACAAAGGGGTGTATGTTGGCTCTTCCCATCTGCCCCTCAGGCTGGGACATCAGATTTCTCAGCATTCTTGATGGAGAATTTAATATTTTTTTTCTGGTAGAAAGATGTTGGATTAACTGAAGCAGTTCTGGAAGAGGCAAGGGATAAGATGGGTTCTCTTGGATCTCTGTTTTACTGGCTGGCTTCTCATTACTATTTTTATTGGCCAGTTCAGTTTTCTGTATCTTGATACTGTGTGACTTCATTTGAAAGTTTCATGTGCAATGGGACATCACTTTATTTCAAATGAAACTGAACTGCAGTTTTATTGGCAACATAGTCAAACTTCCACTTGGTGATCACGGCAAGTATTTCCCACACCTCACTTGAATCTGTATCTCCTATTTCTCCCTGCAATGTGAATGTGTCTTGGAAAGCCCTAACCTGTTGCTTTGAAAAGTTGTTATAATTCTGTTTGCAGAACCGCCTCCTGCTAATCTCTTCCTCTCTCCCACCTTTCTGGCATGCTGGTAGGATGGGATTTAATGCAAGCCTATTGCCCAGTGGCTGGAGCAGAAGGGCAATGCTGGGTGCACTTGTGCTGCAGATACCTTTTGCTTTGTTTGCTTTGCTCCTATATTAATACAGCTGCCATATGTTTGCTTAAGAATCCCAGACTGGTTTGAAACTTGGGTAAAAGAGAAAGTAAGTTGCTGCTTTTGCATGATTAGCAGCAGCTTGACTAGCTAGACTAATGCTGGCAGGCACACATCTGTGCTGACGAGTGTAAGATAACACCTTCATGATTTGATGTCCAGGTCTTGGGGCACTGCCCTGGCTTTCAAATGGTGACCATATGTGCAGGTGAAATGTATCCTTCCTAAAGGATGACAGCTCTTAGGGACAAAACCTGGCAGTTGGAATAACAAATTTCAGCGTGCTGAAACTGAAATGAAGCTAAGGAAGCCCTGAACACAATCCCTGCTCAAACACGATGGAGGTCATGGCAGGGTGCAAGGTAAATTTCCATGCAGTGGTGATCTTAAAACTGGAAGAAGAGCATCTTATATTAAACCTGAGTCACTGACTTGAACAGTGGTAAGTTCAAAAATAGCACTTTAATCTCCCTTTTATAGCATTTGGATGTTGTTGGAGGCCTCCCTGCATGAGGAGAAACAGAGCTGCTTAGAGAGACTCAACCCATTTGTCTTACCAAGTATAGCTGGAGATTCAGGATGGGTAATGTGAACCTGGGAAGGTCCATCACGGATCATTTGAAACCCTAGGACTAAACTCAAGGCCAGCTTATTCAGTGTCTTGGAAACCACTTGGAAGAATCTGCATTTCTGAGTGTTGGCAAGGGGAAGACTGCACACACTGACTCATGGGAAAAAAGGTGAAGCTTGCTTCTGTGCTTGAAAACAGGACCAGGAGTCCAAGAGCCAGTTTCTTTGCAGCTTTGTTCTTAATCTCGACTAAAATTCCTTACCATTACTGAGAAGGACGCTCTCTGCAGAGTATAAAGAACCAAAATTACAAGATGACTGTACGCTCAGGATGAGCTTGCAAATTGCTCTCTTGCTTCAAGTAGACCTCTGTGACCAAAATGTCCTTGCAAAAATGTAGAATGAACCGAAATGGGATGCTATTTTCATTGCCAGGCAAATGGGATAACTGAGTCCTATAGAAAATGCCTCTTTTGTTCCTCCTGAGCACAGCAAGCAGAACTGGTTCCTGTACCAGCTACAAGTTAAATTACACACCGGTCATTCCAGATGTCTTTATTTTTAGAGCTGACTATACACTTCCTGGACTGTTAGCCTGTTGGTTTTTAAAATAAGAATTGAGCTTCTGCGATTGGCGTGTGAACCCTTCCACTCAACTGAGAACTGGGAAGTATCTCTTTTACAGAAGTATCCAGGTTTGAGAGCCAGCCACATGAAAGGGTGTTGCGTTCCCTATGCCACCCCAGAGTCTCCCTTGCAAACAATCCTAAACAGAAACCAACATCCCACAATAAGGACACTGTCTGCAGTATGTGGGATATTGGAGACCTAATGGTTCTGGGGATGGTTTGCAGGATCCTTGATGACACTGATTTAAATTTAGCTCTGGTTACCAGGAATTGTTGTGTAGAGACATTTGACGGAAAACGCTGGTGGTTTCAGAGAAACTCCTATTACAGATGAGACGTAGCCACCCTTTGTAATGCTGTGACAGATGCCAGCGTTGGGACCTCCTTGCATGCTGCACTTGAGTTGCACAAGGGCCTTTTTTCCACCAATTAATGAGCAGACACAGCAGAGGCTGAGTGCTTGGACATGCACTTGCCCTTGACAAGTGTGTCTTGAGGGCATTGCAGCAACAGGATTAGAAACAGTGACTGGGCCAAACTCATCTGCAACTTATTGATGGCTGCAGGCTGCCAGATGAGCTACTCTGGCTTCTGTAGACAAACAGAGCCAGGTCCTTGATACATCAGGAAAACCATCTGCTACAATTGAAACTTGCCTAAACTAGTAATACTTCCCCATATCCCCAAATCATATAATCCTTCCTCTATTTCTTCTTTTTCTCTCATTTAAGCAGACTCCTGAGTGGACCATTTGACTGATTCCAGGTAAATATGGTGGAAACTTAAGTTTCTTCCCTTGCAGGAGGGAAGACCTGCAAGGAGGATAACTCAGTGCAGGTGGAGACTAGCAACTTCCTTCCTGGGTATCACTTATTCTTCTGTGTTTCTAGTTCCTTTTCACTGATCTTCTATACCTTCTGTGGGGAATCCCATGTGATTAATACTTTTTGGTCTTTTGTGAAAGCTAAATCCTCTGCTAATTTGTCCTGTCAGGAGCACATTCTGATCTAAGGAAATATAGCACAGCACGTTCCTCATTTTAAGGAAATCAAAATCCTATGTTTCTATGGGACTGAAGTTTTACCTCAACAGTGTGATGCATTTTTCTGTAGCTGTCTTAAAGCTGTGCCTTCATCAGGTCTTGGTGGATGGACTAGAAATGCACTTATAAGGTAGAGGTCTGGAGTCAGACCATCCATTGGTACTTAGTGTTTTTCTTGCAAGTGAGTTGGCAGAAAAGAGCCTCAATTGCTGTAGTTGAGCTTGACCTAGATTGGTAAAAACAGCCATCACTTAATAGAGCAAATTTCACAGCTGTAGTCACCCCTGTTTAACTGGGGTTGTGACTGAGGTCAGAACTGCTTATCTTGGACTTCTGAAGCTGAACAATACCTCCTTCTGGGAGAAAGTGAACTAACTAGTAAAGGCAAGTTCCACTGAGTGCTCACCTATGACCAACTCACACATGAGACAGACTGCTTCTGTCAGTGATACAACAAATAACCATAGAAAGGATGGCAGAAGACAGGACAATGTAAAGTAACTTGTGAGCTTTTATTTTGGTGCTACATACTCCTTTGGAATGTATCTGTAGCCTTAGCAATAACTAATTTGTAACAAGTCTTTTGCATGTTTTTGGAGAGTGAAGAGAGAAAATCTGTTATGAGCAAGCCACTGTTTTCTTCCTTTTGAGATTTTAATATGGGATAAAAAAAGAAAGATATAGGAGTGATTCATCCCACAGGCTGTAGTGCTAATCCCATGAAGTTTATGTGAGCAGCATGTGGCCAGCATCCTTGAAAACGGTCCAGGTGCAGTAGTTATGGGAGATGCCTTGTGGCCTGAAAGGCAAAGGAACGTTAAAATCAGTTTCTTTCTTGACGTCTGCAACTCAAATGTATCTCTCTGTCATGCCCTCTTCTCTATTCCTTAATTTTTGCCTCCTGTGCTCTCTGCTGTCTGTGCTAGCTTCTACTGTGGAGGAGAAAAATGAATTGCATTACTGGTCAGGTTTACCATCCATCTTTCTCTGCTCTTTTGCTGCTTTCCATTCAGGGATGCCAACACTGAAGCAGCAATCAACTGATTGATTATACGGTTTTGCCAGTGAATGAGTCTGAATATCAACTTTGTTCAAGTCAACAAGAAGCTCCTGATTATTCTAGTTCTTATAACTGAGTGCCTAATAGGCCATGATATTTGAGTTCACGTCTCCATCTCTCAGTATGGGCCATATCCATTTTTGTTCAGTTGGGTGTGTACAGCTTCATAATCTTCCCTGAAACAACAGAGCTGTGCCTCCTGTCCTGTTGTACAGTCAATGGCACGTGGTGACCCATGCAGTTCAAAGTGGGCACACAGATGGACTGAGCTCCATTTGACAGCTCGTGATATTCACAATGCAGCGGTAGCCAGGAAGATCCTGAGTGCGTAGGAGGCTGACCACTATTACACAGTTATCCTGTTTTGTTTGGTTTGTTTCTCTGTTGTCCAGGGCCAGAGAACTTGGAAGTGGATGCTGGCAGAAGTGAAACCCTCTCACAAGACTCGTACTCTGTGTTTGGAGGGGTGAAGTCACATTGTGAAGTCTAAATCCATAGTGGAATTTGATGTTGGTTTAAGGGGTCCCAGAACCATGGTAGAAAAATTATTTAAAAAATAAAAATATAAGGTGTTTACTAGTCAAGGACTGTTGAGGCACTACAGGAGTCTTTTGAGCAGGTGTTTTCAATTTGTATTTGGATGTTTGTCTGTCCTCTTCTATTTCAAAGCCAGTAGTATTTTGGTGGTGGAATTTTGCCCAAAAGTGTTCAGAAATTACCATTTGCAGGCTGGTAGGAGGGAATCAAGAGGCAGAAGACTTTACAGCGTGACCAAGTAGGGGCTGAAGAACTGGCAGCACTGCAACCTCATCATTTCTGCTCAAGACTGGTTTCTGAATAGGTGGCAGCCACTCTGGAAAATCCAAGTGCAGTTTATCATGAGAATGAAGAGAAGGTTTGGGATGAGGTGGTGGCAGAATAGCCAGCCTCCCTTCAAAAAAAAGGAGTTTTCAAGCTCTCAACTTGTCACAAAGTTGTCATTTCCCAAAACCACGTCTCTTCTGTGCAGCAGAAGGTCCTTGGTGGGCAGCAGTGGTGTGAATATGATCAGTGTGTGCTTGAGTTTACTCTGCACTGCATTTTGTAGTCAATTTTGCTGATGATTCTCACTCTTCTACCAGCTTTCTATAGCATTCAAAGGAATAAACTGTAAAAGTCATGGCTCATGAACTACACTTAAACAGCTACACATGGGTTCAAGATGACAGATTAGGTTTCCAATCCAGACTTTCCCAAAATAGGAATGTGGACTGTGTTCTGTCTAGTGTTTTGTTTTGGATAAGAGGCTTTTGGTTAATGTCAGTCTTGGAGGAGAGGAAAACTGTCAGATGTCACAGGATCCCAAATGATCTTCGTAGATGGCTATGGCCAAAGACACTGGAATGTTTGGTTTCTGCTGAATTTGAGTGGCTTCTCAATCATGTGATGGCAGCATCAGGGTTTCCTGGCTATAAAAATGGATAGTAAGCAAAAGCTTATGTGTCCTAATAGTAATTTGCAGAAACAAATAACATCCCAAGGTGCATACAGATATTGGAAAATTAACTTGTGGCTGTCTTTCAGCTTTCAGCTTCCAAATCCCTACTGAAAACCTGAATTTCCATTGGAGTTCTGAGGATGCAACCATCCTCTCTCCCATCAGCTTCTTCCTTTTGCTTTTTGCAGGGTTTCTACTACTTTAGCCCATAGTAATCCATCTTGAATATCATCATGGATTTGATGCCTTCCTGTGGAATATGACAATAGACTTGCTTGTGTCCTTAGTCCCCAAGGCTGGCTGAACAGCCTGGTGGCTGTTTGGGCAGCAGCAGTACAGGCATAGGTTGGGTCTCTCTGTAGGGAAGGGATGTAGTCCCTTCTCCTTGAAGATGAATGATCAGAAGTGTGTCCACTCATGGAGGGGAGCTTGCTATGAAGTGACTTCTCTTCCTGTGGCATGTGTCCAAGCCACTGTGGAAAATCCAGGCGTTTCTACTGCTGGCTTTGGCATGCCAAGAGTGAAACTCTTTGAGCTCAGAATCTTCCTCTTCCTCCCTGTCCTCTTCAAAGACTGCAAAATTTAGAAAGAAAACCCCACCCAAAACCAGACCCATGAATGTAGATAGGTATTATTTCTGGTTTCTTTCCTGTAACTAGGATATACAATTTTATGAAAACAAAATAGTCTTTTTCCCCACTCATTCCATATGACAGCTCTCTACTCCCTCAAAAATCTGATTGCTTGATGTAATTGGCTGAAATTTCCCTTGTATGACAAGCTGGGCTCAAGTTATTCTTCCGTGATGCCCTCTTCGAAGCTCCCCAAAAAAGGGTGAGTATGTGCTGGCACCCTCCTCACAGCTACAGCTCTGAACCCAAGGAGCAAGTGGACAGTACCTCAGCTGGATGGTCTGCCTGCAGCAAGTATGGCTTGAGCAACAACCTCCCATCTTCAGCCTTGCGGGGGCTGTGGTTATGCTGTTGGACTGCACAGCCAGAGAAACAGCAAGGTCCTAATGGAAAACTTCTTGAAAGACTGAAACTACTTCTGCACATCTGTCCTCCTTTGGAGAAGGTATTACATGCTGAAGTTATGAAATATTGTAGGAGGGTAAAGAGCTCTCTGCTCTCCAAAGGTCCAAGGGCTTCTAAGTGAATGTACATGGGTCAGCTGTGAATTGCAGAGTTTGAGGAGCCAAGTACCATGTTCTCCACCTGTGCAGAGAACACAGGAGGATGACTTTGCCAAAGACAGTAAGTTGATACCTACTGACCAGGGGTTCGTATCACTGCCCAGCCTCATTTAATTTCATATTAATGTGAAAAACAAAGATTTATTCAGACTCACTGTGCCTGGTCTCACAGAATGAAGTGGCACATGAAGATGTTTAATACACATACAGCTTTCTCTAGTGGAAGTTTCTGTGCACTGCCAATTAATTTGTTATTGTAGATGTTATGTACCCATTTGGAACCCCTCTCTGTTCATATTTAAAATTTGATTGTATTATTAAAGCACTGAGAACTTCAGGGGTTTTGGGGAGGGTTTTTGTACTGACTAGCCTAGCTTTGATGTACTTGCCAAACATCTGTGTGCTTTCTATATATTTTCCCCCTGCCTTCAGAAAAAGGGTGGTTGCATTTATTTGTGGATGAAATACTTCTCTAGGAATGGCTGTAAATCTGAAGAGCTGAAAATTGTCATAGACAATAGTAATGGAGAATAAGGAATTAAACCTGGTATGCAGTCTGGAAAAATTAAAATTCTTCAGAATATTTTTCTTCTTTTTTTTTTCTTTTTTCTTTTTTTTTTTTGTTTTGTATTTTTCTTTTTTTTTCGTTTTTCTTTTTTTTTTTTTTTGTTTTTTTTTTTTCCTTTTTCTTTTTTTTTTTTCCCTCTGCTGTCATGGGGATATCTGATATGGAAACTTGAAACCAGTGCAAAGTGTGAATGTTGTGGCAAGACTAGCACAGGGAGGACTGGAAGGTTCTGGAGTCAGGCTGTGCTACATGGACAAGAGCTCCCTGTTTTTAGAGGTGCCTGTTCTCTTCTTAAATCTGCTGGTGCCCCATCAAATAACCTCTGATTTACATAAGCAGTGATGTAACTTGTACTAACTAATGTTAAACTGGACATTCAGCTGAAAGTTTTACTGCTAAATCCATGAAAAAGCTATGATGTATAAACCCAAAAGCCTGGTACATTTCATTTGGGTTTGGCCCTTCTACTTTGATTCAGTGTAAATTTTCGTACCTTCTTCATGGGTGACTAAAGTGACTTCAAAGTGACTAAAAAAGTGCTGATGTTTAATGAAATGGAACTCCAATAAGGGAACTCCATATTGTATTTTTTTAATGTTCTCATTAGATTATCCCATTACTGTCATAGCAATTTATAATGTTTCAGTTCCCTTAAAAAAGAACCCATGAAATCTTTTAAAAAGAAATTTAAAACCACAAAAAAAATCTCTTGAAAAATGGGCTATTTTGCTGCCCTGTGTCTCTGGAGAGCACAGACTCTCTAGGGAGTTACTGTAGCAACAGCTTGATTCCATATGCACAACATGATTGAAGTATAGGACTTTGAGGCAGGAACTGGACTTGGACTTGCAGTTGTATCTGTAGATTTGAGTAGACTCCTTAGGATGCCTGTGACACTGATGACCAAGGAGTGTCTTTGTTTGCAGCGGGCTTTTTGTAAGTCCAGCCTCTTATTGAGCATTTAATTTTGATTCAGAGTAAGGATGCTTTTGGTATGTTTTCCACACTGGGATTTAGATAATCTGAGTGAGAATATCAACCCCTCAGGGCTGTTTCACAAGTCTCATTCCCAGGGATCTCCATATGCCAGTTTGGGGAGCTGCTGGAAATGCTGTATCAGTGCTGCAGAGGTGTGTCACTGGTGTTTGCAGCGGTGCTCAACAAGCATCAGTTCAGCCAAGGAATGTGCCCTTAATATAACCAGGGTGCCCCAGATGTATTTCATGTATGGGTACGAAGAAGAGCTGTCTAATCTCCTGTGAGTCTCTCCAGCCACACGTGTGTTTGGCTTGGACAACATCAACCCTGCTCTCAGAGCCGGAATGTGTATTGGCAGCAGGGAATCGTTGTCACAAAGTAATTTTGAGCACAGAAGAGTCGAACCAAAGTTCATTTTGTTCCTTTTCTTCAAACTTACAGCTTGCTTGAGCAGGCAAGGGTTGTATCAGCTGCTTTTCTCTTTAATCAGTACCTCATCTCTTTCGTAAGAAGTCTTTTGCTATATCTGAATGAAATGCCATGCTTCTGAGACTTCTGGCTCTGGATAAAGACAGGCATCTCACTTGAAAAGTAGGGCTTTTGATCTTGTTTTAAATGATACAACTACAGGCACAGAAGCAATGATCTGGGATCACACTTTGCTCACTCTTCTGCATATTTATTTCTGTTTTAAAAATAAAGGGAAATCACTGAAGTGGTTTGCCCTAATGATCCTTCTCAGAAGCTAAAGACCAAAAGTATTCTTAAGACCTAGTGCAGCATTTAACTATGCAGCAATGAGACACATACGCTAAGGCATGCTAGCAGGGCTCGAGGGCAGGACTGTTGGGGTCCTTGATGCTTGACTTCTCTTGCTGCTTGTTAAGTTCACAACTTTAAGCAGCAGATAAAAAAATCCCTTGAACTCCAGCATGAAAACATTCCCTGACCTTAGCTCAATGTTTAGGCTGGATAAATAAGGTACATTTTAAATTTCTTTGGGCTGAAAATGGCCTTTGTAATTTCTTTACCAATCATAAAGGATTCATCTCACTTTTTTTCTTTCCTACTTGCCGTACAATACCCGTGTCCTTTGCACATCCTCACTGAGTTTGGAGAGGAACCAAATACGGTGGACTTACTTCGCTGTATTGAAGGCTGTGTAGCTGATTTCTAGGACCTCATCTGGAGAAGCTGCTTTTCTTTGCTGGCTCTGGCTCAGAATTTGAAAACTGAGCTGAGAATAAATAAGCAAATAGGCTCATCAAAAGGCCTGAGACATAGTTGGAAGGAAAAAGCAAGGGAGGTCGGAGGTGACAGTGCAAAGCTGTGATGACTTTAAGGCCTGATAGCACCATGATGAAGCAGCAAGTGGCTCCTTGCAGATGGGGGGTTTTATCTCTTAAAGATGGTGCTCACTGCTCGGCTCTGCTCCTCAGTTGAGCAAAGTGCTTAAGCCCACAGTTGACTAGAACATGGGGTTTGGGGCGTTTCACTATTTTCATACTAAATACCTTTATTGAATAGGAGACTACAGCCTACTCAGATAATCCAAGTCCAAAGAAAAGTTTCCTATTTTTATAAATAAGTAAACTGCTGTGTGAACCCTTTTTTACAATTGCAAAAATAGAGATGGAAATAGCATGAACGATGAGTAACTCCATTCCTTTGTGCTGATGGGGAGGCAGTGCTGGAAAGGACCAGAACTGCCTCTGGACAGAAGACAGGTTAGAAACAAAGAGACGGCCTCTGCTTGAAGATTGATTCAGCTTCCACTGACTCTCGTGTTGTAGGGGCCTGCTCTGCTGATGGAGATGCAAAAGTGGCAAGAAAGTGAAGTCAAGTGGCTAATGGTTTTTGCCTATCCTATTTTCTGTGGAAAAGGGATACCAAGAAGAAAAGGAATGTGGATGTGAGGTCTCTGCATCTTCTAGGGTAAGGAGCAGGGAGGCAGACAGCTCCTGGAAGTAAGTCATAGCCATACTGACATCTGCAAGCCACATCAGGAAACGTCTCAGATGTCATACTGACCTTTACTGGTTACTGTAATGAGCACTGTCTTCTCCTGAGAGCTCACAACTTAAAAGAAACAAACGTTTAATCGCTTTTTGCAGTGGGAAGGTGCTCTTGAAGGTCCTTTTGTCACACCTTAATCATTGCATTCAAGTAGAAGCAGATCATATCCTCTCATAGATTTAGATATTCTCAGGCTTTAAGAGAATATGAAAATACAGATTTTATTTTACTCAAACTAGAAAACGGGTCTTGAAGACAAACCATACTCTGAAATATCAGTGGTTGTGATGCTCAAGCCTTTGGTCCTCTAACCTTGTTGATGTGATAGGCTGGCAGAAATATCTGAGCTTTTCTCTGAATCATACTTAAGTTTTTCTTCTGACTCCTGGAAAGTGTTGCCAAGGTAACTGTAGAGACTGAAGTGGCAGGGAAAAATTGGAAAAAAAGGAAAATTAAAATCTAATTAGACAAATATTACAAGGTTGGATCTTTCCACCTTCCTGTTAAATATATCTTCAAGTACCTTGGGAAGCAGGTCTGTATGATAATTCCTCAGATATTGATGGTCAGTGCCTGTGTTTCTGGAAAAGACTCCATATGTAACTTCAGCTATGGAAAAAACCCCATGCTCTTCAGATGAGTAGCTCAGTAAAGGTCACAGTGTTGGTTAGCCAGGTGATGTAGCATTAACAGCCTGTGAGATGCAAGAGGACAGACCAAATGCTGTATCTCCTTTGAATTCTCACTTTTCTTCAGTTTCATGTGTGGTCTAGCAAGTAGGTGCATTAGCTTAGTGTTGAGATAGTACATGCTGGCAGATGACCAACAACTCTAATCTTGTCTAGGACAGAGAATTAAGCCTTAATTTTAGTACCATGTAAAGCTGCCTTCCACATTTTATTAAAACAGTTCCTATTATTGTTTGGCATCTGGATGAACTCAATCATTAGCAGGGCAGATTGGGAAGGCTATGTGTGTTGGTACTAGGCAACCCCACTCACTTGTATTAGCAATTAGTGACAAATAGATCTCCATGAAAATGGCTTGTGAGCACAAAAGAGCTGTACTACAACTTAACGTGGGAGGGAGGAACATGAGGAGGCAGTTTTAAACCTTCAGGTGATGTCACTTACTAGCCAGAATATTGACCAAGAAATTAATCGCTTTACACCTGATGTTAAGAGTCCATGCATAAGTGAAAGTGATGGTTGTCCTTCCCAAAAATGTGTGGTCTTGGTTGCCTTCTGCAGGCTGTATTGCATGGGGTTTTGGAGTCTGAGAATTTGGTGGGGGGGTGTGTGTCAAACAGCCCATGCAAGCAAGGGAGGGGGGTAAACATCCCTGAAATGCAATGGGAAAACCTGTTCCCCAGTAGGGATTTAATGGCTACAGGAATATGCACTTTTCTTTCTACCCAGACTGGGTTCTTTCCACTCCATAATCCTTGCCTTACAGCCCTTGGGAGGGAAGCGTGCCAAGGAAACTTCAATTTATTAGACATCCTAAAATGTGCTAGTAATCTACTTGCTCTTACTGGAGGTGCAGTGTTGCATATACTTCACATTAGTATTGTAGTGAACTTCAGCTCCCTCTCTAAATGCACACAAAATCACTAAATGGGATGTTTTGGAATAAATTTTCAGGCCATACAAGCTTTTGTTAAACTGTAGCATTCCAACATCGTAATTAGTATGTCAGCTAACAGACCTATTCAAAGACTTATTTACTATCTGGGCTGTTTTACATTGCAAGAGCCATGTTTCTGTGATCTGTTTGTTTTTTATGGCAGTGCCTAAGGCCCAGCTGAAATCAGGGTCCTGTTGTGCTAGACACTTAGGCCCTGTCTCCAGAGAATGGAAGTCTACATAGGGAACAGACAAAGGAAACGCTGTTCAGATCTGGGTGGTGGAGGAGGGGAAGGGAAGTAACTAAAACTTTGGAAACTGAGGAGAGAAAAACTCCCATGAAAAGAATTGGTATGGTTCTCAGTTCTCTTACAGTGAGCTTCCAGCTCCTCAGCAGCAGGACCATCTTCTCAGTTTGCAGTGAACGTGCAGCCTCAGTGCTCCATCACTGAGCTTTCCTAAAATAAGAAGGGGAAAACAATGTGTTTTGAGAGAAGGGAAAGAAAATTACAAAAAAAAAAAAATACAGTCCAACAAAAAAGTCCATCAATCTGCCAAGAGTGAGATCCTGAAAAGTACAAGGTTGCGAAATGCCTGAATTGGAGGTTTTCTGTTGAAGGTTTTCAGAGTGACTGAGGAATAGCAGGAGACACATGAAAGTGTAGCACTTGCAGCAGGCTCTGGCCAGGGGTAGTTAAAGGCAGTCCAGCATTTCCTCTTTTGGTAGCCTTGTACTTGGGAGAGGGAAGGGTTTAATCTAGCATGCACTCATAGGGTAAGCTTAAGTGACTCCCTGTTGAAAAGATAAACACTGTGCCTCTAGATCATCTGTCTAACAGGTTTAGGTAATCCCTTACTGTGCTGCTTATTTACTTTAAATGGTGCTGTATTGTATAATGCATGTGTGTTTGTAATGGAGGGTCTGCAAATCTGAGCTTTTTGCTCAAGGACAGCATTACTCTTGCCCTTGTTTCATGGTTGATTTATTCCTAATGGAAAGGAATAAGCCTCACAAAGATCTATTTGTCTTCTCTCAGCTCTGTGAAATGTATGGAGATTGACAGCTCTTCTGTCTCTCACATCATTAATTTGCCTGGCTAACCTCTATTTAGCATCAAAAGATCAGCTTTCCTGATTATTGCCAGCAAATCTGTGTTTAGTGCCTGCTCTGTCTCTGTTTAAGCTTCAAGAGACAGAGAGTCAGAAAATGAAAATGTTTATGTATTGGGACTTTGACTTATTGTGCACTTAGCAATGCCTTCCTGGAGGCTGAGCAGCATCTGAGGCTGCTGCAATGCAACCTTTCTCTATGGAGAAGGTGTTAAAACAAATGCTGCTCTTGATGTTCCCATAGTGCAAGGCTCACTCAGTGAGGTGTTCCTAGTCTCTCAGGGCAGTGATTCTCTGCTCTGAGTCTAGACTGCCTTTCCAGTCTGTAAGGAGTAACCAAAGGCTAAATATCAGCCTTTAAATTCAACATCCCAGATGAGGCAACCAAGCAAGCTTCGGGGAAGACACATGCTTTCTACCATGTAGTGAAAGCCCTGCAAAGGTGCTTGAGCAAAGTGTGTAGCCTTTGTATTCAAAGCCTAAGCCAGAGTGAGTAGAAACAAATGCTTTGTTACTTGGCTTTGTGCAGAGTATTTTCTGCAATATAAGAGGAGTGGTCTTTTTTCTGGGGGAGGGAGGAGAAATGGCTATCTTACCAGAGCTTTTTGACTCAGTAACTTTCCTATATTCACCTTCTTTTCTTATGCTGCTGATGCACCTTTTTGTTAGAGCTGATGGAACAGATACCCCAGTAATTCCTGCTTGCTTTTTCAAAATCTGCATGGATGATCTCATATATCCCTTTCATAAAGGTCAGTGTCTTCTCCTGTTTCACCTGCATAGGCTGTCCTCATTGTCTGGGTCTTCGTGATGAATAAAAGACAAATATTTTTCTCTTTTCTTTTTTTCTTTTAATTTTCTGTAATCTGCCCCAAATAGGACCGGTTCAGCTTGATGCTGAACAAGATATAGTAACAAGTCTAAGTTTCTACATTTTAGAGAAGCCTGGAGAAACCCTTCAGAAAATATACTGAATTGGGTTTGTAATCTCTTCTTGGGAGTGCCAGTGATACTATTACCCATGTATGTCCTTGTTCAGTACAATGTAGGTCATTAATTGGCAGCCTGCTAACGCACTGGCTGCTCCTGTAGCAGGCTATTCATCACTCTGGTACTCATTTCCGAAGCTGTCATTTCCTGCAGCCATGTGCAGGCGGGTCTTTGAGGCTCAGCTCCCGAGGTCACTGCAGAAACACGGCTTGAATGGAGCTCAGGAGAAAGGCAGTGAAGCGGTGTCAGAGAGAGAGAGCAGCGCATTCGATTTGGCTTACATCACTGTTTGTGATAACATACCATCTGGGCTACAATCTCGCCAGATCTAGCTAATAAATAGAGCTGGACAGAAGTTGTATTTAGACAGCAGAGCTTCAAGGAACAGGCAGGATATGGAAATGGCCATTTGTGAGATGGTTATCTGAGTGTTGCAGAGCAGAGCTTCTCTGCACGCTCTCCTGGGCACCAGCAAACCAAGGTGTCTGTTCCTTAAGCAGGAGTATTGTGGTTCAGAAAGATCCCACAAAAGCTGTTTGTAAAAGGCAGCATTTTTAATCTGGTGACTCAGCTCCGCTTCAGACTGAACCAATATCCCTGCTTGGTTGCTTTATCCTAAGATTCCTGCTGGATATACTGTAGCCTTTGTTCATTGCTTCAAGCCTTTGTGTAATGTTGCTCAGTTCTGTCCTGACATAACAGAAGTGTGCCTCAGAGGTGGCAGATGTGTTTTCAAATGGAATATGGAATTCCTGTATGACTTTGACTCTTAACACCTGCAGTGCTGTTTGGTACTCTGCTAGGTTTTGTTTCTAGTCCTCAGAGTCTCTTTTTGCTGATTCTGTGTGGTTCTGAGAATTTCCCAGTAAGCAACTGATGCCATGTTCTCTATATACTTCAGAATAAGAAATTAAAACAAAAGTAACTTTTGTCAATTCGTACAGGAAGTAAATATTGGCCATTCTCTGCTGCCTGTGAAGGCCATTTCCTATCAGCTGGGGCTGGGGGTCTGTAACTTTTTAAACCACTAGGAAGTAATTTGTAATCTTTGGACAAGATTACTATGAGGCCCATTTGCAAGCTTATTCATGTTTTCCTAAAGAAAGCTTGGACACAAAATGTGTTTGCTTTAAGATTAAGTCCTATGAATGTAAAGGAAATTACTTGTGAGCTCGGCTGTTACACCCCATTGGCTGACCACAGAAAACACAACCCCACAACTGGTCATGACTAATAGAGTCTCTGTTGGCTCCTAGGGCTGAGCTCCCCATGCCCTGTGGGGTGGAAAGCCATCTGTTTGCATGCCTTTACTGTAATCAGTTGTTCATGGCTCTGGAAAATCCACTGCAGGAGCTGAGTGTGCTGGCATAGCCTTTCTGAAGGCAGTGGGTTACTCGTTGCTGCCACAGGCTGGGTTTGCCCACCAAATTTCTCTGTATTCTGCAATGTGTGCTGGAGTCCTCCTCTGTCCATGCCCCAGCCAAACCCACCTGTGGTTGGGAGCTCTTGTAAATTATTGATTTATGTAAACATAGTGATAACAGCTTCACTTTGGAAGGTTTATTAAAACCTCAGATCTATAGATTTCAACCGTTAAATGATGGGCTGCTGGAGAGAAGATGAGGGGGACAGACCTTAAGGAAGGTGGGAGGT
>JAWWLV010000180.1:23541297-23586130 GCA_035041135.1 Platyrinchus mystaceus | reverse complement strand
TTTATTCCCTTGCTTCAAGAACACAATGTGTAATTTGTACTGGATTATATGATGGCTTTGTGAATGTAGTTGCCAATTCTAGAAAACGTGTTTGGCAGATTCCTTTATTCCAGCTGTGTCAATACACAAATCTAAGGCCCTTTTTTTAAACAGGGAGGGGAAGCCTCTGGATAACAATTGGGCCATAGCAAATAGCTGCAGATACAGCACTTGGAGTCTGTAACTATCAGTTTGTATTATCAGAACTCAAAGATAAACTGTGTGCTCTACTTGAACAACTCCCTACACAGATATACCCAAGAAGTCACAACTGTAATGAGAGATAAATATATGTGTTTATCTGAATGCTCACCTTTGAAAGGCTTGTTGCCTACTAGCTTGTAAGATTTGAATAAATACAGTAATGTGGTATTTCCTAGTTGTCTAATACTCAGAATATCTAATGTCTCTACTAGTGATGTAACCCATAAAGAATTAGAGCTGAGTTGTATATTATCCAGTTTTCTGTTTTCCCATGAACTTTTCCCATGTTCTGATCACTTCTGCTTTTTCCAAAAGTACAAGGAAACACAGTTCCAATCCCAGTAGAAGATTGGGGTAACATGTATTTGAGTGCAGAGGTCAGGGTGTGAATTTCCACATATATACATGTGTATTTTTGCACATAATGTGATGTGAAACAAATCCAAGCAAGCTAGATATTTCAGCCAGAATTTGCGATGCACTTTGGGACTCTGTATCAAGCACTTATGTACACACATAGTCAGCTGCCTTTGGTCTAGGAAAAACCTGTATGGTAGCAATAACTAGGATATTTACTCACATGTAGTGGGCTCTCCATGTTAGCCAGCTCTGCAACTGCAGGAACTGGAGAACAGCAGCAGTGGGATTTGCTTACAGCACAGCCGAGAAGTCTCTATCTACAAATGTCACAAGATTGTTAGTAGAAGTGTAAGAAGACAGACTGTAAGGATTAGGATAGCAAATCCAACTAGTTACCTTAATAACCATTTCTTGCAGGAAGAACATGTTACAGCACACAAACTCTGGGATTCACTTCTATTTTCCTTGAACTCAGTAACACGTACAGCAGTGCAAGGACTACAATTCCCTATGCTGCTGCTGAGTCCTAAGCATTTGCAGTTACAATCAAGTATTGGTGGAGAAGAGCAAACTGTGGTCTCAGCTCTTGGTCTCTAGTGTAACTTTTAGCTTCATAAGGCAAAATGCTGTTGTGTTAATAGCCAAAAAATGATATCAACAGAGTCCAGCCTTCCAGAAGTCCCCACCTCCTCCTGCTCCCCATCTTCTCCCTCTCTTCAGAAAGCCCTCAAGTGTTGTTTCAATCACCAAATTAAGCAAAAACTACTGCAGCCTGTACTCTGATAAGAACACAAATCAGCTTTCAGACCCCTCCTAAGGAGGGAAAGAAAAATGTTTCCAGGAGCACTCCATCTGAGCATTGGGTTGTCAGGGTTCCAAAGTGATGCTCTTGAGGTTGGGTTCCTATTATGTTTTTGTAGGGACATCTGTAAATTTTCAGTTGAACACTGGAGAAAAGCACAGGAGTATGCAGCCTCTCATCCTTCTTCAATGTGTTCTCTCTTTCCTAAATGTTAAAACTGTTGCTCATTTTTAAATATTGAGGGTAACTTGCTGGGCAGAATGTGGTCTGTGGCTGTGTGACCACTGTTGAACAGCGGTCAGGTGTGTGGTTTCTAAGGTATGTCCTTCAGATGTTCTTGGTACTAGGAACAAAATGTTTGCTTACTACATTTTAAATCTGGTTGGGGTTTTTTTTGTGAAAACCAGAGTTTCTGTATTTATAATTCTTCATTCCGTTTTTTTATGCTCTGGTAGAAGGCCTGTTTCATAACCCATATAGAAGGTCAAATTTCCTGTGCTGGGCTACCAGGAAAGGAGTGACAGGTGTGATCTTGTTTTCTCTTTTCTCTTATGTGCAAAAGCCAACAACTCTGCCCCATCACAGCACTGTGGCCTCTTCAGTTATTTCATCACCAAACTGAAAAACCTCTTGGAGTTAAGCAGTAACTTGGGCTGATGAGTTTTGTTCCTGAGTTCCTAAAGCAGTACTTAGTACCTAGAGTTTGCACCCACAGTAGTTGCAAGGTAACAACCTTCACTCTTGACTGTGAGAGCAGTCAGGCACAGACATTTGGGGTTGCAATACTTCCTGTGGGAAGTGGAGTTTCCCTGATGATCCATGCTCGCAGTGTGTAGCTCTAGGACGTGAACTGGATGGAAAGATCATGATGTGTTTGATCTGGAATCCTAATATATGGCCCAATCTGCTTTGGATATGGCACATAAAAGGCTGTGAACCTGTGCTGTGGATCTTAATTTTGTTCAAGTAAGATGTCTACCACAAGCACATCTTTCTTCCTCAAGCATATCTCTGAGCCCCACTTTCATCTTTAAAAGTGGACAAACATTGCTTCAGTGTTGAGTAGTGGTTGCAGTGAAGTCTGCAGTGCACACAGGCTGGAAAACATTATGTGTTTTGAGGTGAAAGCTGCCTTTAATATTTCACCAGCTTTAATAATTCATCCTGAGAAGACAGCCTTAGTCTGCCTTGCAGTGACTCATGCACGTACTTCTGTACCCTAAACTAAAGTCAGCTCTGTGCTAGAAAGACCTCTTGCATGTATCTCCATATTTAAAAGAAAGATGCCTCTTCTGTGAATTGTAAGGATAAAATTCTCAGAAATTGAACACTGGCCTTCATATGAATTCAGTGGTTTCAATCTAGTGCCTTTGCCAAGTGTGTGGGATTGAAATAGCCCTTTACAGAGAGCAGAGCCAGTATGGACAGTAGTGTCTAACAGCACTCAGGCACAGAAGTGGGTGTGAGCATAAGCTTACTGCAGAAAATCCCTCTTGTAAAATGCGACTCCTGGTGCCTTTCTATTTCCACTTCTATGTGTTCTTTAGAGGTCTGTCAGAGGCAATTATGATTGGCTGCCCTATGTGTATCAAATATATATGTACTGTGTGGGACAAGCTCTAGAGGGGTGGAAAAAACAAGTGCCTTCAACTGTTCAGCAATACTCTTACCTTAGCTGTTTTCTAACAAAGCAGATCCGTTCTCTGAAGAGAAGTAATCAGCTGTTGGCATGAAAAGGTCTATGTGACAAGTCTGGAAGTGACTTAATTGCATCTAGTATTGCTTTGTAGGTCAGTTTATGTTGTTGGATCAAAAAAATCTCTCAAGAGATAGTTCCAAGGCAGAAGGACTTTAAAAAGCATCTCTCTGAAGCCCAAAGAGCGCATGTCAAATGTACCAGACTGGTGCTTGAGTGGGATTTTTTCAAGACTCTTGAGAGATGGAGTGTTATTTAAGTATTTGTTTAGAGGAATGTATACTCATGCAGGAGAAATATCTGTGCCCAACAGTGTTGCTATCAGTTTTGTTTACTTTAGTTGAGCTCATAAAATCTATAGAGAAATTAATGGCTGAGCAGAGAATTAGAAACTAATGTTCAGCATTATCTTGCAATTTTATGTATTTATTTCTTAAAGTGATTTGTAGCATCTTATGATCAGGCAGGCTTCAATGGGAATAGCTGATTCCCTGTTGGTGTGAAGAAAGGGACAATATTGAAGGATGGATGGGTAAGGATGCATGTAAAGATAAGCAAAACTTGCATAAAATGTAATCCTACTAAACCAGTAGTTTCCCATGGTGCATGTTGTGGTTAACATTTGCTTAATTCTTTTGCTTTTGTAAAAGCCTTTTGGGAAGAGGACTGGGAATAAAATTAAAAGCAAGAACATGATTTTTTAGAATCAAAGGGTTTTTGTCATTTAATCATTCTCCAGTGTGACCAATCCATTTTGCAATCATCGACTTGCCATATGTATATATGTCAAGTGAAACTGGTTATTTCTCGGTAACTTGTAAAAGGCCTGAGAGTTATCTGAGTCTCAATGGATTTTGTGAGCATGGCAACTCTTGTTGCCTGTTGCAGCAAGGGATGCTGACAGTTGCCAACCAAAACAGCAGCATAGGTGGGGAGAAAATTGCACTCCTACCTTAAAAATTTGTATTCTGGGGTTAGTGTTAAGGCTGTTGGAGTAATGCAGCAAAGCTCAAGTTGAGCTTGGTCTGGACACAGTGGCTACAACTTGTTACGTGCCTTCTGTGAATCTCAAACTCCCTTTAAATCTTCTTCAGAGATGAGGGCTGATGAGTCTCAGTCTAGATATCTATGCCACATCAGCTTTAGAGTTGTGTTTTGATGCCTGAGAGACAGGGGCATCTGTAAGGGTTAACTCAAGCTGTAAAGCACTGCTTAATTTTTACAGATGGTGTGAGTGCAAGAGAGAACCTCAGACTGGCTTGGCAGTGCACAGAGATAACTTTACATAATTCCCTGCAGATGTTGCTGCAGAATGGTTTTAATAATGAATTGTGAAGTCAAGCTCAACTTGAGCATAGAGGGAGAACTCAAAATAAATGCAGTTTTGTTCTGTGTTTCAAAAGCAAGTTTTCTAACAACATTTCTATGATGCTCTAGGTTGGGAAAGATGGCAGGGGAGGGGACAAGAGATTGTTTGCAGAAAGCCAGGGCTATAATGGCACAAACTAAGACCAACCTGGCTAATTTGTCTGCAAATCGTGAACACCCATGAACATAGAGGTGGGGAGTGGGAGGGGGTGGTGGTACCAAATGGTGGTACTAATGAGGGGATGGTGCAGAGCAAGTACTTTGTGATCAGCTGGGCAGAGTTCTGTAGTTTGTGGCTGTCATGCAGGGGCTATGTTGAGGAACTTGTCTGCACTGCTACCATTTTCTGCTAGGAGTCAATTCTTGCCCTATGCTTCCTTTCTGGAAGGTTATGGCTTGGATGTGCCATCATAATTCAGGTTTGGTCTCATAAGGGATGTGCTGCCTTTGCAGTGTCTGCTTGGCTGCTCTATAACCTTGCACATCTTGCTTGTGAGCATCCATTTGTGATTTCTCTGTTGCCAGAGTGTGTTGCTAAAAGTTTGTCAGTCTTCTCAGTTGTTTGGGCTGTTTAAGTAAAACATACTTTTTTTCTGTAGATGTGCTATTTCAACGAGCTACATTAAAGCCTTTCTTTTGTCTTTTGAGAAGCAAGCTTGAAATGGGAGAAGAGAATATCATAGTTGGGGCTGTTTTTTCCTGAACTTGGACAGATGCTGCTGATTTCTCAGTTGTGGAGATCTCTCATTTATGCTTTATTACACAGAATTTATAAAGGAAACCTTTAGAAAGAAATGATAACTTTCATGCATGCTATGGTGATTAGAAGCTTTATCCTTAGTCATGGCTTGAAGAATCAAAGCAGCTTGAGGCCTCAGCTGGACTGTTCTATATTCTGTCTGCACATGGCACTGGATTTGGTTACTTGGCTGTAACATAGCTCAAATGTGACTTGACCTCCAGTTGTTACATTGGAGCCTGTTTGCAAGATCAGAGTTGTGAGGTGTCCTTGCCGAGGGCTTTCAGGAGCTGGGAATGGCAGTAAGGCGGCATGGTGATGTGAGGGAGGCATATGCACAAGTGCATTCGTAGGCATGAGAGTGAGGGGTATTCTTTTGGCAGGGAGCCCTTTTGGATGGAGGCTCAGCTACTCTATGGCCCCAAACACAAGACCGAAACTCGGCTCTGAGGCCACAGTGCAGCTCAGTGAGCCAAACCAGAGGAGCTGTATTGTGAAATGGGCTAGCACTGGGTTGGCGTCAAGTAAGTGTGATCCAGCTCTCCAAAGAAGGTTTTACCATGGTTTGAATTTGGCCCAAAGGTACATTTTTAAGTTAGGCAAGTCCTTTTTGCGATTGTGTTTAATTTCTTTCTGAGGAAGAGTTTACGTAAACTATTCCAGGCTAATTGATATCAGCTGAAAGCCAGCTTCTCACATTTTGTGCCTAATTATAACTGTATGTTAAACTGTGTTTGCTACCCGTGTCGATACGTTAATAGTGAAATAAGTAACAACCATGAAGACGGGTTTTTGAAATGGTCTGGCAGATCCTGCATGTTTGCTGCTGTGGGCTTCATGGCAGGAGAATCCACCTCCTGCTGAGGGAGAATAACTAAATTTAAACTTTCCAACCATAAGCCTTGTGAGGCAAAGTTTCCAAACCTCTGCTGGGCCAGAAGATGGAAATCTATGTCTGAGTTTGGAGAGTAAATGAATAGAGCTGCCTAGGAGCTGCACAGAGGCAAGTGAGGGGTTACTGCTTGGGGCACATTGTCTCCCAGCCATATGCCCCAGGGAGGAAAACAGGGTTTGTAACTACTGTTCTCTGGTAAAATCTTCCGTGACAGGATTTGGCATGAACTCGGGTGACTTTTAGCATGAACACTTGAGCATTGTTTCAGGAGGGTGGTTTTTTTCTTTAAAGACAGTTGCATGTGGCATGGCAGCAGAGCCCAGCCCAAGACCTTCCCTTCCCCCTTGATGGGCCCAGGCTGTGGCATCCCAGCTGTGGGAGAGCTGCATGGCTATCACATGGCTCGGAGTTTTGCCATACCATAAACTAACCAGTGTTTGTGCCCATCAGACGAAGATGGTGCCTTTGCGCATCACAGGCAGGCTTGGGTGTCTTCTGTGAAATTTGATGTGTTTATGGCAGCCATTAAAGTCTTTAAACTGTTTTGAGGTGCGTGAACAGAAATAGCTGTTTTCCCAACTCCCTTTGGGGAGTCTGGAAGACTGGTATCGGACAAAAGTTTGCATTGTCCTGACAAAGCAGCTTGTATTTTTGGAGGGAAACTGGGAGATTACAGAGAACAAAAGTGGTTTGCTTACCTGTTAGACTTTGTATTGTCCTGTTATCTTAACCTGGACCTTATCTGAATAGAGGAGAATCTAGTTGTGTTCATATCTGAGAGCAGCAAGTTTTTGGTTGAGTGAGTTTACATCAAAAGTAGTGGAGGATTCCGTAATCAGTGTAGCCAAGCAAGAAAAGAGGCAAGGATAGTTATGGTTGGAATGTATTTAGTCTGAAGTTGGCTTGCCTATAATTTTATTCATCCATCCACAGATAAGAATGAAAGGTTATATCCCTATAGGTGGTTAACATTACATTAACTTAACATTTTTACAAAGATAGTGGTAGAAATTTGGATGTTCAGATGGGAAGATAAATAACTGGTGCTCATGACCTGAAGTCACATTTCAATTAGCTTTTCTCTCCTATTTCGGTTCTGTGCAGTAGTTTCCAGCTTCCCAAGGCGTTGAATTCAGGTCATGTTTTTTAAACACCAGCTGTGGATACAAGTGTTCTTGAAGGACTTTTGTATCCTGTTCTGAAATCTGTGCCCTTCTACTAAAGTCTTTCCTATTTCCATCATTTGACTTCTGTAATATTTCATATTAGGATTTGGGCAGCATTTGTGCTGTTTTATGTACATTCACATATACATATATTCACATACGAAGTGTTTTGATACTCTAGATATACATGTGGCAAGACCAGCTCGGAAAAACTGAATTACAGAACTTGAATCAAAGTTATTGTGGTTGGACTTGGAGTTTCTTAAAATAAATTGTCATTTGCTCCATTGCACTCATTTTTTACCACTGAGAGAGTATCTGATAGAAATGGTACAATAGGACTAAACCCCTTTTCATTCTAGGAAGCTGCAGAATAACTCAAACCTGCACTGAAGCTGCTGACACTGCCATCTTCTTGGTAGCATTTTACTATTCTTGTTCCTCTTAATGTTGACTCTTCATTTCTTTTTGTAGGTTGGTGGTTTGTGAGCACAGCAGAGGAACAGGGATGGGTCCCTGCTACATACCTGGAATCCCAAAATGGAACCAGAGATGACTCTGACATCAACACATCTAAATTTGGGGAAGGTATGGAAAGCTTTTTGTTATCAAGGAGAAATTGGTATTTACTTGCTCTATGCTTTTTTTCCCCCAGAGGAAAACTTGGAAAACTCTTGCTGCCACTTATGGCTGTTAATCCAGTGCAGTAACCTCTTCTCCCATCTTGTATTAGTAAATAAATAGTTGCAGAAGAAATCCGAGTGAAGTACTATGCCTGTAATCTGTTTGTGACCAGCTTGGACAATGAGTGTGACAAAAGGTTCAAAAAATGAAATGATGCTCATTATAATAGCTTTAAAAAGCAGACAAACAACTTATTTGCAGGTCCAAGCAGTTTGTTCTGGTAGTGTCCATGGAAGGAGAGAATTTGCATGGCTTGTTTGAAGAAATTACACAAGTGAGAGCTTCTAATTGGAAGAAGATACATGATGGAGCCACAAAGCATTGAAAGGAATGAGATTTAACTTCAATGCTTCCTTCTTGTATTTTTTTTATAAATTAATCTTTGAAACTAGTTTCACTGCTGTTTGCTGTGGTCTGTGGTTATGTGAAAAGGTAATTTTATTTGGTGTGGTCTCATTCAGTTAAAAGTGAGATGCCATTTGTCATGATATGTATTTAGTTGCACTGCTGGTTTGTTTTTTTTTTTACTAAATATGCTTAATTCAGGTTCCAGAGATGGAATAGTACAGCCTCATATGTTCCTCAGTTCCATTATGAAAGACTAACCACATCTTAATGGAATTCTCATGTAGCAACTGTGTACAAAGGACACTTTTATTATGATTTACTCCATTCTAATGAATCTCTTGCTAAATCTAGGAGTGCTTGACGTGACACTTATGTAAAATGTATGTGGAAACTCAGCTGACCTTTCCTTAGCATGGGCAGGAGGCTTAGAGATGTGTTGGAGTGACCATCTGCCCATTAAGAGAGCACACAGGCAAAACATAACTTTGTGCTGGGCCCCAGGGGTGACATCTGTGGCTTATTGAAATCTCTTTCTCTGTAACTCATTTTTCCCTGCTCAAATCTACCCATATCCTGTGTCACTTAGGGTTTAGAGACAGACTGGCTGTAGACTGGTAGGCCAGGAACCAGTCTGGTATGATCTTAACGGATGCAAAAGCAGTTAGTAAAGTTTCCCTGTTAGTAAAGAACAAAAGCTTACTGCTCTTGTCTGCAAGCATTGAAGAAGGCCTCGCTTGTTGGTCTGTAGCTTCCTCCTTATTCCTGACTCTCAAACATGGTGCATGCTTGATAGCTTTGTTACTTAAACTGCTTTCATTTGAAGCTCTCCTCCACGTTTCATGTTGGCCTCTGGAGTGTACTCTGCACAGGGATGTTTCCACAAAGCAGTCTATCCTGGGAGATGGCAAATCCATCAAATGTTCCTTATCTTTTTCCTCCCGGTCTCTTTTAATCCATTTCACTGCTCTCTTCCCCGATGGTCAGCAGTTCTGCTCCCTTCCTTACTCCAAATCCAGATATGCTGAAATCTGAAACTGTTCTTCCCTTTCTGTTCAGTTCCACCTCAGTGACAAATCTAATTGCATTACCTCCACAGCTGCCTTGACATGCCCCAGCTTTTGCTTGCTTTGCAGTAACTTTGGTTTATGTTATTAACCATATAAACTGAGACTTCTTGTGTTCTTTGGTTTTCCCCCTCCTGTTCTTTGCTTGGACTATTCTTCTCCATATAATTGTTTCGTAAGTGAGGAAAGAATGATTCAGGTTCACTCTCTTTAAGAAAGTGTATACAAGTGAACTTACTTAGACAGAAAACTTGCCAGCTCTCTGGAGCTGGCAGGAGAAGGGGGCTCTGATATAACTGAGGAGGAAGGTACTTGAAGTGGATTAAGTGCCCTAGCCCCTAAATTTAGAGTTCATGCAAGTTTCAGAGTGACTTTGAAAGGGCAGAAACACTCATGTAGGAGCTTTCTGTATCAGACTCTTGGTCCTCCCCATTGTCACGGGCATGGAACAAGACCACAAGCCAGGCAGACCCAGAATTCTGCTCTGCTGTGGCAGGCCCTTGTACAGATAAGGAGGTGCTGAACACAGCTTACTAATAATTCTGCCTCCACATAGCAGTAATATTTCCATATGTCTCTGTTTAAATAGTCTGTTCCCCGAGAAGGACAAAAGTGTTTCCTCCCTGCATCTGAGCCTGCACATCATCTTTTGTCAGGATGAAGGCAGACAGCTGACTGCTACCTGGGCCTGTGTTTAGACCAACACCATCTTGCAAGGGTTGGAAAACATTCAGAAAGCAGTCTAAAGAAACATTCAACAGCTACAGGAGCTGATAAAGTAAACATGTTAAAATACTCTCTGGAAATGTTTAGACACTTGTTGATAAACAACCTTTTTGGTGACTAACTGTGGCATGACCAACCAAGTCTAAGTCTGGGATCAAATGGTAAAATTCAATATTGTTGAGGAGTAAAAAACCCTGACTTGTACAAAAGCATCATTGTGATATGAGGGCTGTCACTGGGGATGGTTGTATGTTATGAGGACATAGTGTGGTGGATCTGCGTGACCCACTGTTTTTAAGGGGTGCTCCTGGATGACCAAATCCTCCAAACTCCCAGTGCGAACAAGTAGCAAGGTGACTGCTCTGTGCTGACACCTGAAGCTATTTTCTACCTCTTATGGACTCCTCCTTTCTGCAAGCCTTTATATTCAATATCTTACATCTCCTCCTTTCTTGTATAGAAGTCTCCTAATGCAGGCAGCTTTACTGTGAATTGAACTTCTCTCTTTGCTATAATCTGCATGTCTAGTGAGGTGTCCTGTGTTGCCTCCTGTGTAGCATGTGTGTAACTGGCAGTCTAATGTCCTGTTGATTTGGAGAAAGTCACCAGGTTAAACCTTCATATCTTCTGTCCCACCATGGGCTTCAAAGAGGATCACTGATTTACATTCACCAAAACCACAGCTATCTATGAACTTGATATTCAGCTGCTCTGAAAATTTGTGTTCTACTCCAGTGTAAGGGTATATTCCCTAAATAAGTGCATATAAAAAGAATTGAGTGATAATTAATGATATGATATCAGAATTTATGAACAGCTTCCCAGCATCACTAGCAAAATGATTGTGTTTGGACCTCAGCTGTCACCGATGTGCAATATTTTGCATTGCTCTGTGGCAGCACCAAACACCCCTGCAGTAGTTGCCAAATTAGCATGGAAGCCCTTGAGTGGAAAAACAGAAGTGTTTGTCTATGTCTCTGTGCCAGTCCAATGGGTCCTGTACAGGCAGAAGAAGGAACTGAGTACAGATCTAAGTATGCGGTCCAGAAAACAAGTGGTGTCCTCTGTGCACAGCTGCTCTCACAATGCCATTTCCATAAGTGTTTTGTCTTTGTTTATACTTTAAGCATAAATTATTATTTCAGTGTGTAGCTAATGCTCAGTCCTGGCTTGTTAGCTTCTTGAGCCTGCTCAATAACTACAAGGTTAGGATTTTCCTCACATTTGTAATCTGTATATTAGAAGTTTTAATCATGAGAATTAGCTGTGGCAGTGATTGCGAGTTACGTCTTGCAAGCAAGGCCAAGGCGACATCAGACAATTTTCACTTGGGTTCTGTTTCTGAGTGCTGCTGTTACAAGGGAACCCACATAAGAAAATCTTTTTTTTTTTTTTTTTGGTATTTGTTTATAGTGTTATAATTTTGCTTAGAGAGGGTTAGAACCCTGTTGGGTTTGATGTCATATGCCATAGAGATAATGCAGCCAAATTAGGAGATGCAACTGCCACTTCACCCTCCTTGGAAAACTTGTCTTTAGTTGGGCAGCTTGTTTTGGGGGGTGTATATGTTTTTGGATTTTCTAGGCTTTGTTTTTGAGAAAAACCAATAGCAAGAGTTGCAATTTGTTACAGTTCTGCATGGTTCATGTTGCTCAGGCTCAAGAATATAACTTGTTCCACTGTACTGTACAAACTAAAAACATCTGCGTCCCACCTAACCCATTCCCACTAACAAGACCAGTGCTTGTAAATGCCATGTTTTGTTTTTATTCCTCACCCCTCCATTTTTTTTTTCTTCTTTTTTTTCCCCCCTTTGTTTTGTCTCCATCCATGTTCCAAACTAGTTTCTAAGCGACGCAAGGCTCACCTGAGACGCCTGGACCGGCGATGGACGCTGGGCGGGATAGTCAACAGGCAGCAGAGTCGAGGTGAATTAATAGTTTCCTATGGCACCAGCCACTGAGGGTGCTCCAAAAGCCATACTGCAGCTTTGGCTGTTGTGTGTTGGAATCTGCATAGCTGGCACTCTGATAGAGAGAAGCTCCAGAGTTCAGATGTGGATTTCAGCTTGGGGGTGTCTTGGAGCCAGGATTTGGCACCCCGGGAGCTGGAGGCCTAAGTAGCCAACGGTAACTCTTTAGTCTGACTCTTTGTTCTGTTGGGGAAGCTCACATCTTTTGTGGTCTAACTTTGGGCATATTTGTACTCAGTCTTTCCTACCTCAATAAGCACAAGTGGTACTTTCAGGGCTATTAAAATGGGTTGAATGCCAAAAAGCCATGGTAAGAGATGTGCACATGGGAAAAGTGCATAGTGGTGTGGAAAGATGAAAATCATTCCAGTTTCAGTCCCCTCTCTTCCTGGCAAGCAGTCCTTGATACTAAGAAGAGAGTTTAGAACTTTGGGGAGTTTTTGGTATCATTTCTAGGTGTTCTGAATACCATCAGTAGCAGCATTTTAATTTATTTTTTTTTTACCTTTTGCTGGTCTAACAGTGAGCATGGCAGGGTGGGGGGAGCACCTTGTGTTTGAGTGAAGCTGTGTCTGTAAAGCCTTCCAAAACAAGTATTTCTCCAGTCCATGTGAATCATCTTTCCCAGAGTAAAGGAGGTACCCCTTTCTGTCTCCTCCTCCACTTGCAGAAGCATCCAGATGTAGTATTTGTTGCACTTGAAAAAGGAAAGGTGGGGGACAAAGCACATTTGCACCTCTGTGTAACTTTCAGATGACCTTACCGAGAGCTTGGATCCAAATGTAAGCACGGAGACAATTCCCAGTTAAGGAAAAGGTGCCTTTTCCTATTAAGGAGAGAATGTACTTTTAAAGTAGCAAATTTACCTTCTGAATTTGATGATGGTTCTACGTGCAGTCTCGTATGTCTCAAGCACGCACAGCTTTTCAGTGACCCTTTAAATTTGTTTCAAATTATTATTGAGGAAACCAAAATAACAAGAGCGGTGTTCTTCCTACCTGCAGCAACTGGAACTACCCTCAAAAGACAAGGTCTTGCTTCTCAGCCACCCAATACACCCTGAAGGCACCAAAAAACCCCTCATAAGCACATATGCTGGCTTGTGAAAAAGAATTTGTGCTTATTTCTGTACCCCAAGAGTTTGGGAGCTACTTATTTTGTTTTGTCAAACTCTGCCAGATGCTTCCTGGCAATTTAACTGGGAGAATTTGTGGGAATCAGTTTTCTAAACAATTTGTTTACTGGTGTAAACAAATACATCCTTTCATATCCATACACTATTGCAAACAAAGCTCTGTGAAATATTAAGACAGCATGACCAGTCCCTTAGCATAGTCAGCTGGTAGGACTCAAGAACCTAAGTTGCATTCCCAAGTTTTCACTCTTGCATTCTGATGCCCACCATCTGTGTGCATCTTCTCCAGACCTGCCCTCTGACCAGTGTCAGTGTCCTCCCTGACAGTTTTCCCCACCACAGGCTCCCCAAATCTCTTCCATCCCTGCTTTTTTCTTGCTTCATAACAATTTCTTCCCTATTAGGCCCAAACAGTGCTGGGGTTTTGAGTGTGTCGGAGAATATGTGCTTTAACTCAAACTAAATCCTAGCACTTGAACTTGGCACAAACTGTGGCATTCTATGATTCTCTCCAAGGTTTGGGGCACCCTCTTTGGCTGAACTCCTTCTATATGGTCTCTCCAACGTATTTCAGCCACAGCTAGCCAGGCTGGCTAAAATTAAGTTGTTTAATCTCACCAGAACCAGTAGGTTAGGGAGCTCAGGAGCAGGCTCACTGGAAGTAAAGAAAGTGATTTGAATGTTTGGGCACAGGTCAGAGACAGTGGTTTCATCCTCTGGCATAGCTGTAGCCTGAACAGACATCTATGCCTTTCAAACTGCAGTTGTTGAAAGTATGAGTCTCTCTGGGTGTCCAGTCTGCTGTTCTCTAACAGAGCACAGTTTATATGAGGTCAGGAGAGATTTTCTCCCTTCTTTCCCTCCCATTCCAGCCCAAAAGACTTCCAACAAGGCCAAATTTGGGTGGGTTTGCAGTGAAATGACAGAATGCAGAAAGTGTATGCATGCACCCCCCTGCCAACCTTCAAGTCCCTGCTCCGAAGTGCAGAAGAACTAGTGCTGTTAGAACAAGAGGTTGCCAGAATTGTTTAATACAAGCAAAACAGCTTCCCCTCCCCCACTTGGCCTCTTCCTTGGAAATAAACTCAATTAAACATTTTGGCTGAAATTCTTCCCACCCAGCGATATTCTGCTTGAGATAGTTCCTGCTCTTGGGTTAGCTCCGAGAGTTCACTGGAGTTTAAAAGAAGGCTGTAAAGGATGCTTCCCTTTATATTTTCACTTGGGTACCGCTAATTAGCGTTTTTATCAACTGGGTCTGTGATAGAATCATTTTAAGGCCAGAACTGAAGGAATTGAGCATTGCTTCTGAAGGCCAGGATTTTCTAACTAATTTGGATATTAAAAACACTGGGAAAGCCTGAGTGCAGAAAGGAAGGGTGTTTGCTTCCCTGTTACAGACTGCCTAATGGAGGAGAATTACTAGGGGTAGCATATAACTTATTTATTTCTGTCCTTTACAAAGCCATTTGAAGAGGCTAAGCACCCCTCAACTTCAGATATTTGGAAGCAATGTTACTGAGTCCATGAATAAGAAACATGAAAGAGAAATTATTGAATATCATGGTACTACTCCCTTTTTTTAAAGCTGAAAAAAAAAAAACTGCGAAGAGAACAGCTGTAGTCTGTTTCCACAAAGAGAAACAGATGACTTTTGTTGCTGAACTTTTCTCTTTAAAATGGTCTGTGGTGTGCCCAGATCTAAGAGATTACATTGGTTTATGTTTCTTATGTAGTTGCAAAGCTTGCATTTTTTTAATGATAAATGTTTTTAAATGTGGTACATTTTCTAAACTTTTTCCTATACATTATGAAACTCCAGTAATACAAATACAGGTTGTGAGAAGCCTGAAAGTTTATAGTTTTCCTCAGTCTTGACACTCATTAGACCTGCAAGCTGCAGAGTTCATGTTTTGTACTGGGTTAAACAGTAATTCTAAACATGTATTTTTTGGAACTTCCCCTGGAAGGGAACTTAGGATTTTTTACAGGCTAATTTAATGGAAAGTCATTTGTGCTTTTACAGTTTGATTGGTAAAACTGGGTATTTACATGCCTGTCTTTTATGACTGATATCAGATATAAGTTCATTCTGCTTTGGTTTTGTGCCTATCCTGTTGCAATGCAGGAAAGTACTTTAAAGTACTCATACTGACAATATAGTGACATATGGGCTGAATTTTCTGCCAAATGAACCTATTATTTAAGAGTAGCTCCCAGTACAAGGAATAAGCTGTTCATTGAAGAGTTAAAGTTAGAACTTGTAACTTCTAGCTCTTCCAACTGCTTGCCTTTCTTAGGGAGAGCAGGACCTTGATGGGGAGAGGTGGACACTGTGTAAAGAGTAGGCACCCATGTAACTCAGTGGTTTTGATAATTGAACCCTATCTTGAGTTGGTCTTGATACTAAAACCCCATGTCCTAGCCCAGGTGGGTGGTTCTGCAGCCAATTTCACAGCTGTGGAAGGAGTACTTGACCAGTACTGATATTCCAGACTTCCTGGTCTGCTTGTACACTCTTACACTTTCCTGCATCTCACAAGAGCTGTTCTGCCCTCTTTGACAGCCCCCTCATTACCCGTGGGACTTCTCCCTTTGTTTTCACTCTTTTCCTGTTTGTCCTTAATGCTGATGAAACGTTTCTCACTCACAGTCGAAAGGCTGTGAGTGACACTACTGTGCTAAATCAAACCAGCACAGAGCAGATTCAGACTTAGTTTGTTCTTTCCTTTTGGTTGGTTGTTTTTTTTTCCCCCCTCTGTTCTCCTAGGAAAGTAGTAAATGTTTATTGCTTCTTGCTGGTTGAAGAAAGAGCAAGCGCAATACTAAACTGTTTAAAAGAAATGTCATTATTGTTCTTTTCTATCTGTTGGCATAAGGTTTTCTGTTATTTCAAACAAAAAAAGTGGTGTGTAGGGAGGGAAGGAGGACAAAGGCTGAAGAGCTCCTGTCTGCAGATGAACACATTTGATAACTGTGGACAGTTATTTTCTCTACTGCATATTTAGGCAAGTAAAACAAAGACCATGTTGAATTAATGCTTTCTGGAACAGCGAGACTTTTTCCAGAAGCAGGTCTGACAAAGGGGGGGTGGAGCGGAGGAGTGGGGGAGGGCGAGTGCAGACTGCTGACTGAGGGGAAAGTATTTTGAAAGAAAATTCTTCTGTGGTTTGGAAGATGTAGGTTCGGGGCTGTTACATTTTGCTGAGAAATCGTTAATTGGCTAATTTCTAGACCAGTTCTTCCCTACCCCCACCCCTACTGGCATATCAAACAAGGATGGGGTCACAGAAAGTTGGGGGCATGTACAAGCACCAGCTGAGCAAAGGAAATTACTGCCTTATTTGGTTGGTTCCTGAAGTGCTGCAGATAACTTCTGCACTTTTTAATGGAGGCAGAAAAGAGCAAATGTACAAAAAAGAGGCGAAGGAGAGGCATGTGAAATGGGGCTCTCAGGATGTGGAACCAGAAATGTATGAGCACTGGCCATTTGCCTGGGAAAGATGACACTGATTATGCAGGGCTGGAAATGTGCATGGTATTTTAGCTGTTTAAAGGCAAGGTTCCTCTCCCAGATAGTTTACAGCCTAAACAAAGACAAGGAGATCTGTGCATCAAAGGAACCTGGGCAAGTGGCAATTTGGCACACATCTAGTTGTGACCAAAGGGGTTTTCACAGTGAAAAATGGTACTTAGTATATTTAAAAGCTTTCAGAGAAGGACTAAAACTAAGCTTGTTTGGTAAGGCAGGAAATCAGGGTAGGTAAGTCTTATTTTAGGAAGGATTTTAGAGTTTCAGGTTATTTGATACCACTGAGGAAGGAGCCTGCTCAGGCTGATGAGGCATCTTAAGAAAGGCATGAAGCTGAGTGGAGGCAGAATTTGAAGGAGTGGGAAATCCACATGAACATGTGAGAGTGTGTAGTAAGATAGTAAAGCAAGGCGCAGCACATAGGCTTGAAAATTCAAGATGGGAGAGTTGAATTGGGTATGCACTTGGTAGGAGCCTGGTTGAAGTGCCAGAGCACTGCTGTGCCAAGAGCCTTCAGCAAGACCAGCATGCTGGAAGGCTGGGAAGGGAGCAGAGGAGGGAGGAGGTGGCTAAAGTGGCTGTGCAAAAGGGGTTGAAGGGATGGATTAGGGCTCTGGCAGCAAGGACCAGCAATGGTAGAGGACTTTGAAAATGTTGGGGCAAGTCTGTGATAGACTAGGAGGAATCTGAAATAATCAGTGCCAAGGAAATCAGGAGGATTGAATAAGGAAGATTTGAAAAGTGCTACTGAAGCTCTATGTCACAGCTTGAGCAGTAAAACCGTAGGTCTGCTTTCCTTGACCTGACAGTAACTATAAATCCAGACAGCCAGAGGAGGGACCAAGTTGCCTTTTCAAGACACCTCATAACTTTCATGTGTAGTGTGTGCATGCACAAGCACACATGTAAAATATGAAATTCTGGTTTGACAGTTGGGATTGGAGAAGCCCCACGGGCTGTCAAGTTCACTGTCTTGCTTTGTTAGTCAAGTAGGTACAATTTCTTCAGGAGCAAATGGAGCTTCATCTTAGCTGTCCTGATGTTCCTACTATGGGAGAACTCTTAAACTGTCCTAGCCAGGTTTTAGATCAAGTTTTGTATGAGTTGCCTTGACTCTGTTTCCAACAGTCTTGGAAATAGGATTATTTCCTGAAAATTAAGTGAAACTGCATAGAAACTGGCCTACCTTAGTACAGAGACAAGTTTTATGCAGCAATTGTGTAACCACTGAAAGAACCAGCCTCATCATCTCCAGCATCTTCCCTTTTTCACTGCAGGTCTGCAATGAACCGAACCAGACTTAGGGTCATACTAACTTTTCCTTGGCCAGGTTGGCTTCATATCTATCTCATGAAAGAGTCATGAACTGTGAAAAGAGAGGTAACAGGTGCAAGGCAGGATGAAAGAAGGAAAAGGGAATGGTCTCTGCTAATGCAGCACTAGGCATGCATTCAAAAACTGGTTTCAAAGTGACTTTTTACTTTTAAAGCTATGGCTATTTGTGTATAATAGGAAAGGCGTCAACTTGGCAGAACACTGTGATGTTGCTGGAGGAACACAAAACGGTTGTGCTGTTGGTTTGGTGGTTTTTGGTTTTCTTTTTTCTATTCCTTTTTCTTCTTTTGTCCTCTCCTAGTAGTTATGGAAGGATGTTAGATGTTTGTGGTTTTACAGAAGAGTGATCCATAACTCTCAAATACCAGTGACTTCCTTGCACCAGGTCTGTTGTGTACATCTGTGCAGAACACACTGAGTATGTGGCTGTAATGCAGGGCATTGTGCAGCTCAATTCTGTTGTCCTGTATATGTGCACACCTTCCAGCTGGACAGCCAGACCTGTGATATATTTTCTGGAGGAAATCTTTGTTGCCAGTAAAAGGCCTCTCTGTAGTATTGTGTGCTGTTCCAAGGATGTGGGTACTGTCCTCTGCTGTCCGCACAGTTTTCCCAGTGATCCACCAAGATCTGTTGCTCTATTTTGGCCCCAAACCTCTACTGCATTACTTCTGGAGATTTTAGTTAGAACCAGAGTGAAATAGAAGTTTGCATTTATTTGGGAAAGAGGAAAGGAAAGAGGAGAAAGATTGATAGAGAAATGAGGCTTTGGAATAACTAGTGAACAGAGCACTGGGCTGCTGTGGTGTCTGGGAGGCACAGCTACAGCAGTGTGGTATGAGTTGGGTAGTACAAATAGTGCAAAAATTCTTGTTGTGCATATTTGAAATAGTGTCTGTGTCTAGGTAGGAAGGAGAATGACACATACTAATCCTTTCCTTCCAACCCAAGTAGGTTCCAGTTGGATAATGCATGATGTGACAGACCTGTATTGTAGCTGTTTGCCAAACAGGCTTTGCTTCTTCATGTGTGCCTTGTTCAAATTTACTAGTGCAGCTGAATTTTCAGCAGAGGAGCCTCCATCGCTTCAGCTGGGAAAGATGTCTTTGACCTGCAAATTAGCGGTAAAGAAATATAAGTGAAGTTTGCTAATTGACCTATTAATACATCACTCACTAAGGACAGAGGTGCCTTCTTGCCATTTTCACCTTGAAGGGGGAAATAGGACTTTCATCCCATTATTTCAGAAGTGCAGCCTCTAAGCTGGTGTATGTGCTTTGTAGCATGTAGTAAAGTTTATTCTGCCCGCTTGACCTCAACAAGTTGATGTAACAGAAGCTGCAGCTGGGGAATACAAATTATACTTTTGATAGCCTTTTTTTATTTTTCCCCCGGTAATTCTTAAGTCAAGACTTAATGAACCAAAATTATACCCTTTTTTATTCTCTCTAGATCTGGGCATATAACTTTAATAGGTCTGGGATGGTTCACTGGCTTGTATTTTATACTATTGCCTGTCACAGAAGCTGAATGAAACGAGCTTGTTATATCAGATTTGTCAGTATAACTTAGAGCAGTGTCATTCTCCTGTCTGATGCTCTTCTGATTCTCTCATGAAACCATTTCTCTGTTAAGTCTTTACAGTAACTTTACGTGTCAGTCATGAAGCATGAAATATCTTCTCTTAAAAGACTTTTGAACCTGATATATTGAATGCTATATCAGTCCTCTTAAATGACACATCTACTGAAAGCTACCCTGCTCCCTTCAGCAAATTTTAGTTTATACCAAATGTCCACTGGCTAGAGATAATCTTTGAGAAACAAAACAGAATTTACACTTTGATTAAAAGAGGAGCCATATCTCCGGAATACTGTTTAAGTTACAAACCTCATGTATGTTTGAGGTATCACCTGCAGCACTGACAGAAACCAAATGTATAATCCTGGAAATGGCTGTAATTTTTGCTGTGAAAGTACTTTGCGAGGGGAAATTGTAATGGTGGCTTCTTGGTTTTGACCTGTAGGCTTAAAAATAGAGCTGCTAAACAAAAACATTGTAGGACCTCCTTTTTTAAGTGCATTTTTAGCACCTTTGATTATCTTGCTTCACAGATCCCTTTTCTTCTCTTCCCTCCCTACTTCCATGCACTCTTTTTTCTACTTCCTCTCTGTAGGGAGGACTCACCTGAAGGCCTTTCCTCTCAAAGAGCAGTGGGTTTGAGTTGAAAGCCACAGGACTGAAGATGTAAGCAGTGGTGCTCATAGACAGGATAAAACAGTGGCAGTTCAGAAGAGCCTTACCCATGCATCCCCATGTCAGGGTATTTGGATGAGTCTCCATCCTCCTCAGCAACTCAGTGCTTGAGTTTCTAGAGTGGGTCATTCAGAGCCACCGATGAGTGGTATCACGTGTGATGGGTGCAAGGCAGCAAGGTGAGAGCAGCAACAGGCAAAGCAGGAATCTCAGTACTGGGAGTAGAGTGCTGAGCTAGAGCAGAGTCTCTCCTCAGTACACCTAGGCTACAGGGGAAATCTTGGGAAAGAGGCTGCAGCTCTTGCAGCTGGGGATGTGGCTTCTCCATGCAGCTGGCAGCCACTTTTCAGTGTGCCACCTCAACAGCATGGTCAGTCCTTCCCATGCAGTTGTAGCCTGAATAAGAGGAATCGGAGGATATCTCTGCTCTTCTGCCTTACCTTTAAACTAAATTGGAAGGGAAGCCCAAAGTTGGTGGCTGGGAGGAAGGCAGACAGTTATGAACAGGTAGAGTGGTGATACGTACCTGCAGGCATAGCTGCATATGTGTTTGCTGTTGCAGTTGTAGGTGATTGCATCCTAATTTGCAAAGGACCCTTACCCACACCTTTGATTTCTCTTGAGTGATCAGACTCAAATGCTTTTGGTTTTGAAGAGTGACTGCTGTCTCAATTCCTCACACAGGAGAAGTCCTGCTGGAGCAGGAGTTTGAAAAGTTGTGTTGAAAACTAGGAATGATCCCTCACTCATGGCCTCCTACCCTGTCATCAGCAGAAGAGGGGAAGTCACATCCCTGAAAAGTGAGACCACTTTGTGCAGCAAGAGTAACTGAATAGCTGGCTTTAGCTGCAGCAGAGACTGGTGTTTGTGTGGAGGAAAAATAGAATAAACATAAACTTCTGTGGTAGTTGTAGCAGGAAGAGTGAACTCTGATAGCCTGGGTTATAACGCAGCTTTGGTATGGAAGAAAGAAAAAACAGGGCTTTTTTCCAAGGCCCAGCAAATATATGCTTAGCTCTTTATTACTGTCCTAGAAACATCCCTGGAAGTGTCTGAAACAATGTGTATCTGGACAGTGCAGCTCTGAACTTTTCCCTTGGCCCTTTCAGGGATGAGATCTAGCTGCCCAGGGATCTTCTGCAGTTCAGTTTAGTGCTCAGGGCTTTGCAGAAACCAGACGTGTAGCTCCTTCTGCAGCAGTGACTTGAAAAAGAGGAAGAATTGTGTCCAATTTTACCATACAGGGTGGAAACCCAGCTAGGAAAATTGTCCTGTGACTTGGAAGCTGGGTTTCATTAGCCAGGTTTCATTTGTCAGGCCCCATCTTGTAGTGGAGCATTTTTGTGTGGAAGGTGCTATACCTTGATAGTTAATTACAAACTAACTGGAATTTCTTACCAGTGATAAGACACTTAAGCAGCCCTCCTAAGGGAAAGCAGTAAAAAGCACCTTCCTCTTGGTGGCAAAGGTTTTGACAGATTTTGCCCCATAAGAATTACAAGGATACAAATGTGATCCTTCAAGGGCTGTAGCTCTGCTGAATTCTCTGCCATCAGATGCTCTGTCAACATTATTTCCACCTTTCTGAGATATTATTACTTACTTTGTCTCAGTAAGGGTTTGTTGGGATTTTTTATTAAGGTTTATGTGCTTCACCCAGCAACAAAATACAGTTGAGCCACAAAAGCAAATAGTTGATTGGGTCTTTTACTCTCTTCAAGAGTGTTTGCTTCAAATTGCTGCAACCTTTTCATAGCTCCTTTGTTCTGCAGTGATCAGGAGCTCTGGATTCACTTAATTTCCTGCCAGTTTCTGTGCACTGAAAGCCCTCTATTTGTTCTCTCCTATGCTTTATTGTGCCTTGTTGTTACTGCAAGTAGAAGGTGCTAGGAAGGCTAGCTGGGGTGCACTTTGTTGCTTGCCTTCCCTGCCTTTAATCTAGCTGCAGAAACTGCTGCTGTTTGTTACCTGCACTGTAGTTTGGGTTGAGGAGAGGGGCTTGGTGGCAGTTTGTGTCTGCTGCTACAGAAGAAGGCTGGTAGTTCAAGTTTTCAATGCCAGTTGTAATTTTTTAAGCTCCAGAGGAAATGGTTGACCTTAAGTGTGATAGAAATGCTGCAGTAAATGTCTCCTGGTGGGTGGAGGAAGACGCTGACAAGTGTCTGTTCTGCTCTGCTCATTGGTTTGCTCTCAGCAAGTCTGCTTGCCTCTGCCTGGTGGGGAAGGGGATAGATGCTGGAGATGAATAGGGATGCTAAGTTTTTGGCTCAAACACCATACTTGAAATCCAGTCTGTGCTTTTGAAGTACGTGTCTTAGTTCTGGCCCTCCTTTACCCCAGTCACACATACATTTCTCTGGAGTGAAGCCTAGCAAAAGTATGTTTGTGAAACACTTCACAACCCATGAATGCAAATGCTGTCAAATGCAAACCTCTTTTATTCTTTTGTCACATATTTTAATCTTGTTTCAAGCTCATTGCTGTAGACCTATGCTGCTTGGGAGGTGCAAGGAGAGCAGCGTGCTGGGCCAGCCCCTCTGAGTTGGGGAGAGATCTGTCCCGCTCGGGTTTCAGTAACACAATGCTTTGTGCAGCCATGTGCGTGCACAAAGAGCCAACTGGCTGGAGCTCCTGTGGTGACGCTTGGCTGATTTGGCAGCCGGATTGATTCTGTCAAGTTACAATACGGGAGTTAAGTCCAACTTCAAATCCTCTCCCTTACCCGCTCAAGAAACTTGGAGAGGGGGGAGGAGAGGGAAGAACAGGGGGAAGCTCTCTGGGGACTTTGTGTCATTATTGGCATGGAAGCATTTTGTGATTATCAGCAGCAGGGTAGTGGCAAGAGGCTGATTATCTATCATGTCGTCAGCATAAATAACCAGTGGGCCCCTGAGCAGGGCTCCGCCTTTCGTAATGGCTTCACGTAATCGCTGCATAACAGTTTAAAAGCAAGCAGTACAGAAAAACAGCTGGACTGATTCTGACCCTAACTGATGTTGCCTTTTCTCCCCTCACTAGAAGAGAAATATGTCACTATCCAGCCGTATGCCAGCCAGGGGAAGGATGAGATTGGGTTCGAAAAAGGGGTCACCGTGGAGGTCATCCAAAAGAACCTGGAAGGATGGTGGTACATAAGGTAAAGAAGCTCTGCAGCCTGATTGCTGCAGAAACTGTTACAATGAGCTTTTCTGATCATTCACTTAATGTTAGCGTTTAAATATTTCTGTAGCTGGGCAAGGAAGCCCACATTGTTCATAATGCCTCTTAAAGAAACATAAAGTCTAAGGCGATACAATGGTGATTAAAGTAACACTACAGTGTCTGCAAAGGCTGTGGACCATTCCAGTGAGGAAATGCCTTAACTTGTAGTTTTAAAGGGGTTTTTTTTTCTTGCTTCAAGTTAAAAGCCCATATCTGAGTTAAGATCTGTGAGACCTAACAAGGCTTTCTGTTGTGCGTGCTTTCAATGTGTTTCCAGTATAAGAGTTATTCTGCAACATGTTTAAATCTATTTATAGCAATGCTGAAAGGCTGATTGTGATCTCTTGAGCTGTTTGGGGCAGGTAAGTGCTACCTTCAGGGATATAAGAGATCAGTTTGCTGGCTATAGCCCTTTTGCAGACTTAACAATGGTTTCAGCTAATTTGCCTTAATTTCTACCTGTCAACATTAGATATTCCTAATGTAGAGAGGCTATATTCCAAAGGCAGGTGAAGTTGTTATTGAGTATCAAACTTTGTTATGTATTTGGAACAGCAGTCATAGCAGAGAGTTTTGACTTAAAAATCTGCTTTTTAAATGCTTATGGGGAGACTGTAGGTTAAATGTTGTCTCAGTGATGTAAGGTGTCAGGGTAAGTACTTAATGAGAGCTTTCTTCATCTGGATTCACACAGCATTTAGGTTTTAGTGCTCTTTCATGATTCTGCTCCTTGTCTTGTATCTTAGTGTGAATCTGGCAGTGCTGTGATATCCCATTTCTCTTTAAGCAAGATGTGATACAACAGGTAGTTTAAAAATGAAGGTTTATCTCTCAGCAGTGCAAAACATCTCATCTAGTCATCTTTTTCCATTCAACTTGTGATTACACTGATTATTTTTTCCCCTTTCCCTCCCTAAGTCATAACTTGCTTTTGTTTGAGTTCTGCTTCATTTATCGACTATGAATGAGCACTGTGAAAGTGCTGACTGAAGCAATGTTGTTGTTTTTCTTGATTGCCCTTACTTAGAAAGCCAATTTTTTTTTCTTCTATTTAATGGTCCCATAGAACGAATAAGCTAATAAAGATAGCAGTGGAGCCAGGAAGGCACTGTAGATAGGAGGAACTAAAAAATGCCTGGGTTTGGTCAGGTCACATTTTTTTCTCCTTTAATCATCCACAGAAGTGGAATCCAAAGTTGCAGATAGGGGAATTGAGCGCATAGGTTTTCTGAGGGGAGAACTATTGCAAGACATCTCTAGTTTATTTTTGTATTCTCTTTCTGAAATGCAGCCTGGTTACTACTGTAGCTTTCCCTTTGACATGTTGACACTTCTACAATAAGCAGAATTTTTTTCCCCATTTTCTCACACACTTCTTTGGCCAACCCAAAAGTTACATTTTTCTTTATGGCAGAAGAGCCTTCTGCAGCATGGGGGCACTTGCTGCAGTGGTTTACATGGCACCTTCATTCATGGCGATCTGCTGGAAAGACAGTGGATGCCCCAGCCCACACCATGATAGTTGAAGAACACAGCATGTGGTTGGCTTTTTTGTAAGAGACCTCAACTCGATTTTGAGTTGAGATACCCCTCTTGTTGAAAGATGGATTAGATGCTCCCCATATGTGTGACAAGCATGTGGGTTGTCAACTATAATACTCCCTGCTGCTCTGGAGCATTACAGTACACTCTTGCTGGAGGATTAAACTTGTAGAAAAAGTTTGGGGTTTTTTTTTTTTCCATGGGCAGCATTTCTGGAAACACTGATGTGATCCATCCCTGCAGGCTTGTCCTTTGCAGACTGGGTAGTTGATCTCCAACTTCTTGTGCTGTTCTTTATAAGTAAACTGCCCTGAGTACTGTTAGGTACCCCTCAGAAAAGCATTCCATTTCTGCAGAAACTTGCTTTTCTGAATATTGAGTGCCTCAGAAGGAGCAACTCCTCCTGTCATGAGTGTGATGGGAAAGGGAGCAGGAGGAGGATGTAGTTGAATCCTGCTGACTTGTCTGCTGGGCTGGATAACAGACTGAGCACACTTCAATATGTAGAAGTAAAAACAAATCCAGTAGTTTGCAAGGGAATCCACCTTAAAGACATTAGCTTGTTCCACCTTAAATACGTAATTTCTCCAAATTCTTGGCCATGTGCTGATCCTCATTTCCTGTCCTTATTTTTTTCTTTTCTTTTCTTTTTTTTTTTTCCTTTTTTTTCCCCTAGTTTGCTTCCCTCTGGAGTAATTCCAGTGCTCTGGAGCTGGAAAGCAGATGTGACTCTCAGACTTACAGAGGCACTTCTGACTTTTTTTTAACATTCCTATGGTTTTAATCCATTTTTTCCTTCATGTAATATAAACAGGGAGGGTTTTAGAATCGTGAAGGAACCGAATCACTGCACCAAATTCTGAAACCTTGTAGAAGGTAGAAGAAATGTTGGTGTCTGTCTTTATTTTGTCCTATGTGCCCTATGACTCTTTAAAAAAAACCAAACATCAGGACCTCTGGGGAAATGAAAGAAAGGCTCTGACCTGGGATCCTTCTTACTGTTCTATTGGGTGCAGTAGATCTGCTTCCCAATGTGCCCAAAGCTGGCATCAACTTCCATCATTTAGATCTTACTTTGTATCTATTTCTGTCACCTGGAGGTAGTCTCATGGTGCCCAAGTGGACTTGACTGCAGGACAAATAAGTACCGGTATGCTAAGTAAGGCTTTTGTTATTTGCCTGTATCTTCATTTTGTGGTTGTTCTGAGCCTCATCCCACATGAATGAAGCACAGCTGGGAGGTGTTAGCAGCATTGAAAAGAGGAGGAATCTAGGATGGGGTTTGAAACGTTTCCAGTAGCTTGCGAGTATAAATGTAGGAAGGATGCTTATGTTTCAACTCTTAGATGTGAAATGAAGATCGTTACTGGTCCTCTGATTAGGAGTTGCTTTAGTTCTTTCACCTATGAAATGGGGAGATAACAGTAGTCTTCTAAGGTTATTTGTGCAAAGAGCTTTATGATTACCAAACTCAAGGACTAAAGTAAAAAAATTAAATGTATTTGACTTACATAAATAGTTTTTATTTGTGGTGTTGCAGAAATAAACTGGCAATTGCTGGAAACTACTGCTCAGCATTGACTCCAGGTTGTATTGACTAACTCCAGGGAAGTAATAGCCTACAAACAGACTCCCTACTGAGGGTATGTTGCCCAGAGTTATTAACTGTCCAGCTATTGCTGCTACTATTCGTTGGGAGAAACTATGTGGGATCAGAGGTGTTAGAAGCAGTGGGGTTATACAGGCTGATCCAAATACGTACAGTTGGCAGGAGAACTGACAAGCCAGAACAGAACCTGCCTGTGGCTGCCTTTCTGATCTTACACACGTTAAGTCTCCCACAAACTAAGATGGATGTAAACTGTTTTTTCTTGCTGATTTTGCACAATCAAGCTCTGTTGAAAGTAACCTTTGGAACTGGACTGCTCAGTGCATTGGCCACTGTGGCTTTCTCACAGATGAAGACCTTTACATCTGCAGATCATGTAAATTTATAAAATGTCCTCTAAAAAACTTTCTTGATGCACAGAAAGCATTGGTCAGTAGCTCTGCAAAAGAACCATCAACTGCAAAAGGGAATGAAGCCAAAAGTCTTCAGGGCTGGAAAATGGCACTAAGAGATCCTTTGCCAGAACAGGAAACGTTAGCCCATATTGAGGCCTTTCTTCCTTTTTGTTTTTGGCTTGGTTTGAGGCTTAGTGGAAAAACCTCAAAAAGGACAGGATTGAATAGATCCAAATTGCATCTTGACATAGTATCACACAGTGGATGCTGTGTATCTGTTTGAATTAGATGAAGTCATTACCATTTTGATACTTCTTGTTAGTCTCTGTGTGTCAAACAAAGCTCAGAGATATTGGGATGCTTTCAACCCACACCAGAATCTTTGAAAAATTAGTCACTAAACTCCCTGAGCAGGGGAGACCCCATATCTTTGCCTTCCTGTGTGACAGAAGGCAGGTATGTAGGGAGAAGCAGCATCTCTGGTATCCTGGCTCATTTAGGGGATTGGGAAGGAAAAGGCAGGATTTTGGACAGAAAGGTCCTTGTAGTCATTGCTAGTAGTACAGCAATTATATTGCTTTTGTACAGGAAGAGTAATGAAGTCTAAGGAATCAAATCTACACTGTATGTTCCTGTTCTTCCCATAAAGTCACAGTGCCATTCAAGTGTCTGGATATGGTGAGTGAGACCAAGATGTCACTTGATGCAGAAATCTCACCACAAACCTCAGAATCCACGTATTGTCATAACAAAGATGCTCACCTGCCGAGGAATGATTTGCTCATATCCCACATGCCCCAGTTCCTTCCTCTGCTATCTAATGAGGTTCCATTTTCATTAAAGAGCTTTAAAGTCCTACTGTTTTAACCTTTATATTTCCTGCAGATTTCCTGAGCACCAGGATTTTAATGGTGCCTGCTTTCCCATTTTCATTTCAAGCGCCTGCTTTGGGTATCTTGAGAGATTAAAGAGGGAAGGGTTTCAGTGACTCACTCTGTAGCAAGTTAGGATTTCATTAGGGAAAGCAGAGTTCATCCATGTGGTCCTCCCTGGAGTCTGATTGTAATCTGAAATCCCTGCTGAGGTGTAGGAATGGCAGGAGTTAGAAAAAACATCTTCCCCAAAGACCAGTTGTGGAAGAATGACTTCAGTTTGAAGTGGAGCATGATCAGCTCAGTCTAGTGTTTCGGGAACACATACTGGATTCAGATGTCTGCTCACATTTCCCAGTTTATTTCTTCAAATAGTCTCTAGCTTGTTCAGGAAAATGAATCTCCATTGAAGCCATTTTCCCTTAGTCAAATTGTTTTTTGATCTTGCAGTGCTAGAGGAAGCTATAGAAGTTTAAAGGTCCCATATTCTCCATAAGTGAAAGCTCGTCATACAGAACAGGGAGTTATGGGAGGGGCAGTGTCCATTATAATTGCAAGGAGGGAGGCTTGCACAAGGGTCTTATAGATTGCAGGTATTGAGTCTCTCTACTGGGTTCTGTACACCCTTATTTTAGCCTTTTCCATTTTGAGTTGCAATAGGAAGTATAAAAACTATTAAAATATTCTACTCACTGGTTTGCTTTTTTGCTGTATGGGAAAATACTGAGTTTACCTAGTCTTGTCAAAGCGGGGGGGCATAAAACAAACTGGTGAAGGCCTTTATTTACCTTGTGAGTAACTGTATTTCTTGTCCAGAAAGACTCTTTCCTTAGTGTGATTAGTGGCTTTTAACTGCACAGATAACTACTAGCTCAGCTAACTTTGACACGTCCAATCAATAGGTAAAAAATTAATAGAGACCACAAAAATCTTGTTTGAGAACTGCAAATTTTGTTTGTTTTTTTCTGTCACTTTTGCTTTATCTGTTCTACCTGAAATGCGTGAGGAAGGCTGTGTTTGATGTGATGATGTTTCCTTTCGCATCTGCAGGTATCTCGGCAAAGAGGGCTGGGCCCCAGCTTCGTATCTGAAGAAGGCTAAAGATGATCTTCCATCTAGAAAAAAGAACTTAACTGGGCCAGTGGAAATCATAGGAAATATCATGGAGATCAGTAACCTGCTGAACAAGAAATCATCCACTGACAAGGAAGCTCAAGTAGAAAATGAGACTGCAGAAACCCATATCACCAAGAAGGAAATCAGTTTGCCCATCCTATGCAATGACTCTAATGGCAATGCCATGATGACTTCAGACAAGCAGGTTTCCAGACTGGCCCAAGGATCCCCAGCCATAGCAAGGATAGCACCACAAAGAGCTCAAATAAGTAAGGCAGAAAAGTAGTCTGGATTTTCATGGGCTTGCAATGAGTTTTTTTCTGTACCTTTCAGGGCGGGCATGGCCTGTCAGCTGAGGTCCCACGTGTCCTGGCCTTATAGCCAAGTCTGCACAAGCAGACCTTTGCACTGTCTCTAAATCTATCTACAGGGACTCCAGAACATGATCCTTCAATCATAGCAATAAAATTTGACTTCATTTTATACAAGGGCTGGATGGTGGCTCTTTAACTTACCCTGTGTGTGTTTACTTCGTTATTTTTTCCCAGAGAAGACTTTTTGTTCCTTTTGAGCACTCTAAAATGTGCTCCTACCCCAGAAATGCAGGTGATGTGATGGTGTATTCAAGTCCAGGAAACAACCTGTGTCTTCTCTTGCATTTGTTCTGCTGTTTTCCTGGGGGCAAGTTGCTATAATGTTTTTACTACTTCATCTGCAAAATGCAGATGCTAACACTAGTCTGTACAGGGAATGGCAAAATACTGTGATAGAGGACAGTGTGTTATTAATTTACTGGATGATTTTTACTGCTGGGGGGGAAACTAGATATTAGGCCAGTTCTTTGCTGGCCAGTCTGCAATGGTCAGTTCCAGCAGAAAATAAAATCCACTACTTTCTGGCAGCGATTTCGTCTTAAATTTGCTGGCTTAGCTGAGATGAATAGCTAAGCTACCCTGGTATTTCTAATATACCCTCATAGTTTCCTATATTGTTTCATAGAGATGCCTTAAATATTGCAAATACTAACTTCTAATATTCTCAAACTGTGTAACAGGAGAGACCTGCTGGAAAATGTGCTTAGCACTACTTTCAAAGCTAAATAAACTCTCCCTTTTGCCCTTTCCTGCTCAGGTTCTCCAAATCTAAGAACAAGACCGCCCCCACGAAGAGAATCCAGTCTGGTTTGTATTGGTTTATGGTATATGTTAGCAGTGGGGTAGGTGTCTGGGTGCTTTGTGAGACTTTCTGCATCTCTACAGGCTGTGGGGGGTATCTGAGAGATCCCTTATTTGCATGCCTGTTCATTTAATTGTTTAAGTATTGAGCAAAACTCGGGGCATCATAGTGTTGATTGGGGATTTCTGTTATTCAAAATACTGCCCCAAATAATCAGATCTGAAGGGAGAACTTGCTAAGGCTACTATGGTCTGTACATGAGCATTAAAACTTGTTTGGCTGACTCAGAAAGTTTGAAGTTCCTCCTGGTGTCTTTGGCCCAGACTGAATTTTTTGATGTTTTCGTGTTGATGATTGCTGATCCTGCAGGGTGGAATTCTAGAAGTTTGTACCAATTGGAGATTAGAACTGTCATCTTCAGATAGGAGCTACTACTCAGTGCTTGTGACTTGTGATTTTTCTGTGTCATCTGAAATGCTTCTTAAACTAGATGAATAGTATATTAGCATTTTCTCCCTATTTTTCTTCACATTATTTTCAATTAGACTTTATTTTGATAAGACTACGGCACTTAATCCCATGCTAAAAGTAACAGTGATACTAAATGTGAAACTCTGAACATATCTGCTGTTTCCAATTATCTTCATTTAATCCAAACCATCCTATTATCTGAAGGCATTTTATTATGGCATGCTTCTGCTGTATTTCAGCATTTACAGTGCAGAAACATCCAATTATAACATTGTTAGACACGGTTCCTAAGGTGCAGAGATGCAGTCTCTGAGTAACGCTACATGCTGTGTGTGATGAAACATCAACTGTTAATTACAACAAGGGCATCTTAGAAATGGAGGAGCATGAGAATAAAGCACAGTATGCAGTTTGCCTTTCTCCCATTAATGTTTTAGGATTATTTTGTGTCTTTAGCAATCCTGTGTCTGTGGATGCTCTGACCTGTGGTCAAGAGATCCTGACACAACTGGAGTTCTTTCACAGAACCCTAAGCAGGGAAATGTAGAAGCTATGAAGCTTCACCATCATCAAGTTGTCCTGTGGATAAGCCCTATGCACTGAAAAGCTTCCAATATTGAAATTCTTGAAAGGACTCTTATCCCATTTATCACCTCAAAAATAATTGTAGCAAACTCTAAAATGTAACAGCTTAATGTAAAAGCTTTTAGAGGAGTCTGGTATGCTGCCAGAATGGCTGTAAATAGCAGTGTCCCACTTCTCATAGAGTCTTTATGAGGGTTGTGTTGGGATTGAATAGAGGTTCTGGGTCTGTTACAAGGAGGGAACTGGATCCTATACTGGAGTCCTTCCCTTCTTCTAGTTCTCTATATAAGCAAAGCTCTTCATAGGGGTCTATGATATTATCTTTGTTTCTTGATACAGTAGATGCCCATTAGCTCATATCACTGACTAATACAGATTGTTTAAAAATCCAGCAGCAGATTAAAAGCAATAATTTATTGGGATTACATTTAGGGATAGGCAGAATCTATTAGTAGCCTGTTGCAATGCAATTTTCTGCAGCTGTGGCAAGTTATCCAGAGCTGGGTCTTTCTGGACAAAAATCTCAGCATAAATGGGCTGCTGTTACTGTGAGTGGAATGGCAGCTCACACTTTATGGCCCATGAGTAAAATGTTTTACTATTCAGTTAAGGATTATCGCAGTTTTAATAGCTGGTGAAAGTGGCATGAACAGTGCATATGATGAACAGTTTCTCTCTTGCGGCCCGTATCAATCCATCAGCTTCTGCTCTGGAGAATTGGGAAGCTATAATTAGGAAGTAGCACAGGAAGAAGGAAGAGTTTTAGTGAATAAAGGCAATTATTTTTTCATACTGCTGTTCAGCTTGCTGTTTCTCTGGTTTAATTGAACTAAATATTCTATTTGCCATAGGGTTTTCAGTTACCCAAGCCACCAGAGCCACCCTCTGTGGAAGTGGAATATTACACCATTGCAGAGTTCCAGTCATGTATCTCTGATGGCATAAGCTTTCGTGGAGGACAAAAAGCAGAGGTGAGCCTTAACAGTGGAAAAATTATATTTAGCTATTGCAGGGGACTGGATTGAAAGAGGAGGAGTTTCCACAGCAATTGGTTGAGATTTTTGTCTAAGTAACATGTTCCTTGTCACCTCTTAGGTTATAGAAAAGAATTCTGGTGGCTGGTGGTATGTGCAGATTGGAGAGAAGGAAGGATGGGCTCCAGCATCTTACATCGACAAGAGGAAGAAGCCGAATTTAAACAGAAGAACCAGTACTTTAACCCGCCCAAAGGTTCCTCCCCCAGCACCTCCCAGTAAACCAAAAGACTCTGAAGAAGGAACAACTCCTGGAGCAGTTTCTTCAGGAGATACGCAGGAATCTCCCCACAAGCTGAAATATGAAGAACCTGAGTATGATGTGCCTGCCTTTGGCTTTGACTCAGAGTGTGAAGTGAGTGAAAGTCATCATGAAGAGGGCACTCCTGAAAAACGACTGTTTCAGCCCCTCAAGCCCTCATCTGTATCATCACTTCAGAAAGCAAAGTTCAAAGTAGGAGAGTCTTCAGAAGAAGCTGCTCATGAAGAAGAGACTATCTATGAGAACGAGGGATTCAGACGTTATGTGGAAGATGCTTTGTCCAATAAGGAATCTAGTGGAGATTCCGATTCTCAGAAAAGCTCCTCTCTGTCATTGATCCAAAGGAATTCTCCATGTTCCAGCTCTCCTAAATCATCACTCATGAAGCTCAAGACAGACAAAAACATCCAGCCCGATCTTGGAAAATGTCACTATTCCAGGAGTGAGGAGACAAAACCAAGGTCAGCTTCAGACGTTGGCTTACGTAGCATATCAAGAACGGGCATGAAGAAGGAGCCTGGGCAGAGTCCTTCCATTAGAGCAAAGCCAATTGTTAGGCCCAAACCCTTCCTGAACAAGGCAGACTCTCAGAGCCAAGAAAAGATGGATATTAGCACTTTAAGGCGTCAGTTGAGGCCAACCGGGCAGCTCAGAGGTGGACTTAAAGGTTCAAGAAGTGAAGAGTCTGCAAGCCCCCCACGCACAGCTTCTGAGAACCAAGATGACCCTGTTAGGAGAGGCTCAGCTGATCTCATCACAGCTCCTTCCCGTGGCATCTTCTGCTCCAGCCATACAGCCAAAACTGAGCAAGAAAATGATTCCAGATGTTTCTATGTGACCACTGACTCATACCAAAAGGTACAGGATTCTGAAATTTGCTTCCCAGCTGGAGTAGAAGTGGAAGTGCTGGAAAAGCAAGCCAGTGGATGGTGGTACCTGAAGTATGGAGACATGGAAGGCTGGGCTCCTTCCCATTATTTGGCTCTCCCTGATAACCAACGAGAAACCACATCAGCAGAGACTGATTCCTCATTTGCCAGGAACAGGAAAAATGAAAACAAGTCAAACAGTTTAGAGAAGATAGAGAAGAGGGTTCAGGCTTTGAACACCATCAACCAGAGCAAACGTGCAACCCCACCCATCCCAAGCAAGCCTCCTGGTGGTTTTTCAAAAGCATCAGGGCCAGTTAAAATGAGGAATGGTGTGAGGCAGCTTGCTGTCCGTCCGCAGTCAGTGTTCGTGTCTCCGCCACCAAAGGATAACAATCTGTCATGCTCCTTGCGCAGAAATGAGTCTTTAACAGCTACAGACCAACTTAGGGCCGTCCGTCGGAATTCCTCCTTCAGCAATGCGTGGTCACAGCCTGGTGACACAAAGGGAAAGCAGCCTGAGCAGCTGGGTACACAGAGCTCTGAGACCACCTCCAACCTCCCTACGCAGAGGAATGGGATCCCTGTGTCCACAGTCAGACCAAAACCCATTGAGAAATCCCAGTTTATCCACAACAATCTCAAAGACATCTATGTTTCCATTGCAGACTATGAAGGGGATGAGGAGACTGCGGGGTTTCAGGAAGGTGTCTGCATGGAGGTCCTCGAAAGGAACCCAAATGGCTGGTGGTACTGCCAGATCATGAATGGTGTGAAGCCATTCAAAGGCTGGGTGCCCTCAAATTATTTGGAAAAAAAGAACTAATATTGCAATAACCTCCCTAATTTATACTGTTCCTGCTGTGTACATGTGGAAAAAAAACAATTGCTACACAAAAAGACGTTTCCCTGTGCTCCAGTTTGTACAAAGGAGTCTATACTGAGGACAAATCTGCCATGTTCTGGAGAGGTTTGTGGGGTTTACATGTTGTAAGCAACTATGAGGAAGATGCAGCATAGTCAAATGCCTTTTTGTGAAGTTGTTAATAATCTTGTATGTTTAACAGGGTATGACATCACATCCTTCCCATTACTGATAGGAAACCAAACGTGTGCCTTTTGTGAGAGAGAAATACACATGTATCTACTTGGGGAGTTCTGTGCCAAACTCTGTTTTACAGCCTTGGCTCCCTTTCTCTTCATTCTTGTCCATATGTGGAATACCCAAGAATTTTGAATGCTTTTCCACAACTTACCATGAGAAGCAAATGAAAGTTTCTGAAACAGAGGGACTCTAATCCTTTGGAGATGCTCAATTTTTTTTTTTTTACTATACTCAACAGTTGGTAGGTCCAGAGTTGGAGCCTTTTCAGCCCTGTGAGGTTTGGTCTCTGACTTCGGTGTTGTTACTGCTAACTCACCAGAAAAGGCAACCAAGTGGTGTTGGTTGGGGGCTTTTTGTTTCCTTTCATTCTGTCTTGTTCTTTGAGTTGGGATTTCAGGTGTTCTAGGGCAGTGATGCCTACTGGTGCTTGTAAAAACAAACCTACAAACCCCATGCTTAAGCACGTTGATTACTTTGTAGGCTCCATGTTTAGTTCTGTGCATGACTCCTGCCAGGTGATCCTGGTTGCTTCTCTTCCCAGAGTTGGGTTTCTCAAAACTTGTCATACTATCAAAGTGTACAAAAGTCCCTTAGGACACCTGTCAAACGTGTTAATTCCTGTTTTGCCCTCTGGTCTGAATCCAAGGGTGCTGACTGCTGGCAGGGCCCACCAGGGTATTAGTGAGAAATATCTGTAACCTTCTGCAACATCAGTGTTTACAGTGAGTGGGAAAAAAAAAAAAGCCATCAAACTCAGTCTGCACATCCTAATTTGTATATTTTTGGGGAATTGTTTTTGTGTTTTGTTTTTGTCTTTTCTGTGCATTCTGGGTTTACTTTTTCTTTGTGTGTGTGTATGTGTGTGTGTCTGCTTTTACCAGAAGAGACTTAAAACTGAAGTAGGAGCCAAATATGTGTTTCTGTTCCCACTTGAATCCAAAAAGTACATTGGTACTGGAAAGTGTGCCTGGGCTTCTCAGACTCAGAGATTTAATATCAAAGCAATTAGATCTACAGTGCATCTAATCAGGAAGCTGCCTCCTCTAGTTCCAGTTCTGTTCGCCTTACTTAACTCATGCTTTGAAACGTGGCACACGGATGTGGGAAATAGAAGAGGTGTCCATTGGAAAAGGCTAGCAATATGGAGTTATTTTAGAGGTAGCCTCGTACTGTAAACATAATTGACTGAATCCCTACTGTACTTAAGGAAGTCGTTCTTTTTCTTTTTTTATACAGCCTTGTTAATCACTCAAGTTCAATATCTAGTTCCTTTAAGTAATAGGCAGCCTTGTAAATCTGTTTTAAGGGGGAGGGGCAGACCATTTCACTACTGGTTTACACAAAAAATTACATGCACTCTTTTTCCACCAGAGTTTCATACTGATTTGGCTCAGAAGTTAAAGGTTATAAAGGCTTCAAAATAACTGGGATCAAGGGGCTGAGTAAAATAGCACAAAAATATCATGTTACTGGGGATGTTTCACTGCCAAGAAAAAAAAGAAAAAAATTAGGCAATTTATATGTTGTTCTTGTCTTTTTTTCTTAATTTTTCCTTTTTTTTTTTCTTTTCTTTTTTGGGGGGGCGGGGGTGTTGTTTTGGGGGGTTTATTAATTTACATGGTATCATTGAGAGAGTTGCCTACAGCTAACATGACTGATGTCCTTTTGGTAGCTGAAGCAACATCCAGGTGCCACAACTGGCTACAAACAGTGCTGTGGTTCGAGCGGCTCTCTGCGTGCAAGTGGGGAGGGGAGGCTGTTTGTTTTGGATCCCTTTACATTGTGGTGGCAGGAGAAGGAGATGTAACTGCACAACAGCTCATATCACAGTGTGCAGGGTCCTCTTTATACCTTGATGTCTTACCATATGACATATAAGCGTATATCCAGTTAGCTACATCCTACTGGATGGGTATCTGAGACATTGTGGCCCTGTCTCCCATACTTCTCCCCATTTTTAGTTGTAGTAATATGGTAGCAGCCATAAAAGACTGCTGGAGCTGTTGTGAGATTATAATAGAAGTATTATATTCTTCTGCTGGACAGTATTAAATAGAGCAATACATAGAGTTATCTGCTAGATTGCAGTACTAATAGTAGTGACTTAGTGATTCATATTAATGTTATGATTTATTTTAACAATAATGATGCGGAAGTGGTTCATTATTTTGAATTAATGCACTTTAACAATAAAAGAAACCAAAATGGAAGCCAATGCAGAGAACTAAGTGCATTATTTAAAGGTGCAGTATATAATTATCATTTTCTTGAAGCACATATTTATTAAGAATTAACTTATTATTTAAAATATTCTAAAGTTTTGTTTAAAGACGTTCCCACTAGGTCATCTCTTTGGGGAGATATAAAACACAGCTCCCAGATCTTCTGCATTGAGCCACTGAATTCTCTGAGTACGGTGTGGCATGACATGAGCCCCTACCCAGGGAGAGGAGAGCAGCCTGCAGACAGGAGAGCCTGGGCTACTATCAATATTCACATTTGCATCCAGTAAAACCGGGCCCAGGGCACCTCTGAACTGCAGGAGTCCTTGCAGTGTTTGGGGAGTCAAAGCTGGTTTTGGCAGACAGTTCCAGTGCCTGGCTGCTGCGTGCCTTGCATGAGGCTGGTCCCCAGTGGATGCGAGTTCTCCACGAGGCTCAGGTTCAAGGGCTGCAGGATCTGCCTGTAACAGACGTCAGTCTGTCCTGCAGCTCCCATTCCACCCTGCTAGCTCACTTCTCCAGCTCCGGCTTTTGCAGGGAGATGATTTGCAGAGCTGACCAAGCAGTGTAGGGTGACACAGAATAAGGGTGCCTGCAGTACTGCCAGGGTTCTTTCAAACAGCAGCTCACTGCCCTATGGCTCAGTTGCTCCTTTATCCCATCTCAAAGGCTTCGTGGCCCTCTGAGTCATGGCCTCCCTCTCCCTCTGTCCTCACCTATACCAGCAAAAAGGATGGAGTGCAGATGACCTACTTGATGCTAGAAATGAATGTGGGCCACCTGGCATGCTGACTTCCAGCCTGGTGGGAAAGCTTCAGTATGGGCTTCCCTTGGTGGCTGTTGGCTGCTTGTGTTTAAAAGGGCACTTTGAAAGTAAAGACCCCCAAATGCAGTTTTTCCCCTTTCCATCTTACCATTCTCATAGCATCTCTCACTGATCTCTTTTTTTGGTTCTTTCAACTGAGAGATATCAGGAAAATAATTTTTTCCATTGGCAAGGAGCTTATTTTGGTCAGTTCTACTGATACCTGAAATACTAAAATACCCTTCATACTGTTAGCTGTGAAACAGAGGGAAGAGCCTTGAGCTACATCAGAAAAGCTGACTGCAGGGCAGGAAAATCTGGCAGGGTGCTCAGAGGACAGTGTAGTGCTAGAAGTGTTTTAGCTCTTTTCTAAAAATGTTGATGTCGCCTTTTATTTACTAAATTTTTCAGAATTGACACTGGATCAAGAGCAATATTTAAATGTAATGTACACCTCAGTGAACACTCAATGCAGAAATCAATAGTACTGTTTAAATTTCTCTTTCTGGTTTATTCCTGAACCAGATTGTTAAGAGGAAGAGCTCTGCAAGGCTTGAGCAAAGCCATTTGCAGCTGAAGGGGGCCCTCCTCTGGGTGGAGAGGTGTCTGCTCTCACAGTCTTGCTCTCACCCACTCTCCGTGCTTTCCAAAGAGTCTTGAATTTGGACCAGCAGAAATTCCAAACTGCAATGCCAGAGAACAAAATTAAAGAATGTGAAAATTGTGTCTTGCTGTATACTGCAACTTTACTAATAATGAGCACTTCTGAGTTCGTTATTGAGGTTTATATAATGCCTGAAAAGTTTAATTGCTGGTTTCCCTTGTCTTCCCTTTCAAAACACTTTCTTATAACAGCAAGAGTCACGTGTTTTTGTTAGGAGTCCTTCCCCGTGGAAGGCAATTCCTGTTCATTGTTTTAGCTGTCACACTGTGCAATGGGTGAGTGTAGTCATATGTAACAGTCCTTTGCAAGCCAAACTTTTCAAGATAAAAGGATGATGGGCACGTGCCGGGATATTTAACTGATGTATCAACAGGAAGTTTTTAAATCAATGTATACAATAATAGCAAATACACAATAATGACAGATTGAAATTGCCTTGCAGCTAGACTCTTCAAAATGGAATTTCACATCTGCATGGGTATAGCTAAAAAATGGATTTGACCCTTGTGGATGCATACCCCAAAGACCCCTTCCATTATGATGCTATAAAGTTTGACGAAGGCATTATATAATTGTTTTCATCACTTTCAGATCTTAATGAATCATATTTTATTGTAATATATATTCATTGCTTTCCTCAGTTAAAAAGAAAGTTACTGCTTTTATCTTATATGAAAAACAAGGGAATTTGATAAAGCATTCATTATTTTCATATTACTAGTATTAACAGAATAGAACTAGTACTATTTAATTTTAGATCTGCATAGCTAGCTTGTTAATAACTCATATTTTCCTGTGTTGTATCCTACTATTTTTTCTATTTTTTTCCCAAATACTCTTCATTCTTGAGAAAAAGCAAATCCAATGAGTGGATAAGTGCAATATTCATAGAATAAACAGGCCCCTCATCCAGGACTTGGAGTGGAACGTGCAGTGTGAAATGTTTGTAATTCTCTATTCATGCACTCTTAGGGGAAGGGCCTGTTGGATGAAAACAGGGCCTTTGGGTAGGTAGAGACTGACAGCTGGGGTGGTTTGGCTTGGGAATGGCTGCTTTTCACAAAAAAGTATCACCTGTTCATGAAAGTGTAAGGATTAGGCTGCATGTTGCTAGGATTATGGATAGAATGTACATTAACATCCTTGTCAATACAAGACTTCTGAGCTATGCTTGAAACACTCTTTATGTCATCCATGCATGATACTGTCTTCTGGTATGTCTCTGCTGGTTACGTCCTCTGTTGTGCTTCAGAATTGATGATAACTTCAAAAGGGAAAATAATTCTGCTGGTGCAGTCCCGAATTTTGATACTATGTGACTTGTATTTATTGCAAGAGATATGGAAATATTTTTACAGGTTCTTATTTCTTTTCTTTCCTTATTGTTAAGAAAAAAAAGTCCTCATTTTATCTGGGTTAATTCTCACCTGCAGAATTTCACAGATGATTTGGATATTGATTTCATATTACTTGGCTTGCAAAGGTGGATCTCTTAGGTTGTAAATAAAGTTGGGCAGAAACTTCACTCTTCAAAAGAGGTTTTGTCTTAAATTCTATTTGAATGGAAGGAGACCTTCCATCTGTCAAAAATAATGTGACTTTCCAGGTAGCAGCAAAATCTACTACCTTTGAAAAACTGGACTGTTTCTTTAAAGTGCAAGAGAAATGTGAAAGCCAGAGCACTTGATTCTCTGAGCTCTGGGAAGTACATCTCCTGTGGCTCTAGTTCATGTCTCTGGAGCGGGAGTGTACCTCAGTTTTCTGCTTAGTTTTTGTCCTGCTGTTCTCAAGTTTGTCAAAAAACCTTAATATTACCAGAGATGTTTGTGTTCAAACAGGAAAACGGAATTCTGCAGCTGTACTGAAATAGCATCAATCACATGATTTTGGAAAACCTCTATTACTTTACAAAGTAGTAATCTGGTTTTGAGGAGCCAACTTATTTCTTTCACATGCTCTTGTCTAAATTGGCAAGAAGCCCACGAGCATCAGTAGAGTTACACTGACAGAAGACCCTTGTGGGTGCTCAGCATGGACCGTTCTCAGCAAAAGCAAGCTCTGCGCACTCTGTTCCTACACCTCTGAAGGGTGCCCAGGACTGCTGAGCCTTGGTGCTGCCCTGCCATGGATCCACTGTGCTGCAGATCTTGCAGCTTTTTTAAACCAGCTGGAGCTTTGCTGCTATTTGCTGGTGGTTTCCCATCACCAGCGGCTCCTTCTCTGTCAGCTTCAGATGCTATTAGCCACACATCAAAGTGCTGTGTACCAGTGCAGTGTTTGATAGCTGCTAACAGTACCAACATGATGGGCTGAGAGCATATGTTTGTCCAAGTTATTTCCATTTGCTTTTAGTTGCTTGCTAGAAGCAGGGACCACCAATGCGATGATGCATGGGGAATGTGTTTGCACACTTGAACTGTTTGATGGCCTCTGCTAGTGCTGCCCAGTGCTTGTGTTTCTCTTTTTCTCCCTCTGTGCTGCTCAGTAGTCATGTCTGTTGTGTGTGTCTGTAATTTTCAAATAAAGTACTGTATGTAAGGCCGGATCCAGAAGCCCCCAGTCGGCTGACTTTGGGTTGGGATGTAGGTTGCTGTTGCTGCTTTTCCTCCTCCATCTTAGACCCGACTTGGAGCAAAGCACAGATGTCTGTAAAGAGTCACCCATAAATTTACTTTGGGGTGTCAGTTTTGTGGTGTATGCATGCATTGCCAAGAGTGGAGCGAGGAGATCTTTTTTTCTTGGGTGCCCTCACATCAGGGACTCTGCAGCAATTCCTGGAGCAAAAGCTGCACTGCACTGCATGCAGGCATGATAGGCATAGGCAGAACAAATTAGTTTCTCCTGTTTTATATTGTCAGGGCTGGGCTGGTCCCATCAACAGTGTTATTCATTTGTTCTTGCATCAAGGTAGCATTGATTTTTTAGTCGGAGAGTGCAATTTTGTTTTGTGTTTGGGTTTTTTTTATAAATAAATTTGGTTTAAAGCTTCACACTGGCGTTTTACAGACCTGTTCTTGTCAGCATAAGCCACTACTGTCCTGAGTTGAGACTCCTGTTTGTTACTAAATGAAAATTATGGGAATTATGTTGATAATTTGGAAAGAAATCAGAAAATAAATTAAAGGTACCTATATTGGCAGGGGAGAGATAGATAAAATATGAGGAAAAATGTTTCCAATAAGGCCATAAATTATTTGGTCTGACACTGCAGGTGCTTTCTCTGTATAGATAGTTTAAATACATCACTGCTCTGTGTTAGGATTTTTCATTATTAAGAAAAGTTGATTTTTTTCACTATGTAATATACTATGACAATCTATATTCTGAAGCCACTGATCCACCAAAAGAAGACAAACATGGGTTACGTGCTTGTTGTAGTTGAGGCAGTTTCTGTGTCTGGGAGTTTCATATACTAAGGTTCAGCTGGTGGAGTGGGCAAGTGTTCTAGACCTGTCCATGCTGGCTGTCTGTGAAACAACCCTGTGCTAGTGGTGCTTCTGGAAAAATGTTGGATTTAGTGACCTTTCCCGGATGCTCAGGGTTATTTGGTTACAATGGTACCTGTCTTTCATGGTCCCTGTTAGGTGGAGGAGAAAAAAAGATGGGAGGGAGAATCACTTGGCACTGTAAAAAAATTTTTAAAATATAACATTTAATATTTAGAAAAATATTTCAGGTTTCTCTAGATATTCCCCATGAGAGCTGTTATTGACTCTGTATTTGATGACTGAAAGGTAAGCAACACGGCAGCTTTCTCTGTGCAAACAGTTCTTTTGTGGTTTGAGAGCTTGTTCTTGAACTGCTTCTGAGTCACCAGGAAAGAAGTAATAAATAAACAAAATCCCATCGTCACCCTTGAGTTTTAGACTGGGGGGACATCAAATTCTGTTCTGGGTCCCTCAGAGCATGCAGATTCAGTTTGTTTCTGTCCCCTAGAAGTAGAACAGAAGAGAATAGTGCAGTCACTGGAGCTTAGCCTGGAGCAATTAGTAAACTGGAACAAATAAAAAAAAAAGAAAATAAGAATAAACCTTTTTAAAAATGAAGTATTTCAATTAATAGCTGATTTAACTATTTCCTGTCTTGAATTTTCAGGGAGGAGGGGAAGTTATAATTGTTTCCAGTCTCTAGGAGGAATTCTTCTGCATCATGATGAATAGGCTTGCTGAAAAGACTTTGCTCATTACTCGTGATGAGTTCAAACCTGAAATATTGCAAAAGCAAAGTATGTGTAGCATTACAATGGCTTTTTTGTACCAAGGGTCTAAAGTGAGTATTGTGGGGTCAGTAGTGTCCAGAGTAAGTGCATTTTTGCTGTCTGGCTAACTTGCACATGACATCAGTGCTGATCCATTATTGCAGATTTAATTGCAGACACTCGTTACTCTGCTAGCAATGTTTGGGGAGAATCATGCAGATGAGCCTCCTCAGTTAAGACTCAGTATCAAATTTTATGTCAGGAGAAGTCCTGCCAGCAGTTTGACTGATTGCTGCTTAGGCTAAAGGTCAGATGCAGATAACTCAAGGTGGGTGTTGAAAGCAGCTCAGCTGGCAGTGAACATCTGTAGCTGTTTCCAGAGCTGTTAAGTAGCCCAGATTATCTCTGGAAGTCGTGGGTAGTCAGTTCTTGGGAGCCTAAACCTGTTGCTGAATGAAGGCTGAAATCTGTTTGAGCCATTGTGCTCCCCTACATTAGCAGAGCAATTGCACATGTCTGGACTGGAAACTCCTACAGGGTTTGCTGTCCCAAAATTGTAGTTGACCAAAAAGAAATATGGATCTAGGCCTGGTCTAAGTGAAGTTTTGCAGTGGGTTTCTTGGGTGGTTGATGTTATTGATGTGACCTTGAATACTGGATGTTGTTGTCATTTCTGTGTTGGTGTAGAGCTCCATCTTTTAGTGGTTAGGTGGTGGGAATGTACCTGGTGGGAGCTTGGGATTTTGGGAGAGTATGTCGGTGACCAGAGATAGAGAAATGTGTGGCTGGTCTTAGTTGTGTGTAGTCAAGTTGGTGATACTTCTTTTGTCTTTTTTTGTTTGTTTTTAATATGGGAACCATTTTGTCTGTTCTGTTTGGGAAAAGGTGTAGAAGTTGGTGTGGTTTCTGTTGCAGTAAATATGAGAAGGAATAGCTGAGAGCTTTTTTTTTTCTTCTTTTTAAGAGAGTTTATGGGCAGGAGACCGTTAAGTTTGTTTTGGGTTGCAAGTTAAGCCAAGAGAGAAAGAAAATGAGTCTGGGGAAACCCTTTTTTGTGGCAACAGCTTTGGACCATATTTTCTTGTGGCCTTTGATCCACTGAAGGTAGTGGAGTGAATATTGTTCACCATGTAGGTGTTAGAGCTTTTGGTCATGAATTAATTCTTAGAGAGCTGACAGGTATTTTGACATTCACAGAATGTCCTATAACAAATGTGAGCTAGAGACAGAAATAATAACTGTAGTCTCATGCATTGTCCAGTTCTTGTTTAGTGAACTCAAGATGGTGACCAGTTGGATAAAACTGTTTGTACAATGAACAGCTCCTGCAAGGGTCCAGATGTGCTTGGGTCTCTGAGAGGCTTTCCTAGGAAAAGAAATCATGTGCATGATAAAAAGATTTTGCCTTTATTAGTCATCCCAGTAAAACTGAAATCCAGAAAAATGACACTTTTTTGCACTTAACAGTATCTTTTGCCATTGATGGCAAGAGTTACTGTTAATGAGGGTTTAGACGCCCAAATCTGTCTGATCTGGCACAAGACAGAAGATCTTTTTGAGACCAGTACCTGAGTCTGTGTGTAAACGGTAGATTTGATGCAAATTAGAGTACTAGTTAAAAAGATGAGCAACTTTTCTATGGGCCAACACAAAAGATGTGTTATCAGTGGGGAAAATGTAGCTCTCCCTTTTGCCAAGTAACCCTGTAGAAATGTCCCTCAGGCTTTAGCACTAGTCAGCTGTGAACCCCTGAGAATTTAGCTGATACATATTGTATTGGGGGCCTGGTTCTGTGACTGGAACAATAGTAATGTATCTTTGTCTCAGCAAGAATTAGTGAAATCACCATAACACAATGTTTCCATTTGCTCTGGATATGACAGTAGTGGGGGGAAACCATCGTGCAAAGCATTATCTCCCCCTTAATGCAGATTTGCAGACTTTACTTGACTGTAGTGCCCAGTCCAGAACTAGTTTCAGAGCTGTCCTCGTGGTTATGTCATAGGATCATCTTGTGTCTCCTCATGCCAAAGGCATGGGTGGATGGATCAGGATGTTGGTGCCCTGTGAGGGACAGGGACTGCACAGAGGGAGAGCTGCCCTCCTCTCTGAGCCATGCCCAAGTGCTTGCTCAGAGAACTGCAAAACAATATAAAGCAATTGAAGTTTGGGATTTTTCCCTAGAGCAGCATGTTCTGAAGCAGTGAAGTGAAAACAAATGTTTGTTTGGGGAATTTTAATCGTGTGTCTGTAAAGGTAAAAACTCTGTATGGATCTCTCAGCAGGGAATGAGAAACACCAATTGTCCAGGGAAATTGTGCATGTGAGGATGCAGAGCAAAAACTTCAGATTACTGTGCCTAAAAGTAGATCTCAGCATTTCTCTT
>JAWWLV010000180.1:23507356-23535899 GCA_035041135.1 Platyrinchus mystaceus | reverse complement strand
CAGCAGCAGACCCCCTGGTAGGCTGCAGTGATGGTGGCACCTTCAGAGAAAGGCTCTACAATGTGCTCCTCAGCGAGCAGTCTCTTTTTTTCATCTCCTCAAGAAGACAACGAGGATGTGTTTTCCAGGCAGTTTTAGGAGCAGCCTCTGCCAGTGTTCTTTCACCCACCTCCTGCCATGTGGGACATGATGTCCCCTCCAGCAAGCAACTCTGTATATTAGATGCTGTTAACCCCCACCATGCTGTTCCCCTCTGTCCCATCAATGGCCATATGCTGGTGTGCAAGGAAAAGCTCAGCTGGAACGGTGCAACTCCATGGCCTTCCCTTATCTGGCCAGATGGGCAACATGGTGGGACAAACTCTACTGCTGTGGTGCCCCAGCCCTGATCTCCCCTCAGGACCCAGACACAGTCTCTCCCTCCCCTGCAGCCCTGGAAGGCAGCAGGATGGGTCAGGAGGGGAGACAGGCAGCTCCTAATGCTGCCAAGCCACCCAGCTCAGGTGGGTCAGGCCCACAGCCATGGCAGAGCAGCAGCTGTTTGCACAGAAACCATGGGGGCTGCCATTCTCCCCACTGGGGACAGGGTGTTCCCAACTGGAGGAGAGAAGGGGATTTGTTTTAATAAACCAAAGCAAACCAAACCCCTCAAGTTTGGGGGTTTTTTCATTCGTTTCTTCCAAACACATAAGGACAGCCATGTCCCGCCGGTGTGGCTGTGAAGGGCTGAGTACCACCTGGCTGGTTTTGTCTTAAAGCACAGTGATAAAGTTACCAGTAAAGGAAACCCACAGACATGTGGGTTTATACATTCTTCCGGGGTGAGGTTGGGGGTTTTCCTCACAAGTGCTGTCTGGATAGTAGTGGGAGAAAGGTGAGGGAGATACGTCTCCCTCTCCCACAGGCCCGTGGGAACAGAGATGCTGTTGAATCCCTTGTGCTGTGTGGAGACCACACACAAATTGGTAGTGGTGGGGTTTGAGAGCCGCTCGTCATGCAAGGGGATGGTGATAGGAGGTGGCTGGATGCTGCTGGGAGGGAGCAAGGCTGTTGCCATTATTGGGTTGCCAAACCTACCCCAAATGCCTCTGCCAGGGAGGAGAGGGGGACAGCCCTCAAGGGGCTGCTGTGGGGCTGCTCTTCTGTGGGCATGAGGTGGGTTTTGCTTCACAAATCTTGGGTTCTTTTCTGCACAGCCTTTCTGCTGTGAGTGTGCTCACTGCACCACTCTCACTGGTTCAAAGCCTGCCTTGCTCCATCCTTTGTAAGGGGCCTCCTATGCTCAGGCTGGCTGTACAGAGAAACATGTTGCTTGTTTCTTCTCTTCTGCTGTCTCTGCACATGGGGTGCCTCTAGAAGGAGATGTGTAGCTCTAAACCTTTTACCACATGCTGTATTTGCTAAACAGTGGAGACTCCCCTCTGCTGTGCATGGTGTAGAAAAGGGATGATTGCACCAGCTGGCTTTTTTTGAGATAAAGTTGAAAATCCATAAGGGAGAGTAGTCCATCGCAACTTCCCTGACACACTGGAGTTCAGCCCCAGGGCTTGATTGGAGGGTATAAGAGCAGCATGTAAGCTTGTCTCATCTGTTGTCCGTGGAAGAGGGGATCGGGGTGACGATGAGTGACAGTTTTTGAATCTCCTGGGTGATGAACAGAGACCAAGACCTGTGCTGTTTCATGGCCTCCTCCCCACCTGCCCAGTCCCCACCACGGCATCTGCTGTTGCTCTAAGTGCTGCGGTATGTTTTGATGATATCTTTGATGGCCCGTCTGCAAATGGGGCAGCAAGCATTGGCCATCTTTTTGAGCTTCAGCCCACATGAATAGCAGAGACACATGTGTCCACAGGAGTAAATGACTGTGTCTACCATGTTCTCATAGCAGATGGTGCATTCATCTACCCAGGGCCCTGAGACGGATGAGAAAATCGGTGACTCAGGCAAGCTGCTTGGAGAGTTGGGAGCTGTGCCTGTAACACAAAAAACAGGGTTACTCATGTTGCTTCCTGACATCCCGAGGTAATTTCTGCCCTGAAGCCAGCTGCAGAGAACCGTGCCCTAGCAGAAATGGATGCTACAGGACCAGGGTTCCTTCCTGTGACCTACTGTCCCACTCACTGAGTCCTGGTATACATGCCAATGCTCAAGGCAGCAGAAAGGCAACATCTACTGGGGTCTGCTGCCCACACAGAGCAAACCAAGAGACAGCTGTTCCTATGCAAGAAGGATTTGGTAAGTTATATATCCCACTATCAATGCCTTGGGATCATGCAGGTACCTGGGAGTTTTAAAAGTGCTGCAGAACAGCCTATCCTTTTCTACTGCACGTACATTTATCTAAATATCACTGTACTTCATTTGCATGTTAGAAATAACAATACTACATTTTGCTGAAGAGAGTACTGAAGGTATGTGGAGAGAGAAGGCGGAGCTGTGGACAGACCCTTAGCTCCAGTCTAAGCTAGCAACATGTCACTGCCACACAGCTCTCCAGAAGTTGTTCTGCGTCACAGGGCTATGCACGTAGCAGAAAATCCAATGCTTCCCTTGGGACCTTTCAGGATGAAAAGGGTTGGAGAAATATTGCTGTCTAGGCATCTAAGCAGCTTCCACGTAAAACAGACTGAAAATAGCCTTTGCAGAGGCTCTCCCTTCCTCCCCAGGGGAGCTGACAGGATAATAATAATAATAGTCTGTTGATTATTGTGGTTTTAGAATCCTTCTGGGAGACAAGTGTGAGACTGTGAAGGGAGGCCGTGGGGAGGCAAAGGAGAGGCAGCAGAGGATCCCCCCACACTTACCACTGATAGAGCTGCAGAGGGGGCCAGAGCCACATGTAGACAATAAGGGGCCAGAGACACCACTGCAGAGGACGGTGGGGGAATTGGGTGTTGATATGGGCGAGCTTGGTGTGGACAATCCCAGCCGTTCTGCTAATATGGTGGAACCTGCACCGTGAGAAAAGAAACCTACAGTTATTTTAAAAAATTGAGGCTGACAAGGCACTGGGGATACGTGGCAGGGGGTGCAGCTCTCAGTGCTTGTCAGGATTAGTCTCATCAGCATGAGAATCTTCATATGCCTTTTTTAATGCTAGCAGCTGGTCCTGAACAGACATCAAACTCCCACAACTGCTGAAATTTGCTGGAGCTCCGTTAGCCATCATAACTCTTTGTTTCTACCCTTAAATTTGTCCCAAGCCATTTAGTGCAGTTATTTCCCATGTGGTTTCCTGCTCATACATGCATATAGCACTATAGCCAGCCATGGGTTTGTAGCAGTAGAGGATATAGCCTGCAGAAGGGTGGGCAGGACTCCAGCACAAGTGTCAAAGCATCACCTTGTCAAAGCATTTTTTGCTAACCTAGTGCAAAACTGCATCATTCCAGGCTCTGACAAATACATACAGTCACTTAAAGACTTTCCAGAGACAAACATGAGGGTTTGGCAATCAGGAAACCTTAGCTATGCTCACTGCTCTGCTTCTTTGGTAGGGTGGCTTCTGTCAGAGGCAGGGATAAGTCACCAAAATGCATTTGGCTCTGGGATGAAGGAGACCTCTCCCCCCATTCAGGAATGTTTTCTCCACTCCCTGCAGGTCTGGATCTGATTGCTCAAGAGTGCAGAGCCTCTTCAAGCCTCTCCTAGGTGTCCCCAGCTCCATTATCTTCTGCTCTCACTGCCCACCATCATCTCCATGGTAGTATGCTATCTGCCAGAAAAGCCAGCTCTATTCCACAGCCTGTCTGCCCACCCTCCCTCTGTCTCAGTCTCTTTATTCTGCTGTTATAACAACAAATATCTTAAAGCCCCTTCCAGAAGGGAAAAATATTGGGAATGCTTAAAACTCTACCTGCTGCAAAGAATTTGTAGGGGACTTTCATTGTTAGTGATGCAGCCTGGTCTTCACTAAGCAAGTGGTGAGTGCATGAACCAAAGGATGGTTTCCTGGTGGTAAGAACTAGCTTGCCTATGGTTTTAAAGTTTCTAGTTCCCCAGCAGAGAAGACAACCAGGGTTGTTGTCCAAATCAGAAGTAGAATGCTCAGACTTCTTCATGTTACCATATAAGGAGCCAGAGACACGGAGGTTTGGGATCCACAGTGTCCTCAATGAGTTGGAGGCTACTCTCCAGGGAAAAAGCAGCAGTGGGAGGTCAGAAAACCCCATGCACCAGAAAGGTCCTTCAGTTGTTATTTGCAGGGAGGCTACTGAGCCGAGAAAGACCAAACCTGGGAAGCAGGGACTGCAAGTGCCAGCTGTGGATTGTGCTAAACAGCAAAAGCACAGATTCTCCTGCCCTTTTCAGCAGAACAAGACTGAGCAGTTAAAGTGGAGCACAGGGACTGAGGAGGGCTCATGTTTGACTCAAAATCTGTTCTGAGGACTATGTATTAGAAAGAAAGCAATTAGACTTAGCCTTCAGTTCCTCAGTTTTACCCCTCTCCAAAAAAGGAGTGCTCTACTTCTAGGCAGAAGCTGACATTAAATTAGACTCCTAAAGGGCTTTGGAGCTCTCACACTTGAGACTCTGTAGAGAAGTACCTCCTTCACCACACAGATGGGAGCTGAGGCTGGAGTTTAGCTCAGTAAATATGCAAAGAGAATGATGCAGCCTCTAATGACAGCCAGTAGCAATAGCCCTTCCCCTCCAGTCTGACAGATGACCTTAGTAGAAAACTCAGCCTGTGGTAACACACACTGAAAACAGGCCCAGCAGGGGCACAGGGTTCAGCTAGTTCACTGCACACACAACAAATATGAACACTGAGCAGCTGAACAAGTTTTTCAAGGCTTCCCTCTCCTCCCTGCAGCCTGGAGATATTTCTTCCACTCGGCTGACACACAGCACATTGCATTTCTAACACCAACCTGGTCATTTCATTAAAGGCAAAATAAAGACTGTTAGGAGCATTTCTCTTCCTGGACTAATAGGAGAATTTGGAGGTGCCCCAAGTATCACAGAGTATGAGCTGATGAAGCGTGCTGGCAGCAGGGCAAATGGCCTTTCCACAGTGCAAGGAGAGCTCATCAGTGTAGCAACCACAGTTTTCTCTGGTTGGAGCTAGTCTGAGTCCCAAAATGGCCTTACCCAAGACCCAAGGGCCAGTAGACACCTTGCCAATTCTTTCTCCTAATACAAGGCGCAGCTCTTGACTTTTCTCCAGCATAAGTATACAGCTTTGTTTAAAACAATCTGAGTTCCCTACCAGACAAGACACATTTCTCCCTTGGTGACAGAATAATCAACATAAGACACGTTACTCACGCTGTTAATATATTGCTGGATGGTGTGCAGATACCATGACAAGGAGCATGGAATGAGATCATGTGCAGAGTGGAATGAGTGTGGCCAGCCTGGCTTAACTAAAACCAGATACATGTGCTCAAGGCCAAACATGCTCATTGTGTGCACAGAGTTCCCACCAAGAGCCAGCTTTCAAATCATAATTTAAAAAAACCCTAAATAATTCTAAATAAATCAATTTAAACATTCTTTCTCTCTCTAAATCCCCCAGATCAATTGTCTCTGCTGCTAACTTGTCTCATGCTTGATCTCAAATATGCTGAACACACTGGAATCACCTTTAAATAGATTTTGAATCAATTCCATTTGCTTTTTTATCTTTACAACGTCCATTATTAGCAAAGTCCAATGCAGACTGAAGCTTTCTCTGCACTTCTGTCATCGCTCTGACAGAGGTGCAAATAAATTAACCTATATGTCCACCCACAAAAGGAGAGTACTTTATTTTCAGAAGAGAGTTTTACCATGGAATGTACAGACAACATCATGCCAGGAAAGGCTGCTAGTATGCTAAAGGTTTGTAATTCGAAATGGTCTTGCCAAACTGGAAATAGGATCAGAAGTAAATGGGATGGTATTCAATGTGATCAAATGCAAAAAGCAGCACTTAAGCAGAGATAATCAGCTACCCAAATACAGGACAGGGAATTAGTCCGTTCAAGTAGAAATACAGCTGTCCTAGAGAAAAAGGCCTGGGAATTGATGGAAGTCACCAGATGATCATAAATCAACAAAACCATCCTGTTATGACAAGATTGGGCCACTCCAGGGTTATATGAGGCTGGTTAAGGACTGGAGCAGGAGCCTGGAGCCACTGTAGTATCTCTGTCCCTGGAAACACTCAAAACTGGGAGTTTTGGGACATAGTCTTGTGCTACCCTGGAAGTTAGCCCTGCTTTGAGCAGGATTAGGTAATTCCCTGGGGTCCCTTCTACCTAAAATGTTGTATGATTCTATGATTTTTAGATGGCAACAATTTTTTTGCTGCTAAAATGAGTGAAGAAACAATCTGTTCTTCATGAATGTTCTATATAAGATGAGAAATTATGGGTTCACACTCCTAAGTTATTCAGGTTAGACATTATGTAGATAGTGAAGCACTGTAAAGCAATCAGATTTCTCAGAGAGACTATGGCATGTCCATCATTAGAGCTTTTCCAGGACAGGAGGGTGAAGTAGGCAGTCTCTTGGGATCCCATCCAGCATTTACAATTTTTATGAGAGTAGCTATCTGTATCCATAATTGCCTTTTTATAAAATGCCCTAACTGTGACCAAAATACAGCAGCTGTGGCTGCTAGAGATGCTTTTGATTCTCTGTGTCTGTTGTGGTGAACAGGGTGGTTTTCCAGAACATTGCAATCCACTTTCCATGGTATCTATGAAGCTGTCCCAACTTTTAAGCATCTCTCTTAATGGCATCTGTCTGGGGACAGCTGTACTGCCGAAGGCTTCATTATGGTAAGAAGACCAGTTGCAGTCAATGCTCCCAAAAATACAGAGAATTTTCAATTAACTCTCCTCCTTAATTAAATCATAGAAGTATTATTTCTACATTTCTTTCTCAAAACAAAGTGATTATGTTGACCTGCTTATTCCTGCATAGGCCTAAGAGAGAATTGGAAAACAACCCCAACAACAAAACCAGGTGGGAAGAACAATGTGCTGCCTGCATTCTGCTTCTGAATATGCTTAGGGGCATTTGCTATGATGCAAGTAAATACCCAAGGCATCTCTGTGGCCTAGAGCAGGGAGTAGTTGCCACAAATTTGTTTTGCAGCTATTCCCAACCCATTGCTAGCAAGCAGTATATTAAAGCTCCCAGAAGATTCAAACAACACAAACTACAGCTGAGATGGAGAGAAAAGTAATGCCAAAGAGCAGTTACTTTCTTATTACTATTGACTTTGGATCACTGAAGGTTGGAAAACTGCCAGTTTAAGGTGTTCATAACACATTTCTTAATCTGGTGTCTATTCCTGAGAGGGGTGATAGAGGGGCAGGGCCATTCCTGAGAGTCAGATCATAACAACAGAACAACAAGAACTTCATCAGATTATGAAAAGCATCCATCAACCAGTGGAAGGTACACAGTAACTTCTTGGAATTTGACCCAGGAATTCCTCATACTGTCCCAGTGTGGGGAGGAGTGTTCATGGTCCCAAGGACACAAAAGCAAGATGCAAAGCATTTGACCAAATCTCTGTCTCCCTCTCTTATCTTTTCCCCCTCATAATTAAATTCAACATTATACAGCCCCACTGCACTTTTTAGATCTTAACCTAAAACGCCTGCAAGCGCAGAGTCAGAGCACTGGGACTGTGCTTGTGGAAGTCTTGCAGAAACCAGGCTCCACAGGCTAAAAATGTCTGCTGCTTTGAAGTGGAAATGTAGTATCACACAGTCTGAGGACTTTGCTTTCAAAGTAGAGAAGAAACAAATTAGCAATACTCAGTGTTTGCTGGCTGCAAACAGGAAAGCATATAATGATTTATGTCCGCCCTCCCCCCCCCCCCCCGCCAACGTTTTCTGGCAATGCCAAACACTAACTCAGGTGTTTCATTCACCTTCTATTTGCGTTACTTGCCCTAGGCTCTTAATGACTGTTTCAGAGGCACTATAAAAATAATGTATAACCCATTGATCTGCACTCCAGAGTTATCCTTTTTCCACCCTTTGAACCCATCCCACTTAAACTTTGTTTTTCCTGGCTTACAGGATGCGGTTAGAAAATGTCCACTACTGTCCAACTCACAATTCACATAGTTTGACCATCTTCATCAAATTTTTTATGGGCTTTCTTTACCCATAACCATCATAACAACTATATCAGGAGCTTACCTAAACTTTGCACCTAAGAGAAAAAATATGGGAGCCTCCTGCCATAGTTTCTAAGGAAGACAAAGTCTTATGCAACACAGTAACTTGCCCCATATGGTAAGTATCATGTGAAGCACATTTTCAGCCCCTTCGCTTTTTTAACACATTTGCTGCATAAATAGGCCAGCTAATAAAGATCATGTAATTACCAAGAGTAATCACAGATTTCTGTGTTGTTCCATCTATCCTCAGGTCCCAAGGCTTCCAGCACATGGTGGAAAAGATTAGTACAGCTGCTGAAGTCTGGCTGCAGCCATCAACTTGCACATTTAAGGAGGCTCAAGAGATCTGTGCACTTCTCATAAGTTTCGGTCTAGCGGGCACTGGGCACCTACATTTAGATGCCTTTCAAAACCCTCAACTTGATTTCTTTTTGTTAAGAGCCAGATTTTTTCAGCATGTCAGCTAAAATAATTACCCTATGTTAAAAGCGGCTCAATATCCATTCTCATATTTGACACTCTCAATGTATCTGGGCCATTGATTTTGTTATCTAAACAGGATCAAGGTTCTTTCAAAAACCTGATACAATTGTGGGTACTGAGCTCATGTGAACATCTGCCTTCGGTCTGTCCCATAACATGTGAGCTCCTGCAGTGTGAGTGGGCTGGGACATTACTGAGACTGGATACTGGACACTAGAGCATCCATATTCATTTCTGCACATTATCAGATTTTCTTGCTTCTGGCCAAGGCTGCAGGAGAGCTGTTCTGTCCCCCAGGGCCACCCAGGTCTTGCCCAACTGCGACTTTTGAATCCATCATGCTAAAACAAAAGAACAAAGCACCTGTTGCTGCCTGGATACGTGGTAGTTAAAGATCAACGATAATGTTAGGGAGGGATGTAGGCATATCCATCACTTCTGAATGCCATAAAATACATGTATTTACACATTCATTTGTTATGTTCCCACGGCAATGGGAACAATACTGCATTGACCAGAAACCAGAGCTTCCTTCCCCTTGGGCTCCATGTTTTTTTGGCCAATCATGCTTTCAGAGCCCAGCCTCTGTGCTGCAGCTCATCTCTGCCTCTCAGGTGACTGACATCAGTTGATGATCCAAGGGCTTTTTTTTGTATTCAAGTATTTCCCAAAGGATTTAAAAACTGTTCCTAATAGAACAATAATACATCTTGTCCTTTACAAGCCCATGAAAACAAAAGGGATTTTGCATTATGCTACAGAAATGTCCAGAAATAGGTCAAAAAGCAGCCTGGCAGATTTTGCATGCAAAACCATAAGGTCTGTGTTTGCAGATGGGGATCAGACAACCACTGTTAGAGGAAGTAAAAGTTAGATCCAAACCACACGGAGAACAACAGTTCAGACTTTCCTGAGGATCAGAAAAGGAGTGTACTTTATGGCTTTACTGGAGCCTGGCTGTCTGCTGTGTCCAGAAGGGCAGCAGGGCACCAGCACATCTATTACCCTCCTGCAGTCACAGAAACATTCCAGCTAAGCGGGGAAAACATGAAAGCTCCCGACACCACATACATTTTTGATTCAGCAGTTTTCACAGCCCAATCCCAATGTGCTGCCTGAAAGCAAAGAGCACACAGAAAATTTACTTTCTTGACCTGACAGGTGAAGTTCAGTGGTTACTCAGCACTTATATCCTGCAAAATCCTGAGGGCATGGACACGATGCAATGAACATCCAGCTGAACTGAAGTGAAAGAGTTATAGAGTTGGAGCTGTACCTTGCAACCTGAGAAATACTAGACCAACAAAGCACCTAGGCAGGTGCTTAGTTCAAGAAGAGGTGAAAAAAGAAGCCTGGATTAAGTAGTTGGACCATGAAAAATGAGAATAGGAGCTTTCATCATGTTTAAGAAAAGCAAATCAAAAAGCCCTCTAAAAGATCACAGATGTTAATTACCAATAACCAAAATGTTTCTGTTCATAAATAGCACCTTTTACAGATCCATCTCAAACAAAGGCTATTTGGCTCAGAGTATGTGGGAGGCCACAGCAAGGATATGAGCAAAAGGAAAACTGCTGACTAACCCAGCACCTCCAAGCTCTGTGATTCTGCAGGAGGGACATGTATAAATACGGTGGTAGATGCATACAGGAAACAAATACTTTCACTTTTCTTGGCCAGCACTACTGTGGATTTCTATGGACACTGCTGGATGAAAAAGGATCTGACAAAGAAGCAAAGAAAGAGTTCAGTCTGCTACATGACTCTCACCAGTAGCCAGAATAACTAACTCATGCCAGTGTTCTTTCACAGAATTGGCAGATTTTATCTGTCCTGACAGACAAGCTGCAATGCAAAGAGGCTGGTACATGATCCCCTATCCTGTATATTTACTGTAGGCAGGCAAAGGTGTTATAAAGAAGATCTATACATCATTTACTATGAAAATATCACTACAGTCAGGGATAGTTGATTATACTAGTGATGATAATAGTTTCTGCAGAGAGTTTCTGGAGAGCCCTGTGCAGTGCTATAGAGTCAAGCCCAGCAGTTTTGGACATTGTATTGCTCTTGTGCAGCTATTACAACTTAACAGCAGCAATGTGTTACTTCATTTGGAATGAAAGCTAAAACCATGTATGATAGGAGTGTTTATGATGAGGTATCAATTTACAGAAGTGGATTGCCTTCTAAGAGGCACTGAATATTAACTCTCTTTCTCCTCCCTAGTCTCTAACACCATAAAATACTCTCTACCCTGCAGTGCATAGCAACTCCAGGCCATTAAGTGCCACAGAACACAGGCCTGTTTGATCCCAATCAGCTTAAATTAGGCCATTTTCCATACAAATCAAAACTCAAATAAACATGGAAGACAGAACTCTGGGGCACATCTAATTGAAAGTCTGTTAAAGGAAGACATTCATTACATGTATTTCTGTGCAACGCTGGGCATTTATCAAGCTTCCCTTGTGCTGTGTTTAACTCAACAATTTCCACATCACTGGAATGTAGGAAGGTGGAGAAGGATCAAGCTTCCAAATGGGTAAAGTACTGGGCACCTCTGAGATCAGAGATGAGGGTATGTGACTTGCTACTGCAAAGATCTTCTCTCAAGCAGGAGAAGCTTATAAATTCAGAGCTGGAGAACCAAGATCCTGGATGCTCCTTGCCTGTGTGAGATACTTTTCTACAAACTTACCTACTGTCTGTGCTATGAGAATTGTGTATAACAACTGTACAGACCAATTACCATTTACATATTTTGCATGCTCACTGTGATAATTGTATGTGCAACGTAAGTATAGAGCAGAACCAAGAGAGAAGTTTTTTTGGAAGGGGCAGACACTCTGCCATGAGATGTTGAAGTCCTGGGGCAGCCAGGGAGCTACCACAGGCTAAGAAACTTGTTTACACAGGAATAGACAAAAAGCTGGGAACAGAGGGGGTAAGATGGGAACATCTCCCAAAAAGTCCTAGAGATTCTTAGAAGGATCAGGCCAGACAAGTGCCACAGCAGAGACAAGAGAAAAGAGGAGAAGGTTTCCCTTGGAAATAAACTGGAGATAGTAATTGCAGGAACTGTATCAGCAGGGTAAGTGAGGAATTTTGGGACACAGAGGAAAAGTCCTGGTAAGAAAAGAGAGGGCAGTCTCCAAGGCTCAGATATGGCCTGTGAATCACTAGTGCTCTTTGGTGAGCCAGTCACTCACCTAGGATGGAGCTCAAGTCATGGAAGACCAAACAGGGGGCAGCCTGATGAACTTCACAGAATTAATTCCCCCTGGTAAATCATTGCTCTGTGACACCTAAGCAAAACACTACTCTGTTCACCCATGAAACTTCAAGTCTTTCCAGCTGTTTTCTCACGATAAGGGCTGCACATGGACAGCACTACCAGGGCTGCTAAGCTTGACCACCAGGAAGAGTCATAATGGGCACAGCTTTCCTGGGCACAGCTTTGCATAAGCCTTCCTGTACCTGCCTGTAATGGGACTGAGTGGAGCTGGCATTCTTGCAGACTGGCACCGAGGCCACTTCAGATCAATTTTCACTGTTGACTTAAAGAGCCCTTTGCTGCCAACTTGTGTCCCACAGTACTCTGCTGAAATAATTCCCAGTTTGGTCCTTTGCCAACTGCTGTTTTCAGAAATCCCAAGGAACCAGGGATTCATATTTTTTCTGTCTGCAAGTCTCACATCAGATCTTCCTTCCTTGACCCCTCAGTTATGAGCACATTGACCAATTTCAAGAAAGTCTGAAAGAAGGGTGCAAACCTCAACAACTGGTTTCTAAGTATTTTGTAATGGTCAGCTAAGTAGGAGCCCAACTCATCTGTCCATGGTAAAGGAGACAGGAGAGGGTAGCCCACACACTTTGTGTTTATCCAGCATGGATGTGAATATAGACTTACCCACACCAAATGCTGGCTCTGGGGTTGTTTTTTTCAGGCCCATTGCTGGCTCTTGGCCAACATTAGGAGACATCCAGAGAGCTACTATATTGTGCAGCTGTTCTGGTGGGGCTGGAGCTATTGAAGTGCATGGAAAGAAAGGACACAGAGAAGTTGGCAACTTGGCTTCATTAGTGTGACTGTTGATGGAACATGTTATTTCATTGCTCAAAAGAAAACTTTAATATTACTGGAAAGAATGAAATTCACAAGGGAAACCACACACCAAAAAAAAAAAAAAAAAAAGGGAGATGGAGATGGTTTACATGCTGGTGATTCACTCTGAGACAAAAGAAAATGAAAGAATATCCCCAACCATTTGGATCTCCAAACACTAAACATATAAACTTGTTGCTGTGATAGCTCCTCCAGACATGAGTCATACATTTTAAAACCTTATGGGGTCAATCAATTTAACTTCATAAATGAATTACACCACCAAAACCTGACCAAAACCAGACCATTGCATCCAAACTGGCTCATTTCAACCTTTCAGAGATGCCGATAAAACTATGTGTGAGCTGAAATGCTTACCAGCAAAAGCTGAGAGCAGTAAATCAAATTTAATAGGCTGGTTTTGTTGATTGTACAGGAATGATGCCTGAAAAAAAACAACCCAAGCCTGAACTAATGAAATTCCTAAAGGATACACAAAGACTGTTTCATTTCAACATGCCTAATGATCTGGGTTTCTCTTTGGTTGTTTTTATGTGCATAATCCACAGAATTTCTAAATTAAGACTAGCACTTAGCATATAAAATATTTAGAAGGGCTTCCCTGACAAAAAAGATGTACTGCCTCCCTCAATAGCTGGTTCCTATAGTTAATTACTCTCATTTATGTTTAATTTAAATTTGTGTCCCTTCATTTTCCAGAAGCTTGATATTTTTTATGCTATTATCTGCTACATTAAAGAGCACTCCTCTTTCATTTATCTTTCCTTCATGTGGTCAAGTTGCCTTTTAAACTTCTCTTTGCAACAAACTGACATTCTTCCACCACTCCACTTCCAGTACAGATGACTGTGACCTCTCACTGTGCTATGGTGGGGCTTGGATTTAATTAATTTACATTTTCTGGGATGGCATGAAGAAAAATAGTGTTTGCAACCTCATCTTTATTTTCTGCTCTTCAGTTTCTCCTACAGCAAATATATTGCCAGTATATGATGCCAAACTGATAAGATGAAAACAGAAGTCAAAATTCTTTACTACTGAACTAACCCCACATTGTCCTTCTCTCCTACAGAGTCCTATAAAATCACCAGCCTGGGCAGAGATGGTCTCCCATGATAGATTACGAAATAAATGCTGTATCCCCAGCATCGTGGAATAAGTGCAGTCAGCAAATGTCAGCTTCTATTGCAAAGCCACAACCCAGCAGAGACCTGAGCTTGCTCTTGCTCTGCATCAGGACCAAATAACTCATCTCCAGGCATGAAATACAGTAACCAGTGATCAATACCCTGAGTCATCTTGTTCTCCAGTCAAAAATAAACTTTCTCTAGGTCCAAGAGTAGCTCTCCATCCTCCAAACAAAATTTAAAAGCTGGAGAAGAAGCAAACCCATCAACTTTAATTTTATATTATAGTCAGCTGTAGTGTTGATGTCCACTTAACACTGCATAATGTTGCTTTGGTTAATCTCATAAAGGTGTGCCCCAGAAATACAATGACTTCTGCTATTTAGTACTGGTTTTATACAACTATGCCTTTTGCAGTATTTGTGTCTCACTTCTTTCAAGGATATGGAACTTCACTTTTTCTATTACATCTAGAAAAAGATGACTATAAATTCTTCTGCTGTGATATAAAGCTCAAACTACAAAAGACATCTCAAAAAATTACTCTTGTTTGCATTCTGAAGATGGAGCTTGTCATTAGAAAGATGAATATTTTACATTCTTCTTACATTTTCTAGTATTATAATGACAGATATTATGGCAAGTATCATAATCTGTTCCACTGCAGTGCAAACAGTGCACATCACCTCTCTAATAACATTGCAAAAGCTAGAGATGGGAGTTCATTATTTTCTTTGCCTTCTGCCAGGATATTGCTGATCCATATAATTACTGCAGTTGCAGATGCATGCAGTGTTGGGACAGCATCTTTTCTCTGGGCAGCTGCACTGTACTGCTATTGTACTGATACTGCGACTGTACTGCTCCCAGCATTGTTATACTGGAAATATAGGTATGAAAAGCTCTAATTCATATTTTAATACCTGTTAAAAATTACAGGCAACCTCCAATTTCATAGCTTGCAACTTGGAGACAGCATCTTGCTGCCCAAGCTAGGGGATAAAGCTGTACACTCAGCAGAGTCCCACCCTTTCCTTAAGAGAGGCAAGGTCAGAAAGTCCAGTTCTTTTCACTTACACCTCATTTAAGAACAACAGCCCATTTTCAGGTTCTCTTCCAGTGACTTAGGCCAGAAAAGTCTGTCATGTGGTCATAAATACAAACAGTGAGGAGTTTTCGAGCTCTACAGATTTCATTTCATGCCTCCAAATGTACATTTATCTAAAACGTGCGCTGGGAATGTACTGGTTTGGGCTGAACCTGTGATCAGGCAGGGAGGACACACACAGGGTGTGCCCAGCAGAAGGCCTGTGTTAAAGTCCCTGCTCTGTCGAATCCAGTGTGAGGACATGATTCTGTCCCTCTGGCAAGACACATCCTTGCTGCCCTGTTTCAGAACTCACCGCAAGCAGGCTGTTTGGTCTGTGCCAAACTGCCAGAATTGGTGATTTCATATGAAAGGAAGCACTGGTCAATGATTTAGTTTTACCAGCAGCTCAATGGCCTAAGGATGATTTCCTTCTACCATACGCAGGAGCACTTAATCTCTGACATTACTGGGATCTGTTTGACTTCACCTACCAGTATCAAAGTGACATGCTGGTGGAGAGCAGAGCTAGCCGTGGATTACGTTCAGTACCCACAACAAATGTAATCAGTCTGAATTAGCAGGGATTGAGACTCGGACTCCTGGAAATAAATTGTGGTATTGCATTTGTCATCTGTGAGCCTTTAACATCCACAAAACATTCACAGCATAGGCCTATGGTCAACTTCAAGCAAATTATACAGTGATTAAGGTGAACTGGACCCTGCAGACAGATGTGTGTGTGTTCACCACAATTTATCTTCAAAGACTGTCTATAAATCCTATAAAAGGAGGTGTTGGTTGGCTTCTGGGTTTATTTTTTTTTTTTACCTGTTAGGCAGAAGGAGGATTTGAAGAAAGGATTTGAAGGAAAATGGAATATAAGTATACTTAAAGATATATGAATACAACAGTATAAACAGAAAGGAGTATTTTAAAATCATCTCCAGTTAGAGGGGTTCCAGGAATTACATCATGTTCTCAGAATCCATCATTCACTCTCTGACACTGACACTAGCAGAACCATGACATGGTACAAATTTATGGCCAAACACATCCTACACTTAGTCTAATACACACACACACACACAAGTAAATCTGATCCTGAGGAAATGCTATTGCAAAGCTTTTCCCTCCATACCTTTGAAACATGACTTGCAGCATTTAAATGAAGTACTTCACCTAACAGAGCTTAAAAACAGAGCAGAAATACCAAGAGGAAGAGGCCAGTTCTTCAGAGGTCAATTAACTTTTACGAGCTACACTGCCTTAAACTGGGCTAGAGAAAACCCTTCTCCTGTTGAGACAGTCAGTGCCAAGCTCTGTACACAGGTGGGATCATGAGGCACAAGGTTTGCTAGCTGGTCTCTTGCATGCAAACCTGTAGAAAGGAGTGTTTTGGGAATCGGTCATGCCAGATAGCTAACACACAGAAAAGGGCATCACATCTCATTTTTCCTGCTGGCTATGCCCTATATTAGCTCAGCTCAAGGCACCTTCACCTTCTTGGCTTCTCTTAGGTCAGTGGTGACTCATCTGTACTTTAATGGAGGTCTCTGAGGCTTAATTCATTATTTGAAAAGAGCTTTGAGACCATCACATGAAGGATGCTACAAAAGTGCAGAGGTTAAGTCTTGTAACTCTTACCCATATGCTATGTATGTGCCTTTGCGTATTTTTATAAAACCAAAATTTGCACCTGATCCTAGAGCAGGGAAGGAGCCACTTATTCCCTCTCCTCCTCACCCATGATGTATCCCCCCCTTGCTTCCTTGTGCATGAGGTTTCAAAAAAGGGGGTCCAACGTACCCAGCAATCGAATTTGCATGATTGCGCCGTGTAAAACGAAGAACATCCAGAGGGGCTGGGAACAGTCCGCACAGAGCTGTATGCCAATGCTGGCACCGTTGTGACTCAAGTGCAGCTCACCATCTGAATTCATCGTAAATCCCAGGATGTCTCCACTCTGGAGAGGTACCGCCACTCGGCAGATGGCCCAGAATTCCTTTCGGTCAACCAGAGACTCGGGGTTATAGGGGAGGTCACTGGGGCGCAAGGTGCTGGGGTCGCAGGACGTCACCCCGTAGGAGAGCGTCCCTGTGCGCACAGCGTTGGACTTGTTGATTTTGACGAAAATGGTTTCGTTGATCCGAAGGGGCCTGCTGGTGAAAACCAAAGTCCTCTCCTCCCGGGCGTGCTCCAGACGGGCCACAGTTTGGTCATCGAGGATTTTGACATGGGGTCCCCGGAGGTGGTGGAAGCGGAGGTCGATTTCCAGCTGGGAGGGGAGAAGGTGGGAGTGTTGGGAGTTGAGGGAGTTCTGTGGGATAGGACACGTGGTGGCCGTCACGTGGAAGGTCTCCTCCTGCAGGTTGAGGTCACACAGGCTGACTGAGAGACGCGTGTCCTCTGTCTCCCGCCGCAGCGAGGGCCGGCGGATGGCAGTGAAGGAGCGAGGCCGCAGGCAGTCAGGAGGGATGATTTCACTGTCTGTGGGGAGAAAGAAGACAAGAAAGGGGTCACTTTCTGAGAAAATGAAAATGTCCAGGAGTTTGCAAATCACTATGGGTTTGATTGATATGTTTAAAAGGGAAAATCAGAGACCTGCTGCTCTTAATAAGTTTTCCTCTTTGAAATATGGAAGCAGAGCATCAAAAAATGTATTTGCAATCAATTGCTGTTCTTTTACTTTCCCCACCAGCATCAACAGTTTCAGCTCCTGAGCAAGCAGACTTAAAATCAATGACAAGAATTGCTCAGGGGAAGCTCTCCTTGGAGAGGGGAAACAGAGGATAAATATCCGAAATACACCCTGAACATACCAATCAATATCTATACAGGCTCCAAGTTTTCATGCCCTCTTTATTGTCTACAGTAATTCTGACAGACCTATGAAATAAATATCTAACTACACACAGTTTTATTTAAAAGAAATTGCTATGTTCAGTTCCAAATTACTTATCCCCCTATGAAATTTAATGAATTTTTTCTGAATATAACTAATCATTAGTGTTCTGGTGCTCACTGCAAAGCAGTAGAGATATTAACTTTGCAGTGCACAATTTGGGAATATGCAGTTTTCTATAAATAAAATACAATTATTTATTATCTCCAAGCCAAATAATTAAAAATCAAATCCATGTATATATTACAAAGAAAGATGAAAAGACATTCAAATCCACCAATGGAAACAAAATCATACCTTATCTCTTTGTTACTCTCACCTGCTGCTTCAAAAACTAACCAATTTAATTCTTTTTCCAAGAGGAACATAATCACCTGTCTTTAATGCTGAAATTATTTACATTTAATACATCATCAGCTATACTGTTACCGTAGAAATTTTAAAGAACATACTATAAAAAAAAAGTTGTTAAAAAATTATAAAGTAAGCTGAGATAATGCAAAGATTTATTCTTATGTCCAACTTTCTGAACCCTGAGAAGGCTGTAGCATGAGGAGACTATTTATTGTGCAAAAATTGAGCATGTGGGTAACTCTCTGCAAATGTTGTAAGAAGTGTAGACTGTGCCTCTGTGGGAGCCATGTCTGAAGGCTGGTGTGGCTTTGAGCCCAGGTCCAAACAGCATGAGGTGGGACCACCACATACAACACAATCCCCCCCAGCTGGCACAAAACAACACACCAGGCCCAAGTGCCACAAACACACCACCAGGTGGAACCAGGCAGAGTCATTCCTAAGCCACGTGCTAAGCCCTCACAGTGGACACCTCTTCCAGCCTCATATCCTTGGGATTTTCTTTCACAACAACAAAAGAGCAGGACCTCGGGTATCTGAGGATTTTCCCAATGGGATGCACTCTCTCCCAGTACACCAGAGTAGTAGCTCTGTACTGGTATGACAAGGAATAATACCAGCTACTAAGTAACCAACAACTCCTGCAATATCTGAGGTCTGACTAACAGCCTTTCCTGTCCTCCTCTTCTGGGAGCCCTGACAAGAGCACACCCACACACAGTTTGGCTTCAGTAGAGCTCTTTGCTTTGCTTAAACTGGATTATTCCAGGCTCCTCTTTAAATAAACTGCTATTACAAGGGAAGCACAGTCTCAAAATAAAAATGGGATTTGTTTCTCATATTTGATTTTCTGCATACTGATATTTCAGCTTCTCTTCCCAGAGGTTAATTAAAGGAGGAATAAATAAAATCAGAAATTACCCCAAGTAATCTAGAAGTGGGTTGCATTAATGCTTCGTAATATATGGGCTAGCATTTGCATTGCAAGTGCTCCTGCTGGATAGCGTTAGACTTATTTTACCCTCCTTTGGCTGGAAACCTACATAGGAGAACAAATTAATACTGGCAGCTGATGACGATCCTTTTGTGAAGGTGAATGGGTAGAGACCTTTCTGAATAGGAACAGAAGGTCCTCTCTATTTTATTCCCTGTAACTATGCATGTGCAGCCTGGCTGACAACTGTGATGTGTGGGTAGCTTGCAGCCAGGGTTTTGAAACAGCTTGTTTTCCACCAGGATGCTTGCATTTCCCTTTGGCTGCTGGACAGAATATCTTTTTCCATCTGAAAAGAGGTTAAGAGAGATGGAGTTCTGCAGACAAGGCACATGGCAGTGACAGCAAACCAGGGTTACATATCAAACTGTATTATTTAAATCCCTAGGTAGCTCAGATGCATGACCACCTAAGGAATAAGACGTCTCAAGCATATAGGATTGACTGTGAGAATTCTTAGTTCATTGATGTTTGCAAATACCCATGGAGGAAAGGATTGCAGTTTACTGGCTTCTGAAGTGTGTTTGTGAAAATTTAGAGAGATGAGTCTCTAAGAGATGCTGGCCTGAATCACAAAATATCCAGCCAAAGGAAAACAGAAGTCCCACTGACTATAAATCACAACAAAAGTGGGATTCATCTTTTGGGGTGGTAGGTAGGTTGGAAGAGAAGTGGAATGCCATTTACCCAGAATAACTGATAACAGCCAAGGGCTATGAAACAACAATTCTGGTGAAATGTGGAACAAATGAGGTGACTTTGACCACTTTCTTTCAGCAGAAGATGCCCAGGAATGAGTTGTTTTCTTCCCCTAAAGCTTCAGTTGTCACTTTTTAAACCAAGCTATTCAGGCTGAATATAGACAAAGCTGTTCATGCTGGAGCAGCCCATAACACAGCCTTACTACTGCAGAACATTTACAAACAATCTTTAGTGCCTACAAAGGAGGGACTCCTTTGCTCAGGAACATTTATATTTGCAGAGACAAATCTGGGGCACACATCAAAAACATGGAATGACTTTATGTGATGAGACTGTAAGACACAAAATGGGTCCAATGGCCCACTACAGAGGGTCACCCTGCTTCAGCCCAAAGAATTTAGAAACCATCCATCCCTTCTTACTAAATGTTCAAGGTTATAAAGTTTCCTGTATGAGGCAGTTGGCAGTGTTTCTTCAGGAAAAGTCAATTGATAAGAGACCTCCTTGGGTGAGAATAGATGGACTTGTGAGTGAAGACCACAGCCACCAGAGCAAGCATTTAACCAAGTGGTTGGGATACCACCAGCAAGCTGGCCATGATCATGGCAGCTCATTGCAGGCTGGCTGCCCAGGTAGCTTTCCAGAGAGGCTTTGCTGATCTCTGCATCAGTGCAGTTACGATGTTATTTCTGGATTTAGAGACTTCAAGTTTCCGGTAGCAGTACAGACAGAGCCAAAGTGGAAAAGATTTCTACTAAATATAGATTTTTCTGCTCCTCAGCTGGAGAATCTGAGACACTGAAATTAAAGGATGCCTGTCTCCACAAATACCTTTGTATCTTTTTCTAGCTTTGTTTAAGAAAGAAAAGAAGGAGTAAATAATTTATCTAAGTAGAAGTGAAGGGTACCTGAGCAGTTCAGCCATCTTCTGTTCTCTTTAGAGAGGTTTATCTGCAAAATTTAGATTTTCAGCAAGTGATTCCTTACACAGACAATTAACTTGAAGTATCTTTCTCAGAGGCTTCAAAGCTTTCAATTTTTCTGCTCAGAGGGCATAAAAGAGCTTCCCACTTTGTGTAGGCTCAATGAGACTGCAGTATCACTTCAAAAAAAGCATTTACAAGGAGCTGATGAGTAGACAGATGCAGTTGTAATCACTGCACTCAGATCAGAAGTATTTCATTACCACCTTTCTTCTGAACCACTGCCAAACGTTGTCTTCTTAATCTATTTCCTTAAGCATATTAATATGTAGACATATTTATTACAGAGAACAAATACATGCACATTGAATACAGCTACATGCCCATCCAAACACAAAAGCATTTCTAACCACCAGCATGCACAGATCATCTCAGCCCCACACCAGCCTGAAGGGGATGTGTTGCTGTCAAGACTGTCAAATCATCATTTCCTTCCTCTTTTTCAGTACTGTCTGTCACTGCCTAAAGGCCTGATTTTCCAAGGTCATGAGCAGCCAGTATTCATAAACCTGTAAAGGATCTGAGAAAGCAAAGCAAACTCAGCATGGCTGCACATGCTGGAAACTCAGACAGTCCACTGTTTAACTGCAAGCTCTAGGGACACAGATCTCCTCTTGATCAGTTTCAATCCTACAGCCTCATATGAATTATAATTCTTCAGAGTATGAGGTCTGCAACCAGTCTTTAGAAGGAGCTACGGAACACCTAGTATAAATAAACCAATCTTGAGAGTTACTACTACAAAAAAAAACTTTGGGGAATCAGATGGAGAACCTAAGAATATATCCCATTTCTAATGATCCTCCCTCTCAGAAGAAAGAAATGCTGAGAAGTCAAGGAACAATCTGGAGAACATTTATTTCTCAGCTATTAAGCAAAGAGTAAAAAATTGTTAAGACCAGAAATTTGCTAGTATGCTGCCTCCCTTCCCTTGCTTATGTTTCTCTTTCTTTCTGTTCTTTGCTTTACTTCTTCACAAGGGCAATTTTCTTTTCTTATTCCATCACTTCGCTGGGTAATAGTATTTCCAGTGAGTACTGGTGTGCTCATGGTATGATTTCTGTGACCTCAGAGGTGCTAAGCTACCAAGAGACATTGAAGTCAGTGGCCTCTACAATAATATTCCATGTAAACGTGCAACTGCAAAAAGATGTATACTGTATTATTCCCACCACACTGGAGGGACTCCATTCCCACTCAGGAATGCAGATGAAGGCTGCTTTTCCCACTGTCAACACTACCTGTCACAAGGGGCTACACAGGGAGGACAGCTGGCCTTCCAACACCTGTGATCCTGCACTAGCTCCTCCATGGTCTACAGCAGAATTATGTACCAGGCAGTCTATCTGGAAAGACTTCGACATTGCAGGGAGAGGTGTTTGAAATATGAGGCAGATGCATCACGCTGTAAAATAACATCGCACTCAAAAGGCAATTGGGAAAAGCAATCAGTCATAAAACAAGAAATAAACCTGTGCTTCTGGAAACCTTCTGTCACTCACAGCCTCATACTCCCCATCATGTGAGTGCAGGTATTAATCCCAGCTCAGCTGCCTGTCTTGTGAACTTTGTCCATGTCGTGCTGTGGCAATCTTTGTTCCCTTGCAGACCTGGTCCTAGTGAGCTGATGTTACTGCTAGGGAACTGCCACACTTCAGTGTAGAAGTGGCCAGAACAATTTCTTTATGTTGTTTACAGCTCAACCTGTCATGTACTTTAAGGTGACTGAGGACTGAAAATACGGTAAAATGGAAACAACTTATATTCTCATCGATCCCTCCTAAAATAAGGATGAAGATCACTGTGACTGGTGGCAAGGTGTAATACCTGTTCTCAAACACCTTTGGTTGCCAGCTTGCCCAATGTGTGTACGGCACCCAGTCCACAGCATCAGCTCCAATGGAAAGAAGAAAAGCAGCTGTGACTGGGTCTGGGATCAGAAGGACTATCGTGTAGCCCTGGGTTCAAAATCCAGCCAAATTAATTGGTGACTGGAAGCAGATCTTCATGCAGCCTGCAGTACTCATGGCGTAAAGATGTCCTATCACTGTGAGATACTCTGCTCTAGGCTCTCTCAGTCTCTGTCATATGTATCTTAACTGCTTTATCTTACCAGAAAGGACCTATGCAAACAAGAGAGTGAAAATTGTCCTTACTTAAAATAAACAAAGGAGAAAAACTGAGAAGTGAAGAATGCTGAGGCTCCCACTCATAGTTATTAAGAGGTAAAACTGCTCTCACAGACCATGTACAAAGTGCTTTTCCTTGCTGGCCATGTGTCTGAGCAGATACTTGTAAAACTATTTGTTTTTCTGCGAACTCATACTCTCCATGTGAGGTCTGGAGAGGAGACTGGGATCTGCCACGCTCAGCATAATGCTGCAGAGACCCACGCTCCCAGCCAGATCCTTCTGCTCTGATGCTGCACACAGGTTCTCCCCTTACTGCTTGTTACTGTTAAATCATGAATTTATATGACCCGAGACCACTCCATTGTGTTTGTTTCTCATAAACCATCAGGCGCCAGAATGCAGCTTCTCGGACCATACAATGAAGCCACTTTCAGAGCATTATTGTAGCATGTGGGAGGCAAATGTTTAAAATCCCTCAAAGGAATGATTCAGACTAAAAACCTTCTTTTCCATATACTTAGGAATTCACTTCTACAAAGTACATTTCCCTTTATGAACAACTGAGAAATCAAACTGTCTGAGTGACTGCCTTAGATCAACCATTCCTTCTTGAAAACAGCCACATCAAATCAAGGACATCAGTTAATACTTACTTATACAATACCTTCCTATGTGCAAGTCGCTATTTCATTGACAGTATAAATATCCTATTTCAAATGAAGCTGCTCCCTTCTGCTCTCACTGCTCTGGCTCCTCTCTTTGCAAAACTACAGCCAACAGACAGTGCCACTTGTACCAGCTATTTATGTAGGATGCCAGGCTGCTCTCTAAGAGACAAATATGAAAGTAAAACCTGCTTTGGGGCAAATTACGTCTGAGATGACATCTCAGCTGTCAGGCTCTGGAGCAGAAGACACTCCTCACCATGTAAACACAGAGGATAAGGTGAACGGGAGGCAGGAAGAATTAATGTTCATATTTTACAATGGAAACTGTGGGATGGATTGAGTTGTCCAAGGGGATAGAGGCTCCTCTGTCAGAGCTCTTAAGTGAAACCTCTAGAGATTTAGCTCAGTGCACAACAAAACCACCTCATTTTCCATGGTACACCCTCTCATTTCCTAATTCTTCATCACTGCATTATTTTCTACCTGCTGTTTCTCTGCTTTCATGTGCAGATTGATCTTCTCACCTCAAAACGCAACCTACTCATGACTCCTCATCCATTATGGATCCCAATGGTCAGCTTGGAAACTACTATTCAGAAATTTCTCCTTCCCTAACACATCAATTTGGTATCACCGCATGGTCAACAGAGGGCAAGCATGCATTTCACGTGCACTGACATGCTGAAAGCAGGAGTTAATTGCTACATGTAAATTTTGGCTTCATGCTCACTGCGACCTGGAAGGCAAGCTAACTGGTATTTCATAATTGCCATTTTCATTGCAGGAATGGCAGATATTTTAATCAACTGAATCCATTTGTTTGCCTGTGACCAACACAGTCCGAATTAGCTTTTGAGATGCTCAGATGTTTTTGCAATATTGCTGGAAGCATTTGAAAGAATTTCTACAACAACCAGGGTGCAGAAGTCAAAGCTCAAGCCAATGGTTACAAAGAGCCCAAAGTTCATCTGTGGGAGAAATAATTCATATTTACACTAAAAATTGTCACCAGATTTTAAAGCTGGGTTACAAAAGAAAGCAGACCATTGACTCTGTGGAACCAATTGCTAGGCTACAAACATCTGCCTCTTTAACAGAAGTAAATGGAAATCAATAGTGCTTAAGTTCATCTCCCTGTACTCATTTTTGCTTTGTGTTTGCATTTGCTTGGATAAAAATCAGGGGTTTTTTTTGGTTTTTTTTTTTTTTTTTTACAGGCATTTGGGGAGAGAAGAGCACTACAACTATTTGGTTTGCATGATTCAGTTTTGGAGAGGTGATAAAAAATGGGATGGAAGACAATAAACCCAGTCTTTTAGCTGTTACCAACTGCTAGGTGTTTGATAAATTTATCATGCAAATCTGTTGGCTTCCTGTGACCCTTTAGCATCAAATCATGCTTGAAGGGAATGGTGTCCTGCCAGGTGAAGCTCAGGAAACCCTTGGGATCTGTTCAGAGCACTTTTCTAAGAATATAAATATGTTCCCTTGGTTTACTGTGATTATCAACAATTTCTTGTCATGGATAGTCAATTCTGTACAATAGTACAGATAAAATATCATAGCAAAACAAATCAGAAACAAACAAACAAATCTAGATTCTTAAAGGATGTGATGTCATGAACTGCCAATTTCCAAGCTGAAATATTCAGAAAGAAGAAATACAAACCCCTGAGCTTTAGAGAATTGCAGCTGTTTTTAAGCCAGAGTGAGCAATTGTAGTTCCCAGGCCAGCTTAGTAATTGAATTGATCATCTGCATACTCTTCAATAAAATCTAAGCAAAGAAAGCATACAGCCTAACACAGGAACTGATGAATTTTAGTTTTGGGGCATGTATTATCTAATGAAGTGCTCTGAACCAGTCCGGTTTATAACAAACATTCATACATTCTGCCTAACATCTGTAAGCATGTCAAATTGATTTGCACATGTGAAATGGCACAAAGAGCATAACTAGCCTCATAAAATTGAAATGAATTACTGTTCTCCTTAGTAAATATGAATGCTCTGAAAGAGTCTGACAGTAGATTATGAAGAACAAACTTCCATATGCGTGTTACAGTTATGCATTTGTTTTCTTTTCCACAAAAGCTGACGCTCAGAGAGTCTTCAGAGTGCTGGCAACATCTGTGTTACAAATACCATATTTTAGGTTTTGTTCAGGGAGATTTTTCATTCAGGGTAAACTCATCATCCCCAGCCAGCAGTTTTGAAAACTGACAGTCATCGTTCAACCTGAAGATGTGCTTATTCACTGCCATCTCTGGATATTGGCACCTCCTTATCTGATTCCCTTTGTTGCATTCATGGGTTTTCTAACTCCCCATAAAGTCACAGAAATACGGTTTGAGCAGAAACCACATGCCTTGGGTTTTGTGGAGACAATCTAATCCCTTTTATTCACTCCTTAATCTATCTCCTACTCATACATAGGAAGTTTCTGAATTTACTCTCACACTAATCAATGATTTTCATCTCCATTGGCCTAGGCCTCCTAGATTCCATGATGAATTATATTATCACTCTTGAAAACCACAGCAAAATAATTATCACTTATTATGGTATCAGTACATTATCAGTCCTGCCTCTCTCTGCACCCCACCTTTTCTTTACATTTCATTTTATGCTTTCTACAGCTTTCTCTAATTACTCATTTTAATTACCTGTACAAGACCTAATTCTCCCAGGAGACTGTCAATTGTCACTTTATCTGATGTTTCCTAATCTCTAAGATGTAAATTTCTCTGTAGAAAAGTTTTATTTATTTTTTTTTCCTTCTTCATGGGAAATTAGGGCAATAATTGCAACTCCTAATTGTCTAATAACTTTATAGAGCTGTCTTCTCATACCCAGTGACTCCATTGCCTACTCCTGACACTATCATCCCTTTTACCCTCCTTTTTCCCTAGGAATATTGATCCTCTTACCTCACCTATTCAGGTAAGACAGTAGTTCACCATCACATGCAGTGCTAACCCCACAACTTTACCTTCACATGCTCTGTTGCAGATTGCTATAGGCCCTCCACAACCCTATTTCCAATCCTTTTAACGTTACCATGCAAACGTTTCCATGGCATCTCAGTGCTCACAGACAATTTCCAAGCTACATCAGACACATTCCTTCACCCCCTGAATCATATGACAGCAATTTTCTTCAAAACAAGCACCTTATTCCTTCTTCCCATCTATCATCCTCCCTCCCGTGGTATTCATGTATCCTGCATTTCAAGATCACAGAATCACAGAATATTCTCAGTTGGAAGGGACTCATAAGGATTATTGAGTCCAACTCTTAAGTGAATGGTCCATATGGGGAATTTTATCCTTTTTCACTTGCTTTCATTTACTCCTGTGTTTTCATGCATGCATGGATATGATGACTCCTTTCTCAACTTCTCCCCACATTTCCCAGTGAAAGTCTCCAGCCATCACTGACAGTGGCTGAGGGAGAATTCAACCCACCAACAACCACCTTGTATTTTCCAAGGTCTCCTCAAGGGCCAGCATTTTACCCAACACCACTGCTTATTGGACTGATTTAATGCCACTGGGGGAAGACTTAATTTCTTAAGAATTCCAGAAACACTGCTGGTGATCACCTTCCTGGGCTCACTGCAAACCTGTTTGGTTTAGCAGAGCTGCCCAGAAGCACTGCTAAATCATAAACTGCTTGGACATCACAAGGATTTTGCTGCCCCACAGCTACCTCACTAACCAGAGCTAAAAGCACATTTTCTAGTGAAGATACAACCTGTGAAATCCAGTGGTAAGACAACATTTCAGTCAAATGCCTGAAGAAAAAATAAATTATGAAGACAGAGTATTTCAGGCTAACCTGAAACAAACTATTCAGTTTATCTTACTTCCTTTTTTAAAGCAAATGAATACTGGACGAAGAAATTCTCCAGGTGATTTCTGGGGCTTGTTTGGAAATCACTGTTGACAGTGATTTTTCAAGATTAAAATGCTATTTCAAGACTCAACATTGAAATATAGAATTATGAAAACAGTGAAAGAAAACAGCTTAAGTTTGTCAAAAGCGTTTCAATTTTTCAACCATGACTAAGTTCACAGATCATCTCTCCTTCTCCAAGCTGGTTCCTCACCTAAAGATCCAACAACTAGATTTCTGAAAGAATGCAGATAATGCTATTTGTCCAGAATATTTTCTTTAACTCCTTTTAACCTCTCTTTCTTGGAGAATTTCCACCCCACAATCCAGCATGAAGAAGCTCTCGAAAAATTTATTTTCCACACATACAAAATGACAGTACAGCCATTACACCCCATCCACCCCACTCCTATTCCAGAGCTGGTGCAGTCTGCAGGATGCACTCTCACAGTTATGCATGGAAGCAGTAAATCAAGGCTCTGTTTGATGATTGAGCTCGTTTTAAAATAGCACAATTATTGCTGTCTGCACCAATTCAGGAAAGTTCTGTACATGTTTAGGTATGTTCCATATCATGACAGCATTTAAATATTAATTTCATCTAAAAAAGTATTTATATCCCACTGAAGGCAATGGGATGTACACATAAGCATATCAGTAGTCCCAAATCCAGGGCACAGGGTAAGGTTTAAAAACTACATTCAACATAACAAAAAAATACATTCCAATCACAAAAAAAACACTACTTTCCATCTGTCCCAGTGGAATGAACAGCAAAGATTTCCTGAAACTAACCCTAGATCATCCACTCTAGCTGTCATTGCTAGGCAAAACCAAGAGGGAACCAGAGAGAGAGTCAATGCTCACTTCCACCAAGGCATTGGAATGGCCTGCCCAGAGAGGTGGTGGATTCACCGTCCCTGGAGGTGTTTAAGATGAGGCTGGATGTGGC
>JAWWLV010000180.1:23399088-23507256 GCA_035041135.1 Platyrinchus mystaceus | reverse complement strand
TTGGATCAAGGGTTGGACTTGATGATCTCGGAGGTCTCTTCCAACCCAGTTAATTCTATGATTCTATGATTCTATAAGGCACATAAACTGAAAAAATCTTCTTGTCAATGAATTCTTCATATATTTTGTCATGGCAAATGCCCATTAGGCTTATGATTTCTTTGTGAATTATTCTGATACCCTGATGTAAAAGAACTAAAGAGCTGAATCTTGCCACCAGAGCTTCAGCCGACTCCTTAACAAGCAAAAGACAAATTTCACTCTCACCTCCCTCAAGGAAAAGCTTTAACACCTTGTCTATCACTAAAGCTAACCTGAATGAACAGATCACAGGATGTGGTCTCAGATGGTTTAGACAGAAAGACAAGAGGCTCTTCTGAAGCTACAGATTGAGAGAATCATCCAGAGGATCACATTCACTGCCAGTCAGGGCACTGCAACTTGCTGAAGCCACAGGATTCACATGGAGAAAAAGGTCCAGCATATACTGTTGGATGCTAACTGCAGCTGCAGCCCGTGTAGCCAAACATTCCTCAACCCCATGAAGAAGGGCACCTGAGCCATTGGTTCCCAAAGTCTTCTGCTCTCCCCACATCCTATCTTTCCATAGGACTGCTTTTCTTCCTCTTCCTCCCCATCTTTCTCCCTCTTCCTCCTCATCTTTCTCCCTTCCCCACCTGACATTCTAGTCACAAACAAACTTGGTCCTGCCAGGATCCCAGGGATGAGACAGAGGATGGTCTTTCAGGGAAACTGGATCCTAAAAATGGGACACAGCCACTGTGGTGGACAAAGCTGGACTGTCTGAAGGCACCCAGGCACTGACTTCAGGCAATGACCACCTCACGGCTTCCCCAGCAGAGACACTGCACCACTAAAACACCAGCTGTAAGCCATGGCACTGCAGAGATGCCTGACTTTGCAACTGCATTGCACTATTACTGGTTCTTGAGAGCTTTTGAGGAGGGGTCAGGAGGCACCTAAAAATGCAGCGAGTTTTTTGGCTCTCTTCACTTTATGCAGGGTGACTTTCCTTTTCTTCGACGTCTCATTAAACTCACAGGACAGGTGTCTGTCACTCCTCAGCAGCTTCCTTGTGCCACCTAATGCCTTGTTGTAGCATCAGTGCGTTTTCACTAGGTTTTAACATTGTAACTTATGCCAGAGGTTGCTTTATCTCTTCCTTACCTGATGGTAATATCTTGGTTTTGCACTAGTTTGGCTAGAAACAGGTACTGGTGTTCGTACATCCACTTGTCCAGTTTCAATCTGTTAACCAATCCGGTAACCAATACAGGGGTGACTCTCCTAAACTCAAGGATTTCTCATTCGATTAACAGATGTATCTCTCTTCAGCTTCTGCCTCCTTCAGCATCGAAGTTTAAAGCAATATTTGGTGAGAATGTTATTGTAAACCTTTCTACATCTTCTCTGAACTGTTGTAGGGAACTATCAAACCCTGCTACACAGTAATAGAAATTGTAGCTTACATCAACTGAAATGTCATCACCAGCACCAGTCCTGCTCAAAGGAGTGTGGGACTGATCCCAGGTCTGTCTGGGACCTGGTTATTAGAGCAAAAAGGCTCCTCTCCACCCCGTGCTCACTACAATCCCACTGTTCCTGGTACTGTAACAGCTGTGACTTTAAAAATGTCTTTGTTTCCAAGCACAGATGTAGTCCTGTGATCAGAGCCAAAGCCTGGATAATTCACAACAGCATTCATTCCTACCCACCACAGGATGGTACTGGGAAGGCACACAGCTAAACTCCTTACACTTCTGAAAGCTAGATGAGCAGAAAAAGGACAGGATGTACTCAAATTATCCTCAAATTTAAAACAGAGAAGAAAGGGTTACTACTGGCTGTATTTCTGTTCTATAGCTCTTTTTCATTAAGTAAGCAAGGGGAGGGGGGGGGTAGGGGGAAGAAAAAGTCCCAGAGAGGCACGCAAATGAGTTATGCTCAGGAAGAAGTCGATGGATACGTGCAGAAAGGGCCCCACAAAGCTGTGCACACTCTGCTCCAGCCTGGGCAAAGCCATGTCACCTGCCCCTTTACTCTGTGTCCATAGAAGACACAAAGTACCCAGACAGTGGTTGCCATAGCCACCCCTTTACGTTCCAGGGTCAAGTTTCCCTCTACACAGAAAGATTATTTATAAGGTGGCTTAGGTGTGCCTTGCGGCGGACAGTTAAAAATGGGAAGTCCCACCCCAGGGGAGCTTATGGCCCAAATTAGACATAACAAAGTAAGAAGGTACAATAAACACAGGGAAGAGAGTCAGGGTAAGATGGTGAGATGCTGCATATATGCTCTGTCAGCTCTTTTATTCTTCCTATTAAACCCTGCCAGGGCTCTGCATCCCTGAGCATTTTTTGAAATGTCCTGCTGGTCTGTTAACACTGCAGCCACTTGGGAATGTCACAGCCCTGGCTGGGACAGATTCCATAGCCTCCATAGCCAAGATGAAACCTCTGCCCAGGAGCTAACAGCCCTCTTGAGGACTTGCCAAGCCCATGATCCCTCCTGGTCAAGTATCCCTCCCTCCACTAGGTCATGGGGTTGCACTGGCAGGTCCTGCTCCACACTGCCATGCTGCCAACAATGGGCTGCTCTTGGCAGTCCAACAATTTCCAACAGGGCCCGGCACCTAGTGGGAAATGGGGACAGCATTTAGTCTCTGAACTGGCATGGAGAAATTATGGGGCTCATCCAGACTGCTGAAGTAGGCATGAGTTTGTCCTGAGAGCAACAGAACTTAATAGCAAACTCCGTTATGCAGTTGTGCAGACTCCGAGTTATTGCAGCCTTCTCCCTACACTCAAAATACCACAGTCTGTGTTTGCTAGCTTGTTGACAGCCAGTGCAGTGCATCCTGAAATACTGTATCCCACTGGGGAGACGTGAGGGTCACCCTCCCATGCTGCTGGCTCTGCCCCCTGGCTCTGCCACATCAGCTCTGCCTCGCTGGCTGCCTCACATCTGAAAAAAGTGCCCACAGCAGAAAAACTGCCCAGTCTGCACAGAAGTGAACAGAGACTGCCACCATGGCACAAATCTGCAGGAATGGTGACAAATGACAACTTTGCTATCCACTGCATTTCACTAATTCATCCTGCCAGAAGCGTTTCACTCAGGTCTGTCGAAGCCGCTGCAGTCGCACATCCTCTCACAGACTCAGGAGATGGCTCAGGCAATTCTTTCCCAAGTGAGTTTTGCAGTACTTTGAAAATTCATATTTACGATCAACATGAAGCAAACAACATTTAGTAAGGAAAAAAATAACAGGTTTGTTGCTGGGTTCATTTTTACATCTACAATAAACAAAATATCTGTGGGGTTAGCAGAGTTTTTAACCACAGGTGAAGCTGCTGCAGAGCTAAAGGTGCTGGTTCAGTGCTACACGGCAGCTTCACTTGGGGCCCAGAAAGTGGCAGCACCTATGGATGCAAGTCAGAGGGACAGCATGGCTTGTGTACCTGCTTCACACTGCCCACTGCTACAGGAACCCTGCAAGAAGCTCACTAAAGGCTGCTAATTAGAAGGCATCATCCTTCAGCTCTCTCCACAGTAGGACAGTCACCTCCACACTCATGTCATCCTGTCAGTAGTTGCCCAGGCCCCAGAGCCCAGTTCTAGGACCTGAGTCCCAGCTCTGGGTGTCAGGGTAGTCCTTTCTAGAGGCACCAGTGCTGTGACAGGGTTCATGGTCCATTTGAAATTAGCCATCCCAAAGAAACCTCCAGAGTCTACTTTTTCCACCTCTCTGCCCTCTGGGAAACCCTCTTCGCCCCAGAAATTTGACATTTCTTAATCTTGGCTTATTTTCCAGGTCAGCAGCCTTGTTCCCCAGCACTCCCAGCCATTCAGCAAAGGCGTGTCAAATGCTGTCACTGTCTCTGTGCCTTCACCATCCTGCTGAGCATGCCTGCTCCATGGGGGGCTGGAGGCAGAGCCGTGGGAGCCAGCTCCTTCCACAACAGCTACACATGCACTTGGAGTATGCTCTGCTGCTGTGGTACCTGCCAAACCACCTCAAAGCCATCACCAGCACACATATTGCTGGCACCAGAAACTGGAAGGAGGGGAACGATTCAAGGGACAGACACCAGCAAGAGAAGCATGGCCAGGATTAACCACTGAGACCTGCAGGCTCCACCTGTTTACCTCCCTGCCATCTCGGTGCCATGCCTGTGGCCATTCATTGCCTGCCTGTCTGCACTGCACAGCCACCTCTGCTTGGCTGGAGCTTGCAGCCCCCACAGCACCATCAAGGAAAAGGATCAGGATGGGGCCATACAACACATCCTGCAAAAATTGACACTGCTGCAATGAGAGTACCCAAACCTCAACCTGCTGGGTCAGGGGCAGGGCTGCCCTGAGATTGACTGCTATCTTAAAACTGCAAAAATAGTTCTGTTGCCCTAAATTAACTATAGTTAACACTGGCACTATTAGCCCAGGCAAACCTTGTAGTGTCAAGCTCCCTAACTCTGCCCTGCTGTAGACCAAGGGCACTCTCCTGCCCCTAAAACAAGATGCTTCTTCGTGGACATCTTGGATAATTAAAAAAGGGTCACTTTTTCCCAAAATAGAACAAGGCACATGTGAGCACATGTGCCTAAGCACTTCCCATTATCAAATTTCATTTCAACCCTAGACTGAAAGCTCAGCTTAGGCTGCAATTTAAAGCAAGGACCATTTCTGTCTTCCAGCAGCTCAGCAGCATCATCAGTTTTCCCCATGCACATGCAAGTGTAAATGCTCATAACTATTCAGCTGGTTCTGTGGTTTTACATTGAAAATATGTTGCTATGGAGAACGCAGCACGGGAACGTGCAGTCACCACAAGGCACCATGACACAAGCAGCCCACAGCTTCTGCTGATATTTTCAGGCTCTCCGCTGCCATCCACACAAAGGCTGAAAATAGACTTAAAGCTCAAATGAAGCATCTGTAATACTTCATTTCTGCCCGTCCCTCCCCAAGGCACTGAGACTTTTCACAAAAATCCTACCAAGCATCCCACATACGCTCTGACGTCACCTTGCTGATTTCTAATTCCTCGCTGAACACATGCCTTGAAAAGGAAATTCCCTCCAGCCCCATTTTCATTGTGTGTCCTATGTCTGGGAAGCAGGTTTCCCTCTAGAGCCGCCCTTCTGCCAGTATCCAGAGATGCTGCTCAGTCCTTATTACATTTCAGGCACAACATAAAGCAAATCCCTCATGATGCTCCACCTTGCTGCTCTGCTGACTGGGAAGGATTTGATTTCTGTCATTTAAAGCTGACCTTGGCAAAGGTCATTCAGCAGCAGCAAACTGATCTGCAAATACCTATTCAGTGCAGGGGAAACTTGCCTGTGCCATTTAAACCCCAGCCCTCACACTCTTCAGAAAGGGTCCTGAAAGATGCCAAGCATTTCCTGATCTCACTGACTTGACACGACCTGGGAGAGCTCAGCCAAGGCAATGCAGACTTGAGCCCACAGCACTGTGACTGAAGAATCCCTTTAGGGTTTTTCTTTCCTATGTATTTTTAAAATATCTGAAATACTGCTTGTTTTCTTTCTCATATGCTGGAGGAATTGATAAATCCTCAACTGCACTATAAACATGCAGCCATCAGCCCTTGATTTCCAAAAATGTGTTTGTATTAAGCTATGAAATTATTTACAGTGGTCATAAACATCCTCCCAGCATCTGGCAGCTGGGATAGGGCCTTGGAACTCACTAATTTACTTACATTGTAAACCACTTTCTAATAAATAAATAAGCTCTTAATATCTCACCCACAAGAAGAGGCACATTGCGTACAATACTATATTTAGGGGTCCTTTGAAGGTCAAGGACTCAGCAGCTGACTTTCTACGAGGACCTTTCTTTGGTGACTGTATATTTATGCCCAAATTAATTGTCAGCTAAATGTCTTTATTTTGAAATTGGTTTAAAATTCTCACATTGCTCTGAATGTTGGAGAAGCAGTTGCTTGTTTCTTATTTTGCCTGAACCAGGGTCAGATTCTGATCTAAGGGGCCCAAAGGGGCACTTAAAAATCCAAGTAAATGCTTGCTGATTCTTTAGTAGTGACCTTCCACAGAGGGCCTATTGAGCCTCCAAGGCTGGTTCCTGGGGTGGTGATGCTCTCTAGGCCAGGAGGATGCCCAATGCTAGAGCCCACGAAGAAAGGAGGTTTTGTAGCATTGCAAAGAGGTGCAAAATGCTGTGCTGAGCTAACACTGCATTTGGGTTTCACTGCAGAGGCGCAGTCAGGACATCCTCCCTCCTGGCTCAGCATCCACAGCTCTGCCACTGCCTGCCAGGTGATATAGAGGTGGGAGAAGGGAAAGCAAGTATCCCACACATCCCATTGGTTCCTGCACAAAGGAAAAGCCATGTTAGGGCCCATACTGGCTGCAGAGAGTATTTGAACTGATGGAAATATGATTTTCAATGACTATGAAATCCACCGCTGTGCCCTTGAGGACAAAGGAGGGTGAGTGGTTCAAAGCAATCCTGGATTGAAAACAATATTGTCAGATCAAGCTTGTTCCAAAATTTGTGTTTTGCAGAGAATAGTAACAGCCTTTCACAAAATTTAAGCTAAACAGGGACTGTTTTCACAGACTGCTTCACTTAAATAAAAATCAAAATCAAAATCAAACTCTCCCCTAATTTCAACCAGTGCTGGTTAAATGAAAAAGTTAATTGGTAAACATGAGGAAAAAAAAATGTCTCATTCTATCTCCCTGCCCCAGACATGGAAGAGAAGAAAGAATGAATCAACTATTAAAATCGGTCATGTTTTAATCACATGAGGTTGTACTCACAGACAGCTAGAGATTTGAATGAAGACTTTTAAAACAGGAACCCCAGTGTAACCAGGTCCTACTGTATCACCAGGGCTCTGTGGATAAACTTCATGTGAGGGTCTAGTTACTCGATTTATCCACCTTTGCAGAGGGCTTCAGAGATCTCTGACTAACTGAAGAGCAGACGAGGCCCCTCTCCTCTCTCCCCTGCAGCCCCCATCTGCTCTATTGGAAAGGATGAAGCTGCACCAAGACAAAAATGGACCATGCAGAGCTCCCCACTGTGTGTGCCATGGGCCCTTGGCAGCCCCCTGGGGTGCTCTGAAGAAGCTGTTCCTGAGCAGTCATGACAGGCCCTTCCACCCAGGGGTGAAAGGAGCAGGTCATGAGGATGCTGGTCGCAACCTCAGTGGGCCATAAAGACATAACCAGAATACAAAATTGCTTCTCCTGATGCTACCCCAGTTCCTGTGAGTTGTCTCCCATGTATGTCCCCCTGCTCATTCAGTGTAGAAGCTCTGCAGAAATTCTCAAACACAGTGAGCCACACCTAGCTACATTTTTTTATAGATAATAATTTCCAGGCAGTAATAGACTATTTCAGTAAAACTAAGCAGAATCCACTATTTTCTTAAGAAAGATAAACAAAAGGCAAATGCAATGGGATTGCTGCTGTGATTTTACATAACCTTATCACAATAGCTGAAGTAGCCCAGACTGCTTATTGCTGATCCAATAGAGCTCAGGGGACATGGAATGAAAGCACTGCTCTGTGCAATCAGAGGCAACGGCCTGTTCAATACTGTTGTAACACTGCTTCCTTCACCCCAACAGGAACTTAGCCCTACAGTTTTGAAACTATGCATGGACAGCATGAATAAATCTCATCACCGAAGGCTTCCTGACATTCCTGCTGAATATCCAGTCCTATTAGTCAGTGTCAGGCCCTGGGCAACATGAAAAACTGCAGAAATCCATCCTGGCTGTCACTGGAAATCAAAGGTCAATCTCAAAAACTGAGAGACTCCTTCCAGCCTTGGAAGGCATTCACATTTCAAGATTACAAAGTGCAATTGTCGAAGCTCTGCACGTTCATGTGAAACAGGAAGGAAAAATAAGATCCTGGACAATAGGACCTTGGTGGAGTGCTGGAGGAATCAGGCTTTTCCCAGGAAGCCATTTGCCAAAATGTTAAAATAGAAGCTATTTACACAATAGATTGGAAGAAGTTAACAGCCAAAAACATGTTAGACAGCAGGATTTCAGATCACAAACACTGGGCAGGTTGTCTCACGAGGGTGCTCTAAAAAAATGTATATATTTTCCAAACTAAGCAAAAAAGTATTTTCTGTAATGGCCCTTTTGGTGGGGTTTCTACCTCTGCTTTTTGCTCTTCAGGTTTCCTGCACTCCATACCCACAACCCCCTGCCTTTGTCTCATCCCATTCTCCAGTCTCTCACTCCTCCTGATCCCACTCCTGTCCAAAGCTTCCCTCCCACTACTCTCCCACCACATCTACAGTCATCAACTGCACCACGTGAACAGGCTGTGATTTAGTTGTGCTTGAGAATAACAGGCAGAAAGTCAGGCTTCCTAGTTTCTATTCCCATCCCTCATCCTCCCTGAAGAGCCTTTAGGAGGTCATTTAATTTCTATGATCTGTGACCCGAGTTCTCCTCCTGAAAGCAGCTTGTGATGCCCTGAATGCCCCCAGGTGTCTGCAGGGAGTGAGTTCCCAGAGCCCTCGGTGACAGATCCCACGCTTGCATCGTTAAATGTTGAAACATTTTAGGTGTTAAAAAAGACCCTTTTAAGCATTTCTCTGGGGAGCAGTTGGCCAGCAGCTGACCTTCTCCTGGAAATCTATGTAAGTGGGAAACACAGCCTATGAAACTTTAAATAAATCTATTGTAGTCTGTGTAGTAACCAATGGCACTCACTTACAATCCACCCTGTCCTTGCTGTTTCCACAGCCTTCCTGTTGCTGAGCATGAAGTGCTTTGAGCATACCTGTGAGCCTTCCCAGGGCAGCAGGGGACTCTAATCCCTACTTCTGGAGGAAATGCTGGGATGAACTCTCCATCTCCAGCCAGCTCTCTGCTTTGAAGTTTCCACAATAGCCAAATCTGTCATTACCATCCAGTGTCTAAGTAAAATAATTAGACTTCATTTCTGATGACTTCAGATCCTCAAGACCTGAGTTTCAGCTGTCAGCAAAGGTATCTCCTGGCTCCTCAAATAGAAACATAAAGCAATGGCTTAAACACACTGCTGCTCAGGGAAGATGAGGCTGACAGTTAGAGAAGGCATAGCATTTAAGTGCTTCTTCATTAAGGGTATCTGTCACCCTATACTGCAACACTGCAAATGTGCTTCCCAACATGAGGCTCTACCTGAATGCTTTCCTGGTAGATCATTTAGCAATAGGTGATGGACTTCATGCTGGCAGGCAGGTGCTTACCCACATTAAAAATAAACTAAGTAGCTATGATCTACAAAACTCTAAGATGCCTAAAATTCAACCACATCACGTCCTGCTCTGATTCTTACACCCTGCACTGCATGTGTTCAACTGAAAAGGTTTCATCATGTGCCTGAGGGTGAGCAGGGTAAAGAGAGAACATAGTACGTAAGATGTTTGTCTTCACACTTGCTGCAAGAGTCACCCAGGTGGGAAGAGCCTGAATATTTCCGTTTGGCTCCAGCTCTGTTGAGGTTCTCCTGGCAATGCTGGGTATCTCCCCTCCTGGGGAGGTGGGGAGAGGAAGGAAAGAACAACAAGAGCATGCCAGTGCGTGTCCAAAGGGAGGAATCAAGAGGTCTTTAAGTGTTCAAGAGACTTGCCACACTTCCCCCTACAGAGAAGTTGCATCTTGTGCTTGTTGCGCAACACAGGAAAGCACAAGAAAACAGTCCCAAGACTACAGAAATAAATTCCCCTCTTCTCCTTTATTCAGATCCCCAAAGTATTGTGAATACATAACCTATAAGAGCTAAACTTCCTTCATGGTTTTACTTCACTTTCAACATGGGTAATCCTCTGTTTTTCAAGGAAGCAGAGATGAGGCCCATTCTCCTGTCTCATTTGTATTTGCTGGATACGCTGAAGGTTCCAGCTGACCTCCTCCCCCCTCCCACAGACTGAGCAGTAGGAACAGTTCACAGTCCTTTTCAGTTGCAGCACCTCTTCTGAGATGTACTGCCCAGGTGGACAGTGGACAGCTTCCTCTCACCATTCTCCAAAGCTTTTCAACAATTCCTCCTTACTGTCTGCATATGATCTGCAGTCCAAGGTGAACTCCCTTTTCATCCAGACGCACTGTGTTATTTCAGTATAGCACTGTCCAGACAACTGAAAAAAGTGTGAACAATTTAATGTAATTACTTTCTCCTTACTTTCCATGAAAAGGGTGAAAGTCTGGAAGACTTCTAATCTTTGTGCAGTGTTTGGAGTTGTTCTGTTTGATTGTTTTTATACTTACAAACGTACATATCTAGAGAGAAATCACCGTAAATATTTAGAGAGAGAGTTTCAAAAAGCCACTATTTTCAGTTAGTGAGAGGGCTTTGTCTCACCATCAAGATTTCTAAAATGTTCAGTAATTTATCTTAATTCAGACCATTCTGTGAATAAAACAGCCACTGTCCTTCCAGATGGAAAGCAGACACTATCCTGCCTCCCCTTGTAAAGCAACCAACACGCCTCAGAAACAAGCAGCAGCAGTTATTAAACTCAAGAGAACCACCCCTTTCACCCACTGAACTCCATCCAGTCTCAACACTTCCCAAAACTGAAAAAAAAAGATGACACTGCAAAATGCCTTACGTAAATTTTGCTGTCCCAGGAGCCTCCACAGACAATCCAAAGGGTCAAAGTACTTAAAGAAACCAGATTCTTAAGGGATTTCCAGCTCCCACTTCCAGATCTCAGCGATTACACAGAAGGCAGCCAGAATCACCCTTGATAAGCCCCCACCACTGCAGCCATTAAATGTCCAAATTTGTTTGGGTGCCTGAGCCTCTTGCAGAAGTCTGGATAGGAAAAAGCCAGCCAGCAGCAACAGCATGAAAACAACCCTAATCTATTCAACTTCCGTTATTTATTCTTTTTAAGAACATTTTCTAGCATTTTCCCACTAAATACTGGAGATTAAGTAAGCAAAACTTCTTGATGTCTGCATGAAAATACGTGGACAAGAGCAGAAACCCATGAGCATTCCCAAGTTTTGAAGCCATCAGCAAACCAGCATCTTTAGTGCCTATGTTAAGCCCTGCTCTGTGCTGGCTGGCTGGGGACTGGCAGCTCAGCTCAGCACAGGCCTCTCCAAGAAACATATAACATGGAACAAGGAATTTTTCCCTCAACACTTGGCAGAGCAGTATACTTAGCTATCTAAACTTAGACAATAAATACCGAACAAATTAACTTCTCCTGCTCCAGTGGAATCCCAGAGGTGCTTTTCAGAGGCCGCAGTGCCGGGGCAGGCAGGGATGCACAGTGTGAGCCATGGGCTGAGGTGCTGCTGCCATGGCAGGCAGCTGGGTAAGCACTCAAGTACACAAATGCTTTTCTCCTCTGCATCCATGTCGACTTGTGTTGGGAGCACCAAAAGTGCATGCTTCCCACTGGTAGTTCTGCTTCTCCCTGTTTCCATCAGGGCCAGGAATAACAGGAGAGCGGGCTGTCCCCCAGCCCCTCCTCTTCTGGTCCTGGACATGGCCAGCAGTATGAAGAGCGGGGGCTGAGAAGCACACTTGAGTTACAGAAGCAAATGTTTTTTGGTGCCTCTGGATGTTCCAAGTTAAGTTCAGATCGCACTGCACTTAGCTTGCATGTTATCCAAACTAGTCCAGCAGGGCCTAATCCTGATGAATAGCTGGGTTGCTATTAAAATTGTTTTCCTTGAACAGCTAAGTGGAAATGTGAGGACTTGATGCTTGAGCTAGCATTTAAAGTGGGCGCAGGTAATCAAAACACCAGATCAGAGAGCCCTGGGGGTTTTGGAGGAGCCGAGATTCCATTCAGCTTTGAACCTTTGGTTTTTTGCAGCAAACAATTCCCACCCCCAAAAAATGAGACTAGCCATAGCTCCTTAGAGAGGCTGACTGGACCTGATCACATGGTCTCACACTAGCTGCTTATACCTTTTTGGCCAGCAATGCTTCTCGTACAACTTAACACCATCTGTCATTCTGTCGTTCACCTCGGGATGCCACTTGGGAAGAAACACGTCACTGGTCATCTCTCACTGCAGACACCTGAGATGCCAGCATCCGGTATCGCAGCCCTCTCTCTGTCTGGGCAGCAAACACCATGTACAAATTTAGAGCAACAAACAGCATGAAGGCAGCTCCAGTGTCTCCAAGTTATTTTCCTGCATCCAAGGCCAAGCTGCAAGCCAGTATCAAAGAAAACTGGTAAATAGGATATTCTGTGTAGAGGATGTAGGTAGCTTTTAACTGTCACACACTAGCGATGTAGATACACAGCAGAGCAATGGATTAAATATACAAAATTTTTCTGCTATTCTATCATGTTCCAGGGCCTCTGGCATGACTGATGGTGGGAATACCAGTGAGGAGCCACTGAGGAGGTGACAAGAAGCTGATAAAGTAACTGGTGTAAGCGTCAGCATGCAGGAGAAGCCAGCTTGTGGATGGAGAGCCTGTGGATCCCGCACGGGCCTTATTTCCCTCCTAAACCTGATACTGGTGTATGTGAGGACAGCCTAAGCATTCAAAGTGGGAGGATGAATGGAGGGAAGGTGACCTCAGAGGAGCTCATTTCCTGAGTGTGGCAGAGCCATGTGGCTCCTCTGGCAGAGCTTCTCCCCCAGCACCACTGTGCAGGTGGGACAGGCAGCTCCAGCAAGCTGAGCAGGCATCAAACCACATGCCAGGGCATGCTTATGTCCAGAAAACCACCACCAGAAGAACCTGACTTATTATATCCAAGCAGATTAATGAAGAACAGAAACATAATTTGGGCATTCCAAGCAAGTAAATGGGCCCGTATAGTCATGTGTGGAGGCAGTTGTGCTGCATGAAGAAAAGGCCCCAGATATTGAGCCTCACCAATTTGGTTTCCTGAGCAGGTTGAGAGCAAGCTATAATGGACTCCTCTCCAAGCCACATCCCCTACAAGGAAGCCTGCATTAAAAAATGGAGGAAGAAACCATGTTTTCAGCTCAGCCAATGTAATGCACACTTCACTAATTGCAGGTATTCTTAAAAACACCACTGTGGGCCCAACCTGGCTGCAGAGGCAGCAAACCAGCAGTGCTCCTTTGTGGCAGCCCTGGGTGGCTGCAGAGGGGACACACATGCTAAGTGTTCTCCTGGACAAAGAGAGGGGAAGGTTTGCTTACATAACCACAGCCTTGTAAAATAATTTGGTACCAAGTGTGACCCCTGCTAAAGGTATAACTTTCATGATTTCTATAAAAAGTAAAATAACAGCAATTTTCAATGCTCAGAATGCATACATTTCAGAAAACCTGGGGTTATGTAGTATAAGGACAGCAGCAGTGCTGCAGGGGCTGGACACATGCAATGCAGCAGTTAACTGAGAGCAAAGGGATAAGAGCTCCAGAAGGAATGTCAGTAGCAATTGGACAGACCTGATATTTGAATAAGCGCTGTGACTCAGTCATCACCTATGGACATAAGATGATGCCAAGATGCACTAAAAGCTTCTAATTTCTCCTTATTTAATCCTCACTTGCTGTATCAGGACAGTGCACACAAGCTAAGGATGCTCTGAGTGCCCAAGGGAAACAAAGCCCGATGTGGGGCTCCCCAGCATGCATTAGGAAATTTGGAAGCTACGTGGCATATCCCATTAGGTTGCAGAGCACTGTGCAGAGGCCTCTGGTATCCAATGCCAGCTATGGGGATGAACCTTCCCTCTTTCTTGGTGGGTGGTATGAGACTCCAGGCCTTTGTGAGAGCCCCCAGAAGTCCGAGGGGCTCCTTGATGCGAAGCCACACGTCAGACATAGCAAAGCCAGGAGGGACCTTTCAGTTCTCCCTGCTCAGAAGCTGCAGGGTCAGCCCCACACCACAGCCCATCACCCCCACAACAGCTCCCTGAGGGACACACTGAGCCCCCACAGCCAGCACGGCAGCTCCCATCGGCAGTGGAGCCACCCAGCTGCGTGGCACACGGCTTGGGCACGCCGTGGCTCGGGGGGAGCATACGGCGCAAGCTATTGCGTAGCCTGACGTTCAATGAGACTTGACAGGTCCCACTGAGGTCTGCATGCAGAGAGAGAGCCCGGGGCCCCCAAGCTGCTGACAGTGCCTTGACTCTGCTCAGCCCCAGCACGCCTGGGGCACGCAGGATTCAGCATTTGGATCATCTCATGGGAGGCTGGCAGGGACCCAACGGCGCGAACATCATCCCATCTGCAGGAGCACAGGGCTGGCTCGCAATGCACTTTTACCCTTGGAGTAGGGGTAGTAGGGGGGGTGCACATGCACAGACATTCTTCACTTGTCACCCCCAGCCTTAGGCTGTTTCTTTCATCGCAATCACCTAAAGGTGAGGAGGAGTTGAAAAACATTACACTGACAGCGCTGTCGGAGCTGCGGATATAGGGCCTTCCGCTCCACGCCAAGCAAACCCTCTGGAATGGTTTGGACACGATAGGTAAACAGTGTTGGGCTTGCTCAGCAGGGAGACATTTGTATTTAGATGTTATAGATAAGTGGTGCATATTTGAGACATCTGAAAGTTATTATTCCAGGCAGTTTCTAAACAGAGAATCGCAGTTGCATAGCCCCTTAACTCCGAGCTGACAGGCAGGATAATGATTTAAATTATTGTTAAACATAGACTCTGTTTTAAGTGGATGGAATTCAACATCATGGTAGGTTTGGGGGAATGGGGGTGTATTACAAAACACAACATTTCCAATTTCTGGAGTGCTGATGATCTGCCAACACCAAGCATCGCTATTCACGCTATGAAAATGGCAGCTGTAGATACCCTCAAAAGGCAACATCACTCAGCTGCTTTCTGGCTCATTACCACTCCCTCTAATTGCAACAACTTCGATTAAGGGAAATGCCTTTATGAAAGCTAAACATTAAAAGTTTTCACAGCTTGTAAAACAGAGTTCAGCAATGAATGATAATGATTTTTTTATAATGCTTTTGATTTATAAATGATCTATGCCTCCTGGAGTTCACTAGGGTTATGTTTATTATGTTATCACTCTGTTTTTAAAGAAGAATATACTGATTTGTTCTCCATTATAAGCTATTTGAAGCTCAAATGTTAGGTTGTATTAAATCAGTGTCCTACAGTTGTTTCATCTGTGAGGGGTTTGTTTTCCAGTGTTTCCAGGTTTAGCTGGTTGGCTCCTCCTGGCTCCCTCAGTGCTGCAGGCAGGGTCAGCAGATACCACCATCAGAGAAGGCTTTTAGAATCCACCATAAGATGCTTTCTGACATACCAAAGGTTAAGTGTGATGGCAAACACTGGCTCCACACTGCAGTCTTTACACAGGCAAAGCTCCAGCAAAAACAAACCCATCTCTTATGTGGAAAGGAGAAAGGGAAGGAAGAATTAATTTCTTGCTTATTCAGCATCTGATTGTGTCTGTGTCACCAGCAAGCTCCCAGGCAGTATCTCCAACCTACAGCATCCTCATTTACTAAATGGGTAATTCACAATAATGCAGGCAAGAGGATCTCATCTCTGCTTGTAGCATGAAGAGTCAATTGGGCTTAAAACAAAAGCAATCGCACCTTGCCACTTAAGGGAAATTACATGGCTGATTAATAATGGATGAGCCTCACAAAGGCCACCTATTCTGCTCAGCATGCCAGCATCTTATCCTAATTCTCCTCACCAGTAAAGCCTAGAATTGTTTGGAAACTTTAGGGAAAATTGAGATCACTCACCTAAGCTTTAATAACTGTTGTGTTTAGCAGGGCAGCAGCAGCACAGCACAGCCTTTGGCATATGCAACGCAACATAAAATCAAACCATGAAACAATAACTCGTGTCTAACAGAAACACACTCACAAGGCACATGAGTCAAACCAAGACAAGGCACTTCTGTCAGACAGGCAGCTTGGCTTGCCCACTTTAGCACATGAGGAGTCCAGCAACTCAGAGCAACTGAAACCCACAGTCCCTGTCAGGGAGAAAAGCGATATCTCCACCCTGCAGAAACCAGGCACTTGTGCGATATGTCTTAGGAAAATGAGAAATCTGAGCCCGAATCAGGAGCTGAATCCTTTATCACTAAAATTAAGGAGAGCTTTTTGTCCCTTCTTGTTAACCACTGGTTACAGATCTGAGGTACTCACACCAGAGTGTAAAGGCTTTCTCCTGCAGGCAGTGCTTAGTTGCTTTTCCTGCACAATTAAATCCTAATAAATATTCTTCCCTCATAAAAATAATGGACCGATCTCTCTCTCTGGGCATTGTTTTTCTCTTTTCATGTGAAAAAAAATATTCATTGAGCTTGGTAGGAACCAAACAAGCGAGTAAAAACGTCAAACAGGTATTAAAACTACCAATGCCCCATCTGAAGAACCCAAGAGAAGCACAAAAGGAAAGTGCAGCAATCAACAGAAAACATGGAAATGCTTCCTTAGCCCTCAAGCTGGACACTGAATTTGTGCAGTGACAAACCCCACAGGGCAGGCTCAGGAGTCTCATCTGCTCCTTCCTGCAGCCCTTGCAGCTACTACTCAGCCGACAACACAGCCTTCAGAATAAGGAGAGGGACAAAGGCAAGTGGAAGCTGGATTTCCTTCTGCCAGAGGCTCTGTGTGAGGAAAGGGAAGTCTCCTCATGCCTCCAAACCCCTCCTGGCCACAGCCCAGCCCAACACTGAACAGACTGATAGCACTCCACTCTTCCAATGAGCAGCCAAAGCAGTCCTGGCCTTTAGACATAAAGTTTGAGAGACAAATACATGTTGGAGAGATAAAATGAATGACAAGGGCCCCAAAGAGAGTATTTCCCCCCTTATTTTTCATTCTGATCTACTTTTAGTAACTTCAGATAAGCTACTCTTTTAACCACTTGAACCCAGAAGGACATCGATGGGTTTCATCTATATGAAACATCTCACGACAGTCTGCTTTGGCAGATCTCAGCACAATATGTCCAGTTCTAAAACCCATCATTACCTAATTCTCATGTCCTGGCATAAGCTGATAAAGCCACTTGGGCCCCATCCCCACCTGCGACCCAAGATTTCTTAGTTTCCAGAGTAATAAATCCTGCTAATTTCTATAGTCATCTTTATGCTGTAGAGCCAGTGCGGACCCAACTCCCTAATGATGGGAAACTGTAACACTAAAAATGCTGTGGAATATTCTTTGATGTCACCTTTTCCACCTGTGGCATCAAATGCCAGAACAGCCAGACCTCCAAACAGCCTCCACTGCTTGCCTCCACCGCAGTCAGAAAAAGGATATTAAATATGGAGACAGGGATGCAATAAGCGTTTCTGAGGAAATAATAACCTGGGAAATTCTGACTCATGCTGATTTGTGATCAAGGACTGTGACTGAGACACCAAAAAAAGGAATTGAATCAGATTTTCATGGCTGTGTCAGAATGAATTAATTCTCCTCATATAACTGGAAAAGATTTAACATCACAGAAGCATTTTTAGCATGATAGCAGGATATGGAGGCTGCAGTAAAGAAGAAAACATGATTATTGGTCTGGAGAGACTGACAGTAAGGAAAGATAAAAAAGAACTAAATATACCATAAAAAAACAGTTTGGTCAAAGAGCTGCCACCAGGAACATCCTGAGGAGGGGACAGCAATTGTAAAATTCTGGCACTACTGGCTGCAAAAATGTCCCAGGAAATGCTTATGTCAGAATAACCAACAGTGACCCATCCCCATGAGAGATGATAAAGTTACCTTTAAGTCTACCCAGAACAGTTTAAGAAGCTCCCACCAAGGTCCTACTAGGAAAACCTAATGCTGGTTTTCCCCTCTTCTGCTAAAGATACAAGAGATGGCTGCCTGGCCTTCTCCAGTGGACACCATTCACCCCTGTGTCTGTCTCAGAGAGGGGTTAAGATATTTTTTCTCACTTTTTGTGGTTGTCAGAAAAACTCTTAAAGCAAATCAGATGTCACTCTGAATCTAGCTAAACCAAAGTCAGGTTATTTCAATTCTAAATGCTTGCCCATAGCAACTATTCAGGTTAGCATAACAAGTTCTTTTTAAAGCCATGTTTGCAATTAATTTGTATTAATTTTCTAGGTTGTCCATTGTAATTAAGCCCTCTGCGGGAAAAGTATTTCACTCAATACATATTTCAAAGATAGTTGCTTGGTTTTCTTTCCCAGCCAAGCAAGCTAAAGATGCTGCTAAGTGGAAGATTAGATTCTCAAGTGCAACTCAATAGACAAGAGTTTATCTGGCAGCAAATTCCACAGACTGAGGAGTGTGAAATCTCCACTGCAAAGCACTGACAAACAAAGGAGTATCTCCTCTCTCCTCACACAGCCTGCTGACTTTCCTCCAAAACACCCCTTTGATACTTAGTTCTGTCAATGTTTGTTACTAGAAAAAGACTTTCATAATAAATTAACTATACAATGAAAAGAACCATTGCATGAAGAGGAATAGGTGTTATCAAGAGCAGAACTAAAAGCCACCAATCTAATTCAGGACACAAGAAACAAATCTCACTCAGATTGTTCCCCATGTGTTGTTTTTCTCCTGTATCTTCATGATCCCTATGATAGATAGACTGTCAGTAGAATGTACTTGACCTGATAAAAGAGCTCACTTATCTTCAAGGAACATGCCAGATATCCATGGTGACCCATACAAAATAACTCACACACACCTAACACCCTGTGCTATCCAGATAAGGGTGGAGGGGAAAAAAAAAAGAAAAAAGGACCAAAGCCTTTGGGTTATGAATTGTCAACACAAAGTCAAAATGAGCCAGTGATTTACAAGCGTAAATTGAACCTTAGCATGAGTAAAGAAGCCAGGCAAGAAAGGGATGGTATCTTGGTCAATGAGTTGTCCTTGCGTCACCCACCAACATAACCCGATCTCTCTTTGCCAAACCTGTCCTCCTTTCACAGCTTTCAAACAATAGTTCACCCTATTTCCAGGCTTTCATCTTCTTGATCCTCTATGTCAGGCATCTGAATCCCTCCTGCACAGAACCCTGCCATGTTTTCCAAGAAAAGCAAGCACTGCTTGAAGGCAGTGTTCCTACCTCCCCTCCAACTTCAACAGTGTGTTCAGCACCCCCTGCTCATGTTCATCTCTCCCTCCTTTTAAAAGAGTCTTTGCTTCTCAGAAAAACCATTAAGCACAGAGCCTAATCCCTGCATAACCATTGATTACTGATTAACCACAGACTGCAGGTTTTGACCTAGCAAGCCCTGCACAGAACCCAGTAACAAGCAGATGGCAAAAAGATCTAGCAAAGCCCTTAAGCACATATCTATCTTTAGGAATGTGAATTAACATACTTATTCAAGCATACACCTGATTTCTGGCATACCATACAACTACATATGCATAGAGGTGGGTAGGTAGTTAACCATCCTGCTGAATTTGGGCCCTGCAGCCTATGCAGTCTTCTTTTCTGACCAACTGAAGATGTGTTCCAACTGTCCAACTGGAAACTACACAACTTTAAAAAAACAGTATTTTACTTCCCACTTGAATTTTTCCTCCACCAGCTTTCACTCCTTAGCCTGCCAACACAGAGCACCCTCTGACTCACCATCAGATTGTTACTTTGACTTTTCATAGCTTATCTGTTTTTTATGGAGCATTGGTCTTTTAGGTCTCACATCCAAAACTGAAGCAGTAGAAATTATCATAGTCATAATAATGATTATGACCTAAAACCAAATTATTTATGTATTTCTCTTGAGTGAGCAATTAGGCTGAGTTGTAATTGTCAGTCCTTGCAGCTCCACAGAGAAATTCTCCATCAGTTCAGTTTTCTTTCCAACTGTTTCTAGCTCTGACCTTCAGCATGAAGCCAGTTTTCTTCCACCTGACAAAGTGGTGTTATAGACAAGGTTTGAAGACTCTACAATGTTAGGAATGAAGCAATAAAAAAGTGTTTTGACAAATGTAGGCAGAACCAAGGCTCACCTGACACAAGCATATACATTCCAGTGCATGGAATAACTGAATCAGATCTATCTGGAGCAAACAAGGTCTAGAGCAAAAAAGGGGCAGAAACCAAAAGGATTGGTGTTTTTGTCAGAAAGATGCTTTCACACAAGCCATGCTGGGATAACAGCAGTTTGCTGATGCCTGTGAAAGGCTCAGGATAGTGATGGCTGCTGCCTACAAACACCAGAGAGGGCAACGAAAATCAACCAGGGAAACACCACTGCAGAATGAGGAGAAAATGCAAATGTCCGTGGAAACACATCGAACAATTTATCACCAGTCTCCTGGTTCAAGTGAACACCTATGGGGCTCTGAGATGCTGGGGTCCTCTGGCCTTGGGCAGACAGAAGAAGAGGGAACACTCTGCATTAAATATTTTAGAGGCTTCAGATCTTTCCATGCAAGTGGTGCAGTACTTATTGGCACAGTACCAGCACAGGAATAGGATTATTGGATTCAAAAGGCTTTTTTCCTGGAGTGGTCTTTATCCTCTTAAAAAGATAGAGCAATTAAACATTTTTTTTCCTGAACAGAATTAATTGTCTGGGAAGGGTCACACCAGTAGCCAGATGCATCACAAGAGATTTTCATCTTCTTAAACACACCAGACACAGCCACTGGCCAGCAATCTGTTTTATCAATCTTTTATACCCAGCTACAGACTAAAAATTTACCAATACCAAAATCTAATACAAGCAGATGGAATGGATTTTTTTTTTTTTAATATTTTGTAAAGGTCTTTAACATCAAAATTATGCTAATGTCTGAGAATCAAAACTAATGACTGGACATACTGTTCTAGCCTATAAACATGGAGTGCTTTTTACAAATTTCACAAAGTTCTGCCAACATTACCTGCTATAATTTCCAGGACAAGAGGAGGAAGCACTTACCTAGTGCATGTCAGACAAGGCATGATATTTTCACCAAATACTACAACATAAGGGAAAGATGTAAAAAATATTGTCAGTAGAACATATGAAAATGTGATTAAGTGAGAGTCATAGAAGAATGAAAGATTCAGATTTTCCTAAATGTCTGAACAGGAGATAGGAGTCCAGCATTTCACTGAGCACAGCACCTTGCAGGAGCAGCTGCATCATAAGCAGAGCTGATTTGCACCAAAATCAGGACTTGATTCAACACAAGTAGATTACCTTAGAGAATAGAAGTAGTAGCTCAGCATGACTAAAGATGATCCAGTGAATGGCATCCCTGCCCATGGCAAGGGGGTTGGAACTAGCTGATCTTCAAGGTCCCTTCAAACCCAAACCATTTTATGATTCTGTGCTTCTGTGAAGAGAGGTTCTGGTTTGATTCAGCACAGCTTCCCTGAGTCAAAATGTTTTGTTTTCTTCAGGACAAGCCAGGCATGGTCTGAAGGGGCTTCTGCCACTCAGTGTTTGGCCAAAAAGAAGGAATGAATGAGCAAAAACCAGGGCTATATTCTGCTCACAGTGTAAAACCAGAGCAACTCCACAGGTTGCAAGTTTAGGCTGGTAAAACTGAGAGAACTGGGCTACTGATGTGGATTTCTAGTCTGAACCCAACAGCAACAGTTCTGCTTATACAGCTCGGTCAAAAAGAAAAAAGAAAAAGGAAAAAAAAAAGATACTTTGGACTATAAAGAAATCTCATTTTTAGCTCTGTTGCTGATATGGATGGAAAGGCTAATTTTATTTTATTAAAGGTGTCAAACTTTTTTAATAATCTAGACACCTACAGGGATAGAAAATATCACATCCTCTGTACAGTAAATTGCATATTCAGCAGCTGTGATGCCAATTAGACACTGAAATGACAAAGTGCTATCTCATGCCAGCAGAGACATACTGTACAGAGACAGTGTTTAGCTTTATCATGTAAGCACTGTTTAGCTGTCATCTGTCATACAGGCTTAGGGGAAAGGGTCTCTCCAGCTGGAACAGCTGGAATAGCTGGAATTGCAAGATTAGCACAATAAATGGTTATACTTTCACCAGATCACTCAATTCACTTCCAAAACTTACCTCCAGCTCCAACTTACACAGGACTAAATGCACTCTTTTTGTCAAGCTATAGCTTTATGAATGAAGAGAAATTAGCTTTCAGCATTACAGCCCAAGGTTTGAACAGTATAAATTATTTAGCTGAATATTTTTGAGAAAGACATTGAGAAAAGTGCAAAGATTAATTTTCTCTACCAACATATTCTCCATATTCTCTCTACCTTTATTTTTTTAAGACACTTATTACCTACAGATTTACAACACGAATCACATTAGACAATCTAAGAAAAATACAATTATATGTGGCATTATCAGTTAAGAGAATGTATTAAAAAAAAAAATCTTATCCCAATTGTTTAAATAAAAAATCCCAAATCTTTGCTAACATAAGGAATTCTTTTAAACATCTCTCTAAAGAATACACTGCTCCATAAGTGGTGGGTTATTATTCTCCAAGGTCTTGTCTATGCTAGAAACTTCTGTAACAAACTATAGCTGTGTAATAAGTTCAGTATACATTCAATTATTCAGGTAGTTTATACCTTTATTAGAAGTAAAAGAAAGTCAAAGCCCTTTTAGAACCACAGTTTCCAGACTACACCCTCCACACTTCCAACACTCAGTAAAGGTAAGATAAACTTAGTCTAAACCAGCAACATGTACCTCCTTAAAGCAACAGCCAAATCAATCATCACAGCAGATATTTAATGTGAGGACACCACTTTTTTTTAACAGAGGGGCCTACCTTTGCAGTGTCAGCATCTGAACTACAGCATACCCGTACCCGTAACATAAACACCACTTAAAATTGTCAGAGTTTTCATATTTCCTTGGGGTTTTATGGGTAACACGGAAAATATTACTATATAGACCTTCTTGCCTGCGTTAGCAACAATATTTCAGCTTAACAGAACTAAAGGAACATTAAAGCACAGAACGGATTTTTCCACTGGTCATTCTGTCTTGTTACAGTCTTCATTTTTCTCAGTCTGGGCAATAAAAGCCAGACTAATCCCTTTTGAATTTATTCCTATCCAGGTACACTTGCAGGCTCTCCTGATGCCAATGTGGGCATATTGTGGATATAATGTGCCCAACAGCACATTATGTGCCAGATTTTTTTCTTTCTGTTCACTTGTGGCAATGTCTGCATTCCCCAAGCAGTCCTGCTAAGGCAAAGATGGTTTGGGTGAAAGCAACAGATTATCTGGTGAGCAAGGCTGAGAAAATATATGTAACGTGCACAGCCTCTGTGCAACTTTATAATTCAACACCTCATCAAGTCCCAATGAAGCCTGAACTGCTGATCCCTCAGAGACCTTATTTTACTTGGCATCTCTCTGTTCTGAGTTACTTGCCATTCAGCTGCTCAGCCCAAACACCCCACACTGATCATGCAGGCAGCAGGAGGGCAGGGCAGGGGGATGTTGCCTTCCCCAGGCTCATGGGCACAAAGTCTCCACTGTTTACAGTCAAACACACAAAGAAGAAAAAACCCCACTGCATTCACAGGGCCAAGAGGAGCTCTGACCTGCTTGAAAGTGCTGTGTCCGGCAGTCTTATCATCACAACCAAGACAGGCAGACCTGGAGGACAGAGAGACTGTCAAGCACAAGGAGCTGCCCTGGGGCTGTGGGCTAATTTTCAGGTGCCTACTGCATCTGGAAAAATACCTCCCTCCAGAGGTGTTAAGGCAAAGCAAGGATTAATTAAAATGCCAAGAGATTAGTTATTTATTAAACTGTTTTCACATTTGTAGCTGTGTTAGAGAGCTTCCTGCAGCTGCCATAGAGACAACAGCTACAGACAATAAAACTTTATGAGCAATTTAAATTCTCTCTCCCCTTAGGAGATGCGGAAAAACAAGGACAACTGACTGTTTACAGGTCTTGTGTATCTTGCCTTCATTATGTAGGACTCTGTTTAAGCACTTATGCTTTTCCATCAGATAGTCACAGACTTCCACAGAAAGGATAAATAGTTTATAGCTTCCACTTTCAACAATACCCTATAAAAACACACTGCAGTCACATCTGATTATCCAATTTTGTTTAGTGCAAAGCTCTCTCCGCAGATCAGTGTGCTTATTTGCACATGTCAGAAGAGCAACAGAAATGGATTCCCGTGGGCAATGGAAAATAAGCTTTGCACTTGGAAAATAAAATATAATAACCACACAGTAAAACTGCAGATGCACGTGATAAATTAGATTTATCATCAGTCTTATACCATTCACACTTGAAATTTGCCCATAAATCTACCTTATTTGAGGCTTATTTAATGTTTCTTCTAAAGGTGGCCTGAAGCTAGAGATTCAATCTGTGTAAGAACTGACAGGAGTGAAGAAAGAAAAACAAACGTTTCTTTCTTTCCCCACAAAATGTGCAACTTCCTTGTCAGACACCAGCTTGAGTCTCAAGATGGGTACATCTCCATTCAGGATCAGTTCACATTTTAACTTTAGATACATTGCAAACATAAAGCAATAAGAAGCTAGGAAGGGGATAAGAAGCTAGAAAGATTTCTCAAATATCTAATATACAGCACTGCCAGCGAATTGTACTAGGATCTGTATATACATTTATATTCATTCATGACTGTATATACATTTACGACTGAAGTATACATTTATACTATTTCCACTTCAGGTAAATCTAATACATGCATATTTAATACATATGCATTTAAAATTTTCTCATTTTGCAAGGTCTTACTAGGTTTTTTTACGTATTTTATATTTACAAGGTGTGGTGAGACTTAGCATTCAACAGGTGCCTCTCCCTGTGCCAACCTAAATAAAATTATCCTTGGTTTTCAAAGCCTGTGCTGGTAAAAAAAACAAGAATACTTTGAAATACTGCATAAATGAAAATACAGAATGGATGGGAGAAGAGTGTGAACAGAGTAATAAATGGTAAAGGCATTTGGTTGCTGACCATACTAGCAATGAATGGGATTAAAGAAAATGAGCTGACCATTCCTCACACTAACACACCAGAAACACAGGGTGAGTAGAGAGGTATGCTGGAATTATAATTGCTTTGCAGTCCCATTTTTCTGTACTTTTAGAGTACATGCATTGTGCTTTGAAAGAAAAGACACTAGGTGGTAGGGCTACACGATCTTCATAGGGGCTTTCCAATCTTAACCATTCTGAAATCCTGTGCTGCAATGTCACTGCCAAAACAATGGGGTAATTTTCAAAAAGGCACCATGTGACAGGCAAACCTGGAATCCCCCACCAAAAGGTAAAGGAAAATCCTGTAAACGCTCATTATGCTGTAATGTACACATCATTGAGGGAAGTTGTCACCCTTGCTGTTCCTCAGTGAATCCACAGAAACTGTATATGCCAGGCTCACTAGCCAAGAGCTTGAAAGAAGCAGGTTAATGTGAGACAACACCATTTGGTTCCCATGAGCTGCCATCCTTCCTCCAGGGCTCTGAAGACTCCAGGATTTAAACAGCTGGGCCTTTCCTTTTCTTTTTTTGATGCTTTATTATAGCAACAAGGCAGCAGATTGCTTATATTCCATTTTTCTCGGACTTTTTAAAAAGTGTGAATGAGCATGTGTGTATGTTGAAGTGATAACATAAGGACAAGCCACATTTCTAGTAAACATTACTTTAAATTATCCTGGAATGCAAAGTGCACTTGTGCAAAACTAGCTGCCCAAAAAGGGAAGTAGAGCTATACACTATCCTGCCTGCAAGTTGAGCAAGTCAGCAGGAGAGTCACTGTATAAGGGCATGTTTATAGGTCATGTAAACCTGCATCTACACTAAAACCCATGTCCTAAAACACAGAACATGCATGCACTCCATTGCAACAGCCTCCTCTATACAAGCCCTGATATTGTGGCAGAAAACCAGTGAGACTATGTGGTCAGAGACCAGACTCCTAGGTGAATTTAAGCCTTTTCATCTCTACAACGGGGGTAGAGGAGGGCAGGACTAGCCTCTCACCTGTGACTGTGTCAGCACTGTGAACTTCATCACTGAAGCCACTTCAAGGCAGATTTAAGCCAGTCCCTCAATTTGACTCACTCCAGCAGTGACAGGCAAACCATGGCCCAACTCAGTTCAAACTCCCCTTGGCTGTGATGCAGTGGACCATGCAAGCCCTTTTCACCTGTTTTATTTCAAAATCCAGCCGGCAAAGAAGCTCCTTAAAGGGCTCTGTCTCTGAACATACAGCAAGGGCAGTCAGACCCAGGAACATCTGTGACAGCCATATACACCTGTGCACCGACAGCATTAGTGACACGTGGGTAATTATCAGTAACACTGATGCTGTGAGTAAAGCCATAAGCAGGAGGAAATGAAAAATTAAGGTACAAACCAGTTGTTTTTTAACGATGCCAGAGTGTTATGCAATGCCTGTGATGCAGATAGAGAGAAAGGCAGGACTGAGTTGGGCAACATGACCTGAGTTGGGTGTCACTGCTGTACAACCTCTGGCGAATCATGTAACTATCACAGGTTTTGTTCCCTCTTTGTTCAAGTCTCTCTTAATTAAATCTATAAGACAGGAACAATGTCACTAGATTTGGTCATCTCCCTGCTTTACTGGGTTCCATATTTTAGCTGGAACTGATTTACCAGTGTAATGCAGATAAACAAAAATGTGCAGTTTTGGAAGTTGTCACTTTTGGGAACATAAATGTACACTGTCCACTTCACTGCTGAGCTGGGATCTTGCAGTGACAGAGGACTTACTGCTGCAGCTCTTTTCTTTGGGCAAGTCTCATTTTGGAAGTCAAGTCACATTACTGGGAGTGGGGAGAGAGCAATTCTGCAACAAACAGAAAGACAGACACCAGAAATGGTAAAGCTTTTGATCAGACTCTTGAGTGAAATACACATAAAAGCAAATGGAGGCAGTGCAGAGGTGCATTATGACCCTGTAACCCTATAGGCATTAGAAAATAGTGAGGTTTAAGAACAAGGAACATATTTGGGGTTAGGGGGCACTAAATCACTGAACTGGAATCTGAAATGCTAGGCTCTTCTGTTCAACATGCCACTCCAGCATCTCCAGCCTCTATCAGATGCCCTGCATGCCATACCAGGCTGAATTCAACCATATGTTTGTAGCTAAGCTATGAAATTCATTTGTCAAGTCCCAGGCGTTTTTGGCAAGTTGTCCTGTGCTATATGTGTGGTCTGTTACACTAAAACAGGCACGCAGAACATTGTAGCGGGTATGTCTATAGGATCCAGGGGCAGCACAGCCAACAATTTCCCTTCTCTGACTTTTAGTGCTGTTTAATAATGAATGGAGATAGAGAGGACTTGGGGTCGAAGACGTTTCAGCACAGTTGCTAGGCTTAAAGCCTGCTGAAGGCTCCTGGAACAAGCTATAAACACGTATCTGAGCTCCACGCCAACTGTGTAAACTCAGAAGCTGCTTGCTTCATTCAGGAACTTCTTGCCCACCAGAATCGGGAGCCTTTTGGACTGGAGGTAAGTCAGAGGCTGACAAAAGTCACATTTCCCTTGTGAAAGGGATGTGGAAGATGCTCGGACAACGCAGGGGCGGATGACGGATAGGAAATGATTTCTCGGGTGTTTGGAAGGGAAACACATAATGCAGAGTTATGGACCCTCATTAATCAGGCAGAGCAGTCTGGAGGTGCCAAATCTCGCAAGAACAGACAGAGAACTTGTAGTCATTTGTAAGCTCTTCCTAACTGAACCTTTTGTGTGACATTTGCCCAAATTCTACATTCCAATTCAAGTATCACCACCCTGGCCTATAAATAGTTACCTAGTGGCTCTGATTCAAACTGATTCACAACAAAAGATAAATCTTTCTGCACCTAAAAAAAGAAAAAGCTGCTGAGAAATTCTTCAATTCCTCTGCCTTGTGCAATCTTAGGCCAGGAGTTTTTGCAATAAATTCAGTCTCATTTCTTCATCTCCAGAACTCGCATCCCTCTTCCTTGCCATGTAGGTAGCTACAGGCAACCCTGCCACCAGATTTTTAATACAGCACAGAATGCAGAAAGGAGGCAGAACTGTCAGAAAGAAGTTTCAATAAAGTTTTTCATATGTACCATAAAGTTGTCACTTTAACTGAGATTAGCAGGCTGCACAACAAGAAATAGCCAAGATCTCTCAACTTCAGAAGGAACTTCAGCTTCTGAAGATCAGCAGGTACCATCTAACCTTCTCCATGCTGAAAACAAGAGCCATGACATTACTGTTACATGGAGAAGTGGTGTGATTTGCCTCCCAGTGAATCTAAGGCTGCATACTGACAAATCAAACTCCTCTGTGAAAGCAATATTCTGGAAAAACCAGCCACAGATTTGTTCAGGTAATTTGGAAGATAGCCATGTTTCAAATCTGTCCATTAAACCAGCCAGAAAATCAGAACAGTGCCATCCAGGAAGAATTTATCCATAGCACGTAAAATGCACTTCCCTGCTTTGGCATGGGGAAAGCAGAAGATGAGATAAAGTCTTACAAAGTATACAACACACTCCAGGCTCTGAGCTCTGACAAAGCAACACCTCTGAGCAGAAATCCCACTTACTTAGAGATGGCTTCCAGTGCTATACTGCAGCAGCTGTTTCCCACCTCCCAGTGGTGTTATATTTACCTGCTGCGTTTCAAATACCCACTGACCCAGGCCGAGGTTGTGAGATGCTCTGGGGAGGAGCAACAGCTGCTTCCCTGCACCTGTCCCAGCCCAGCGAGGGGACAGGTCCTGTCAGACTCAGCATTGTCCCTGCACATTTGGACCCAGGTACTCACCTAAGAGCTGCACTCCACGGGTGAGTCCATAGACATCGATCAAAGCCCAGAGGGGCTCTGCTGTCCTCACCCCACTGAAGAAGAGCATCGCAGTGGAGTCGTTCACTCGATAGAAAACCCGTCCCTTCTTGTCCACCCAGAAGGCTATGATGTTTCCCTCATTCGCAAACTCTTCTGGCAGAGCCTTGGCCCAAAACCCACTTTGGGAAACCAAGTCAGGGCACGCATACTTCGGCAGAGTCTCAGGGTTAATCCTCGATGGATCCTTGGAAGTAAAGCCAAGCCGAAGAGCCCCACTCCAGCAACACTGTTTTTTAGTGATCTGCAAAGATAATAGGATCGATAACAGCACTTGGCACTTGAACATCTACTTTAACACTACAGGCTCTATGCATCAAACACTGGTGCCAGCATGCAGATGACCCCACCAGATTTAGGAAACATTTTACACACCAAACGCTGCTGTATTTTTTTCAACTGCAAGCAGCAATGCTGCATACTTAGGATACAATGCCCATATTTAAAACCAAATAAATCAAATTAAATCTATGTGGAGAGGTGAAATGTAATTACAGCTGCATGATGATTCACTTCTATTTCTAGGGTCATTCCTTTTGGCTTAAGAATCATCCTCTCCGAAAATGTGCCAAAAATGGCCCTAAGAGCCTTTATCTCAGCACCTGCAGCAGCAGAGCTCTCCCCATATAGTTCTTAGGTGATGGGGTCTCTTATGACCTGAAGGAAAAGCACAGACTCCAGAATCGCAGTGACCATCATGCTGTTTTCTGGGTTTCCTAGACAAGTTAAAGACAGTCTTTCCCGTGTTTAGCTTGTCATACTGGATGAAATCACAGCCTTGCAGCAGAGAACTTGTGTGTGGGAAAGCACAATTTAAAGTATTTAACTATATTAAATATACAATTAGAAGGCAAAAATAGATGTTGTCTTATGATTGGGAAAAAACTATTTATTTCAGCTCTGAGTGGTGTTTTTCAAAACATGTTGTGCACAACTACACTCCACCTGTCCATATGCAATTACTCAGTGTGTCTGGGGTCAGGAAGAGACTCTGCTTTAGTTTTTGGAATGGTTCACGTTTCATATCCACCCTTCTGCACCAGAGAGATAGCAGGACAATGGATTGCAGATGCCTCCAGAGTCATCAGTTTCTTCACAAGAACTAAGCCCTGATTGTAGGGGATCTGAGAGGAGCGGGCAGCAGGTCCTAAACACATGCAGGACATCCAAAACACTACTCAGTTACAAGGTCACTTTTTCCCATGAAAGCAAGGAGTCTTCCAGAGTTAGTATGGTCCCCAGATAGAGATGATGTCCTTGGAGAATTTTTTCTTCTCATTTTATTGAGTATGAACCTGCTGGGATTTTTTCCTCTCAAAGGGATTCAGCCTGTCAGCATCCAGACCAGGAAATGAAAGACCTAAGGATGCAGGATCCAACCTTGATGTGGAGCCAAGACAGTTCCTGCATGCCAGTTGACACATAATTGGTGTATCTGTTCACGTATTGAACCTGCAGCAAACATGGCAGCACTTGAGATAGTCCTCTTCCATCAATGCCTTGGTAGCCTCAAGCAATTCCATTGTTGGCTGCAGGACAAGAGCAGAAACATGGATAGGTACTACCCACCAGATGTCACACAAAACTTGCTGCCTTTTTGTAATTTCTTGCTGTGCCAAACAGTAATGGCTCAGATGAATGGCAACACCAGAGACTGAACTGTCCAGGACTGCAGGACTTCGTCCTAAAAAGCCTGGCAGCAACCACTTGTGTTCCAACTTGGAAGCATAGGCTTTTCACCAAGGGATTCTACAAGACATTTTCCTTGGGCTTCTGGATTCTCTTCTAATCACATTTGTAAATACTGTATTTTTCTTTCACATGCTGCTCTTCAAGGCAAATCTGAAACGTGTGCCCTTGGGGGCACAACAATCTCACAACAAACACATTGTTCAAAGCCTAGAGAATTCTGTTTTATAATTGAAGTATCAGAGAAAATAACTTAGGGCTCAGAAAAAAAGTTATCAACACACATTTTTTCAGTTAAGGGAGTGCTCCTTTTTATCCCTATTCAGTCCAGCCAGACACCTAAACTGTTTATATGAAACACTTGAGCACTGACCTCCGTCCCAGGAACCACAGAAAGCTCCTGCTTGTGGGATGGACACTGGGGTGGCACTAAAAAGGACTGAAGTAGATTTGCTATTTTTTATACCTGACCAGGGTAGAATGGAATCGTGAGTGTCCCAACTAGAACTGGGGAGAACAGGGCATGCAAATGGGGAAACATAATACACACTCTCCAAGAAGAAGCCTGGATTATTTATTGCAGAAAATTTACCACAAGCTCTAAAAGCTTTTGGGTCTAAGATAAATACAGCCTCATTGTCATTTGTACAATTTAGTCTCTTGCCAATACTTCACAGCAATCACAGGCTGCATGAGGTAAATATTCATATGGTAATTGAGGCTGCACATGTTCCATGTATTAATCAGCACCTATAAACAATTCTCAATACAGTCTGACCACAGGCAAACTAATATCCAAATTCAAATCAAGTATAAAGCCTGCCAAGAATTAGGCACAGCTGGACAAAGGAAACACAGTTTTGCTAAAAAAGGCAATGGTTAATGATGGACCAAATTCTCTCTTCAGCAGCCACTGCTAGCAGAAAAGCTTGGGAGGTCCACTGGGTACCAGAAGGAAGGAAGGAGGAAAACACAGAATCAACACCCAAATGGCTAAGCCATGCCTGCTTCCTCAGATTCAGGCTCCTAATCTTTACTGCCTTGTGCCATCTTTGAGAACCTCACTCCACTCCCTAGCAATGCCCTGAATGGACGAAGCCATACTGGGACATATGTCTCTGAGGCTGTTTGACAGCCATATTCCCATACTCCCAAAGCTGCAAAAAAATCTCAGAACAAAATGTGTGATATAATATCTAATAAATAGAATGAAATCTCCTTACTTTTTTCTTCTATTCTCCAAGCAGAGTTTAGACTTTTTAGGACCTAAATGACTGGGTTCATGGTTAGCATTCAGTTGGTAAGAAGATTTAAGATGCTGTTTTCCACAGGCACACACAATAGCGAGGCAATTACAGGATGGACTTATCATAAAAGCAAAGATGTTCTCACATTTTCATCCATCCCTAGAGTACAAGTTCTGCTGAAGCCTGTTGATTACTGCCATGAGACCTTCCCACTGGAGCTCTGCTTATAAATCTCTTGTGCAGATTGGCATGCATATTCTTCACATATGTTATGCAAGCTAAAATCCTAAAATACACAGTCATAAACAAGTGTGAATTTCCAGAGACAGCTACCTTGTTTCAAAATGAGGAAGAAATAAATAACCCAGAACCTTTGCCTAAACCACTAAATCCACTCAAATCTCTGATGGTGTCTTCAAAAGCAAAGTGCTGCTTTCATCTCCTCCCAGATTATTTTTGCAGTTGGTTGTCCAAACTGCTGGCCAACATGAAAAAAATCTCATTAGGCAATGTGAGTGAGTCCTCTGGGCTTCCACCATGGATGGAAGCAGAAGAGCTCCACAGGAAACATAAAAAACACGTAGGAGGATTTTCTATCGATGGACCTGAACCAGAAATCACTGAAATCTCTGTATATTTCCTTGCTCCTTTTCTGGCTCTAAGGGAAGAGGTAGGAAAGGCTAACTTGCTGCTGTAGGTCTTAGCACTCTGGGACCTCTAGCAATGGGCAACAGCAAAATCATTCACACTCGGTAGCTATATTATGAAAAACCTCCTGGAAAACTCCTGCATAAATGAAGGATTTGCAGTTAGATCATTCACGTGTGCCATGAACTGAAGTGGCCAAATAAGATGACCTACTCTGTGCCAATGTAAGGCATGAAATCAGCTAGGAATAGAAAAATGCAGTCCCACAAATTAGAGGGCAAAAAGATTGGGAAGTATCTGTGGATGGAGTTCAAAGGGCCCCAAGCTCCTTAAGGGCTAAAAAGTGCTTCAGTTCCTATGGAGACTGAGGAGTTTCTTCATGAGAGAGCAGCTCCTGATGCACATGGAGGCATGGTGTCTTAGAGGAGATGAATTTCCTTTGCCAGCAGCAACACCAGGGGTATGAATTCCATCCTCTGGGCTACCACAGTCAGGTGATTGATTCAACAAAGCAGTCAGCAGACAGACAGAAAGATCTTTTTCTTAGACAGCAACTGTGACTGCACTCACTGCTCCTTTCATCCTTTCATCCAAACCCTTCTGTTTTCCCTGCCAAGCGCACAAGTAAGCACCTTCACTTCCAGGTCCTTTTCATCTCTTATATCTTGCTGGGGAGAAGCTGACACTCACCTCCACAAGACTAGTCCTCACTGCTGCTTTGTTTACAGGAACAAAAGTGCTCCTTGGGGAATGGAATGCCTTCACTAACTCCTCAACCTCCCTCAGCCTGCCAGTAGAACTCCTCTGCAGGAAGGGAGCAAAGCCTAGAAGACATGTTGGCTAGGGAGATATTGAGGCTGTTGCCTTTCTAACTAATCAATACAGCCCTTTTTTCTTGCTTTTTCCAAGCAATTTCAATTTGATCTGTTGTTCTTGTCTAACATCAAGACAAGTGTCTTTGGAACACAGATTTCCCTTTTGTTCCCAGTTTCTACAGCAGTCTGTACCCATGGCTCCAACAACCGCAGGGACAAAAGCAGAAGTACCAGTGAAGATGGCAGATCTTTAAGGCCAAGATCTGAGTACTGTACTTTTCAAGGAAGGGCTAGAGATCTGCTGCAAGCACCAAAGCCAGCATTCATTCACAGAAGCTCCCACAGCAAAAAGGGAAGGTATAATTTACTCACCTTAAGCCTGACTTGTTCATAAATAACAATGGGCCTGTTGCTGAAGGTAATGGCATTGCAGAAGCTAGCCTGGCGCTTCACTGCCTTCTGTGTTGTGTCCATGATGATCTGGGATCCCTTCGTGTGAGGATGGAAAAGCAAAGGGCTGATGGACAGAGTTCCACACTGTGGGATGGGGAGACAGTGCTTCTGCTTGTGGTGGCATCGGTGAGAGGAAGTTGAAAACGACCCACCAATGGAATCTGAAAGCAGAATGAGGAAAAAAGGGTTTCAAATCTGCTATGAGTAACAAGGTAATTTTCAATGCAAAAAAAAAAAAAAAAAGCAGAGACACTTCAGAGAGAAACTATAGATCAAAGCAAAAAAGCTAGCCAAATCCTTACTCTGTAAATCACTGAGGGTTTCTAGAGCATTTGAGCAATAAAAGACTACAAGGATATTGAAGACTTCCATCTGGACAATCTGATAGTACAGAGCATGACACTGAAATCACAGGCCGTCTTGAGGTCACAGACCAGGAAACAACAAAAGAATTGGTTCCAAAACTGGAGCAAAGCACATGTGAAGTTGCTGTATCAAAGCTGTCACACTTAAGCAACAATATTCCACTTCCAGAGGAATCCTACACAATTTGATCATTTCTCTCACATCTCCTTTGCAAAAGCCAGTGATCTTTGCCTCCACGTGACTCTGGATGCTGCCCTATCCACCCATGCTAAGTGCCAGTTCCAACACACACACTGCTAATTTATACTCAAGCTCTACTCAGCAGTAACCCACCTGGACTTCTCCACCAACCCCCATCCATTCTTCTCTCTCCTCTGCCAACGGGAACCTCAGCTGAGATCCCACTTGTCATGAAGGCAGTGATCAGCACACTATGATTACAGTGAGGAAAGCAAAGAGGGAGAGAGGCTGTGAAGGAGGGAGATGACATCTTTCTCTAACCACGACCCTAGACAGAAACAGTAGGATTGTCTGCACAATCAACATAGCTACGACAGCAGCTTTGTTCGTGAACAAATGGGCACACACGTTTCTTTTCAACAGGGAGCCTGCAGCAGTTCCAGCCCAAAACAACCATTATACTGAACACAAGTCATCTGCTTCCTTTTCCTTGTGTGCACACACACACTACATTATGCACATATGTTTGGGAGGAAATACTCCTAGATTTGGAAACAGAGTACCAACAGAATAAAGGACTATTCTGTGATAGACTCAATGATGCAACTAAAGCAAATATGACCTTAACAACGTGCCAGTTTGTGCTGTAAAGACGCATGACTAAACAGTATCCTTTGAACACACAAATGATAGAAACTAATTAAGTATATTCTTCATGCAAATTAATTGCTCACTGTTATGTCTTTCTATAGCTGCTATAACATAATGCTTACAAAAGCCTGGATCCTATTCCTCCCAGCCTTTTGTGTGGTCTTAGCTTGTAGCTACACAAAGTTGTAACAGCACATCATCAGAGTGAGTGTGAATAACTACCAGCAAAACCTAAAATGTTGGTTTATGATGAGAACATTATAACTCAACTTCAGCATTTGTCACTCTGGCCTTCTCCTCTTGTCTCCTTGTTTGTTTCTTTTTTCTCCCATTTTCAGCAACAGATCTGGACTTTAAAAGCAGAGCAGGAAGGTCATACAACAGGACTGCTACCTTTGAACACTTTCATTAATGCTTTATGGGAGAGATGAACCAACTGGGAGTTATTTGATGCTAAAAATGATGTGGAATATATCGTCTTCCTTCTCCTGTTCCCCACACATGGAGGAGGAGAAATAAGGTGCAGAGAAAAAGCAGAAGTTAACCTGAGCAGGCAGGTCACAGAGGGAAACCTTTAGAAGGAACAGACTGCATGAAGGGGGAGCTTGACAACGGGAAGGTCAGGATGCAGCAGCTCACATGAGCCAGACCTTTTCCCTTTGGAAAGGTCACTGCTGACCTGGGACAGTGCACCCTGACTTTCCCCCACAGACCAGACTAGGTGGTCAGAAGACAATACAAGCTGCAGCAGCTCCAAAGACAGACTCTTCTGAGGTTACTGCCTAAGACGTGTTTAATTTGAGGCTGTCTTATGCCCCCAAGAACAGGAGGTTGAATCCTTTCCAGTACTAGCTTTTTTGCAAACCAAGTATGTTCTTTACCCCCACCCTTTGGAAACCCTGTTAAGTCTCCAGCTTTAGTGATATCTTGCTGATGAGTTCCTCAGGCTTAATGGTATTTTGCAAAGAACTATTTCCTTTATTACTGTAAACATGATGCTTTTCACCATCACAAATTGTTATGAGCCAGAGACAGCAGAAGTGGCTGACTTCACCTTGCTCCACTCCACCTCCCCAAGTGGGTCATGCTCACTGTAGGGACAAGACCATTGAGAGACAGTCGAAGTAAACCATCCCAGCCTCTCTTTTGGCATAATTTTTTCAGTCTGCTGGATCTCCTCATTGCTCATGTCTTAGCTGCCTCTCTTTTTCTGCTATATCCTTTCTTTTATAGGTAGACCAATTAAAAATAAACACCTAGTGTAAAAACTTCAACTCCTAAATTTTTTTAAAATATATATGAAGTCACAGTCATTGCCGAAACAAGACACCTGTAGAGGGATGTAATCATTGTTTGAGAAAATTTAAAGTCAAGGGATCCACAGAAAAATATGATTAACTCTTTTTCTGATAATTTTCAATCCTTTTTGCTCAACACTTCTTTGACACTTTCTAGGGGTTCATATATGTGAAAGACAAGAAGCTACTGAAGAATGTATATTCAATTCATGCCATCTTTGCATCTAGATCTGAATTTTGTAGCTCAAACATTTTGATAGCAGTCACTCAGCAAAAAAAAAAACTTGTGCAGCACAAAGGCACACACATTTTAACCTATTTGCATATCTCAGGGCTCTAATTTCACTGGATGACTGGGATAATAGCTGCCACACCTCTCCATGGGATATTGTGGCCTTTTAAGGTTTTGTAATGGAGTCACCAAAACTCCCCACAGCTTTCAAAAGAGGCTCTTAAAACAACATGCATATGTCCAGAGCATTTGCTGGAGCAGCGTTATGGAGCTGTAGGGTCCTCTCTGACCCCATGAGAAAGGTGTCAGAGGGAACCCTTTTTTGGTGTGATAGTCAAACCCATGCCAGACCAAAGCCTGCAAGCAGAGTGTCTCCCATGCAGATAACTGAAACACAGGGCAATCATGCTCCATGGGAATGGAAGAAATTAGCTCAGGATCAGCTTCCACAGGTGGATAATGCAAATGGGGAGGAGACCCCTTCTTCCTCCCAAATGCTCTTACACAGCAAAGACTCCTGCACGATGAACACACTTGGGTAAGGACCAGAAAAGATCTTCATTTTAAGAGGTGCAACTTACTTAATAAGGAGGTTTTGCACCTTACAACTACTTGGAGAAATTACTAAGCAATAGGTCAAATGCAAAAAGCCTTTTCTCAACTTCATCAGGGCAGCATGTCCCCTCCAAAAGGAAGAGATATCATACAGATGGCAACACAAAAAACTACGACTGGACTTACACAGGGAAAGGGACATTTTAGCAATACATGCTTAGATTGGCTAAAACCATCATACTGCAGTAGGTTTCACATTTTTTTATGTAAAAGAACTGAATTAAACTCACTAACACTGAGTTTCAGCTGGCAAAATAGTCAAAAGTACTCCTGATTTCACATCATCCATTCAAGACCCCATTAACTGAGAGTCTGTTTCAGGTGACTCCTGTGCCACAACCTGAATTATCAATCCCCTAACAAAGATGAAGTGCAGTTATTGCTTGAAACAAAAATTGCAAACAAATAAGTATTTGAAATGAGGCTCAAACAGAGTGATTAAGGGTACTGCAAGCTTCCCATTCCACAAGATTACTTCACCCTGACAAGTAGGAGCTGTAACAACACCACAGGAGTATGGAAACTGGCACCTTGTGATAAAAGTCACAAGAGCAATACCATGCCTGTCTGAAAACAGCCTCTGTGTTGAAGGGCTGCAAATGCAGAGATCTCAACCCCCAAACAGCTTTCCAGGTTTCACGTTCGGGGTCACAAAAAACAGAATCTGCTCACTCCTAAAATTTTAAAGATTGGTTTGACTTAATCTTTCAATTCATGCCCAGTTATAGATGCTGTTTGAACTATGTCACCCAGCACAGGGTTTCAACCCTGAATACAACCTGCCCCTAATACCATAAGCCCTCTCAAGAGAGCAGCAAAAGTAGTAAAGTACCACTTGCTCTCCTGAGCCACAAGAGCATGGACTGGATCATGTGAAACCTTTAGCCTCCAGGGTGAAGGAGACACTAACATGAACTGCGATGTTAAGCAGTTGAACCTCTCTGTCCCACTCCTAAGTGCATCTTTTTTGGAGCTCTGTTTGAGAAAGCAGTGTATTGTCCCAAAAGTGGCACAATTATCCCTCCGTGTGCATCTTCCTCCCTCCTGGTCTCCTGGATCTCAAGGCCTGAACAACATCCTATATACAACACACAATATACAAGGCAGTAGTGGAAGTTCACAGCTTAGAAAAATGCATCTCAAAGCCTGTTAAGGGTTTTCACAAGAAGTGCTCGTGCGCTGCAAACATTAGGTACAATCTTTAAGGCTTGGGATTTCTTAAATGCTGCAAGAAATTACTGGTTTTAATTTTTTTAAAATACATTTTTGCCAGCTGAACATATCTTAATAGGCACCTATCAGAATACCATAAAAAATAATTTCAGACTGAAAACTAACTGCAAGGTATTTAAGGTAAACTTCTTACAGCATGTGAAATAAGTGGCATTCACAACTGAAAGGAACAGAAAAGAAGGCTTTAAGGCAGAGCCAAAGACTGAGACACAGTAGCTAATAGAAAGGACATATCCTTAGTCTGCCTGGGGAGGCAGAGAGGAGAGGTCTGGGGTGGTGACAGAGGTACCTGTGCTGCAGGCAATTGGCAGTGAAAAGAGTGGACAGGGCAAACACCACAGTATGAATGGAGAAAAGGGTTTCAAAATTATTACACGATCAAAAGAGGCTGATAGACAGTGCTTTATCTGGCAGGTGGCCTTACTGTATAAGCATTTAAGGGGAAGGATTTCACACTATATGTGAGTGTGGGGAATGCAAGGGAAGCCCTGCCCCAGGGATGCATGGATGGTGCAGCAGAAAAGGCTTGGCCCTGAAAGAGTACCCACAGAGACCTCCCAAAGCTGGATAATCACTAACAGCACAGAGAGAAAAAAATCAACTGAGAAGAATCCTTGTACTCCTTCCTGCTTCTTAGCTGGACCCAGACTTCTGAAAATTATCAGTGAAATACAGTGTAACTAGTTACACTGATCCTTTATATTTGTTAAGGAAGTTCAAAAGGAGAAAAGATAATGAAATTGTTGTGCTAGGCTTTGCAAAAGGATTCTTAAAAGCACACTTTGAGATACAGTTTACTAAAAACAAACATTAGCTTCACACCAGTGGAAACTGGAAAGGGGTTGCAAATCTTGTTTTCTCACATGCAGCCTGACCCAGGGCATGTGCACAGAAGAAAGAGAACCATAAATTAATGCAAATTTTCACTGCCTTTAAAAAATGTTTGCTGTTCTTGAAGGAGTAATAATAATGTGTCTCCAACTCTCCCTGTGCCTGTATGATGACAATGACCCTGTCGGATTGCTGTCCCCACAGTCGAGTACTCATCTCTGTATTGCAAGATAACCAAGAAGCAAAAGCAAAGCTTTCTTTCACAAACTATAGTCTTGCAGGTGTTGGGGCATTAGATAGAAATTAAAAGGGTTAATTCAAAAGCATTAAATCCAAATTATGGAGCATCTTGGGTTAAACTTCAGTGAATTAAGGAAGTATCTACAAGGTGGATCTCAGCCAGCAGGTCAGATCTAGTACTCCCATCCAAGACTCCAAAAGAAGTCAAAGCCAAAACATAACTTATTTTCATCTGTGCTATTTTAGCAGTGACAAGATGTATCAAGAGAGTAGGTTCGCACATAGTGTAAGATTTTCCATTTAAATTGCAAACTACAAGACGAGGCAGGTGCAGACAGACCACAAGCACATGAAAGGAGATAATAGCAGTCCCTTTTTTTTAAGACTGAAATGCAAAGCTACCTCTAAAGTAACAAATCTGAAAGACAAGGGTAGTTTTATAGGCACTTGTAATAAGCCCCACCCCCCACACCACAACCACCACACACCCCCCCCAGTATAAAAAGCTGGAGTTGATTGCAGGATGATTTGCAATGGATCTATCTCTCAAACCTGACTGATGAGTACTGGGAAGGGAGTAGTTAATTTGTGAGGAGCCCTCTAACTGAAGAAGCTGAACTTTCATTTCATTAAGAAAAATAAAATTAGTGAGATACAAAAAATGACAGTAAGGACAGAGGACAGGATAACAGGTCCAACAGCTGAAATCTGGAATAAAGGATTTTGTTTGTCAATGGCAGAAGAGAAGACTTCCAGGCTAGTGGGAAGGAAAAGGGAAAGGAAAAGAAAGAGGAAGAGGGACGGAATTAGGCGGATGGGCTGAAAGACAGACTGGCTGGGATGTGCATTTGCTATCACTTGCAGTGATGTCGCTGAGGAGCAGAGATGTGTCCTGTTCAACAGTCACTCCTCATGCAGAGACAACAACCTCTGCAGGAGAAACAAGCAGTTACCTGAGAGTGGGGCTTTTTCAGCCACATGGCTAAACACGGTCAACTTACAAGTCCCTGGTTACAACTTGGATGTGAGGCTTTACAAAAGCTTGCCGGAAGGCAATGCTGAGGCTGAGCATCAGTAAGAGTCGGGGGTGAGGCAACCTTTATAAAGACTGAGAAAAGCAGATAAAAGAGCTGAGGAGTAACAGGACAATAAGAGCTCCGCTTCAGTTATAATAAACCTGAACTGTTTCTAATATTTTTTAAGAAGGCAAAAAAATCCAGAGCAAAAACTTAGGCTGGCCAAAGGAAATGTAAGTACTACAGACAAGACGTGGACCTGTTAATCTACTATAGGAAGGATATGGCTGAACTAATGTCTGTTGTTGAAATTACCCAGAGAAAAATAAGAAGAGCCTAGAGAAGACTCAGCCAGATGAGGGAAGGAAGGTGAGAAAGACCCTTGAAATGCAGGAGAGGTAGAAGGAGAAGACAGCAGAGCAGGACTGAGCTGCGGAAGCAAACCCTCTCACACACCATCTCCATGAGGAACAATGCAGCTGACAGCACTGCGAGCACTCAAAAATACTAAGCACAACAAAGGTGGCTGATCAGGCCCATTTTTTTGGTAAAGAATAGATGATATGAGAAAAGAGGTGTAAATATAATTCTATATTTACATAAGGCTGCTGAGAAAAAATTCCTTCCCCCAATAAATGAATTTTTAAATTTCACATCTTCAGTAATGATACTCTGTAATCATTAATCATATCCTAGTCCTTACTTAGGCACTGTTTACTCAATGTCTCTCAGTCATTTGCAGAAATTCAGTTACTGACAAGGCACACCACAGAGGATGGCCATGAGACCCTCGGCACTGCTCCATTTCCCGTGGATGCAGCCCACCCTGTGCAGGCTCCCTCCTTGCCCACTCCCCACAGAAATCCACATGAGCCCCTGCCATAAGTCCTCTAAGCACATAAGGATAGTGAGAGCATAAGTAAGCAGCCATATGCTCCCTTCTGCAAAGTAAGGGAGGGGTGGGGAGCAGCCCCCCTGAAAGATGCTGGGCAGGATGAACTGCCTCAGGAGCTGTGTCCCCCAAAGTCCAGCCAGGTCCAGGGAAAGGAGAGTGACATCCCTCCATCAGCAGCCACTGGTCCCCACACTATCTTCTAGCAGCTCCTCTGATTCACAGACAGCAGCAATTTGCATATGCCATATAGTTATTTGTTTTAGAGAGCAGCAAGGCACTTCTGACTTTATTCTCTTTGCATCTTGGTGATTTTGCATCTTTATTGTTCTTACTCTGGCTTACTTAGACTAACTTACTGTATTAAGTTAGATATTGTGAGTAGGAAGCGAGAAGATGAAAGCGAAAAATGGTGCTCTGGAAGCATCTAAGATCTCTTTCCTGATTTAGAGCATTTTTGCTCTGCTGTGATTAGGTTGGCTCTGTCAGCAGTCTAAGAAGAAATGTAAAAATATATGTCTTTTAACAGAAGAAAACAAGATTAAGTCCAGTTCAGTTTAAGAGTTAGGGATGTTTCAAAAATTCTGTTTACCCTTCTCTTGCAAATGTGCAGTCTAGGAATCTTCTCCTTTGCTAATATCTGATGCTTCAGGACGAGGAGAAACAGCTTGCCCAGGGTAATGGCTGATCTGTCTTTGCTGCAGATGGTGGGACAGAAGGAAGAAAAAACCCGAAACTTTCCATGCTCCGTCCTCTTGATAATCTTTATCTTCTCAAAGATAAGCTGATACAGTGTTTGCTGTAAGGTGATGTATACTTTATAAATTATGTTTGCTTTTCTGACTCACTGCATTCATGAACCAGTTCCTTGCCATAGCTCCTTTTCCAGAAACTGTCCATTGGGATAAGCCATTGAACTGTCCCACCTCCCATAATCCCAGATACTCATTTTCTTAGTATAGATCAGAACTATGCACATAACATGTTACACCTGCGTTAACATTACAGAGCTCCTCCTAATTTTTAATCACGTAAACTAAGCCTGAGTAGTTATTGCAGACATTCAGCTAAGAGCAGTGCTGCTGAGATTAGGGCCAACAGTCCCTTGTCCCTCTCTAAACAGGTCCCAGCGTACAGTACAAATACAAACCTTGGATCCTCTTTGAACCAAAGCCTCATAGTAACAAACTGAGTGTTCCCACTGCAGTGCTAAATGCACGCTGCTTTTTTCCTTCCCCTCCCGCAATCCTGGGCACAGCTGAGATGAACAGCAAAGCTGCTGCCCCAGAGGCAGCCGTGTCTCACTGCACAGCCCACAGTCAGCAGAGCAGCCACTCTCAGAGGGTTCATGACAGTTCATACTGCGAAAAAGTAGCAACATAAAAGCAGAGCCTAACTGCAAATATTTTATGGCTGTGTATTATTTCCATGCACTACAAATCAATGTAAAAGATGTTTTCTTCAAGGGGCCTCATATAGAGTGTGTTTTTAAAATGCATTCCCTCTGCTAAATATAAATCAGCAAGAGTTTTTGTTCTTCCAAAAGATTAACTAGCCTCAGTATTTTGGGATCTAATTCTGGAATACTTGTTGAGGTGCCAGCATTCTCTTCCAATTTAAATACAGTTTAATGGAAAGTCTATCCTGGGCACATTTTCCATATACAGTGTAATAGCTTAAAAGCCTGAATATTGAGAGTTCACCAGAAACAGAAGTAACCTGTCAAGGTTAAACTTTACATACAATTTGTCAGGATGAGAAAGAATGGGGGAGCAATGGAGAGTGGGAAAATGCAAACGTAAGAATGGCAGAGACAAGCAAATGGATCTATGGAACCAAAATCCAAGAGATGGTGAAAATGGTACAGCCTACTGACAAAGCCATGCAAAGAAAATGCAAGTTAGAGAAGCTGTGGTTCTGAACTCAAGGCCTTGGATTTTCTTTGAGTTATATCTGTGTAAAATCAAAAATGTGCCTCTTGACTCAAGATGCTGAATTAGGCCCACATCAGGCTGCTCCCACTGTATATTTACAATATAATCAGCTAAATAAGGATGCTGTTCTCTACACTCCCTCTATCACCAGTGGAAAGAGACAGGGATTATGTAGAGCATCTCTGAATTATGCTTCTCATCTCAACGAGCAAACGGAGGACACTGTCCCACTGCTCTCCCATTCATTCCAGTGCATGAGACTATACACAGTGGTCAACTGCAGAACACAGTGGTCAACAATCCCCTGTTGTTTCTGACCTCCCATATCCAAAGTGTCTTGTTTAGACAGCTCCCTAATAAGAGACCACTTCTAATCAAGAAAGAGAAATGACCCAGGCAGGAGACACCATCCTACCTTGCTCTCTCCAGAAACTTTGGCTCTGCCAAGTAGTACTCTGGGAATAAGGCAAGTAAACAATAACACCTTGGAATAGCACAGGCTCCTCAGCGTAGAACAGAAAGCAGGAACATCTCTGCAGTGACAGCATCTGCAAGAAGGTGGTGCGGGTGCTGGACTTGTATTTGCATGTCCAGGACAGAGAACAAGAACTGCTGCAGGGATGCCTGTAGAAGGAGCCTGGAAAGCACTCCAAGACAGGGAGAGCACCATTCATCTCACATCAAACTCTAGAGCTGCACTAAAATGTGAAAATTAAATATCCTTGAGATTATAGCCCATTAACCCTCAAATACCACCAGTTCCTCAAAGCCACAAAAGGTTTAGAGACCAGCATGCTACATGAGCTTGGATCAGAGCAAAGAGCAAAGAACTCCTTCCTCAAGAGCTTGTGGACTCACCCACGCTGGGGATTCAGCATCCACATCTGCCTTCACACCTTCTCAAATACCCACATCTATGCCCAGCACAGCTATGCCCGTCACAGCCCTGATGTGCTCCTGCTTTATAGCAGCGCATATTAGTTAGGCATACTATTCCTCTCAGTTCAGAAACACTGTTGACAATTTTGGGTTGCAGTTGTAAAATCTCCAGGAATTTCACTGTCTCTTCTGCATGCTTGAATTTATTGCAAATATCACATGTGTACGCCCTCACTTTGATTTAGTATTTGAACAGGTCAGGATATATATCCCAGAGCCTGTTCTTCTTCTCCTCTTACCCAGCTGAAGAGTGTAGATTATGTTTATCGTTCAGGACAACATACCATGAAGTTTTATGCTGTAATGCCATTTCTAAAGAATCTCAGAAGATAGAAAAAGATAGTTTTTCTTCTATCATACATAACATTTACACTTGGAATGTGCACTTTTTCTAATATAAAACATGCATTTAGAGTCACTTACAGAGACCATAAAGTTGGGTCATTTTGTGCATAGTCTTGTTTAAAAACACAGTGCTCAAGCCATGCTTGTTTCACACTCTTCCTCCTGTAATCCCCTGCTGTTTTTCCTTGCAGGGTCTCTTGACAGCATGCCTGCCAGGAGCAGCTCCTTACGCGGATTTAAAACTTAACAAGCACTTGTGAATCGTAGGGATCATTTTCTGGAGCCCAGGCAGCACTTTGTCCAAACCCTCCCATTCCCTCTTCCCCGTGGTGTAAGTGTTCCTCCTCTGCTGATGGCTGCCCACAAGCACCTGTGGAAGTTTACCTCCAAACCCAAGAGCCAGCACGGCCCTTCTCGTGGAGCAGCCATGGGACATCCCAAGTGACAGCACGGCTGAAGGACAATTCCCAGCTACAGATGCCCTTGTGATGGAGATCTTCCACTTCACAGTGGGAGACACCAGAAATGTCCAGACCTTAGCACCTAGTCCTGTCTCTCTAAGGACAACAATGCTCAGCTGTGTGAGCAGGTCCCTGAATCTTTTGCCAAAATTTTCTGGTGTTGACCTCTCCAAATTTAGGTAATTGCTTTTTCCTTCCTGTAGACTGGTGGCTGTGGAAGTACTGTCAACCTGTACATCTTTTCTGCGGTGTTGGTTTTTTTTTTTACTACTTTAATTTCCTTCTGATCAACTGAAAACTCTCTTTTTCAGCATGAGAAAATTGCACTGCTCGCTTTGCTGTTAGTTGGAACAGACTCCAAACTATTTCCATCCATACTGGTTACTCAAATATCAAAGATATTCAATATAAAGTCCAAAAGCAATCCTAAAGGGAACGTCTTTAAACATATATCTGCAGAGGGTCACCTGGAGCAGGATTTATGCTGCTGTGAAATGGAATATGAAAGTTCTTTGTTTACAAGAGGAAAAATGCACCTGAAATTCTAGTCTTGCTCCACACACAGTAAACCCAAATGATATTGATTACAGTGGCTTTTCTCCTGCTTTTGGCAGCAAATAAATTCTTATAGTAGCAGGTTATTAGAAGTAGCAATTATTCATGCAGGTTAAAATTTACTATTCACTTTGTTATTTAGCCACATTTAACATCCTCTTAAATGTTTCAGGATTACAGGAGCCATGTATTTTCTTTTAATTCCTTCTTTCCTCTCTCTCTCTCTCCCCCCGTCCATTTCTCCTTGAAGAAAATTCACAGAACACAGAACCTTCCTCTCTGCTTGCTTTGCCATTCCTTCCTCTCAAAAACATCTTCCTCCTCCTTCTCCCTTGTCACAAGTATTAAACTTTCTCAGCCACTTCTCTCTTTCAGGTCTTCCACTTCCTTCACTGGTCTCACTGTACCCAGAACATTTCTCTCTCACTTAGGTCTATTCCTTTCTTTTATTTTTAAATCTCTCACACTCTCCTGGTTTGTTCTCCTTAAGACAGATACGCTTCATATCTTCTCATTTAAAAAAACCCCAACAACTACCCATCTCCTGACACATAACAGGTCCTAATGCTTAACAGAGGCTCTCCAATCTCACAGTTATAAAAAGATGTATTTATATTGGTAGCCCACTAGTTAATCTGTCATGTATTCCTGCAAAGTAACTTGCGCTGGGTATTAAATGAGGCTACTGTTCGCCATCAAAATGGCATTTTTTCAGGTGCATTGCTGGGATGAAAGCATGGGAGCTCCATCCATGACTGCAACCATCGGCCTGTTAAACTTCCAGTCTACCCAGCAGAGCCAGCACGAGGGCCCAGACACAAAGCTCCCAGCCCAGCACAGGGCACCAGCCCTGCTCTCCAGCAACTTCTCGATGCACAAGTAGAAATTATAAGCAAGAACTTTTGCCCTGACCACAGAGGACTCTGGAAGTGTTAACCACTACACCATTAAAATATTATTCTTTTCCAGGCAAATAATTTAAGTACTGCTGAGGCAAAACCAGGAGAAAGGGCAACACTTCTCCTTTACGCAAGAATTTGGCCCTCTAAGCGCACATTCCTTCATTAATCTGCACTTTCTGTACCACAGTCACAAGTGGAATCTAAATGACTGACTTTCCCACTCTCATCTGGCTCTGCAGCACATTGCTTGCACCAGTTTCAACACCCTTTACCAGTAAATAACTCTGTTTCTTTAGCAGACCAGCACTTGAACCTGGACCACTGAATTAAAACAAGAAACTTCATCATCCAGTCAAACCATAAAGTTACAGTTTATTTTAACAATTATAAACAGCATCTCTGGTGCTTATTCAAAAAAGAGTGTGAATACTATTCCACCATCCTTTCTAGCAATTCCCATGCCAGACCCACAAAGTTATGACTTAACATTTTGCTATAAACAACTGCTGGAATAGTCCATACAGGAACTTGTTTTCCTTAGCATTTGCTGCAACAGGGCAGCCCGTAAAAGACTAAGGGTGTTGAGTCCTTATTGCCTGAGGACAAGAGCACATAGACTTGCTTCTTTAAAAGAGATCCTGCCTGCTAGCCACCCCCATCGTGCTGAATCTCATCAAGACAGAAAGAAGAGATGAGTCTTGCCCACAACTGTTTACAGGCTGCATGTAAGTAAAGAAACAGCAAATAAATGGGAGTAAGAGGAAGATAGCTTTATAAGTAATAGTGTGGTTCATCTGAATTTCAGTTATTTTAATGAATCTGTCAGGACATCTGCTATTCCATACCATGGACAGTGCAATTCCTTGCACCTGAGGACAGCGGGAAGCGACTCCCCACCTCTTCTGTCACCACTAGCACATGAAAGAGCTCCAGTCCTTTGTGATTTGCATAGGCAAAAATACACTTCAAACCAGAAGCTCAAAGCCCTTTCATTATAAGCCCTCACAGAACCCCTCCAAACCTTCATGATTATTTTCTTATTACTCGGGTAACAGAGGCAACCCCACAAGATATTTTGCAAAGGACGATACCTCAATATTTCGTGTGAGAGCATGCCAAGGAAGCTCTGCCATCCCTAGCTTGGAAATTGTGTTAACAGCAGTGTGTACAAACAAAAGAAAACTTCCCAGTTATTCAGTTTTCAATAATTTTATAATGCTGTAGACTTATTCACATGACCTCTCCTAACACAGATGACCAGTTGCCACTTACCGAAGTTGGGTAATGTATGGCAGATGACAGGAGAGGAACATCATGAAGATGAAAAGATGACTGCATTTCTAAATAGCTGAAGGAAGAGAGATGTGCTAGAAAAGCGAGACAGCTTGGAATAGGAACAACATGCTGTTTTGCAATTCATGCAAAAGGGCATTTCTGTGTATTGATGTATTGATAAGAGTGAAAAGAGGAAGAAATTCGATGTCACATGAGTCAGAGCACTGTTCCTGATGAAGCCACATTCATGGCATGACTGCCTTGAACGTCACGTGAGAACAGCAAACAAGCCCAAAGGGCTCAGGGGACTTTAATCTCTTGGTGAAAAGACACATACACTATTTCAGAAAAGCAAGGAGCAATTAGGTGTGGAGGTCAACTCATTCATCTAGTTTCCTTGCTTTTTTTAGTTTAAAAAATTGTGGGAAATCCTTTAGTCTTTGTTCAGATAAGGAGTACTTCTTCTGATAAGAAATACCACTACATTTATTTTTTAAATTAGTATATAAATGCACTGGTTTTAGCTAAGCCACAGCTCTAAACTGTAATGTAATAAGGACCACACTGAATCCCTGACAGATGCTCCTTCCTGACATCACAGAAAGATGCAGCTGTTGAACTGGAGTCTGCAAATCCAGACCTCTGGGCCACAAAACATTTCCCTCATTAGTTTTCTGCACCCAAAAGCAGATCTTAATGCATAATGTGAACTTACTGCTGTAAATACAGTACATAGAGGAAAAACACAAAATATTTGTCCTCAGACTGAAGTTATGCAAATCCCAAACTGCTACCAATCTGTATTTTTTTCCCAGAGGGTGCACTGCAAAATCTCTGGAGTACTGAAGGGTATTGAGGGTAATTTGCCCATACTTAAGCTTTATGACAGCTGCTCACACAGTACAACACACCTCCCTGTGCATCAACTGAGCCAGTAGTACTAGCCATGTATGTATCACAGAACTACAGCTTCTGCCACACCACTAAAGACAAAACTGATACAAAGTCATAACCCAAGGGTTAAAGCAGAGATTTTCCAAAGCACGGGATTAAGGGAAGATGGAAAGTGTGTATTGCCTTGTACATATAGCTGTTAAACCTCAAAATATTCCAATTACCCTGTGCTAAAGACCTTCTCAGTCTCCGAGCAATTGCCTGTGCACTGGTCAGTTTGAAGCTGCCATCAGCTTGGGATGAGGCATGACCTGGAGTCCTCAGGGAGCAGCTTTGCTGTATGAGGGTTCAGAGCAGAAAGGTCTCTGAGGGATAACTCATGAGTGGGCAAGGAGAGCTCAGGTAGCCACTTTACAGATAAGGAGATAGAAATATCTTCCAGCAAAATGGCTGAGGTTACCGGATCTCTGCTGAAGAGCATTGAAAGAGCTGCAGTCAGCTCTTGTAAACATGCTAAATTACTACAGCACTCCTTCAAATCTATCTGTAGTACATTTGAAGGATATTTCACTGCATTTGTTCTTTCTGCCATGGGTACAGATAGCCTGAATGTTTCATCCTTTGTATGATAAATGCCATGGCACACCTGCAATGGAAGGATGCGAGGAGCTGCAATCACTGCACCTCCATTTCAGGAATTAATTTCTAACATCGTACAAGATCTTCTATTGCATTTCAAAGACAGCACAGCCCACTTTCCTACCTAAGCCTCACTGCTAGAAGCCATGCACAGAACAGCTGTGCATATTCTCCTTACCAAGGAGAGTAAGATCATTTTACAGTTAGTAACCATCCAAAATCCAAGCAATGAGATACAAAGACATAGTATCTCCCACCTTTGCTCAACCAGTAGAACCTTGGGCTGGTCAGAAAGGAGACAAGTTTGTCCAGGAACCTTCTCAGAGCCACGTTGCTTGATCATGGTCTCTTTGGCCAATTTCACAAAGCCACTGATGAAGAGACAGATTAAGAGTAGAAGAACAGCAACTCCTACCGTGCTGCAGCTCCAGTTCCATGTGAGATGGACCAGCATCCATCAGGAGTCACGAACTCGCATTCCTTCTAAACACATAGCTTCACTCAGAGTCATAAAACAAGAAGGCAACATGAGTTATAGTCTTTTACACTTCAGAGATGAAAAAACCAAAGGGTGGCATTGAACTGGTTTAGGATAATGAGAAAATAAATTGAGCAATTCTCCTTTTCCAAATTGCAAGAAATTCATAGCATTGATGATGCCTTTGTAAAAGGAATTAGAATTTTTAAAGCTCTATTTTATATTTCATAATCTGATTCTATTTGGTGTGCAAAGACAGAAGTCATTTTGATCTGGGATGCTTCAGAACATTATAGGCACCCATATTTCCATCTTCCAGAGAGACATTTTTCTTTTAACTTTTTTTTTAATCTCGGACTCTTTGTAAGATGCCATTTTTAACCTTTGAAAAATACAAATTCTTAACAACCCTTATGTCTTCAGTCAATCTCCAAACAGCCCTAGAGAAAAGTAAGGTTTTATTTAAAGTACTTTTAGTTGAGGCAGTGAATATTAGAGATAGACAGATCAGAGATGAAGCTGTAGCTTTCAAAACTCTCCCCCAAAAGCCCTTTCCCTTCTCTCTCCCCATAAATGCTAAAGTAAATGAAACATTTCTGTCTTTCTTCTGACCAAAAGCCTCGTCTGTGGAACAGAAAATAAAATCCAGGATTTATTTCATTCCAATAAAGTATCCCAAACATCCTTGCCACCAAGTTGCCATTTGTCCAGTTTTCTAACATTTAGTTTTTCCAAGGCAGAAAAAGTGAAATCATGGAGACATCTTCCTTAAGCAAAATATGTTTACTGGAAATCTTCTTTACTTTGCAGCAGGAACCAACCCACAGCATGGACTGCATTTACACCAGAGCTGTGACGAATGCCTGTTGAACTGCAGCACTTAAACCACTTGCATTTTGAACAGCAGTTTGTCAAGTGATACTAATTATTCAGGAGGTCTCTGCTCCCAGAAACATAAACATTTCTTTTCATACCAATCACATTTTCTTTTCCATGTGGTGCTTCCAGCAGAGACTGAAATTAAAATGGCTTCTTTGTGTGCCATGGTGTGGTTTATTGCTCAAACCCCCCTCCACTCTTGCAAGCATGGGACAACATCACACCCGGGCTCTGCACAGCACCTTCCCATCCTTGCTTTGTAGGTAGAAACCTCCTCTCTGCAGGTGGGAGAGCTCTCCCAGGCTCAAACCCATTCCCCCTTCTCATGGCTGCACAGTTTCCCTGTGGCAGATAACACCAGGTCCAGGACTTGCAGGAGCCTGAGGATCACTTGACCTTCCTAAGGCAAGCTAAAGGGAGCTGTTGCTAGGGAGCACCACAGGGAAGAGAAAAACAGGCTCTTGCAGGAGTCCAAGTCAGAAAAAAATCACAACCGATCTCCAGACCTGCCAAGGTGCAACTCAGACACAGACACATGCTTCCTTCAAACTCCCTCCTGCTTCGATGGGCACTGCCTGGGCTCTGCTTAATCCAGGCCACAAGCCTCAGAATTTCTTGAAAAACACAATTTCAGTCCCACCCTGGTATCTCACAGCAGGTTCTGCTTTTGCTGACAAGTCTACCGGCCAAAACCTTCCAATGCTGTATCCACACGGCGCCACGTGGCTGCACAGCAAGGCCTATCACAGAGAAAATCTGGCAGTATCAGCCAGAAAAAAATTTCATGAAATTGCAGGAAGCAACCCAATGTCTTTGCCAGCAACAAGAATAAACCTGCATTTTCAGAGCCACACTGAGCCACCTGCAAGTCACTTGTGGGAACTTTCTTGTTAGGGCAATCAAAGATGGGAACAGCCTCTGCTAGCCAGAAAACTGAACCACAAAAAGAAGCTGATTTTCATAGCAAGGGCCTTTGGTTTATCTCAAAGGTTTCTCATGAAATAAATTACTTTAACTTGATGGAGAGAGCGAGAACTTCAGATTTCTGATGATACTGTCTGATGGGAAGGCAACAATTAGGAGCACACTGCTCACATTCTGTATCATGTTCATGAATGTATATATCTTTTAGTATATACCCATTTTACTATTTTCCCTTCTTCCTTAAAATAAAGGTAATATCAAAGTTTCTAATGAGGAAAATATGTTCGTGCATCCGATCAATTATCATATCTCTCTTTGAAACCACCCCCTTTGCTGTGTTATCAGGCTCATGGTACATCTCAGATAAACCAAAGAACTCCTCTTCCTAGCCCCATCAACTGCAGTCACCTTGAATGTTATTTTTAATGCCAGTGAATTACAGTATCCCTTTCCGAGACAATCACGGAAAGAGTCAAGAAACAGGAATCCTGGTGAGACTAACTCCAGAAGAGCTACAGAGAGAAGGTGGCTCTGACTCATTCTGGACTCATTAGGACTCAGATAAATATATTTTCAAAGTAAAACACTGATTTAGAGGGGAGTAGACAGGAAGAAATAATAGGGATCAACCCTAGAGCAAAGTACAGCAATCCACAGGGCTGCAGCATATGCTCCAGCTGTGGGCACGTGTACGGCAAGGCTGGTGGCTGCCAGCCACACTCCTATAGCCTCAGGGAAGCTGACCTCCAGCTTGGTACCCTGCTGTGTCATCAGTGATCCCTGACCATTCCTGAGAGCAAACAATAAATCCATTCTTTGGTTCACTTTCACTTTCCAGGAAACTCCCTTTCCTTCACGATTAACAATTTTTTAAACTAATCTCGATGAAACCCTCTGCATGGATGGATATCATTATTGAAAAATTCATTATTAAAACTAAAGCAGCCCTATCAGTTTTGAGATTATATGTCTAGAGATGACCTCTTCTTAATTCCTGCTAGATGTCAGCAAGGGTAATTATATTTGTTTAGTAAATTTATTTTATAATATTAACAATATGAATATTCTGGCTGGGGGAGTACTTGCTTTGATTAAGTATGCAAATGATTCCCTAGGCATGTCAGGGGATCCTACAAACCTTCCTGAAGCGACATCTGCTGCCTCTAAATTAATTGAATGATAGCTAAACATATCACCCATAATTCTTAAGAAAACAAGAGAAGCAAGGAAGAGGTGAAGAAGGATCAGAGGTAAGAATGCATTCATATAGAGGAGGGAAAGGAGTAGTCAAAGAGGAGACAAATAAGATAACAAAATCTGACAAACAACATTCAGTCCCCAGGTTCCATCAGAACAGAGCATCAAGCTGACAGGAAAGTTAATGGGAAAATGTCACAAAAGTAAAGGACAAAATGAGAACAGGAATGCTCCTTGCTCTCACCATTGTACCAAGATCCCTACACTCAAAAACTGCCACAACTAATGAAAAACTCATTTGCCTTTTGTAATAAATAGAACAGTTTTCAAGTATAAATATGGTTACCCATAAAATCGTTATATACAGAAGTCCCACACACTTTCTTTTCAGAAGTATCATCAGTAGTCGATGTACTTTATTATCAGTCACCCTGGGACACTGGCAGGTGACCCACAGGTCAAAGGCACAGAAATAATCTCTGAAAGTCCCACTTTCAGCAAATGCCAACACTGCTTTGGCACCCTGCCCAAGGTCTTCTGCACCAGTTAATCCAACTCTGAACAGGATTAATTCCTCATACACACATACACAGACTCTTTTGCTTTCAGTGCTATACAGCAATTGTGCTGAAAGCAGGGGGAGCTTAGAAATCACCTTTTCTCCCCAGTCTTGTATTAGTACTCAACAAGCAACTGTCTGCAGAATATGGGAGATGTTCACCCCGTAGTGGGGCTGATCCCATCACCAGTCACTCCATCAAATGAGAAGTTACCCCAAAATCTAGGCAATAACTTAGAGATAAGAATACAAAGCCATACGAATTTGCACAGAAATCCCACTAGCAGGTGATGTTGTCAGGTCTTCATTTTTTCAATGTTGTTGTTTCTTATTTCTTCTTGGATATTTGAAGTTTTAATTAGGTATAATATTTATATTATTAAATGATATGTGTACAACAGTGTGCATTAGAGAACAATGCTGTTCAGTGGTATTAACTGCAAGGTTAAACTGTGGTATTTGGAGTGGCTGTTGCAGCACAGGCAATGAATATACTTAATGAGAAACAAACCGTGGAGCTCATTTCAGCACTTGTATATAGATATATCATTCACCACTCTACAAGGAATTAAGAAGAAGATAAAAACAGAACTCTATAGTGCAAAGTAAAAGAAGTTGCACACTGTAGCCAGTTTTCACTAGGGAAATAGCCTCCACCCTCTGCTGTTCCCCAAAGTTCTACAGCTCAGCAGCTCTCACTGGGGCTGAGGGCTTCCACACAGCACCCAAGCGTCCCAAATCTCCTGCCAACACATGTGAACAAGACCTAGAAATGATTCTCCAGAAGAACAAAATGCGGAGAAATAACCATGTCAGAGTTTCACATCTCATTTGCACAGGAATAAATGACCAGCTAGGTGCAGGAAAGTCCATGGAAAACGAGATCCCAAGGAAATGGGAAATTAATCCAAACAGCCATCCAAAAATCTCTTGCCATGCAACATGGATGGAGTCTTGCTATACCCTAACTCCAGCTTCCTTCTTCCTTTTTGCAGCACACAACTGTGGCTACAGTGCTCATCAGATCTATATACAGGTGGTATAAATCTGGTCATGCATAACACTTATGTGATCCTCTGTATACACCACACCAAGACACAGGAACCATTCTTTACATTGTATTCACAACTTACAGAGCATCACCTGCAAAAAGGTTTAAAACTCAGCCATTTAAACTGAAAATCACATCTGTCAATCAGTACCACCTTCCGGGCTAAAAAGCCGACATGCTCTCACTGGGGACTTTTTGCAATTACATTGATGCCATACAATTACAGTTTGGAAAATGTGATACAAGATACCTTTTCCCCTGCTCCTTTTAAGAATGATTCCACAGTAAAACTGTAATGAATGTCTGTGATGTAATTAAAACAAAACTGAAACAAAGCCCTGCCATGAACGACTTGTTAGTAATTATGACTTGTAGTAAAGACAATTTTTGAGCAAATGTGCAGGTATGAAGACTCACATATAGTAATTAAAGCAAAAGTGAAATGAAGTCCTGCAATGAGTGACTTATTAGTAATTATGACTTGAGTAGGGACAATTACTGAGCGAACGTGCAGATATGCAGTCTCACGTCACCTGCATGTGAATTAATCTACACTGTACACACCAGCTAGTCAAAAGCCCTCTGAAGAGATGTGTACATATTAATCACTATCCTCTGCACATCTACATACACTGAATCCTTCTCCCAGCACAGGGCAGCAGCTTCCTTGGCTAAACCATCACTTTGTGTTAATTTGGTTCTGAGTGAAAGAGAAATAAAAAATACTCAGGTGTTGGGTTTTTTCCTTAGACAGAATCTCTTAGATTTGGCCACCTAAAATTAAGAGTAGCATCTTCCACAAATAGCAGCTCACTCATAGCCATAAGGAAGAACTAAAAACTACTGCTGCAGATGACAGCTGTATCAAACACATAAGAACAACATAGGTATTATGACATACGCATCTATCAGAGACTTGTTTCAAGTATAATTAGCTTGCAAGTAGTCTAATATAATTATTTAGTAAACTCTGCCTATAAGGATACAGTCATTCTTGTAGAAATCAGCTTCAGATAAACTACAAGCAATCATATTAACATTTCCTGTTTAAAACAGCATTAAACACCTCACATATAAATATCACATTTTAAATAGCAAGTAAACATCATCAGGGCTGTGTCACCTTTTTGAACATCCTAGTTCAATTCTTCTTCTCTCTGCATAGAGTGCTCTGGAAAACACACCATATACTTCTTTGGAGGTGGTAGGAAAGTGAGAGGGAATGGGAAAAAGGAGCAGAGACCGTCACAGTGCCAAGCACATGGACACAGATGGAGACTGCATGAGTGCACTTTAACCCTGCACAGAGAAGCGTCCCATGTCCCAACACGTCAAGCCATCACAGGTCTCCTTTCAAAAACAGAGGTGCTGCCTTTCATGATGCAAGCACACTGGGGTTTGTTTGGTAGTGAGGAATGAAGTCAGAGATGGGTTTCTCCTGGGAAGCTCCAAAAACTGATGCTTCAGTGACCCTAGGTGAAATATTACTCTTCCTCCTAGTCCCATCAGTGGGAAACTTTCCTTCAGGTGATTCAGGGTCCATTCAGCACCCACCAACTCCATCATTAGGAAAGATAGCATAGCTCTCCTCCCATATATCAATGGGAAAGCAGCATTTCACTTAAGGAGATGCTTGCCCATGCGAGCGTGCATGTACCTCAAACAGGATCAGCAGAACACCGGCTTGCAGGACTTCACGCAACAGACCTGAGCATCAGTGCAAGTCCAGGGACATCCAGCATCACCACCACTGGCCACACAACCCCGAGCATGATGCATCACCCACCCACAGCTTTCCTTGTGCCAAAGGATGTTGAGACTCCTCTGTCCAGCAGGAATGCTGCATAACCTAACTTTGCTGCTTGAAAGCAGATTTGTGAGTGAAACAGGGTAAAATGATGTCAGGTGTTCCTCATCATGACAGTCTGGGTATGGCTGCACTTGACTACTACACACCTAGAATCATAGAATTTAAGACTGGAAAAGACCTCCAAGATCAAGTCCAACCATTAACAGCACTGCCAAGTCCACCACTAAACCATGTCCTTAAGCACCACTTCTACATGCTTTTTGAACACTTTCAGGGACATTGATTCCACCACTTCCTGGGCAGCCAGTTCCAACATCCAACTGCCCTTTCAATGACAAAGTTTTTCCTAATACCCAATCTAAACCTGCTCTGGTGCAACTTGAGATCATTTCCTCTTGTCCTACTTCCTCCGTACTTGCTACTTGGGAGAAGAGGCTGACCCCCACCTCACTACAACCTTCTTTCAGGTAATTGTAGAAAGTAATAATGTCTCCCCTCAGCCTCCTTTTCTCCAGGCCAAACAACCCCAGCTCCCTCAGCAACTCCTCATATTCAACAGACCCTTCAACAGCTCCATTGCTCTTGTCTGGACACACTCCAGCACCTCAATATCCTTCCTGACCTGAGGGGCCCCGAACTGGACACAGCACTTCAGGTGTGGCCTCACCAGTGCCAAGTACAGAGGGACAATCGCTGCCCTGATTCTGCTGGCCACATTACTTCTGATACAAGCCAGGATGCCATCAGCCTTCTTGGTCACCTGGGCACACTGCTGGCTCATGTTCAGCCAGCTGTCAGCTAATGCCCAACCTCTGTCCTTACATCAGGGCACACAGCTTTTAAAAATCACCAACCTGGTTTTAGGGTGTTTTTTTTTAAAGGGTGCCTCCCTCAAGAGCCACTTCAGGAGCTTTAATCTCAATTAACTTTTCTGACCCTATCAAAGCCAGGGCGTGCCCTGGCAGAGGCAGGGACCCCAGCGCACTGCTATGGGCACATCTCAGGAAAACCTGCTGTTTCCCCAAGAGCAGCTCAGCAGAGCCTCAAGCATCCAGCATGCGCAGTATCTCCCCATCTGAGCTACTTTTCATTGAGTAATTAGGTGAAAATCCCAGCCCATCCTTGACCCATGGAGGACATGAATTGATTATTTACCTGTGATTTCTGAAAACAAAGGTTGTCATCCCCCAGAGTTATCAATACAACTCCTTTCAGTATCATCACGTTCATTTTCACAATTACACTTCTAAAAAATGGATACGTTTTCTGTTCTCTTTCCACAGCTATTTTCTGAAACAGAAATATTCAACAGCAAGATGGAACTGGAGGGACAGTAGCCACAGACAAACCACAAGTGCAGATGTAGTCTATTTTTGTTAAATGTGCTCTTGTAGCATGATTATTTTTTTAATATAATGCAAGTCCCTTTTTTCTTTTTTAAAGCATCACTGTGCTAAATAGAGAAGTGCATCACCTCTGTATATAACACAGCCCCTCTGTATGAAGAGGAAAATTTGAGTTAATTACCCACATCACCTCATTAGTCTCCCTCTCCCAACAAATAAAAATTAAAGAGAAGCATGCTTGCTGGAGTAGAATTGCTGAAAGGCAGAAGTTGCAACATTACTGTGCAGTGCACTGCCAGCTGCAGGCAGGAGAAAGCCCCAGCAGGAATGCCGAGCCCCTGGCACACACAGGAAACATATATAGCTATTATTCTTTCATAGACATTTCTTTTTTTCAAATTCATTCAAATAATGTTGCAAACAGGAAAAGGCACTTACAATCACAAGACAACAACCAGAGCGCTTTTTTTTTTTTTTTACGTTGACTCAACAGTACAATTCTGCATATCGCACATATATCATGAGATTAGGGAAGTAACAAGATCAGGTCACAGAAACTTCAGAACACAAATGATGAATAAAAATCTCTATTGAAACATCCTACTAAATATCTTTAGTGAGAGTCATCTACTTCCTAACTATGTCCATTTGTTCCTTAAACTATAGGGTTTGGACTCAGTGGAAATCAGGGCAGTAACGTGATATTCACAGAGTAAATGAATATACCTCATGCATCTCTGTTCAAAGAAAGGACACGAGATACTCCAAGCCCACGTGATGCTTTACCTACGTCTTTCATATCTGTGTTTACTATTGTGACAAGATCTCTGAAAATATACCTTACTAAACATGCAACACATTTATGATGTCCAAACTTAAACAGAATACATCAGAGCAATAGGCAAGTTTAATATTAAGGAGTGCAATATTCTCACAGAAATATTTATGGCATGAGACTTGCTCAGGCAGGGACATAGCTAATATGGCACGTTGTCTATAGCTTCAAATTCTGTTTTAACGTTGGCCTATGCAGGGTATTACGGTCTCTCTCCAGCTCCTTCCTCTCCCCCGCTGTACATCACCCAGCAAACCCAGGGAGTGGGCTGCACTGAATGGCCTCAGCTTCGTCAATTCAAACCAACGTTCAGTCCAAACCTTATCAATTCAATTAAGAAGAAACTGCTGCTGGAAAGGAGAAATAAGGTGACTGTTCTGAGACCCCGCTCAGCCTCCTGGCAGTAACCTTGTCCATCGCAGGCCTGGTGTTCCCCGGCTGGGGCTGTCAGCGCACACGGCCACAGTTACTTTCTCTTCGACCCTGACATCTTCCCAGCGCGCCCGTGAGCGCTGCCTGGGCAGGTATTTTTGCCTTATCCCCGTGGTGCAGCCAGACGAGCATGTCCCCAGCCCGGGCTACCTCCCCGGCCAGCGCCGCTCCTGGAGCGGGATGCTGCTGGAGGACGAGTCGGGCAAGAACCCGCATCCCCTGCATCCCCCGCCGCACCTTCCCAGCCGCCTCCCGCAGCGGAGGGTGGGACGGTCCTTACCGTAGAGCAGGCTTCTCGTCACCTGCCCCCCCATGGCGGCGCAGCCCCCGCCCGGCTCCGGCCCCGGCTCCCGCTCCGCTCCGCAGTCCCCGGCCCACGCGGGACGCGGCTGCCCCGCGCCGGCAGCCTCCGCCCACCCCCGCGCCTCCCGCCGCGGCACCGGCGCTCCGAGCTGTCATCTTTATTTACATAAGAAGGAGGAGACTTCGCGGCTTCCTGAAATAGCTGCCGGCGTTTCATGGATGCAGCGTGTCCCCCCTTCCCCACGCACACACCACAGTCCCGCTGTGGAAACGCAGCGGGCAAAGGCATCCACGCGCGGTGCTACCGGCGCTGCGCGCTGCTGGTCGGGATGAAACCCGGCGGTAGCTGGCGAAACCCGGCAACGCTAGGAACAAAGCGGGAGGCACCGCAGACTATACCGAAGGAAAAAAAAAAAAAAAAAAAAAACAACATTTATAAAATCAAACGACTTTGGCCATTTGAAACTTTCGCTCCCCAGTGGTTGGTGCCCTAGTGCAAAGCCCTAGAATAAATTAGAATAGGGAAAAAAAAAGTTTTTTAAAAAAATATTACCAGGCATCACCACTCCGGAGTCTTCAAACGGTCTTTGTGGGTTAATTATTAATTATTTAATAGCAAAGAAGTGCTCGAAACGCAGAATGGTTGGCCACAGACTGAAATAATAAAAACATTAGCCCCAGTAAACTCTTTCGTGCAGGGCTCACATGTTCAGCCCAGATATAAGGTTTTCTGCACTCCACTACCTCTGCTGATGGATAATGGCCAGCGTTAGAAAAAGCAGGGGGATGCCGACAGCGGTTCAGGGAAGTGCGCAGGGGACCGCAGCCAGGGTTGGACCCTCTCTCTGCATCCCGCAGTTCATGCAGGACCTTGCTCGTTCCCTCTTCTGAATCTCCAGCACCGCACACCCCTGCCTACAGCTCATGTCCCTGCATCTCTCCTGTCCACTGCTCTGAGAGTAAATTAACACAGCAAGCACCGAGCTGCCACAGCCAGCCACAGCATCTCCCAGCTGGCTCGTTTAAAACTAGCTCATGCATCTTTATGCTGCACCGCAGTCACTCTCCTCTCTGCAGAGGAGCAAAAGTAAAACTTACACAGCTGCGAGTGCAGCTCTACCTCCCAACTCTTACCATGGTGTTGGGCAAATCCTGCCATCCCACTGCCTCCACTCTGCCACCGGAAAAATGGGAAATAAGATTTTCTCTTGCCTGTGTTGTAAGGATTATTGCTTAGGACGTCTGTGTGCTGAGCTCTCAGCACTTCTGGAAAGAAAAAAAAAAAAAAGGCAGTGCAAAAAAAGCCCAAGCCAAAAAGCATAGTCAGGGTGTTTGCACTATTGCTGCATGCTTGAAGAAAGCTGTGTCCAGCATTTTCAACCTGCCAGAGGAGCCTCTACCGAGCCCCCCAGCAGCAGCCAGTCACCACTGCAGGCTCACCCAGTGGCTCCCACCTGCCAAGCCGAGGAGACTTGCACCCAGACCCCAGAGCCAAGCAGCAGCTCTTCTTTAGCTGAGCAGCGCACAGGCAGCACTCTGCTCATCCCTGCCCATAGTCACACTCTGCAGAGCTCATGGCAGCTTCTTGGCAGAATAATCTTCCTTTTTTTTTTTCCCCCCTTCTATTTTTTCCCCTCCCCAGATGATGCTGTATTTAGAACAGCAGCGGGTGGGGTGAGGACTCGTCCCCAGGAGCACCGCAGTGTGGCCCCCACACCCCAATGGGTGCAGGACATCTCCCAGGTCACACCCACCCATCATCTGCTCCCTGGCTGCTGGGGACCCACAGAAGCCTCAAGGACACTGCCGGTTTCATGTCCTGGGGGTACTCCACCCTCTCAGGCTGACGGCAAAGGGTCCAGGAATTTACACCATCAAATACCACATTTCACTTGGAGGAATGAAGATTAATTTGGATGTTCAATCCCAAATTTTCTCCCTCAGTTTCTCATTTCAGCTCTGCTTTCCATCCTTACCTTAATCTTGCTACAGCTCTGTGAATAATTGACTTCTTGGTTCACTGCCTCAACCAAGAGATTGCTAGAAAAAAAATATAATTTCATGTTGGCCCAAAAATGAATGCTTTGTGCGTCTTGCTGAACAAAATGTTTCTTTAACTCAAAATGAAGCATTTTATTTTCAGAGTTATTTTTACCTCATTTTTTCAAGTTATGGTCATTCAAACCAGCTCTGAAATGATATCCTAAAAAAAAAAATTAAACCCTTTGTTTTGAATATACCAAAAGGAAAAATGTGAATTGTTATCTTTTCTGATTATTTTATTTTTTTGCAACTTATTGGCTTTGTTTGTTTGTCTGAGGGGGAGGATGGAGAGGGCAGACTGCCAAAGTGAGTCATCCTGTTTGGCAGAAAATTATAAACAATTTCAATTGATTTTAAAATTCCTTTTTTTTTTTTTTTTTCAGAAAATCCAGCATCCCCTCCCACCCCTGAACTTCCCCCATTGCTATGGAGCAGCTCCTACGGGACACAGCCCCTCAGAGCCATTCATGGCAGTAAAATGGCCTGTCCGCCTTGTTGTGTGATAAATCTTTGAGGATTATTTGCCATATGGCAAATCTTTCCCTCAATCATGTCACACTGAAACTTATTGCCGATCTGTTCTTGACACTTTTCAGACCTTACTCTTTTCCAAATTACTCCTCAGTCTTTCATGTTTCAGGTTCTTCTCTAGACATAGGGAAAACCTACCTATAGCTCTTTTCCTATTTTACAGTTCTCTCTGCCAGTACCCTCTATGTCCATTTGGGGTGTTTCTTTGCCCTTGTCAGTATGGGTAAGGCCTCCCATTTTGGCATCAAGTATAAAAGTCAATATCATCACCATTTGGGCTCCCTTCTAAATCACTGACAAAGGTATTATGTTGGACCCAGCAGAAACCCAGCCCCTAAATCCATTCCCATTCATGAACAGCGTCCAGCAAACTCCAGCCAAACAGCAGTGCTGCTGTCCAAGCCAGGAGGAATCTGCAGCAGGAGTATTTTGAGGCAGTGTCTGATCTTGCTAAATATACTCATTAATCACAAGAGTAGGATGCTGAGGCTGCAGAGCACTCCTGAAGACAGATTCATGTCATAAAGGCTGTGTATTAGCTAAAACCTTGGATCTTTCCAGGCAGCCTTGAGCAGACAATGGGGCATCTCACCTACCCTTCCAGGGATAAAACCCCTAACCCTGAGCACCAGGCAGCGGGTTTGGGTATGAAATCAAGGGGTTATGAGAATCTGCATTGCTCCTCTGGTGTCCTGGTCAGAAGGCTGGCAACCAGTAAGGAGGATGCTAGAAATCTACCATGGTTCTGGGAAAAGACATCCCAACATAGCCAAACTGCCCATTCCACCCTGACTGGGAGAAAGCAGCAGAGATACCTGCAGGGAAGCACAACAGGGAAAACCAGCTCTATGGAGACCTGTCTGGTGCAGGAGGAGACACAGAAAAAGATACAAAGAGGGAAGAAGGAGAGGATGAAAAATTCAACTAATGAAGATCAAGGATAAGATTACACTTATGCACAGGCCAGAAAAATAAAAATCCAGCTCATGCAAGCCTCATGCAGCTAGAGCTCTTTTGGGACTGGATTTGGCTCTGTGGAGAACTGGAATTTACTCTTGGTAAGCAAGGCAAAAGAAGGAGGAAGGGGAACCTCTCTAGCTTGGGGGTTTCATCCACTTTAACAGTGCTGCAGGCAGAGATATCCAGCCAAGAAAAGTTTCCTTGAAACAAAAAGTTTCCTTGAATATCAGTACAGGTTAAAGGTGGAAACTGCAGAAATCAATCTAATATTTGCCAGGGTCGCGGAATCTTCTCTTAATGATTTTTATGCTTAAAAGCTGCAATCAGTTTTCTATTACCACTTGCACTGGACTCAGTGGTAACCAACAGATTAACTAGAAATTGCCCTTTTTCACTCAACACAGTAGCTCTCAGCAAACAGCTGGAGTTCATCTAGGAAAATGGGGTAATTTAGGGGAACACATTCTCAGGTCTTTTTTCGGCTCAAGTCTCTGACTCGTGGGGGGAAACTTCACCTGTACAGTAAGCAGATTTCTTTCAGCAACTTCTGCCACTGTAACTCTATAGGAAAACCAATGTTCTCAACAGGAAAGCATCCAAGAAAAAGAAGTATCACCAGTATGTGCTAGTGCACAAGAAACAGGGACCAGAGCTAGGAAACCTTGCCTTCTAAGCATCCTTTTAACAATAACTTATTGCCATTAATACAGGGAACTTAGTCAAAAGGTGCGTCTCTGCTTTCAATTCTTTTTCTGTAATACAAAGATACAGATACTGCCCCAGTAAGCAGTATGCTGATTAGATAACGTTTATGCAGCCATTTGGGAATATAATGAGTTATGTCATTATTAAGCGTTATTATAAAGCTGCAGCTCTGGATGAAAGCCAAGTCTCAATGTGTAAGTCAAAGTAAATTCAAAATTCTGACTCAAATTCTTAAACCCAAAATCTCCATTCATACCTACAAACTATGGCACCACGACCACTAACCCAGATGCTCAATTATCCCAGTACAATTATCTGCAGGCAGGGCACAAAGGGGAATTTAAGGACAGGAAAAATCTTTAGGCTGACTATCCACCTTATATTTGCACTCAGCCTAAATGAGACGTCAGTTGTGTTTGCTTTAGTGACAGAAGCTGCAGTGGCACAGTGGTAAAGGCTGCCTCTGGTAGGGCAATGAAGACATTAGGGAGATGTTGCAATGGATGTCCAGGATGTGGATTGATTCGGCAAAGGAGAGCCAGAGGCATCATGTCACTGCTCAAGGGCTGTCACGCCTGTTCATGCAAAGCCAAAGCTGCCACAGAACACCCCAGTCTCAACCCTGACCCTGCCAGCAGCCAGAGTTTTAATGTAACCCCCCTGCGTGACTGTCTGCAGGAGTGGAAGAGGGAAACAGCAGTGCTGGAGAGGGGCAAGTGGCTGAGCAAGGAGAAGGATTTCCAAGGCAAGAAACTGAACTGACCTCAGGCCAAGTTGCACAACATTTTTCCATCAGCATGCAAATGCTCACGAGCCCCCACTGTATGCTGGGTTTATCTTCAAAGAGAGTGACTCAGTGCATAAAGGTGTCAGGAAAGAAATTAATGCCCCAAAAGCCAGGAGTGGAGCTCCCTTCTCCTTGAATACTTTTGGGATAATATATTCAGAAAACCCTGTGGGACAGTAAGAGAAAGCAGTGACTGGAAATCACAGAATTCAACGTAAACTGTGCCTGGCAATTAAACGTTGCATCGAGCTAACCAGGATTTTAGATGATACAGAAAACCTTTGTCTGTCTGGGGCAAGATTCCCTGGAATCTACCAACACCCCCTTCAAGAGGGCAAGTGTCTGCACAGCATGACACTGACTAGGCCTTCAAATGCCTCCAGCTTTCACCTTCATTTATATGCTAAATTAATAGCTGCCTCTCACTGCCATTTCAGATTAATGCTTCAAGCACAACAAGATTCAAAAGAATCTTAGGCCTATCCAAATGTAATAGAAAATGAAGATAAAAACATCTCAGGAGAAGAACCACTGTAATTTTAAAAAACAAAGAAATGCTGATTTATAACACTCAGTGAAGCTGACTTGTGCTTTCAGAAAAAGTGTACAAACTAGAGAGAAAACAAAGTTTCTATCTTAAAGCAAATATTTTCTTTAGTCTCATGTGAATATCTTTATTTTTACTCTGACTGAAGGCACAGCACAAGGACAGCATGGCAGGACTCGTTACTTCAAGCCCCGTTCTGTGGCTATTAAATGTTTGGAAACTTTAAACAGTATCATCCCATGTGATAAGGCACTATGACAGGTTTTAGCAACAAAAGTATAATACCATTTTCCACACAGGGTTACAGGGAATGCTGGTACAGTATATATACTTTTATATTATATAAGTAGCTTTATATAAGTTCACGCTTTATCACAGGCAACATCCAAATTCTGCACTGCAAAACCAAATTACCAGCTGGAATCATCAGCATTCTTATGGCATTTTTCCTTTAACATTTGACTGAGCAAAAACTACATTTCTTTTCACAATATATCTGTAGGAAGAGGTGATGCCTCTCTGCCTGAGCTAAAGTATATTTTGAGTTTTTGCAAAAATTTAAAGGAGGACCTTTCAAGCAACAGATTAATTCACTTCAACAATCTTCATTCCATGCCCTCTGGAAAGGGCATAGGCAGGAACCCTGAGAAACCAAAGAGGTAAATAAGGTAATCAGAAAGCACCAGCACCAGGGTACAAATGAAGGTTAGATAGACAGCTTCCCCTCCACAATATGCAAGCTTTTGAGACCTTGAATTTGTAATCTTAATAACATCCCCTTGGCATAGAAGTGCGGTTTCTAGAGATTTTTCTTAGTAGATAAAGTGATAGTAGAGAATAACCTTTCTGTTTCCTGTGCCACCCTTTCCAAGAAAAGTGTCTCCCTTACATGAACTGATGTTTGTAACCAAGCAAAGGCACTGTATGTTTGTGATGTAAATATTAACCCAGCAGAGAAACACCTTTTTATTACCCTGTTGAAAGTCCTTCAGAGAGGACAGCAAAGGGCAGCAGGATCCAAAAGAAACCTTCTGGGCTGGCAAGGCAGGCAGCAGGCTCACACGACGTGTCCATGAGACAATGTCCCCCACTGCAGATGCTCAAAGGAAGTTTTTAGCCTGAACTTTGAAAGGCTCCTGGGGTCACAGAGGAAGGTCCCTGATCCTCTTCCAGGACTGGCTCCCTATGCACTCCTTCTCACCCCTAAACTTCCCTGCCTCCTGCTGCAGGGCCATGTTAGAGGAAATGGGATTTATTTACAAAACTTGCCATTAACAAGGCTGCTTTCACAAGCTCTTTTACATTAGATTCCAGGGAACCAAAGGAGCTGGAGGTCAAATACTTCAAGGGCAAAATGCATGGCAATGGTGAGTTTTCCGGCCCTGATGAGAAGAATTTTGCAGGTGTAAATACCAAACAAATCATGTCATGCCTGTTACAGGTGTTGCCCATTCCCACTCCCTCTGTTCATCTGTTACCCTTCTTGGGTCTCCTGCTCTCCCTCACCAGATACTGTTGTCTTGCACCTCCCCATCCTATACTCTTTGTGGCTTTTCAAGTTTTATTTGAAATTTAGCCTTCCTTCCTTGGTATATCCTTTAACTCCTTTCTTCTACTATTCAAATTAAAAGATGTTTTGAATCTAACTCAATCTCACAGAAGCATCATGAAAGGTCACAAGCCAGATGCAGTAGACTGGGGGTAGCTATTATTGGAATGAGAAATGAGTTCTGGTTCTTCACCTCAGAAAAACAGGATTTAATCAGTACAAAAATCAGAGCTTTACCTTCACCAAATGCCACTTATTTTGTACCTACTTTAGCAAAGCACAAAGCAGATGAACATCAAGTGCAGATACTGTACTGAGTAAAGCAATGCTCATGTTTCCCTCCAGTCGCTTCTCCATTCAACATCTCCATTTCCAGGAGGAGGGATCAGAGTAGGACATGAGCTTCACATTACCAAATGCAGAAAAATGTCTGTATCCCTAGGATCTAAACCATGCTAATGTATTCACCACTACAGCATCTAGACTGAGTGTCTCTGACCTACCACAGCTTCTTCTGATCTGCCGAAAACTTTCGCAAACCGAAACAACACTCTGCCATTGCGCCTCTTCCTCCCATACACCATGCCTCCAATCCAAAGGTCTTTTTCACTTCTTTTTCCTTCCTCCCCCAATTCTTTGTCTCAGCAACCTCTTCTGTGCCACCCACACACTTGGAGAGCAGAGAGCAGACCAATCTGGCAAGCTCAAATAACAACAAAAAAGAGGAAGAAAAGGAAAATAGAAGTTGTTTTCTGGCCTAGAAGACTCCTCTGTATTTTTATCTGGAGGGAGCAATCAAATCTCTTTTCCTTTCACCAGGGACCAAAGGGAATGGCGATGGATCCCAAGGTCTCACATTCTCACAAATCAGCCCCTGACAAAAACAAGGGGGAAAGGCTGGTATTTCTTCTGGACACGCAGGCCTCTTTGAATACGAACATTAAGCTTATTTTTAATCTTTCAGCATCAAACACCAGTTAAAAATATCCATTTTTACAAGGTGGGGTTTGATTAGTCAGTTTTCTTATTTGTTTTTCTTAAAAAGGGCTGAGGACAAGCTCTGCTGCCTGGAGGCAGGTTAACCAGCCAGGCAGTTGTTGGCACTTCAGGAACTGCTGGGCTGGCTGGGCATGAGCCCACACACGCAGCACAAGAAGGGAGTTTGGAAGGGTGCAGAGCTCCATGTGCAGCACATTCCCCCAGAGTGCCCACACGGCACTACAGCATTTACCCATCAAGGTCCCAATCCTGCAATCTCACCAGCACATTCAAAAAATCCACTCTGGCATAAAGCATCTAATGACATTAATGGCACACAGCACAGTGATACGGTCCAGGCATGTGGAAACAATCATAGGCCCAGAACCCAGGACAACTGATTTTTTCCCCCATTCAATATATGTTTTACTTAGATGTCTGCTTCTTTCCCTTCTTTGTCTGTCTCCCAAACTATTATTTGATTCTGGGGGAACAGAGAAAAACATCTTTAAAACGGAAATTTTATATCACACCTATCTAAGAAATAAAAAATGCTTAACTTAGATATAAACAAGATATTTCTTGTTAAATATGTCTATTAAATAGACATATTCCTAATAATAGGCAGGATTTGACCCCAGCACAACTGGTCACTGATCAGATAAAATACATCTGAACGTCGTTCAGCATGAGGGGCTAAAAATAATGTCTGTGATTCCTACACAGAGTTTCAATGAGAAATAAATATTGTTTATTAGGACCAAAGTGTATGTTCCACAGGATGACTCAAAAACTCTGAGCTACTCTGTATAGCTAGTTTCTTGCTCAAGGTGACCTGTGAGCCATACCTCGGGCTAATAAAAATCAGCAATTACATCATTTACAACAACAGTCCAAAAAGAGTGTCTCTCCCTCCCTATCAGGTCATCTTAGCTCAGCTGTTCTTATGTCCTGGAGATGTTTTATCTGCACAAAAGCATTTTTACTTTTGCAACTTTGTGCCAACTATGATGATTCCTGTCACTTTAGCTTTTTGTAGTCACACAGATAAAATGTCCACCTTCAACAGATTTATCAGCACAGTTGTAGCCAGAGAGTCTCCATAATGCTGACACAGCCTTTAACCAGGCTTTCACCAAGTATCTACCTAGACTGCTCTGTTGAAAGCAAATTTTCATGTGTGTCTCTGGAAGCAGATCAGCCACCACACTCTTTGCCAGTATTTCTGAAGTGGACATTTTTATGCATCTCCTCCTGCCTTGTAACTTCAGGAATCATCATGAAAGCTTTGGGCAGCAGCATATTCTTGCCCACAGGAGACAGGTGCTCTTCCCAGGGGAATCCCCACTTGATTCTTATCCAGCCTTTACCTCCAAGGAAAAAAGACAGACAATCAAAGCTCAGTGCTCCCCAAACTCTATCAGATCTTCATCAAATTGCACTGTGACTCACTTCTAACTCACATACAATGAATTCAGTCCATTGACATTTCCAAGACCTCGTTCAAGGTCTGACTGTGGTCTCACTCCCACTTCAGAGACTATTTGCCCTGCAGCTGCAGAGTGTGTTTGGAGGACAGAAGAGAAGAATGTTTTTCCTTAATGTAGAGTAGCTAAGAAATATACATCTTTTTTCCATCCATCTAGATTAAGATAGGAACATTAGGCATGAGCATGAAAAAAATAAATATCTCTACATGTTCCGTGCTAGCAGGACAGGTCTGTACATTACATGGACATGATGATCTTGCAGACAATGGTCCTTCTAACAGCTTGAAGTCTATTCAAGATTCTCTTAGGAGTTTGTGATCTTCCCAGACATTAGTTTTTGCTTCAAGACAAACCCCAGTACCACCTGTCAAGGCAGAGGTTTATTTAAGAGAATATGTATGAGATGTGACCAACCACAGTGACCTTAGGAACTCCCCTACAAACTGGCTGCTCCTACTGAGGAGGGCAGGGAGCCATCTGTTCCTGGATGCTCAAAGACCAGACTTTACTTGCTGGTCAGTCCTTCTGGATATTGTTCATGCTAACCTAAAGCTCAGTAACTATACTTTTTTCCTCACAACTTACAGTATATTGCTGACACCATTTATCTATCTGCTGCTCTGCAAGTCTCTGAAATGCCTAACAAAACTCAGGTAATGCAGAAAAGCATCTTTATTCAATACCTTAGTTCACCTTCTAGCAAACAGAAGCACTGTCTATCACACAGCGGGGATGGAGCCTCAGCTGGGTAAACCTGCAGTCTGAGCCAATACTTGTTGGGATTTAGACAACTTGAGCTGAGGACGGAGACTCGGAAGATGCTGAAACTTAAGTGGGAGAGTTGTGTAAAGACACACAGAAATATTTAAAAGAAATGGGCACAATAAAGAAGAAAGACATTTTTGCTGGCTTATGAAAATTGAATATATGCAAGGCTTAATCTGCTACCACTGAAATCAATATGAATTTTGCCAGTGAAGCAAAACAAAAGCAGAAATGGAAACAAAATCTGACATTTGCTATGTTAGACTCTTACAAATTGCTGTAGTTAATAGCCTGTGAGATGGATAAATAATATACCATAGGCAGTGGATGATTTTAAACTTCCATTTTCACAGTATGAAGGTGTCATAATCTGGAGAGTTTTGAAGCTTGTAAAAGCTGCTTATGCTGACTTCATATTTAGGGAGAGATTTTCCATTTGGATAGTCATGTTAAATCTATAAAGACACCAAACAAAAGAACATGTAAGATGAAAATAGATTAAAATACAACATAGAAATAGAAGCTAATTTGGATAAAAATTGTGGTAAATAATTTATTGTTGAAGTAGCCCTCAAACTTAAGTTCTTGGCAAAGTATTTCTGTAAATTATTGTTTGGGAACTGATCGTGTAAGCCTCAGAGGCTTATCCAGTATAAATGAAAGCATCTGGCCTTGTATCTTTAAGACCATAATGAGACGGTCACTGAGCAGTCACTATGGAAAGCGTGGTATTCAGAAATTAATAACTCTCTGAGCACAGAACATATAATGAAGATAAGGCAGAACAGAAAAACACGACTTGGACTATCACATCAGGCATACTCAGTGGGTTAGTCATGCAGGCAGCAGACCTGCACTGGGAGACAGCAAAGAATGGGGTAAGGAATCTAATCCCTTAGTGCAAGTAGCAGAGCAGTATCAAGCCAACACAACTAGATCCAGGTCCAGCATTTCAAGGCAATCAAATCTGGGGTTAGGTCCCATTCTGGCAGCTGTTGTTTTTTTAGGGACATTTCCACAACTTACACAGAATGCAACAGGTTCTGATATCATCATTTTCTAAATACTATCTGCACAGCAGATGTTTTGTGTGTGCACAATATCCCTCGAGCTTCTGACATCTGGTTTTTTACCTAATAAGTCAGGTGTTCATGTTTTTTAGTCAAAAGATTAAAATGTGGAGGTTTTGCCTTCTAAAGAAGAAAATGTGGGGCATCTTCAGTTATTCTCTCCGCTCTTACAAAACCTTGTTAGAAATTCCCTAAAAAAAAAAAAATGTTGGAGCACTGGTGGAATCATTTCCCTTTAGACACATAGGGAAAATTACAGAGTAGGGCTGTAAGAGGGTGAATTGGCAGCATGCACAATGGAACCTGACACCACTTGGCTTTCTTCTCCCTTTTTAAATAAGCAAAGAGTAATATGAAGAGGCACCATGGAGACACAGAGCTCTAACACCAGGCAAGGTGTGGAGAGGAGGAATAGTGCTGCATGAATGCTGACATCAAAACATGGCCAGCAAGGGCCAGAGATGTCACAGATGGGTCAGACCCTGAGTCCTTTGAGGACCTCAGACTGCCACCCTGACCAGCCATGGGTCAGATCCCAGATGAGATGGGAGAGGCAACCAGAATCAGATGCACAGAAGCGGGACCACAGCACTCGAGAGCTGCCCACTCATCTGCCCTCTTCCCACAAGGGATGCAAGCCAAGCAGCAAACAACTTTTTAATGGGCCATCACTGGTGATGGACCAGCTGTGACACTTGGCAAGTTCCTCATTACCAGCCCCAGAAAAATGACAATCATTGCAAATGTCATGTGGTTTAAGTTCAACATCTTTTCTGGTTACTGTTTGTGCACAGGAAGCTTCCCTGCTGGAGCAAGCTGTTTTGCTATTTCTTCATATTCGAATAGTATTTATAGCATTAAATTGGAAAAAAATATTTTAAACTAACTTTAAAGTTAAAAGGTGCAAAAATCAAACAGCACGAATGCCTCTCCTCATTGCCCAAGCCTTACAACATAACCATGATATCACAGTTCTCCCTCAGCCAGACCTGAGATATCACAGTGCTCTGAAATACTAATGGCAAATATAAACCCACCATACGTGGAAATAAGTTGTTTTCATCATTGACTGATGCACAGACAAGCAAAACCGTGCTAAGAGAAATTTTTGGAGAAAGTGTATTTCCCTTCCCAAACCAAACAGCTACAATCACCCAACCAGTAAGAAGAGGCATTATGATGAAGGGCTCTGTCATGTGCCAAGAAGGTGAGCAGTGAACAAAAACTCATTATTAACAGGTCACAAGCAATTAATTGTTCAACCAGGAGCAGAGAAATTTTAGATAACTCACACACACATAAACATCATAGATTTAGCAAAATCAGTTAAGAAACTGGGAATGGGACCACCCAAACTGTTCACTGCACACAGTGAACCCAGTCCAAGATGCTACTGCAGTCCACATGGACCCTTCTCACTGTTCCCAGGCCACCTTCAATGGGTAACCTTCTGTGCAGCCACCACCATCCTGGACTTTTCTGCTCATGTTCTCAGCAAAGCAGCAATTTCAAGGGTGATTTTTCTTGCCTGTGATGTGAAAAATGAACTGGATCAAAACTGAAATCTCCTTTACTAGAGGTCACATACACAGATACTTTATTTGACACATGCTATCTTCAGCATCCAGAGGGACTCTGGGGGATGACTGACTTTCAGTAGCAACGAAATCTTGGAAAAACCCACAGTTGTAGCAGGGTTTGCTCCACGCTCAGTCCACAGAGGATAACATATCCACAGCACCCTCTCACACTACAGCTCACTCATTTCACTGTGTTTACACCATCAGCTGTTGACAAAACATGACTAAAGCACTTTCCTGATTTGAGGCTTAAGAACAAAGTGTCTCATACAGGGCAGAGTCTGTTCTGATTGTTGACAGTCAGAGCAAGGCTGTGGATGGAGACCAGGATTTTACTGATCATTCATTGCTCCTCTCTCCAGGCAGAGCAGAGTCTCTCCACATGCCCACCTTCCTTTTTTTCCCCAAACCAGACTTTGCTCATCTGTGGCTCAGGGCAGGTGACAACACAGGGATGCACAGGGTCATTCTTACCATCCCAATTGCTCTATTCAAATGGGAGTCAAGGAAAAGACATGGAGAGAAGGGTGTTCTCCTCCAAACAGGATGAGTGGCAGTGGGGCAGCAGCCACTGCCCCAGCCCTTTCCTGCTCCTTACACATTTGCTCTTCTCTCTGAGTCAACTCCCTTTTCCCATGTGTGGAGCAGAGCACTGTTTGCTAAGTCATATAAAAAAGGAGACAAGGAAACTAAACACAACTGTAAGTTATTGTGTTATCCAACGTGGGTGTGAGTTGCACTGCTCAATGCCACAGTCCCTCTGTGCTCATAAGCAGCACTTCCATGGCTTGATGAATAAGTAATCACAGATGGCCCCAGAGCCTCTGTGTAGTCCAGGAGTTTTATGTGGCAAATGGGTCATGAGGAGTTGGAGAGACAGAACAGAGAGATATGGCACCAATGGAGAACACCTGCCCTATTTCTAAACCAGAATAGACCCAGGCCATCCTCTGAACCATGAGCTCACCATTTCTCTAAACCATTTCTCACACTTCCATACAACTGAGAAGAACATGTGCCAGAGAGGAAAACAGCCATGTGTTTTGTTAAATTCCACAGGTGCTAAGTGTTTTACAGTATAAGAGGCCAAAGTAGTCAGGACCTTACAAATAGGTAACTGCTGCCACAGTTGGAAGCAATTAAGACAAAATTCTGAAGTTATAGCATCACATGTATAGCTTTGGTTGAGCAGGTTTAGCATTGTCCTAAATTTGTTCACTATTTCTTACAACGTCTACCTTGAGACAAGCAGAGCAGCAGAAGAAAAACTAGATCTAAATATACAAGTGGTTATCTGATCCAGCCCAACAGCCCAAGCAGAATGTGACTTTTAAGAAATGAAGGGGGAAAAACCCCCAAATTAAAAAAAAAAAAGGCAAAACAATAGAACCTGAAAGAAAGAATTTTAGGCTACATGCCACAAAACAGAAAAGGTAACACAACAGGGTGGCCAGCCTTCCACAAGCTGTCTTTAACACAAGTCGGCTGAGACATCTTTTAAAAAAGCACATCAGACATCTTCGCTTTGCTTTAAACTAACAGAACTTTTGGGAATTTTTGTCACCTCATTTCAGCAGCAGCTTGCACAAATGCTCTCCAGCATTCAATTAGTTCCCATTTCAGAATTAGGAAAATATATTCCTAGAACTGTCACAGAGAAAAAGCAAGAGGTAGGTGCTCTCTCAGAGTCCTGGACACTCTTAGAGTGGCTGGATGCACTGGTCCCCTGAGGATTTTTAAAGTTGCCAGTTATTTCAATATGACACAGGAGCATTTTGTTGCATTATTCCATAAAAACAAATCCCACCATCTCCAATCAGAGCAAGGCTCCTTCCATTTAAGAGATGACTTGCCCATTTTAACAAAGGGATCCCATTAAGTTGTTCTCAAGCCCACCAGACTACACACTGGGATGAATGTGGAGGGGGAGGCACTGAACCCTACTGCTTTGTGCCATTATACAAATGTCTGATAACAACAATGGCTAAAAAGGCTGAGAATTTAAATGACTTATCATCTAAGTGAATTCACTGGAAATACTTAAAATTTTTTTTCCTTGATAGCCTGAAGATATGCAGAGACGGGAAAGTGCATTCAAGATGCTCAATCTGATGTTACTGTCTATTTATGTCAGTACAGTTTCATAATCAAAATACTGAAGCAAATGGTCTTCCCCAGGGAGCAGATGTTTGAATGCAGCAATGGGGACCAATTTAAGAACATAGGTATAAATGAAATCTTCACCCAGAGGGTGGTTGGGTGCGGGAACAGGCTCCCCACAGAAGTGGTCAAAGCATCAAGCCTGGCAGAGTTCAAGAAGCATTTGAATTATACTCTCAGGCACATGGTGTGACTTTTGGGAATGGTCTTGTGCAGGGTCAAGAGTTGGACTTGATGATCCTTGTGGGTCCCTTCCAACTCAGCATAATTTGTGATTCTGTGAAAGGTTTTTGTTATGTTGAGGATCCAGCCCTCTCTAACAGAGTTGAATTGTGATTCACAGAAAGGAGATGCCTCCACCAGAGACATATATGAAAAATTAATTCCCTTTCCTTCAATAGTTGAGTGCTGGAATTAAGGAGAGTGTCTTTCCCAGGGAGATGCTTACCTCACACAGTAAGATAGCATCTGATATTTTTAAAAGGAGAAGTAATGTTCTCCAAGTCAGTTGCATACACAGAATACAAAGTCTCTGCAGCTCTTCTGCACAAATAACTGTTTTTCTCTCATACTCGGTAGCAAATTGGGTTTGCAAGGACTTCCCTACTTCCTAACAGAAACAGTACATGTGAATGACTTGAGGAAGCAAGATGAAATACCAGGTTCACTGTACGTGTGAGGATTTTCCATTTGCTTCTAACAAGTTCACTGTCTTTGCATCAAAAAATATATTATTACACTGTTTATATTTCAGCAACATCTTGGATCAATGCAGAATGAAGGCATAATTTTGCCAGGCTCTGTACATAGTTGCAGGTAAATAACCCCCATTCCTTTAGATCCAGCTCTATAGCTGGAGCTGCATTACAGGACAACACTGGCCCACACGACCCAACCCTTCCCAGAGTGGGCACAGGCACTCCTTAGCTCTGCAATGGTTTACTGCCCCTGCACGAAAAACAATGTTTTGGGTTACGCTCTGCAAACAGCTTTATATTGTTATGTTGCATGGGTAAACACGAGACCATGGCAGCCTAGCAACTGAACTGCAACAGAAGAGAGGTTCAGAGGTAAATTAAGAATCATCTTCCTTTCCCCACTTGCTAGCTTTTTTTTTTTTTTAGTTTTTAGCAAGATCTGAAACCACGATGCAAAAAGCTGGGTTCTATTTCCAGTGCTGGCTATGGTTTTCTGACCTTGAGTGTCTGTCTGTTTCTAGTTTCTAAATTTACAAGATAGAGATGATAAATTTCCTCCACTTTGGACAGATTTGGCGATCTTCAAATGACAAGTGCTATATAAAAGAGTGCAAGTTTCTGCCAGCGTACTACTTAATAGATGGCCTCTTAGACAGCAAAGTAGCAGGCAGAGTAAGCAATGCCTAAGCAAGTCATGTGCCCTCTTCAACCCAAATCAGACAAGAACTCATCTTTAAGATGAAGTCAAAGAGCCCAAGGCAAGGGAAAATGGGACTTCTTTATCTATTCCAGCCTTTTTTACCTCAAGGTTTTGACAAGTGTGGGTCCATCACTAAATACTTTGTTGAGAGGTATTGCTACTGTGATATCACTGATGCTCTGGCTCAGCACAGCTCTCATGTTTTCTTCGCTGTCACTCTGAAATTAAGACAGTGACTAGCTTGTCAGTAAGTTGTCTCTGCAACCAAGTCTTCACCATTTTTCAACATAACTGATTTAACTGCTGTATATACAGCAGAACAAAGTCTGTGCCTGTGCCATAAATGAAAGCAGGACACAAACTGAAGCTGCACACAAGGCTTGAAATTACAAGTAAATTCTCACCAGGGTTATAAAAGGGCCACTTGAATATGAAACAGAGATAGTGAACAAATCCTGGAATAAGCTTTAAAAGAGAGAAGAATCCAGGCCAAATGGAAACACGCTAAGTATAATTTATAATGAGCAATGTGTAAAAACTTATCCAAATCATGGAGCTCAAAATGAGAATAAACAGTGATCTTCCAATAGGGACAAGTATAGATAAGCTAAGTATCAGCTAAAAGGCTGAACTCTGAGTAACCCTTGGGTGTTACCAACTGCTTCAGCAAGTCATCAGTATGTTTCAGTAATGGCCAAAAAGACTGTAGCAAAAATAGTGCATACTTCAATATGGCTAACCTGGAACTCAGTATGTGTCATCATGTACAACAGAAAATGACTGTTGCTCTGCAGTTAATTATATAAAAAATAGACATGCAATCCACCTCTGCCTGCAACGAGCAGAGCTGATCCTGCAAGATAACCTATTTGCTCAACAAGAAGGAGCAATGCCTGCAGTCACTCAACCTACAGCAATAAAGAACAAATTAACAAAAAAGGCTGAGCCTCACTCAGAGCACACAGCATATACTGCACAGGCATCAGCAGAGGTCAGCAGGATCACTACGAAATGTGAAATGCACTGGGTGTAAACAACTGGAACAGTGTCTGCCCACAACAGAAAACAAAAGAAAAATTCTATTTGAAGAATGTTATACACTTCAAGATGGTTTTAGAGTTGTTAAGGCTTTTTGACAGGCCATTGCACCACTATCTGGGGGAAATAAAAATTAAGCGCAGACAAAAGCTATTCAGGTATCAGAAGGAACAATGCAAGGAGGTTCTCAGGGCACTATTTAACAGCAGTGGAGATTGCAATCTAGGTGATTGGAAAAATACAGTCCCCAGGTGGAAGCCTCCAGGTATGGGGTAAATTGTTCAACCATGTTTATTTTTAGAGTGATGTCTGCCTTTCAGCAGTGACTTGCCTTCAGAGGACCCAGGTCCTGTGTCCTTAGCCTAAGACAGATTTAATTCTTAACTAGGTAGACCCTTAAAATATAAAGGGACAACTTGAATATGGAAACATTTCCCCCTTCCCCAAACCAATGGGAACAGGAACTGTCATCCAGCACTTTATATCTTCCCTGAGGTGAGTCAAATATTCACTGAGTGTTGACGACAACATCTGACTGGCAAGCAGTCATTATCCCCACCATGGGAATGAGGAAATGTGCAAACACGCTAGAAATATGACCATGTGTCATGCTGGCATCAATCACCTCTCACCAAAGAGAGCGGTCAGCACTGAAGAGAATGAACCATCCAGGACAACAAGGCTCTTGCTGTGGTCTATAACTCCATGTCGCTTTTTCTTGAGCCTTCTGGAAGAACACAAAAGGTGAACCCTAGACAACCAAAGACACATGAGACTGCCCATTGAAATCACTAAGCATAACAGCAGAACTTGGCCAGCTCAACAAGTATCTCAAGTGTCTCTTGCCAGGTACTTGAGTTTCCAGCAGAGATGCTGCAGTTTCTTCCAAAAATGTTGTCTTCTTAAACAAACTGGACAGATTGTTGTGGAGATGCAAAGAGAATGTCAATCTGCTAAATGTCAGAAAAATTTTGACTAAACTAGGAAGAAAAATGAGGAATTGCACCTATATAATTAGTAACAAATCTTTAATGCTACATGTTTGGATAGCAAGGCTGATTTAGAATTAATTGCTGAAGTGGAGCAGCCATGAGGACAGATTCAAATCTCCTTTACATCAGTGGAAATGCAGAGTAGCTTCACTAAAGTCAATACAGTATGTAATGCTGCAACAGCCCCATGTCTTACAGCTTGTTAAAGCTAATTTAATTCAAACACTTATTTGTTTGAATTGTTTTAATTGTTTTCCTTAATCATCTTTTTACCTATTCATGAAATGCACCCAAGTCCAGGAAGACTGAAGTTCCTCAAAGACAGGGGCTAAGCCAGGAACAGGTCCTGGGGTGATCAAACTTCAAGTCCACTGATTGTTTCAACATGTGAAAGCTCAGGCCCCAGACTCCTTTCCTTCGTATAGTCTGTTTCGGTAAACAGTAGTTTTGGTAAGGAAAGATACTGAAGAGAGAGAAAAATACCTTTAGAGGGCAGTTTGTACCCATTTACATGACTGATCCGTGGAGCTGGACTTCCATGGCAGACACCAGACTTCCAGCAGACTCTTAGGACACAGTTAAAAAGGAACCTAAGGAACCTCATTTGAAACACAAGTTTCTTTAAACTCACAGAAGAGCAAGAAAATCACAATCTGTATCTGAAAGTTGTTTTGTGAAGTCACACATCTTACATTTTACACATTATTCATACATAATCTGTAGGAGAGAGTCAGTAGTTGACTGACACCAAGATGTTGAACATCTCCCAGCCTAGAAATGCTTGCAGTGTGCCAGCTCTTCATAAACTGAATCTTGCGTCACAAGGACTTAATGGGGGTGGTGTATGTCACCACAGGAGAGCTGCTGGGTTTTATTGGACATTGGACAAACTGTTATCTTCTCCCCACAGAAGTTGTTACTACCAGCACCTTGAGACCCTGCCATCACCATCTCTTACAAGGAAGCAAGGCCAGAAATTTTTGTCTCTTTTCTTCTTTTACAACAGATGAGCAAGAGTGGTGAGGAAATTAAAAATAATTTGGAAAACATGGAAATAAAGCTAAGGCCAGTTGTTTTGGACGCACAAAAGAAATGTATTACAGAAACATACCACATACAGTCTTGTATCCTCTTGATACAATCTCCTCTTGATGACTTTAACATGGTAGCCTTGGATGAGCCAGCAGGAGATTTGCCCAAGTAAAAACCTCAGGATTGCACCCTCCAAAATTATCTTCACCAAAATCCAGAGAACTTAACAGCCTTACTGTGTTCCCACAATGCATTGTGTGTCATTCCAAAGATGAATTTTGGCTTACCAAAATTCTTTGGCCAGTTAAAGCAAGAACAAAAATGGTGGTGTCCACCAAACTGAAAGGAAAACAACAATCTCAATGCCATTTGTTTTTACAGTAATTTCAGTTTTATGCTAAAAATATAAAGGTAGCATATTTCATTCATACTGGGTCTCATCACTCCTTGTAGCATGAAATAAGAAGGGGACAAATTCAAGGTGCAGATTTTGGTGGCTGAGTGTGGTACAAGGAGATGGGGGAGGGAAGAGATACTGAAGGGCACTGAGAATGAATGCATTGGGATGGAGCTTGGGTTTGACTTCTGATAAGGGTGTATTTTATTAAGCATGAAATTATGGACAATAACACTTTTTAACTACTGATGTGTATGAGGAGTATCAACTAAGGCAAGTGGGAGAAATGTCCCAGTTTCCAAGTCCTTGTTTCAGACTATTTACAGAGTTGGGGTGCCTTCCATGTTCCAGGATGAAATATTTTGTCCAATATAACAGAAATACTAGGACATAGCAGGGAAATGATGGAAGGTGTCAGACCACCATCCCACCTCCTGCTCACTCTCCTTCACCACCCTATTCACAATCCAACCATGAGGAAAAACCTTGCTCTGCAAGTGCACAGGCCAGACACATCAGTGAAAGGAGTGGATTTACCTGGATAAAGGCAAAGGGAGCTGCAAGATATTCTTTGTGCCAGCTCACATCACACCATCAAGCTTTTCTCATACTATCCCATTTGTCCCTCACCTCACACTGTCATCCCTTTTTATTTTGGCTGAATATTTTACTACCCTCTTACTTGCATAAATTCTAGAAAGAGCATTCAGCAATTCTGTAACACCCACAGACTCTGAGGACCTAAAATCTCCCAGAACTGCTTAGCTGTATTCAGCAAAAGGTCTCCCAGTACCATGATGTTAGCTGTTTCCCAGGGCTCTTCCCACACACCTGGCAGTGAGGCTGTTTTTACAGTGGCTTTTCAGCAGCAGCATGGAGAGTTTCCTCAGAGCAAAGCAGCTCACAAAGCCAGCGACAGAAGCTGAGGCCACCTGGCCCAGAGCTGCACCTAATGTCACAAAGAGGATTTCACCCAGGCCGTCCTTAAGAGGATTAGGGAATCATCTACTTGCACAAAACAACAGCCACATCTGCTGCTCCAGCGCAAGTCATTCTTTTCTGCTCTCACAAAGCTCATTTCTGCTCTGTCCTGACAACTTCTCATATTACAGGATCCTGCCATGTAATGCAGACACTCGTGAAGAACCAGGGGCTGGATACAGGTGGAGGGCGAGCACCAGATCAGGTGTATCCAGAGCTCATCCATTGCACAATACTAAGCAGCACCACACGGAGCAAATAAACAAAAAGGCCTGTTTTTCAGAGGCTGGATATTCACAGCTAGCTGGATATCACTGAGCAGACAAACTCCTGAGGCTTCAGAGTAGGTTTAGGAGGACTGTGGTGTATTCAAAAGTTTTGAAAATTTGACCAATTATTTAGCAGTTTAAATGAGTTAAACATTAAAGCTCAGCTCTCAGGTGATATTCCCAATATACTTCCTACAGCAGAAAGAGAAAAATTTTCATTGTGTCCGATGTACAGAGATATAAAATGGTACCAAACTGGTGCATCTAAAAGGAAGAGGAAAGGAAAGCAAATTCAGCATGGCAAGACATAAAACCTGACTGCTTTTTTTAGCTTCTTTAAAGCTAAGATACATGCAGACCAGCCACCTTGAATTCTCCTCCTTTCCACTGACAAGAGATAAAATTAGCAAGATGTCTATAAATTGCTTTTATGGATTTTATGAAGAGAGGGTTTTTTTCACTTTTTAGATTTTATTACTAGAGTAATTCAGATTTCAGCTATGAGTTCCTAAAAGAAATCCAGGATTGCCCATTTGACCCCTGCGCAAATTAATCCTAATCCTATAATATAAAACTCTTCCACAGGATTGAGCACCCTTTCACCCCCAAGGTGGTCCCCCCAGATCAGGATTTAACTACTGCACTCTTGCTCATCCTGCTGGTGCCACTGCAGTATACCTGTTGCATGGATTAGTGATGGACTTTCTCTGCCAGGACTCAGCCTCTGATCATCAGTAGGACCAGCCTGGATGCACAGTGCATGCAGGGATGGATGCAGGGAAGCAGGGACAGAGTGAGCTGCAGCACGTAAAACTCCCTCCACCAAAGACTTCACCTCCCTAAGGGAAATTAATCCACTTTTTTTCTGGTTTTATCATCAGAAACAGCTCCCTCTGTCTCATGGTTCTTATTCATCTCCTCTGGGTTTTATTAAGTGTTTCCACATCTTTCTCAAAGCATGCTGACCAAAACTGGACATGTTATCCCAGTTCACCCCCACCACTGAGGGGAACGACTGTCCCAGCCCAGATTTGGGGCTTCTGCCAGTTCCTCTGAGCATAAAATTTCATTCTTTTGCAACAGAACTGCACCACTTCTCATGAGTTTGCCCCCCAGATGCCCACCACACTAATATTTATCTGCACCCTCAACTTCTTATGTCCAAGAACAGAATTGTGTTGTTGTCTCTAATGAGTCACACCTTTCAATTCCAAATTACTTCTCAAACTCTAAGATTGTTTTGAGATTCCAGCAGGTTGTGTTTCCGGATCTGGTCTGCTGATAGAACTAATACTGCACTTACCTTTCTAGGGATTATAGTCAAATGAAGTGCCTCCCTTCAAAAAACTATGAATTTAAGCCTGCCTAAGAGATTAAGCCACTAAAAAAAACACACACAGAGGCATTTTTCAGATAATGTTCTGAGATACAGTTGTTAGTTATAATTTTTTTTTAAATCGGTTTCCCAAAAAATCACCTCACTGAAATCTCCAACAGTCATAACTCATATCTTTGTTTTAGAGCTTAGCTGTTCAAAGCCAGATCAATACCATAGGCAGAGAGGTGCTGCAGGCACTTGATCGATTGAGGGATTTTTCTCTGGCCAATTCATTGGTTTGAAAACTATTTATTGCACCTCAAATAAGTATAAATATTCCTTTAATGTCACTCTTGACACCAGTTCTAAGCTTGCCATCCTGGAGAACCACTAATGAAAAAGTAGCACCCTCTTGGACTGGAGGGAGTCCAAGATCTCAGCGAAGTTTCATAAAGGAATTAGGAATTGCTCTGCTAGGTCAAGTCATTGATCCAGTTAAAGGATTGAAGACAGGCATGGACCCATAACCAGTTACTTTAACTAATTACCCCCCAGTAAGTGAGCCACACTAATTGGTAATGTCCAAGCTCTCAGTCTGCTGAAACATGCAGTAAAATGCTATAGCTTCCCTCATCACAGGGGTGAATGTACTCCTGAGGGAAGGTTTGTTAGCAACATTCATTTCAAAAGCATCACCGCATCAAAAGCCTGCATCTAAGTGTCATCTTCATTATCACACAAAGGATAATCAATACACAGAGATCGTGACAAGTAGGCTACTTCACCAAATAACACAAATGTTTTAAGACTCTCCAGGAGAAGAGGCAAAACATAAAGGAGCTTACTGGCTATCTCTGAGCTCCTCTGATGTTGTAAGATGCAGCAATGTATTCTTTGCACTCCTGGTGCAACGGCATGGAAAGCACAAGCCTAATGCTTGGCTCCTCAAACCTGCAGTGAGGATTTCGGATGCCGACAGCTTGAGAAGTCATGTGGGGAGAAGATAGAGCAAACACTTTTGCAGGAGAGATTCCAGTAAGTGTCTCACAGGGGATGGGTGCCTGGCTGGCAGCTGCCTGGAGAACACAGAGCCACAGCAGCGAGTGCCTGACCCAGCAATGCCATCAGCAACAAGCTCCTGTCCATATCCCAGAAGACCCAAGTGTTTAATCGAAGCTCAGCCGTAATTTGAACGTTCACCTGAGATCTCCAGTAAGGGGAGAAATGCCACATCAGATCTCATCTTCACATAGAAAGAGGAGTTAAAGAATAAAAATAGTAGCAGCCAGGTGCTCCAGTTCCTCAACTTGATTGCATTTGGCATGTGAAATACAGTAAGTTCAAAACAGTAATTACAGAATAACACATATGAGAAAAAGACCCAACTCACAAAAATGAAAGCAATTACAAGCAAAATTAGCTGGGAAAGAGAATTAATGGAAAAATATGAGCAATGATGGATATATTTTACCAAATGTCAGAAAAGTGACAATTATGGTAAAAAGACTTCTCAATAAAAAGAAAGACTAATTTCATAAAATAAATGAAATCTGCTAAAATCCAAAATTATATGAAAAGTGGGTGAAAATTATTTGATAGAATTATTAAATAATTTAATAGTCAGGAATTGTTTTAAAAGCTGATTGAGAGCAGTGCACATTCCATCAGTCAAGTCCATTAATAGACATAAGTAGCTGAGCTGACAGAAAGAAACCAGCAGCCATGAGGATATTCAGGATAATTCCAGTAATTACAATCTATGGAACAGATGCCTCTGTGTTTGGAAGGAAGTTAGTCAAGATATCCATAGGATCACTTGATGGACAGATGCACATCCAGTCACATCACCCAAAGAAAGACACAGCACATTAAGTGAAATGAGAGAATACACTAATTAGGAAATGCAATCACTAGGAAGACTTAATAAATAAACAAGAGGCACTGGGAAGGCTGACAGAGGTCAGCAGAGGGCAAGCAGACTTCAAGGATAGAAACTTGGTAGATCCTAACAGAAATACCCCTAATAAATAAATTACATGGGGAAGGGAAGCGTGCCCACTTGAAGAACATTAAGTACTACTAATGAAAAGTAAATTTGATACAGGTGGAAAGAGGTCAGTATGAAAAACTGAGTCATTGGAGAGGACAAGGATGATTATATGATGATTATACATATGTTTATATATATGATTACAGTCTCTATGATCATGTGTGATATCTGATGATTACACCCAAAATACTATATGCTTAATACAGTGACTTCCAGTCCAGTTCATTCTTATGAGTAGAAGATCTGTAAGAGCATTTATTTCATAAGTAGAACTATTTCTGAAGTCAACTGAAGCAGGCTTTATAAATCTATATCATCCAGCTAACAATCTCCCACACAATATAAAGCCCTGTTGAGTCTCACATCATATTTCAGATTCCACAGTCCTGGGACTAAAAACAGTATTTTCCAACATGGTGAGCATTTTAGCTCATCACTGGTCTCTCCTCTTAAAAATTATAAAAACACTTGCAACAATCTGAATTCACAAGCCATTAAGCTGAAGCACTGCTCTCTGGCTACATTCTAATTGCCATGCAAAATACATTTCAGGGTGCAGATTTAAATATTAACAGCCTTATAACAGTAGAACATTTAACGGTAAAATATTTACAAGCAAGCAATTATATTAAAGTGTTTTACAGTAAAAGACAAAATCCAGAGCCCTGTTGGAGAAAGATGCCTGACACAGGGGGAAGCCCAGCTTTTGCTAAGTAATAATTTTGCTTTATCTCCTCTTTAGGGTTTAATGTAATTAAAACTGTCAACCAAATGTGACATATTAACTGACAACACTTACTGTTCCCAGACCTGCTTAAAACACCTTTTCCTTGGATACAGATAAACTAAGATACTCAAAAGAAGCTCTTCTCCACAATATCTATACAAACTTCCCACTATTCACCCATCCTATATGAGGCACACTCAACTGAAAGAGCTCTGGGATGAAACACAACAGTTCACTTCTCTGTCTTTTAAATGAACACCTGCTATCCTGAACCTACAACACAATTTGATGTCACCTGGGTAAATGCCAGAGACACATCCAGTGGGAAACTGTTGGGAACACAAACTCCATTCCCAGACAATAAGCATTCTCCACTTAGTCATGACGGAGTTCAGCATTAAGCACTGACTTTATCTCAGAATCTGCCATTATTATGAATAGGCAGCAAATGAAAACAAGTGATGATGGCTACTTGTATTTCTTACACAGCAATTGCTGTGTACTATCTCCAAAGGCTAAGAATACATACAAGAATGGGAACGAATTGCAGATAATCAGACCACTGCCTGCTGCAGCCATGAGATAATCACAGAAGTAGGAAACAAGAGAGGGGTAAAAAAGCTTATAGTAGACCCATGACAGTCACTGGAAAGTGCTGCAAAATATTTGTATTAAATAGGAATCAACAGAAATACTTCCTGTATCAAAGGCATCCTTTTTCTTTAGGGAAGCAAACACACCAATTAGCAACACATGAAATTTAAGAGAAAGTTTCTAATTTTTGATTGGGAAGGATGTCCAGTGGAGCTTATGGTGTTTATTATCTATATGGTCATTAATTATACTGCCTCTTCATAGGGAAGAGCTAAAGATCATGGCGAGAAATTCATTTTACTCTTCTGGACCTAAATGGGGCGCTTACTCCTGGGTACCTGGATCCAGCAAAGCAGGGAACACGCATGACGTGCTCCATCAAACACGACACCAGTCTTTTGCACTAAGATCTTGCACAGCAAACAAGATGGAGGTCACAGACAGTAACGTGCAAAGCTGCACACTAACCCAGGCAGCTGCGAAACGCTATCTGTTCCAGCTCAGATTTGCCTCCTGAAGGCCCCAGGGCTCCTAGAAGATAACGTCTCCCAGGAAGGTAGTGTTGGAGAGCGCAGCACTGCACACAGATGCACTGCTAACCCCCTGAGCACTATATTTACGACAGATATCGCACTCAATATCATGCTCCGAGAATGTATCCTTGCTCATTGCTGGCTCTTCTCTAGTCAGAGTTGCTTTTCTGAAGTCACTTACATACCAAAACATTTTTTGTGTATGATTCAGAAACATGCTATAGTAATAGAGGGGAGACAGGGAGTCTGCCCAACTCTGTTCGGTTTTTATCTCTACCAGCTGCTGCACAAAGCACAAGCAATCCAGAAATCATGGCAAAAACATTTTTCTAAACGGTCCTATGGTCTATTGAGAGGGACGGAAGTTTATTACCATCAATGACTCACTCCCTGCTGAAGCTTTTTCCTGGACAAACTGCGTTCTACACTATTATGTTCCAGTAACAATAAATTATTAATAGGCAAGGGAATTCATAGTTTGCCTCACAAAAATGTAACCAAAGCAAGGAAAATATGGAATATGCTATAGAGATTAAGTTAAATATTTCATTTTTCCCCCTCTGATGTGCAAGAATTATAGCCCTTCATAATAAATTTCAGTCTTACTTTGTCACAAGACATGCACAAACACATAGAATTGAAAAAGAATTGTGTTTATAACAAATGTAACTTAAAAAAACATTTTTTCCTCTGTCAGTTCCTGTAGCAAGTGCAGAAAATTTGCTTTTCCCAACACAGCCGAAAAGTCAGAAGAGATCTTGGGATACCTGGGATCAATTTTTGACCCTACTAACCATCCTCTACGATCCCTGACAAATCAAACTATACATAGAGGATTTCCACACCATCATGCTTGAAGCTTTTGGGTTTTTTCAACTGTACAGCAATGTGGGAAGCTCTGCAGATTATCTCCCAATTTGTAAAAATAAAGCCTACTTGAACACCAGGCTCATACTGGAAACCATAGAGTTTCATACTCCACTAGCAAGGAACAGAAGGGGAAAAAAAAAGGAAAGAGAAACTTCTAAATCTGGAGAAGATACTTTAAGCTTCATGCCTATCCACATCTGAGTCTATCAAAACAAAGCTTTCCCCCAAAACTGACTCAATCGTAGACTCTTAACACCATTTTGTCACTTCCACCTATATTGTTTATCCATCTTATGATCCATTCCTACCGACATCGTAACAGCAACGTATTCATGAGTGTGTGTGCACTCTCCCACTCTTGTGGAAACAGTCCCTGTTTCACAGGATCAGCCCTGAGGGCATCAATCCTTCAGCCTGTGGTCACCACAGGATTGCCTGGAAGGGTCTCTCCCCTTCAGTCCGTGCAGGAAGAGATACACTATTCACTGCCATTGAGGCATGACAGACATGGAGCCTATTTAGAGGAGCGATCAAGATTCAATAAAGCAACTTCAAAATATGCCAGATGTCAGCTCTGTGTTTACAGAGAGAGCAAAGCAATCTGAGGGCATCTGTAATTATTGCTCGCTCTGAAAGTGGGAATTTTAAAGGGAAAGGTGGGCGGAACAGAAGAATAAACTCTTGCGGTTCTGACTGTCAGTTAAGAGCAAGTGCTAGTAATGAAAAGATTAGAAAAAGAGCAAATGTACAAAAGTTCATCCCACCCATTGGAGTAAGCAAGCAAGAGTAAAGAGCTTGGCTGCTCCAATACAGTGTGGAACGATGCAGTATGAACAGGACTGAGGAGCTCTAAGATGCACCCCGCTGTCTCTGTCCCTGGAGCCAGGGCAACTCCCACATTGCTCCGTCCTCCAAACACAGAACATGAGCTAATTGCAGCAATTCCTCCAAAACTTACTGATTTAACAAATGCTGAACAGAGTGTTAAGTGTCTCAGATGTGTTCTGGCTCCCCACATTCCATCTTAATTCATTCTAGAAGAAATCTTGGAGTGATAGTGTGGCTGAAACCCTGGACAGGCAGCAGCAGCACTCACAGGAATGCCTCGAGATTCCCTACTTAGTTCAAGAGCCAGGGAATAGGTTCTTCTGGATCTTATCCTGTTCCTGACATGAACTTGGATTCATTCTCTTGTAGCAGGCATAACTGAAATACATACTTTAAAATGCTTTGTTAAATAGGGATGAATTGCTGAACAAATACAGATTTTATAAAATACCTCAAGCAGGAATATAAATAATTACAGTGGCTCAAAAAAAAAAAGCCGTGTGAAAAGGCAACATTTCTTCATGGCAATGCAGATTTCCATTGTCTTAAAATAATCATTAGGATGTGAAAATGGTCTGTGAAACATTTAAGATGGCATGGAAATCATTTAGACAGTGCTCAAAACACCATTTATGGAAATTTGTTTAGACAATCATGAAATGATAAATATCTACCTATAGAAGCAAATTTATCTTCCAAATTTATGAACAAATTTATTAAAGACAATGTATTAAAATCAAGTTTATTGATACTGCAAAAAATCTTGGGAGGAAACACAATTTGTCTGGGATCTGAATTTGTCGTTAGTGCTTTACTGAACAAATCAGTGACAAATGCATATCCAAGTACCATCATATTCTAAGTGTGCTTAGCATCTGCTATGCAACATCAGTGTGCAATGCAGTTCCAACAAAGAGAACAAATAAAGGTATTTTAACAGTGGAAGGCATGGAAGGAAGAAAGAGCTTTCTCACCAGCAGAAGCTGAGCAAAAGAAGGCTCTTGTACCACCAGTGAAGGGAGAAAGATAGAGGGGTGTGTAAAAATATGCTGTTCGGCATATGGGACAAGAGTTTAATTTAAAAGTCCTACACAAATGAAATGCACTTTACTTTTTTCTGCTGTTCTCAAAGTAACCAGACCTCAAACATGGAGAATACACCACAGCTTGAGCAGAGCCCAGGTCAGCCATGGTCTAGGAACCATGGCAGTGTTGGATCAAGGGTTGGACTTGATGATCTCGGAGGTCTTTTCCAACCTGGTTGATTCAATGAATCTAAACCCTAATCCCTAGCCCACCTTCAGCAGAAGCTTGGAGAACTCATTCCCTCTTTTGCCAAGGATGAAGGAGTGTCATTTCAGGCCACAGAAAGTTGTAAATTTGAAAGACTTACAAACTCACACCACTAGCAAGTTACTGAAAATCAGATGCCTGTAGAGAAGAAGAGCACTAAGGACAATACAACATGCAAGAGGGACATTCCATGCTCCTTTCTGCAGGATCAAAGGCCTTGTGAGCAGCAGCTGTGGAGAGCAGGAGGAAGGAGAACAGCAGAAGGGAAGTGCTGGGCAGGCCCACAGCCATGCAGCCACTGCTCCAGCCTGTTCACAGCCATGACACAAGGATCTTATTAGGGTGGCGCCTGCCCACAAGTACCTCACTGGCAAGGCACAGCAGCTCTTCCTGGAACAGCTTGTAGGATGGTGTTATGCCCCACAGAAGAAAAGAAGAAAGTCATAGCCACAGGAGTCTCATGCAAAAGTTTGGCTCCACACAAATTTTACTTTTTTTTGCATTTCACCTTTACAGACCCCATTCATATCACAACCTGCTCCTACAAACTGGGTGCAAGTAACAGGCAAAGCTTAGGACAGAATCTGGCTCACTGTGCTTCTTCAAACGTGTCCATCACCACTGCAGTTCCTCCAACACAGCCCTGGGATCCATCAGAAGAACATCTCGACCCCTTGAGCCCCATCAGGGTGGGAGTGTCCCACAGCTGCCACATTACGCCAGTGGCTGTTATTCCAAATAAGGGAACTTATTGCAAACTCCCCTCAAGCTGCCTTTTTCTGGCTGGTTTATGTTAGGGAGACAAGACTAAACAGACCTTCATATTTTCAGAATTAACCACTAAAAATGAAAAATTGATTGTTTGTTTCCAGAGTGCAGATGAAGGGGAGTCCTGCAGCCAGCAGCCTCTTTTGGAATCTATGCCACAATGAATCCAGCACCGGGTTATCTCCTTTCTCTTAAGAGTCTTTGGGATGGATTCAGTGAGGAGTAAACACGTGTCAGCCCTGAGTCACACTTTGGTACAACCACACCATCTCCCTCCTGTTTCTCCCAGCGTGGACCAGGCTTAATGTGTGGCCCCAAAGCAGTTTTTCTACTGTATTTCCCCATTATTTTTGCCAGTGTGACAGTCAGGTTGTTATTTTTTTAAGCTGATCTATTAAATGTCAGATCAAGGGAAGTTTCACTGCTTTGCAGCAAACTTACGCCACATAGGCTGTACCTTTTAACTGCTGTTATGAATCTAAACTGAAGCAGGTCACTTCATTTCCCTCTTATTATTTAAATGGTTTCAGTGGTCTTTCTAACCATCAGGACTGCTATTTAGTGCAGCAAGGCTGGAATTAAGTATTTTCTGGCTGTACTCCTTGAACAGATGCATCCTTACACTATCTAACCACTAATCCACAAGGAAGCTGTATGACCACTTTTTGCGCAGTGCTGAGCTCAACCTAATATTACCATGTCTCAGCAGAGCTTATTTACTCAGGTTCAGCCTAGGCAAACTAAATTTGCCTCTGCCTGACACATGAACATATGCTCACATCCCAGCTGGCAGGATCTGGGTATCGCCTAATTAACCCTTCCTTTGCTTTTTCCCATCTCCGCACAGCCACAGGCTGTTTATTCAAACCTGATAAACATGATAAGCCTCAATGTGGCAAAGAAATATGGAAAACAAAGACAAATACTGCCTGGGATGTGACATTTATTCAGCAACAGAATTTTAATATGGTGCTTGCAGTTAAACAAAGAGGGAGAAAAGAGAAACAAGGGAAGGTCCTACAAGTCAAGAAAGACACAAACCCCATCATCCACCAACACTTAGAGGAAATCCATCCCTAGCCCCTCTTGCATAAATCAAGACTAAGTCTCATCAATCCCATTAATACATTATATGCCCCATAATTAAGCTATTGAGAAGCCTTGCTTTCCTGAAACCCAGTGCAGTGGGCTGTCAGCTCCCCACCCCACATGGAAAACACTGGGGCTGCAGCAGGCAAAGGATTGTTGTAGCCAGAAAAGCAAGGAGGCATCCTAGATAAGGATCGATTCCACCATTACTGCTTTGCAGGGAGCATGACCTGTGTTACTGCTGGCTCCCTGGAGACTCAGACAGAAATCACCACATCAGTAGAAAGCAATTAAAAAGAGTCTAGAGGAGCACTGAGCAGCAGCACCCAACTGCAGGCAGAAGAGGCAGCAAGAGAGCTTGGAAAGGACCAAACTCCTTCTTATCAACCTCCTTCCATATCCACAAGTCCAGCAATGTTTTCAAAGTACACATCAGGCTGCCTCATTCTGCTCGTGTTTATTTGAACTGCACATGTAAATACCTTATTAGAGAAACAAATGGCCTTTTTCATCATAACTTGCCTCTTCTTCGTTCCCAAGCCCATGGCACAGACACACAGCGACGTGGAGGGCGCAGACGTGGCTGTAAGCACAGCTACTCAACTGGCAGCAAACCAGGCCCCTGTGCTGCCAAATTAAAAGCAGAAATGCAGATGGGAAAGGTGCCTTTTCTCCCTCTGGCCAAACAGCCACCTGGCACAGAAAGGGTCAGACTGATACGGTGGCGTGAATGCAAGAAACCCATTTAAAACTCAAGCGAGTGCTTCCCAGGAGACACCTCATGCAGCTCTGGCTATGCACAGCCACAGGTACCCATAAATTCCTCCCCTTTGTAGTCAGTGCTCCTCATCTGGTTAGGAATTGAGAAAACTATTAAAAAAAATAAATTTGCTGCTCTTAACACATAGCTTCAAGAGAGACAACCAATAAGAAAACATAGGTTTGAAAGGAGACAGCAGCAAGTACGTGAGCACAAGACAGGGTCTGGGATTTTCCATCTGTCTCTGCCAGGAACTCACTTTCTCCTCTGGATTATGTTTGTATGAGGCAGGATCTAATCTAAATGGAGAAATTTATGTAGGTTGGTGCTTGCTTTCACCAGAATTATGTTTTAAAGGCAGGATGCTGCTTTTTGCTTCAAGTCTAGAACAGCACTGCTGAGGGATGGCACGACTTCAGTTTATATCTGTATCTCTCACAGCAGAATCTGGTTCAATAAGTATTGGGACATCAAATCCAAAACAAGGTTACATGTAAAACAGTATGGAGGGGGTTTTTTCTGCTGCATAATCTCCACAAAGCATGTCAATAGTTAATTCAAGTAACACTATGCTGACTCAGTCGTTTCAAGCATAAAGTTCTGGGATATCTGAACTTAGTCAAAACTCGAGTACAATATAGGTATAAGGTCTCTTGAATCACAGGGTGAACGACAGGCTAATTTCACAGAATCACAGGTTGAAAAAAACCTCTAAAATCATTTAATCCAATGCTTCCTATGACAGTGATTCTACCACTTTCCTGGGCAGCTTGTTCCAATGCTGGATCACACTTTCAGAAAAGAAATTTTTCCTGATATAATCTAAACCTCCCCAATCAAATTTTGTATTTGTCAGCTCAGATGATAAAAGTGTAGTACTTGAAGAGATGGTCACTGCATCTACAAGTAATTTTAGAGTATCCCCCAGTGAACACGTCCATACTTCCATCTGTGAGCCATTTCCCATCGGGGAAGCAAAACTCCATCTCCTTCACTTTACAAGCACAAGCAGTTCTCATTAATTCAAGCATACCAGGGAAATACACACGGAATACGATGTGGAACAAGTTGAGTGCCTACACACACACAGATAGATATGTGGGTATCTGTGTGCATATACATGCTGCCAAAGCCTGACAAGATCCCACTGTGACCACTGCTCCTAATTTACTTCCACCTCCCCTCAGTTTTACAAACCATTTTTTAATAGAGAAGCACTCTGAGGGAGTTTTAGTTCTGCAACAACACCTCAGAAAAAGAAAAAAAATCTAAAACAGTTACATACAAAATGGGAGGGGGAGAGGAGATGTGTATGGACTAAAATTATCTCTGGAGCTCTCACAGAGCCTTTTAATAGGCAATAAAGTTGCGGCCTCGGGATCAAGTTGTTAAGATGAGGATAAACACTCTCACACCACGGATGAGCCAAACAACCACAGTCCTTTGGGGCAGCTGTAAATCCCAGCCGGACAGAAGGCACCGGCCACCCCGGGTGTGTGCAGCAACAGTGACAGCTGGTGGACAGAGGAGGAAGGTCTGGCACATCCTCCTCCTGAGTCATGATCCACTAGCCTTCGAGTCAGATTTTGGGTGGTTTCACCCTTAGGCACCACCAACCAGGCACCAGCATGTCCAGGAAATGATTTACCTCCTCAAAATTTGCTTGTCATCCATTCCTGCTGCATGCAGCACTCACCTACATTTACCCAGTCTTTGTTCTGTGGGTGAGAAAAGGGTCTGCAGAAGACACCAAGTCTGGCTCTTAGTACATTTTACGTTACTGGCAAGGGTCTCACACTATAGAGGAGAGAGTGAGTGACAAGCAGTGGGGAGGTATGCCCAAGGTCACACCAAGACAGCCACTGGCAGTGGCCGATAGAAGTCCTGAGGTTTGGAAAAGCCACAAGACAAGTACCTTTGGCTGCAGTCAGTCAAGGGACCAGGAGGACCACAGTGCCTGGAGGGGTGGCAGCCATTCACTCCCAGATGCTGAAGAGTCTAAATCCTGATTTTCTTCTTCAAGGGAGAAAACAGCTTTTTGAAATTGTCCAGTATTTTCTCTCTCACACCAAGCAGGGAACACACTGTACTTTTTGCTTCTGATTCACAAATATTAAATCCCCTCTTCCCACTATTGGTGACTCATGAAAGTGACTCATTCACCTCTAGACAGTTTTATTTCCCCCACATCTAAAATAAAATAAGAAAAAAAAAAAATCCCCAATTTGGCCTCTTGCTAAAAAAAAAAAAAAAGGCTTTTCATCTAGTTGTCAGCTTTTGCTTACAACACAGATTAAAGGAGAGTTCATCTCAGACTCCAGACACTAACTCACTCCTCTGGGTGGTCTACAAATCCAGCAAAGTGAGAGCACAGGAAGACTCCTACCCTGGCTGTAACCACATTATTCTTCCCAGTAGAGGCTGCTGAAGCAAAAGCAACGTGACAGCTCTGCCCCAGACAGGGTGGCCCCGAGCTTCCCAACCCACGTGCAAGCAAAGCCAAAGCCCTAGAAATAAAGCTGGGAAAACAGTAGGAAAGAAAGATTTTGCAGGTTGGCTTTGTGTTTGGTCTTGTGAGGTTTTTTAGTGCTGAGATGCTCTGCTATGAGTCAGTGAATCACGGGCTGTAGCCACCCAGGCAGTTGGGTGACAGAGGGTGGGAAAAGAGGGCACTGAAACCTCATGCACAATACGGTGTGTGGGAGGAAAAGGTGAAAATACCACGGTGCCATCCCTCGAGAGGTTAAAGTGTTCCCTGCTGCACGAAACACTTTCATTGCCCCATTTACACAGAGGGCAGAGAAAGGGGATCAGGTTGAAAGCACTGAAATCAAAGATGTCTGGGCAAGAGAAAAGGGAACAACATTAAATGCTTTTGAAGATCCCAAGAGGATCAACGTCTGAAGAGTTGGTCTTCCCAGCTGTCTACCTGATGAGGCTGGGAATGCGCAGAAGCATGAGAGGAGATGCCACACCACCTTCCAAACCAGCAACAGCCAAGAAAGCTGTTTGTAACAGTCACATGGGACATGCCAAAGGCAGGGCACAACAAGTCAACCTTCTTGAATAATTGTACAGTGCCTTTTGACACAGATTTCTGAGTTTTTTGCCCCATTATCCAAGGCCTGGGCAAGGCTAGCATTATTTTCCTGGCTGCACACCACTACAGAACACTCAGGGTAGAAAAGACTTACTGTAGCTGGGATCAGAATCAGATCAGGATCAGAATAACTCCTACAGGCCCAAATCTATTAATTTTTCCTACTAGAGAAAGGTGGTTCCCTGACTGAATTTATTATCCAAGAGCTGAATCAGTAAGTCTGACGTTACAAGGCCTGAGGCTTCTATAGCTGAGTGATGTCTCAAAATTTACCTGCTAATCACATCACGTCTTCCCCCCTCTTCTCATCCTTGCTATATCCAGTGAACACTTTAAATGAGTCTTGCTCATGTTTGCACCCATCGAGTAAAAACATAACTACTTATTTAGTCTCTACTTGGCAAAGCTACTCATATTCAGCTCTTTTTAATCTTTGCTCTTAAAATCAATCTTTTCAAAACTAGATGATCTGTATGGTCCCTTCTAACTCAAGTTATACACTTATTTTCTTTCTGAATTTCTTGTTAGTCTCTCCAAAAGCTACATGCCCAGAGTTGTTGTGAGACACTAAACACATACAGTTGCAAAGAGCATCAAATCACCTTTGTGGAAAGTGAGAAAAGGATTTTTTTTTTTTTTGAGGATGCTTCTGTTGAGTAGTTATAATTGCTAGTTAGGACAACAAAGAGTTAAAAACCAGAGAAACTATCCAGTCTGCAGCAAAGAAGTAAAGTAACTGATTCCTATGCTTAGGAGAATTGAAGAGATACCTTGTAGGTAAAGACAGCTGTAAATTCACCACCTCTCAGTTTCCTTAGTAAAGCAATTCTTCAGGTCACACATCACAGCAAGAGCAACTGGAGCCACAAACCCAGACACAAAGCTCCAGCATAGTTACACAGTTCTCATTCAAGGATCTCATTTCACTGCTAAGTGAAAAACCCAACACCCTCAGGGCTAGCAGCAACCATTATTTCCCAAGCATCGGTTACATATAAGAGTTTATAATTCCAATCCCCTTTTAAGTTGTAGATCTTCCCTCCAGTCAAGCATCCAAATGCCAACTATCAACAAGCTTATGTTTACTAACACTCTTGAGCTGTGATAAGGGTTGAATGGATAAGTCTTTATGCAATAAGGGAAAGAGACATACAAAAAAACCCAAACAAACATGATGTTTTCCAGCAGCACACATCTCTAACTACTGACAGCTTGGGGGAGGGTTAAATCTATTTCTCCACTGAATAACAGCTACCATTTTCTCTGGGATTCTAGATTTAGAAACACATTTTTATCACCCAAGACAGTGTGATTTATTAGCAAAGTTGGTACAGCTGGTATCCAACACTCGGCCAGTTGGCACTCCAGGAAAACTGCAGAGCTAGGTCCAAACTCAGAGGCTGAGCATCATCTCTGCTTACAAACTTGGATGAAGTCCCAGCTGAAGGGACAACAGAGCAGCAGGCGTCAGCAGAGAAGCTCCAAGCAAACTTACATGCAGCAACTGGCCATCAGAGAGCCACAGTGAAGTTCATCCTGCATTATCATATGAAAGCACAAATCTTATCGAAGGGCTTGGGGAGAGAGGAAGAACAATGAAACACTGAAATGTCATTAAGTGTGACCAACTCCATGAGTTTAAGTCTAAGGTATTTGTGATTCCTGATTTAATGTAAGACATCCGTGATACAGAGCTGGTTACTACCTTTTAGCTTCCTGGCTCCAAGAGAGCTGCCAGAAAGCATTGCTTTTAATGCACTCTCACACAGGGATAGAGTTTCCAAGAATGCTGCCAAATCTAGTAAAGGTTTGCACTTTTCCTTTCCAACACTTTCTTAGAAAGCTGGAAATAACATTACGTTACTTAAGTAGACATTTCAATTAATTTAGTTTTGCTTTAAAATCAAGAACCAAAAAAAAAAAAAGAAGAATAAAGCTGAAGTTTTGGGCACTTAAAGCTGTCTCTTTTGACACAGAGCTCACTAAAGGCTTGACAGGCAAGTCATACAGATCTATAGGAGACCACATTCTCCAAGGCAGAGTCTGTACATTTCTTACCGCACCAGAGCACACGGACCACAACTCTAGATGGGGCTCCTGGCTTACCGTATGATACAACACTGGTCATCACCACTTTGAAAGCCAGAGCCTATTCCTATGCAAGTAAATGGAAGCAGAGTTAGCCATTATGTTCTATTCTTTGTCTTAAGAAGCATTATTTAAATGAAAAATACAGCTAACAATTCATCTGAGCTAGAGATCAGGAACTGCACACTTGCAGTTAAAACAGAGCTCCCAACATCTCCTTGTTGTTAAAAGCAGACCTCTCCTGAGCTAGTCTCACAAGAACATCATAAAAAAAGAGCTGGGAGACCTCACCTGCAACCAGAGGAGGCAAATGCAAAGCAAATGTGTTAGTGGAAGGCAGCACTTCACAGCAGTTACTGCACTGAGAGGACAGGAGCCAGGCCTCAGAGCTTCAAGACCCACCTCTGCCACACAGACACCACCAGGCAGCATTCTCATCCCTCTGCTTTCAGACTGGATGGGAAGAGTGTGAGGTGGCACTAACATGCAGATTTAAAGACATAACTCATCAGTCCATTCCAATTGATTCCAATTAACTCAACAGCCAATTCCAATTAACTCCACCCAATACAAAATCATTTCAAGCTTTTAATGCTATAAGGTATGTCTGGGGACGTGTGGGAAGGCACAGCAATGAACCTGCCATTTCCCACCTGCTCAAAGGCAAACTCTTTCATTCAATACTTGATGCTTAGCCAAGTTTATCACCTATCTCTGGCTTCTCTTACTCATTACATAAAGAAACCATGCTAACCACACTGCTGTACAGGGCTGCAGAGGTCTCTTAACACTAAGAAAGGCTATTAATGGTGTAAAGGAGAAATAAGTTTCCTGAGCTGCACTCTCACTCTTTCCTGCCCATTAGAGAGAAGCAATCCCCCATATTAAAGGTGGGAAGGAGGCTGCTGTTTTCCATGCAGTGGATGAAATGCAACAAGTACAATCTCTAGGACACAGAAACAGAAGACTTAAAACAGACCCAAAGGTGCTGGTCACTTGCACGGGCTTGAATGTCACCCAATGACATGCACACACCTGACAAATGGCAGAAAGGAACTTTCTGTGCTACTGCATTTTTCTTTTCAAGATAGATATGATCACTACATTAGTTATGCTGGAGCTGAACTGTCACAGCTCTTCTATTATTATTTACCAGAACGGCTATCAGCCAGATTTGTACTATTAAATTCCTAAAACATAGAATTACTCTGATACCCAGGAAATGCAGTATTATGGAAGTGCTGTTATTCCCCAGCTTGTTTTTGCTTCTCTCTTTTACAAGGTTCTTTCTGTGCTGGCTGCCCTGCAGGAAACCACAGGAGTCAAGCTGTACTCAGGGATATCACCTTGCAGGCTTGGAGGGCTGCTGACTCTCACAGTACTGCTCTCCTGAACCAGCCTCCATCCTTTTAAACCAACTTATTTTTTGAACATAAATAATTCAATGCAGAACATAATTTTTTTTTTAAAGATGCTTATTTTTTATATAAGCCATTTTATTTTGTGTAAGAGCTGTCACACACTAGTCCTTTGAGCTGACTCAGTGAAGAAAGCACTCCTGTTTACTTTGCGGAACACTAATACGGCCTTTGGAAGCAACTTTCTAGATTGAAGCTCACAGAGGCGGCACAATCAGGCCTCTTCAGTGAGATGATGAAGAGGCAAAGTACTCCCTTGCAAGAGTCCCACTGTTCCACAAACCCAGCATCTTGCCTGGCCTCTGTGCAATACCAGAGAGGTTCCTGTGGTGGAGAAACGTGGATGGAAGCAGTATGTGACACAGCTGCCTTGTTGGTTTCATCTGCTGAATTCCTGATGCTCAGGTGGACTCTTGGTTCACAAAAATGTGAAAATCACAGCCCTGAGAAACTGGCCTTCAGGAGACTGCAAGGGACAGCCTTGCAAATCAGTGTGCACATCCTCATCTCCAGTAGGATCCTGCTTGCACAGGGCTGCCCTAGAAAACAGAAGAGGTCTCAGCAGGAGGAGAATCTTCCCTAAATTGGACAAAAGCTCATCAAATCAAGGCAACAACTCTGAGTTCAGACATGCCTTTAGTCTTCAGTACAATCCCTCCAATGAAGTTTAATCTTCAGCAAAGCCACATAAGACGATACTTCCACAGGGATGCCTTGGCTTCTCTCCCTGGCCAGACCATCATGGCACAGCAAGTCTATTCAGGGATGCAGATGAAAATTAACTTTTCAAAATAAGATGTGGGGGGGAAAGGAATTGTTTATTCACTGAAAAAGATTAGAGTCTCTTGAGTGACAACCAGCTGTAGGGGAGGAGATGAGCCCAGCAGACCCAACACTGATCAGCTCCAATCTCCCTCCTTTGAATTCACACTGAGCCACTAATTTGGGTCTAAATGATAGCAGCAGGAACCAATAACTGCCAGCTCTTTCCTGCCACTTGTTTCTGGTTAGAATTAGATCATAACAAGAACAATGCAACTCTAAGTCTCTCCTTTCTTTATCCCTATGCATAGGCGTTGTGAGGCACAGAGAGGTGAAATGTCTTGGTATCCGTGTGGGAGAGCTGGGACCATCAAGTAGAGGGATTTATCTCCACTAAGCCCAGCTGTGACTAGTAGACCATGCTGTTTTACATTAACAAGCAGATTTCTGCAGTGTTCAGGCTCTGTTCTCCTGCAGAGATTGCTGCAAAGAAGGCAATGGGGACAGAAAGTGCCTCACACTCGTTAGGACTACCCCACCACCATGCACATGTCCAAATCAAGAGTAAGAAACAGTGAAATGCTTCCTGTCCTGCTGCATTTCACCTGAATGTAGTGGTCCTGTCTCCCTCAGGAAATCACATAAAAGCAGCAAGAAAACTGCCCAGGACACCACTTTACTGGCAGTAGAGGCACATCCATTAGCCAAGAGACTGTTTAATTTAATATTTGTTTACAGCCGCTGGGGATTTTCTGAGGTTAGGTGCTTGTTAATCAAACTATAAAGCAGCCATTCAGCACCTATCCCACAAAGTTTAAAAGCCACCTTCAAATAAAATATAGGGACCCGTACAAAAGCAATACGGCAAATTACGTTTCCAACACAATTTCCCATGCTTCTCTTTTTTCTCCCTTTCTGGCACATCACCACCCACATGAAAGCCAAAAAGAGACTGTAGTACCTGGTTACACAGGGGGAGCCCATCACAGTAGCAATTCAAAAGCCTGTTCCATAATCCAGCAAAATTTTTTAATCCATAAATCTCACTGATTGACACATCCACCCATCCCCAAAGCCATCTATCCACTACAGCAGCAGCCTCATCAAATGCACTGAGAACTTTGCTGTTGCATGTCCCTGATGCATTAGCTGGAATTATTACATCCAGCTGCACAGCATAAAGCTACAGGAAACAATTTCATTAGGGTCCTATTAGGCTTAGATGGGTCAGTCTTTTTACATGCAAGAGTATAGTGGGGAATAGCCTTGGGCAATAATCTGAATGCATTGCTAAAACCATTATCTAAACTACAGATTTGTATTTACAGGCACAGGCTTCCACCCATCTTGCAGCAGCCCACACCAGTGCTTTGGGTATTTAAAGCATGATGGATCTGGTATTTAAAGCATTGTGGTGCTCGCAGCAATGCTCCTTCAGGCTCCTCCAGGCACCTTAGGCACCCATGGGGACATGAGGGTCATTCTGACTAGTTTACTACTTTCTGAATAACCCCTGGAAGCTGCCACTAGGCTGGGGAAGGACTCAAAGAAAGAACATCTGCTGAAAAATCGGTCCTGCTTTGCTTGGTGCTTTGCAATTTGCAATTTCCCATGCAACTACTGGCCCACCCTGATGCAGCAAAAAATCTTAAAGGCACAAGTTCTTTATTATGCTGATTTAGGGTAACCCTATATGGGACATGGCACAAGTCTAATGATCCAACCACAAGAGATTCTGATTTTTTAAGATGATAATTCAGTGTATCCATTCAGCTTAACAGAAAGCCCTGTGTCATAATAAAGCTGTCATGATGTTCTGGAAATATGGTCTCACTGGAGGAACACATTGTAATTTTATATCCAGCTATTTAAGAAGATGAGGCCAAGCCCTGAGTGACAGACACTTTGATGAAACAACACATGAATTAAACATAATTATAGAAAAACAATAAAACAGAACTAATCATTGAGGCCCCCATGTTGTACTGTGAGCAGTGGCATAGGGCATTCCCCTCCAGACAGCTCCAAATCCTTCCTGAGTATCAGTAATTAAAGTCTGTCGTGCAGCCAGAAGGAAACAGGTTTTGCCATCCCCAGTTTTGCAGAAAGTGAGGTCAACATCCCACCACAACCTGTGGGACCCCTGGCTCTTGGTGCGGCTCTGTGCACTCGCTCCTGCCAGGGCAAGCACGGCCTTCCCCTCCTCTTTGCTCTTTGGAATGGTCACCATGCCCTTCACTTTATTAGGCTTTTCCTGGTGGAAAAGATACTGCACACTCCAACTAGATTCCTCCCAAAATTCAGATCTAGGACCTGCAGTCATAGTCTCACTAAGGAACACTCGATGTACTTCCCCTCATAAAATTAAGATGTAGTTTTACACCAGCCTGTCTCTTTACATACAATGTTCTCCATATCCATATTTAATCTAATAAAGAGAATATAACTGGGTTCAGGAAAACAGCTTTTTTCTATGTTTCCATGCAAGATGGATCTTAAAACCCTTCTTTATGTCAACAGCAGACAACTGTTGTTGCTAGACTTCATCTAGCAGGGTTGGGGACTAACTTAAACATGGCAGCTGGAAGCATTAAACATTTATTGGACTGGAGTGCATTGATTTCAGAAATTAACACTTTGCAAATTACTTCTGTGTGAACAGTAATTAAACAGTCATAGTCCAGTCCAGGTTCTGATTAAACTGCAACTCTTTTTGTAAAACATATGTATACATAAAAACACTAACACTTCTCTACTGATTTCCATCTGCACATACCAAATTGCTCTGTGATGATGAATTAAAATTAATTAAAACTTTGGAATGGTTTTCCACATAAAGTTGGAACAGTGGGAGCCCTTGTGGCGGGCACTCAGGCATCATGCCAGTTAAGCTTGCAGGGAGCAGGAGCAGCTGATGCATTGCTTTAAAATACCAAGGACTCCGTGACCTCATGGTCCCAGTGCTAGTAACGCTGGGGTTGAAGTGATGATAACGCTGGGATTGAACTGGTGCTCGTAACAAGGGGAGAAACCATGAGAAAAGTTCAACTGATACTGCCAGGACCCTTGCAGGCTCCACATGTGCTCCAGGAATAAAATCATAAATAGCATAAAGCTGCTATTTGCTTTTGAGCTCGTTCGTTCATGTGGGAATAGATTTGCTCAAGAGATATTGTAATTTTATTCCCTTAAGAAGAATATTCATCTCCCACTTGTGCTATTGCCCAAAAAGTAATGAAACTCATGCAGTCTTTAATACACTCTTTTTAAAAGAAAATATGTTTTAACTCTGCTTTGGAAGTAGCTTCCTTTTCCAGAACTAGAGGTCTTTCTTTTAAACACTGTCCAATAGCCTTTCCAGGACTATCTTCCCATTCACTGCACCTTCATACTCAGGATGGTAAGCATGTCCTATTCATTAAGGCAGTAGCTGAAGCCTCATGAAAGATAATGGCTGATGATACTTTACTGAATTAGAAGCAGTGGGTACCATTCTGCAAACTTTCCTTCTTCAGCACAGAGTGCTGTACACTGTATTTTGTTACCATAGCTGGATTTATTTCATGCTCTGACTACATCACTGCATTTTTACTTTCTCTCTTCCCCCAAAACATATGGACTTACAAACCCATCAGAAATGAACAAACCCACCTACACAGGGACGGTGAGCGTGTCAGTCAAACTCTGAGCTCTCCTTGTATCTGTGCCAACAGAATGGCAGAGGCTCCCCACAGACTGTGCTCGGCCCCAAGGAGCTTACTCTCATTTTACAGGCAGTGTTGGGCTTTGCTGTGGTGGTCAGGGAGCCACAGAAGGGCTGCTCTCCCTTGGAAGCCAGGGATTGATCCTGACCCCACCACACTGTGTGTTCCTGGGCACCAGCCAGCTGCAGCAGGGCATGGGTGGACAGGCAGAACTGGCTCCACAGCAGCACTTGCACCCACAACATAAACCCCAACGGAGGCAGACGAGGAGAAATCAGAGGGCTCCTCTGGCTTAGCCCAGCCAGGTGAGGACAGGGTGCTGCTGGGAGCGTAGGAGGGGTCTTAAGTGCAGGGGAGTGGTGGTACCCTGCACAGATGCAGTTAGAAGCTCAGATGGGATGCTGATGTGCTGGAAAGACTATGCTCATTTTATCATGTGCACATGCACAAAGACTTCTTTTGTTTGCTTTCTTCCTTTCTGTCCCATTCCAAGGTGCAGATTGGGTTCATGTCCCCAGGAAGTCGTGAGCGAGTTGGCAGAAGAAGATGAAGAGAAGGCGGCTGCCAGGAGACTTTAACAAGAGCTCCATCTCCTCTCGTGGTACAGTTAAGAGTCACATAATGAAACAGAGGCTGGTTTGTTTGTTTTTTAATGAGCTCTATTTATATTTGACTTTAACTATCCTCATTCATTTCCTCTGAATCAAACCTCCACTGCTGAAATCTTGTGCATCAGAGTTAATAAAGGGCAGCTATAATCTGATTTACTGCATCATTCCAAACACAAATGTACTCACAAGAGGGGCTGATAGTTTACAGTAGCAATGTTTAAAGCACAAGAATTGACAGCAAAATTGAACATAACTTCTCAGCTGCCTTGCTGAAGTAATTCCATAGACTTGTTTGAAGCATTTTTTTCCATCTTATTTTAACAATGAGAGGTTAAGGTTGTTTTTAAAGCTAGGTTTATGCTTCACAAACTGGAAGCTGCTGAAAAGCTGGTGCCTTATCCAACAGATTTCATCTGGCTGTTAGGGATGCCCAAGTTTCAAGACGTCAGAGAGAGTGGCAAACCAGAGGAATTGCATGTGAACCAACACAAGGAATGCAAGATTGTCAAGTTTTTTACCTTCAATAATGCATTAAAAAAATCCAACAAAATAAATCAAGGGGGTTTGTGACTTACTCCCTGTGAAGAGGATTAAAGCAAAAAGCAGCACTAGTATTCCCTTGATTTCTCCCTGTCCTTAAAATAGAAAAGCCACTGATTCCAACATAGCTAGAAATCTGAAATGGAGGTTTTCTCCTTGGAGGAAGAAATTCTGCCCCTTTTTCCATATTTAAGCTTTGAAACAAAGAGAATTTCATTCTAGAGGAGCAGCTGTGTAATTAAGACAATTTCAGTATGAACAGTGTGATTTGAGAGCCAAATACTATCTTAATTATATGCATTAATATTCTGCTAAGAAGATGCTTATCAAAAAAAAAAAAGAGAGATTGTTCATGTTATTGCACAAGGAAGGCCACAAAAAATATAAAAATAACCAAGAAGGGTGACAGTCCAAGACAGGGTGGGTCACTGCACGATGTGAAAGAGGCTCCCAGCTGCTGAGGAAGTGCCTGGCGAGTGATAGAGAACACTCCTATATGAGCAAGGAGAGAGTGGCCAAAAGTCATCTATTGTCAGAGGTGAATACTCAATGAGGGACTTCTGTGTCAAAGGCAGAGTTGCCCTGTGGCTGCACCAGCTACTTGGGAAGGATTTTTGGATGTGATCTGTTCTAATTTTTTCTGAAGAAAAGCAATAAGGAGAGTATTCACAGAAACAGGCAGAAAAGTGAGAACCAGAGATCAGAACGGGAGGGTTAGAGAGACGAGTCTTGTTTGCTGGACTGGGCACTGGGATGCCCTCCTCTTATGGAGACACAATTCACTCCTCATCTACAGACCACCCCTATTGCCAGGAGTGGGTGAGAAGCAGCAACTGGCCCTGAGTGACTGCCTGGGGGAGCCTGGCTGGCAGGTACAGAGCAGCCAGTGCCCAGTGGACGGGAGCAGCGGGGGTTAGGAGCTGGAGAGCAATGTCTGTCACTGCCCTGGATGGAAATGAGCATCCCTCGTCAGAGCCACAGTGTGATCCCACGCTGCTCTCCCACCTCTAACCAAGGCTGCATGGCAAAACCACAGCATCAACTGATCAAGAGAGAAAAGAAGGGATTTCCTTATAGGTTAGGAACTAACTCCTGATTCCATTATGAACAAAAAAACCCCAACACAATGTCTCAGAAAAGCCAGAGGTGCCTTGTTTGTATTGGAACACTGATTTAAGGAATTTGCAATTGTACAATGGCATGGGCTCTCCAGTCTCAGGTGCGTGGGGTGAGATGGGGGAATTTCTGGCTCACAGCCTCACCGTGGGGCCCTGCACTCCCAACAGCCCCAAGAAGTGAGGTAGGTTCCATGTGGGAGATCAAGGAAAACCCAGGTGTTGCAGAAAACAGAGCAGTGAATACAGAAGCATCACTCTTTCTGCTGAACAGGCAAGGAGCGGGCATCATGCAGAGGTGCTATTCAGGATGAGACTTTGGTGCAAGTGTACTTGGCCCTCCTGCCCTTTGATTTTCCCCAAGAAGCACAAGCTCTCTCCAGCAGGAATAATCTTCCTGTCACAAACTGGTTTAAAATAATGATGCCTACAAATGTTTAAGGACTCAGAATCCAAATGACATGTGGCAGAAACACAGCAGCCTGGTTGTCCTGGGGAGAAATGCTCTATTCTGCATACAGCAGAGGAAAGGGCAGATTGAGGGCTGAACTACCAGTTAGCAGAGTCCAAATTTGTCCAGTTTCTCATGTCCTACTAAGCCACAGGCCATGGTGGTGAGGAACAGATACTCACACTCTCTATTGCAGAACAATTTGGATGCATAGCCAAACCTTGCCTTCAAATTATTCCCAAGATCCACTGCATGAAGGCTGTTATGCTGCACAGGGAAAGCAGCAACATTTTGCCTTAAGGTTGGAATGGCATCCTGTGGTCCAGTGGCTCCAGTGTCTCCTTCTCAAAGCAGAAAACTCACCAATGCCTTCCAGTACGGTCTCAGGAGCCCAGCACAGGGATGAGATGGGGATAATTCAATAAGGGTGCACTAGACATTCCACTTTAAACTTTTTAGGAAACACTTCTCTCACCCAGCTCAAGAGCATTTCACCTGCATGCTTTTGACACTACAGAGACAGAGAGGCATTTCAGACTTCCTCTTGCAGCTTGTCACGCACAAGGCTAACAGCCCCAGTGCCATCCCCTGGGAAGGGGAGATGGAAGGGCACCCATGTCACAAACAAACACTGGATTGTTACTCAACTACACAGAGGGCCAAGGTCTCATTAATTAGCACTGACATTTACAACAGAGACCATGAGATATGAGCGATACAAAGATGGATAAATTCCAAAAGGATTAGGGAGCAAAAAAAGGCTGTTGGAGTTGGTTGTTTTATTTTTTCTTATCCTGAGTTTTCTTTGTAAAGAGAGACTATTGACATTTGAATTCCTTTTTCCATTAAAATGGAAAAGAAAATGTAGTCATTCTTTTGCCATGTATCTAAATTGTGAGGTGCTGCACACCACTGAAATGAAAAAGGAACCCTTGGACCGGACAGTCTCCAGCCACTGGTTTTATGTGTGGACTTGAAGGTCACAGATCAGAAGGCGTTCTGTGGAAAGTGTCTGGTCTTTGGTTCAGAAGATTTCCAAAAAAATGTGAAAGTCCACCAATTGTCTTCTTCCACTGACACAGGGTTAAGCTCATGATAAAATAAAACTATCTGCTCTTTCACATTTGCATCCCAAACCAGAATAAGCCTACTTTGATGCTCCTTCCACTGTCTTTCATGTGCTCCAGCTGACATCATCAGGCATTCAGATTCTTTGGATGAGTTCCTCAGGCACTGACCAGTGGGATTCTGCCTTAATTCGTGGCTCTTTTCTATATGGCAATGCTAACAGCAGAAACAGCTGCCCTGTTTCTGAGCACTAACTAACCCCATTTCTCACCTTCATCTCTGCTCTGTTGCTGATCCCTAGGAAAGGGTCTTCAGAATTCCACAGAGAACCCCAAATCTGGTTCTGGAGAGGTAATCCACTGACAGTGATAGCAGGACAGAGGAAGTTTGGCAGATCCTGTACTTAATCTCAGCCCAGAGGCGGATCCTCCACCACCAACTCAACCTCCACATACTTCCTACGGTGAACATGGGAGGGTCACACTCACATTGAGCTCTGGGGTCTCCTTTACTCCCCTTCCCACCCTGTAGATTCAAAACTCACCAAGACATTAGTATGCCATTAGACTAGAGGGCAGAAGTGTTAACATCTGCATCAGCTGGAGAGGCAGGAGGACACTTAATGTATGTCTATGACAGTTGGGCAGGGCAGAGACAACCTTCTACCTTTATTTAAAACCGTATTTAAACCAAGTCAGAAAACCCCATCACCCTGGTGTGGTTTTCCAAAGCACAGTATATAAAATGCTCACAAGCACTACAATTCTCAAAACAGCTTTTCTCTCTCCTCTTGCCATCCTGCTAATTGTGATGTCTGGGGCTATAAAAAGGCACAGCACAAGAGCATGTCTCTCATTCCGATCTGCTTCCGTGTTTATAACCATAGCTTATCTAATGCCACTTAGGAAGTGTTACCAAGGAGACTATTTGCATCCTGCATGATGTTGCTAAAGCAACACTGCTAAATTAGATGCAGCTCTCTTAGCCTTCACCTACTGTATTTGCATTGCTATTAAAATGGAATAGTCACAGGCTTAAACTATATTTGAGTCATTCACTCATCCAAACACCTGAAAATAGTTCAATGGCAGCAGTTATGGAGTTTCCCCTTAAATCTAGCCCATCTAGGTCTCCATCTCTTAAGTGTATTTCTAGCTTGCCCATCAATGTGACCTGCAGACAAAATAAGCCAGCTTTCATACTGCAACCTTCCTCCACGGGACACGTTTTCCCTATACGTTTTGGATTTTATTTGAATACATCAGGAGATTTTAACTGTCATAAATAATTACAGCATCTTAGCATTTGATGGAACACAGCAGAAGGCAAATTGTAAGTAGCATTAATTTTTGAGACACAAAATGGCTCAGAGGCACTGGAAATGCGACAACTTGCCTGGAGTTTATGGGTCAGCTGTTCATCCTTACCAGGAGTCTTGGTTCAGCTGTAAAGAGTCACCATTCAAGGCCTTCAAGATGGCCCATGGAAAGATTAAAAGCTAAATAATAATTACTTATTTTATCCAAAATAACAGGATAAAATACTCATTAAGGAGGTGATACTAAAATTGAAATAAATTAAAACTATCCATCACAGAATCAACTAGATTGGAAAAGACCTCTGAGATCATCAAGTCCAACCTTTGATCTAACACCACTTTGTCAACTAGACCATGGCACTAAGTGCCACATCCTGTCTCTCCTTAAACATCTCCAGGGATGGTGACTCCACCACCTCCCTGGGCAGCCCATTCCAACGCCCAGTCACTCTCTCTGTAAAGAACTTATTCCTTATGTAAAACCTAAACCTCCCCTGGCACAGCTTAAGACGGTGCCCTCTTGTCCTACTGCTAGTTATAAACAAAAATAAAGGCCAGGGGCTATTTTAGGTGAAGTTACAGAATAAATTAAACATAGAAGCTCAAAAGACTACTGGTAGGAGGGAGAGTTAGCAACAGCAACCAAGAGGTGTGCTGGCAATGGTCTCCAAGGCATTTAACAACTTCTCTAGAGTTTGGACGTTTGTCCGTATGCTAAAAACCATAAAATTCAAATAGCATCCCCCCAGACACACACGTTTATGTAGAAATATGGACAACTGCCAAGCACTTTACAGCAATTATTACAATTGTGAGACACTGTATTGTATTTATTGTTGGTTGTGGCCAGTCTTCGCGACCGAAGATCTGGGAAAGGTGTTTTTACCTTTCAAGCCTGCGCAATGGATTTTTTAGGTGAGACACAGCCTGCGCTGAA
>JAWWLV010000180.1:23367228-23398866 GCA_035041135.1 Platyrinchus mystaceus | reverse complement strand
CCAACAGCAGATTTGATCTGCCTACAGAATCTAATCACAAGAAGGTAACTCTCCTTCCTGCCGAACAAGCTGCAGCACAAGAAAGCACACGTCCAGAAAGCATTTCACCTGCCAGCACTTGTAATTGCTTGTGCCTGGGAATTTAAGCTGAAATACCAGAATCTGGACTGGGAAAGAATTTGCTAGCAGTGCTGGGCTCCAGGTCAGCCAGCCACCTATGTCCTTTGGCTTTTGTGCTTTCAACAATATTTAAGGATGCTTTTCAGAGGACTGCAAGAGAAGAAGAACCCAAGTGAGTCAGTGGTAGCCGAATGCCATTGCCACCTCTCAGAAGGATGCTGCCGATGCTTTGCTGGGCAGGGAGGGAGTGACATGGGCAGATGGAGATGAATGCCTGCTCAACTGGGTCAATGGACTGGGAATACAGATAAAGATCTGAAGTCCTAGTCTTTCCACAGAAAGCAAAACTAGATTTCAAGTCTGGATCGCATGTACTCTATGGGAATTGATGAATATAGGACTAATGTGTTCCACAGATGAACTGAATCTTCCTCCTGATGAACTGTGATGCAAAACGTAAACAAATCATTTGACCCCCCTATATATCAACCTATTTTAGGGCGAGGGGATGGCACAATCTCTTTCCTGTCTCCTTGCAGCAGCTGGGGTGAGGTTCAGTTCCTCAAGTTCTCACATAGCAAAAACATGATGGTTCAAGTCTCACGGGACTCCAGATCTGCAACAGCCATACTCCCTCATGCTTCCTCCCATGGCCACACAAGAAAACTCCATGACAGTTTAGAAAGCAACCTACAGTCCTCTGTGGGAAAGAGTTATGTCCATCCAAAAAGGCTGCAGAGGGTCCTTTTCAGCTGCCCCTGCTCTAGGGGAGCTTTCCCAGGACCTAACCCTTCTCGCTGACTTCAGGAGCCCCATGTGAAACAGGCCAGGGGAATCTCCCAGGAAAGGTCAAAAATGAGGATTTGATTACCAGCAAGGCACAGAGAGGGGTTATCAATCTTGCCACCAGCCAGCTCCTCATTCCCCCCCGGGTAATAAGATCAAAAGGCAAAAGAGGTTTTTTCTGTGCTAGCTATGCCTCTGAAATTTTCCAAGGACTTTCTGTTGGTTTTGGATCAGGTCCTAGACCCATGTGGACAGAATTCAGTGTGTCTGGATTATTTATAAGCAAAAGGGTTCCCTCTGCAATCAAGCATGTAGAATACCTTATTAAAATATGCCCTGCTCTGTATCTGACCCAACGGAGTTGGCATGAAGAAGTTCTCAGCACACCCTAAGAAACACTGCTGGACTGTGAGTTGTCATTACTTCCCTCATCTCAGTTCCTCCACGGCCTTATCTAAACTATGTCATAAATCTTCTGGGTTTTCTCTGAACTCTCCCCCTCCTAGTGACATTCTGTACTTCTGAATAATGTTGTCTCCATATGAATTATAAGGGACACAGTAATAATGCTCCACCAGAAGCAAGGGAAGCAATGGGAAAACAGCTAAAAGCTACACTGAACTGTTTTCTTACTTGTAATCTTCTGTCGTACTCTGAGTTGGAAGATTAGATAACGAGACTATTTATAGCGGCATTGCTGGATGTGTATCACAAAACCTTTATTGTAAGACCACAGCAAGTATAAAATTTTAATTTTGCCTGCTACTTCCCTGTGTCACAGCTTCATTTGCAGCAAAGCATTTTTTCTTTTGCTGTGGGGTTATTAATAATGGATATAGGAGTAATATTTCCAAATTGGGAGTTTACCCTCAGTCACTGTTCCCACCCATCACTCCATAATTTGTCCTCCTGGCCTTCATATTGGACTGACAACAGGAGACTGACAGTATTTGATCAGCCACCAAATACACTTTGTGTGGGCAAGAGCAACCAGAGCTCACTCCATTGCCTGCTACAGGTCCCACCTGCACAACTTCTCAGGTTGAAATCTTAAGCTGCTTTTTAACCACTCTGCTAAGTCCTCCAGTACACACCTGTAGGGTCCAAGAACAACTGTCCAAAGGAAATGCACTGTACACCAGATGATCTCCAGGGGCCACGAGGCACCCGGCAGATGGTGAGAACTTTCTTCCACAACTAGTGCAGGGCAGATTTCAAGCAAAGAGGAGCAAAGCTCTCAGCTATCAGTACTTATCACTTGACATCTCAACCCTAAACCTTTAAATACAAAAGTTATTTGTGGTTTTAATTAGGGAGAACCTTTTATACCTTTATTTCATGCCGGTTAAAGATGTGATTGTTGAGGGGTCGTACCATTAAAACTAAATGATATACAGAAATGGGAGTAGGAATGTAAAAATATGGTACTAACATCAGAGGTCACCCAGGTCCCTCATTATGTTTTCACTGCATTTTTTAATAAAGAAAGTAGATTTCAACTACTTCTCTTCTTTCTGTATTTGATAAACATAATCAATTAGGAACATTTTCTCTTTTCCATTTTCTATCACATCTATTGAAGTGACTCAGTCACGTAATACACAGATTCTGTTTGCAACATTTACAGTTGTGTCCCATCTTCTACAGTGACTCAATATTTCTGTGGGAAACCATCTCTTCCCTTCCTGCCTAGTAAATACTTGTTAAATACAAAAAAATAGACATTCATCATGGATAAAAACGATCTTGCAAGATAGTTATTTAGAAACAGTTGCCTAAATCAGAGAAATCTTGAGTAATACCAATACAATTAAATGCTACATTAAAGAAGTATCACTTAAGGAGGAGATTTGAACTAACCTTATGATGAAGATATGGAATCTGGGAGGCAGATAAGCTCTGCATCCATGTCTGCTTGGCTTATCTGGCCAAAGCCTGTGCAGTAGTAAGTTAAGACCCAACACAGTGCTTTACATTAGATGGTGTTGATGAGCAGTAGAGCACAAAAAAAGTCACATCTCCATCCAAGTAGCAGTTAAAGGGAAATCAAGCAGAGCTGACGCCTAACAGAGGACAAAAGATGATGAGTGGGGTTTTTAAATCATATGTTGATATATGGGCAGTCAATGTAAATTAGAATGAATCAAGCACTACACAATTACACTTCTTCTGACTGGGCCAGGGTGTGGACCACAGTTTTCAAGCAGGGTGAAGCCAGAGGGATGTTCAGACAGGGTCTGCTGGCAAAGACTTTCATATTCCCATTCAGCTCCCCAAGCAAGAAAACCAATACTTCAAAAGTGTCCCTGATTATTCCACTGGGACAAAGGATCCCAGATTTTCAGTTCTGCTCAGCATCCCATGGTCTCTGGGCTCATCGGAAGCTGGGCTCCCTCTTTGCTAACCCACTGGCTAGTTACTGACAGCAGCACCGGCTAGTTACAGAGCTCCCCAGTCACTCCTTTGCTGAATTGATCTTCTCAAGTCCTGATGCTAGATATAGGATGTGTTCTGCTCATATCATAAAAATTATGAGATCAAGACAATAGGGAATCCCTGCATACACCCATGCACGTGGGTGTAAGCCCTCACACAGAGGAAAACCTGGAAGTGTCAGCGTTACCAGTGTGAAGCTCAAATACTGCTTACAAAGGAACAATAGAGTAGGGAAACTCCACAAGCAATGCCAGTACTTTTGAATTTATTTTGACTAAAATGTTATTATGGTTTAAAAAAAAAGTTACATTAAGTTGTAGCCAGGTGGGTGCCAGTCTCTTCTCCCAGGAAACCAGCAGTAGGACAAGAGGGCATGATCTTAAGCTCTGGAGAGGAGGTTTAGGTTGGATATTAGGAAGATATTTTTTACAGAGAGAGTAATCGGACATTGGAATGGCTGCCCAGGGAGATGGATGGTGCAGTCACCGTCCCTGGAGGTTTTTAAGATGAGACTGGATGTCGCACTTAGTGTTATGGTCTAGTAACCATGGCGGTGTTGGATCAAGGGTTGGACTTGATAATTTTGGAGGTCTTTTCCAACCCGGTTGATTCTATGATTCTATGATTCTGTGAAGTGGGTTTTTTGAAACTAAAAATCCTGCCATGCCACTTTATCGTTGAGACTGACAGCAAACTATTAAGATTTACTTTTCAGAATTTTGCATTAAATAGTCCTACAGTTTAACCTGAGAGTTTTCTGACAGCTGAGAATCCTTCCCTATGCTTCAGCAAAGAGCTGAACCGAGGCAGACTAATGGAGGATTGTGTAAACATAATACCACCATGGCATCCTCCACCCTGTAATTTTAAAACACAATCCTATTTTAATCCTGTTATTGAAAGGCCAAATAACCAGTAGAGCAAACATGAACTTATATACAACACACTTTTACCAGCTCGGGATCCCCAAGAATGAATGGAGATGAAAACTTACCCCACATAGTCGCATTAACCCAGACCTTAGTATGGGTAAGTATCCAAGAGTCTGCTCTCCTTCCCAGCTACTTAGCTAGCAGTGTCCTAGTTAGCCAGGTTAAAAGGCAGCTCAGGGTCATGGATATGTGTCCCACTCAGCAGGAACTTTAACCATTTCCAGACCCTAACTTCCAGTTAAAATTCAGTTCTCATCCCCAAAACTACTTTGGTACTTGTGGCACAGAACTGAGCACCTGCACAGTGCTGTGATTAAAGCGAGAAACTACTTTGGTATTTGGCAGTTTGCAGCACAGCACTGAGCACCTGCACGGTGTGTGATTAAGGTTAATCTTAGATCAACCGTTTCGAGATGGAGACAATCCTGAAACACAGGTGCTGTGGATCCTACTCCTTGAGACAGCCCAGAACTGGATTACTCAGATGTCCTAAAATTTCAAGACAGACCAAGTCAGAGCATGTGTGGATCCCCAGCTTGCAATAAGTAGCCACTGTGAGGGTACACACTGTAAGTAAAACAACACGTACTTATGTACTTGCCACGGGCAACAATTTCAGCGATGCAGAAGTAGCTGGTTCCTGCAATTATCCTAGCAGCAGTAGGTAAGAACAGCTGCCAAATCTGAAATATTCCAGGCCTCTGTATTAGAAATCTTCCCAGATATGGGAATAACCACAAAAGCTGCTATTTCAACAGTGTAGGAAACAAAATGAAGTGGGGGCTACTTAGGCTTCTGTCATTGGGAGGTCAATGTAAGCAAAGAGAACCTGCTTTCTCTTACTTCAAAAGAGCCCACAAACGCCTAAGCAACTGCATTTGTCAAAATCACAGTGTGCAGGAGACACAGCCTCATGCAAAAAAGTTTGTACAGGGACCTCAACACAATCTCTTCTGTCCCCCAAATAAAGCCTGTGAGTGATTTTGAGTCTGACTGGCAATGAACCATTCTGTAAACAACCAGGCAGGGATGCTCATGATAAAGAGGATGGACCCATCTAGAGACCAGCCAACACCAGAAGAGGCTCTATCCCTCTACCTACAACTGCAGTGTGTGAATGATCCAGCTCCAGCTTTCACTATTGTGGAGAAGTTCTCATTTCAGCACTATCCTTATCAGCTAAACACAGGTAGCCTTAGGAAGAAACCCTTGGGAAGTCGATATGAGTAGGGCAAGTATGTGGTCTTTGTATGTCATAAACTTCAAAGGATTCCTCTTTCATGACCTCCTCCAATCTTCCAATAAAATTGGACCCATTTTAGCATCCATAACATCCACTATTAATGAGCTCTCCTGAGCAACTAGCTACTGCAGATGGTTACAGCCTCTTTTTGTTCAAAAGAAGGAGGAATTAGTTTCATTTAATATCCTCCTAAGTCTTGTACTGGAAAAGACAGTGAAGAGTGCAGCTCTGCCCCTTCTTTACATGCCCATCCCATGCCTTTTCCCATCCTGACTATCTCTTTTTCCAGAGACAAGAGTCCTAGTTTATTCAATCATCCCTTATATAAAACTAATCCAGACATATGACTATCCCCATTGCCCTCCTCTGAACCTTTTCCAGTTCTTCTATATCTTCCTTTAGATTTTGGAAGTGGGTGAGCCAGAAGTACACACAATATTCAGATTTACACAACAATCTATTAGTGGCCTCTATTTTCTTCTGTTTGGCTTCCCTTAAAATTTCTAGTATTTAATTTGCTTTTTTTAACTGCTACTGAGTCTGACACTAGTATTTTCAGCTCTATCACCCCACTGATGTTTTGGTTCCTATTGGTTTTGAAGAGCAGCCTTTCTTGCCTCTAAAAAATACATAGAATCACCTGTGGTCAAGACACCACATGATTTCCTGGGATATTTCTGACAAGATGCATCAATACCTGCTCCAACAACAGGCTTCAGCACCCTATGAAAAGGACAATGGGAAAGGAAAAGTAAGAGCAATAAATTGTTGTATTTGGAACATTGCGCAATTTTAGGCAGTTTAAATGCAATAAATCAAAGTTCAGTAGCTAGGGAAAAAATCTAGTGCTTGGGAGAGGGTTGTATAAACCCGAAAACCTCAGGCAGGAAAAACTTTATACCTATAACCCAGACACACTGACAGGTCAGAGGAAAACCCAGCATGACCCAGAAAAGAAGGGCAGAAAGCAGGAGGCATCCTTCAAAGCCTTGAATGATGAAACTTCTGACTCCATAAGGCTGGAAGAAAATTAAATAGTACTTCAAACAAGAACCAATTATGACAGCAGTGGGAGTTGAGATTATCTCGCAGCATCACTATTGGTATTCCCCCAGTGCACTGCTTGCACCCCAACTTCTAAGTCCCATGACCATCAGTTGCTGATGGCTTTTTACTGCCCCCTTAGTTTCAGCTAGTGAGTGCACAAAATGGAGCTGGCAGCAGGACAGTCTTTCAACAATATACAATTATTGAAATGCCTACACCAGCCAGATTACTATCTTCTGCATTTATTTCAAAAGCTCATAAAACACCAATGAAAGGAGAAAAAAGTTGGACATATTTATGTGTCAGTGGGATACAATGTTTGCAACAGCAACTGCAAAAATGCAGGCAAAGACTGTATAATCATGTACCTTAATCATGTACTGTATAATCATGTGACCTATAGTGATGTACTATACAAGACCTATAATAATGTACTGTACCCTGCAGGGGCCAGGGAAAGCAGGAAAGCCTCTGCCTTCTTGGTAAAGTGCTGCACAACAGGCTGGCTTTCTGGGGGCTTGCAGCCAGAAAGGTACAACACTCTTCATCAGATCATGGCTGACTCTGACTTCAGGTGTCATAGCAAAAGAATGGATTAAGAACTGTCCTGACAAGGTACCAGTCTGCTTCATGTGATACTCTGGACATATAAACCTCAAATCCTCCCACAGAGATCACCCAGACACTTGAGTAAAAGCTCTTTGTATGAAGGAGCAGTAAGTACAGGCAGCCATGGAAGCACCCAGCACAACATGACTCAGATCTTGACGGGAGCCTCCAGATGCCACTGTAATGCAAATAAAAAATAATAACCCATGAGTAATCACCCACTGCTGAAAAGAGAATCCCTGACAGCTCAGGCTGTTTCTGTAATATTGCACATGCATTCTTTCTCATAAGTATCATAAGGTACATTAACCTGGGAGAAAATCAACAGGAAGAAATCCTGCTTGCTGCCACTCACCATGGAAATCTACCTTCCAAGGCAAGAGGAGGCTCAGGAAAGAGCACTAACCTGAGGAGGAGGCTAGAGGAGAGGATTTAAGAAAGGAGACAGTAATACTTCTTAGCTTGTACAATGTAATATTGATCTGCTGTCTACAGGAATGGCTAAGACTTCTTGATGCTGAGGACATGGAGACAAGTGAGGACAAAGAGCTGCTTGTCCATGGAACACAGGAGATGACGTTCAGGTCCTATGTCTCACTTCAGACACAAGAGCTAGCAAAAACTGCATTTCTAGCATCCTGGACCAGCAAATCTGGGAACTACACAACAGCCCTAAAAGAGTACACAGCCCACACATCACAGTAGGAAAGGTTAAACACATCCAGTAAGACTGAGCAGCACTCAGCAACAGCCAGAGGCTGGGAAGAGGTAACACTAGGCAAGGAGGGGAACTTACCGAGCTACACCAGGATTAGAAAGGAGAGTTAAGAGAGGAGATTGAATATACCATCTTGCAAGAACCATGGGGCAGGGAGATGGGTTGAACTGGGGATGTATGTCTTGAGAAATAATAGAAGTCTCCTTGGATGGAACAGTTCAAGCCAAACTGCCCTGACACAAGTAAATAAACAGTACACTGAGCCACTGGTGCGAGGGTCGATCTTTTTCATCTCAGAATACAGTAGATTAGATACTGCTGGAGTTTTCCCACTTGGTTCCACTCCAAACAGCCATACACACCTTGTTTGATAGTTATCACAAACCATATTTCAGAGAGGGAGGACAGCAAAAATTTCCTGGAGTTTATCTGGCTGCATCATTAAGGAGATTGTTACCAGATAATCATGATCTTTTGCTCAGCATTAGGAAAGCACACAAAGGATCACCTTCCGTCACCCCTGACAGACAGCCACATTTGGGTTATGGGAAGGGAAATACTCACAGAAATGCTGAAAATAATCTCACCTCAACCTCCCCATCATGATATCACCAAGTGATAACCTCCTTTCAGCCACTGTCCAGGACTTCAAGTTTAAGAGCTCCATCAGAACCATGGCATCTGATCAGCTGTGGTCCTGGAGGATTTCCACTGACTGACTACAGACCAGCCAAAGCCTGCAGGCACAACTGTGGCACCAAAATCTGGAATAACAGTATAGACATGATATACTGCTTTGGAGTAAGTAACTCCAAAGTGCTTGCATCTAGCAGTTTCTAGTGAACAGCAACGTGAAGTTCTTTTACAAAGGGCTGGACATAACAGATTTTAAAGTACTGTCCTACTCAAAAAGCAACTCTAAAATCATCAGTCAGCCCAGGGTTCCAGGTTTACTCTTGCGGGAATCTTCAGAAAAGACCTGCCCATTTCAGTTACCTGGTTTTAAAACTGCAGCTGAAGCCTGAGAAACAAGCTGGGAGCTTTCCTCCTTATGCATGGCTATCAAAAGCAAAGCAAGAATTCTGCCAGTCATGTCAGCTTTTCTGAGATTTCTGTGTTATGTCTTTAACACCACCAAAGGTATCACATGGCTTCAGAAGTTTTATGTAACTAAAGGTGGCCATTTTTAGTGGGACTCACAGAAACGCATAAAAATTATCCTCACATGTGGGCAACAACTCTACCATGCACAGAGGTCTTCTTACATAGCAAAGATGAACTTGTAAGGTTCAGGGATTCGATTCAAAGTCCCCAGACCTCCCTAGGAAACAACACAATCATAGCTCTTTCTTTAGCAAGAATGAGCCCAAATCACCCCTTGGCACCAAATTAGGAAGAGGTCTTGAGAGAAGAAAGTACTAAATGGTGGCCAACTTATCAAAGTTCAGTATCCCTAACATTGAGCCAGACACTGAAGGAAGAACAACTGGGGACCTTCAACCATAATATACTTTATAAAATGTTAAATGGCAGATATATAACAAAACTGTGTGACATTCATACTTTCACTGCTATGCCTCGAGTCCATTTTACAGAAACCTGTCAAATGCAATCAGACTTGTTTATTCCGCATTTAAATGTAGGACCTGAGGCAGTCTGGTTTCAAAAAAAGACAGAAAAGGCACATATTGTCCCTGGCAGTTGCTTGGTTTTTACAACAAAGGCAATGCCTTGTTCAGTCTTTATTCCAAATAAAAATTATTTCAATGCTCTGCTACATTACAGTCTTGAAAACATTTCTGCTTGCTGCCTCAGCACAGGCAGAAATTTAGTAAAAATGGAAATTGAAGAAAGAAATAAAGAAACAGTGTCATTGACACACAATTCACACCCTCCCCCCCCCAACATCAGGTGATTCATACAGAGCATCTTCAAATCTCACATAAGCCACTGATAATGGATTAAGTAGCAGTGTCCCTTCTGGCTCCAGTTTATAAATTCTTATCTGCTTAAGGTTGCTCCATAAAGACTTCCAGCTGACAGCATGATTCTTAAAGAGACAAATCCTCCCTGGCAGTTTAGAATTGCATACCAACTACTACAGCATTGCGTGTGCCTTCACGTTTGCATTGATAGAGGATGATGGTTCACTGGTTAGGGTTCAGCATCCCCCTCCTTGCTAAGCAGAACCATTGCCTGGGCTGAGTTTCTGACTGACTTTGCCCATGACGGAGCAGTAAGCATTCCTAACGTCTCCGTGTATGGCCATTAAAACAGACGTGATATAATCACCCTCAGTTCGCACAACTGTTCCAAATCATCCAAGTACAGACGAAGGGAGCAGAGAGTCGTAACAGAAGAATAATGCAAGTATCAGAAAATCCTTCAGTATAACAACCAGTTCCCCAGCTCATCATTAACCATTTCCACTCCCCTAGACTATGCCAAAGAAGTATCCAAAAGCTCAATAACAATGAGGGTGAACAGCATCATCCCTATTTTCCATGCTGGTGGCTGCAAATTCTGCAACACACAAGGAAAGCTGCAACAAGTTATGACCTGAAATGGCTGTGGAAGCAGCACCTTCCCTCATTCCCTGCTTACAGAGAGATGTCTGGCATCCGCCACCCCCCATCATCCAGTGCCTTTGGCTGTGAAAATGAGCTTAGTGAAGGGGTACCCAGGTAGTGTTGCACACACATGGTGTGTCCTGCTGCCCAAGGGTTACTTTCTGCTACCACCCTCCCAGCTGATGGCAAAAGGGGGTTAAAAAGGGCAGGGATAGAAGAAACCTTGGGCAGCCTCTCCTATTCACATTACAGAAGTCACCTCCATCCCATTTGGTCCCAACAGGTCCCCAGGATTTCAGAAAAGGAATTTCATCCTTGTGAGGAACAGAACAGCCACATATGAGGACAAGGAGTCTCAAATATTGCCTGTCCTCCTCCAAACAGGACTGACAGTCCCATGCACACACATTCTTGGGGCACCCAGAATAAACACCAAAGCAAAGCCTTCATTCACCAATAAACACTTGGGGATTCTCTGGTGGTCCAACTCCTCCAACTTGTTGTCCCTTGCTTTCCCGGGGCAACTCTGCCTGGAAAGACCTGTGCACCAATCAGCCACCCATGGGGCACTGCCGGGGAAGAAGCGACAGTGCTGGGAGCATGGCAGTGGGCTCACACCGCGAGAGGGCACGGAGTGCAGGCACGGAGCCATCCCACCGCGGGGTGTCCAGGGAGCCCAGCCTGTCTCAAGGTGTCTGAGATGCCTGTCCAGAGTGGGGTACTCAGGGTACTGTGAGCACCCCTGGGGTACTCAGGATCTGTGTCCTGCCTGTCATCCTAGCTCGGGGTGTCCGGAGAACCCATCCCCCTCTGGACTGCACGGGTGCCTCAGATGGCCGGGGATACCGCGGGTACTCGTCTTGACGGGGACGCTCAGGGTGCCGGGGATGCCGGAGGTGCCCGCGGTGCCGGGGGTGCTGACCGAGCCGTACCTTTGAGGCGGTGGTGGCGGGCGCGGTGCAGGCGGCCCTGGCCGCCGCGGGGCAGCGCGGGGATGCTGGAGAAGCGGCTCCCCATGGCGGCATCCGAGCCGGGCCGGGCCGGGCGGCACCGCGCGGGGTCTGTCCCGGGGAGCTGCGGCGGCGAGGACGGAGGGCAGCGCTCGCTCCGAGGGCTCCGGGAGCCGCGGTCCCGCCCGCCGCGCCCCCCGCCCCGCGCTGCCGCCGCCGCCGCCGCCGCCCAGCGCTGGGTCCGCGGCCGCTCGGTGCGGCGGGGCGGGGCGGTGGCTCCGCGGCCCCCCCGCCGCGCCCCGTCGCCATGGAGACAGATGTGCCGCCCCCGGGGGGGGGACGCGCCGCCGCGCGCCGCCCAGATGTGCCACCGCTGGCGCGACAGGTGGGGACACGCGGAGACTCTCCCGACCCCTCCCCGCCCCAGCTCTGTCTGGATGCCCAGGACGACACACCCCGAGCGGCAGACACAGGGTCAGGGACATTTTTGCCCTCCATTGCCTCCCCCGGACGATGCTGGGCTGGACCTCCCTCACACCTGCTGGCCCTAAACCCGCTTCCCCAGGGCCAGCCCAGCACCCTTCCAGCAAGGAAATCCGTGGTTAAAGCCAGAATTCAAGCCCTTCAAAGAAGCTGCATCATGCAAGAGCACCCACCCAGCCAGACCTGCTGTGCTGGGATGCAACTGTCCTAAAGCAATTAGGGCTCTCATAGATGCAAATTTGTCAGAGCAGCATGAGGGAAGGCAAAGTGGCTGGGCAAGCAGCTCGTTACCCTGCCCTAGGGCAAGTGGATGAGCAGGCAGATAATCAGAGGGATAAGTAGGTCCCTTACTGGTCCCCGACCTACCCTACTTTACTTACACTAGTGGCTCAAAGCAGTGATGAGCTCCAGTCAAGCTCAGGGAAGTGGGGTTGGGAGAAATGGGGTGAAGGGGAACACTTTGCTGGCAGATCTCCTATGAAGGGTCAGGAGCTCATACTGGTGAAGTGTCAGCATGGGCCAGTGCCTGCACAGGTGGCTTCTGAAAACTGCTGCAATATAAACACATCCCACACAAACTGGGACTGCCCTGTGTGGCTGTAGCCCTCTGTGCAGAGATGAGCCTCTGCACAGCTTCATATTCAAGAGCACCTGTGCTGCAGACACAAACTCACTCGTACCTGCACAGGGCAGGCCCACCTGGCTCACTTTCTTGCCCTAAGAGAGAAGGTCTTATGTTAATACCACACCTGTCCACTACCTGTCCATTATGGAGCCACCCAGGCCAGGGAGGTGCTCCACGAAAGCATCCAGGACCATACAGGGTAGTGAGGTTCCCCTTGTCCTCACCCCAGCAGCACCTCAGCTACAGGGGAATTTCTGATGTGATGGACACAACCCAAGTCCTGAAGGAGTTCCAGTGGTACCACAGTAAAATCAATCCACAGCTGATGCTGTCTATCGCAAAATTACATTACCTTTTTCTCTTTCTGTAGGTTCTGGAAACGTGGTTGGAAGCTTCATCTAGAGTTTCAGTGAATGCTGAAGGCTGAGGGCAGTTTCCATTCAGCTGTGTCAAGGCTGTAAAATGTCTTTTTCATTCCTTCTATTGCACAAAAATTTAATGTTCAGCTTCCTTCCCAAGGGTGATTTTGTCCATCTGTCCATTCACCTCCACCCTCCACTTTCCTTCCTCCTATTCAATGTAAGAAAAGCCAAGAGATCCCCTGTTCTCTGAAGCCACTCAAGTACCTAACTTTCAGAGTTGAAGGGGAAGGTTATTTCTGAGGTTAACTAATAAGATTTGATGAGAAATACTGAAAATTTCTACCAAAATCTGATGCTGAAATCCAGATGATGATTTGTTTTGGGATGTGTGATGCAGGGAGGCAGGCTGAGGATTCATTATTGTCCTACCCAGCCTTCGATTGTATTATGGGTGAGATGTACACCATGTTTTTGCATCCTTTCTCATTCTCTCAAAAGTAGAAAGGGATGACCACACCAGTCAGAGTGCTGCCATGGTAGTGTGGGGTTGAACTCCTGCTTGAAAACAAGCCCTCTGTGTTTGGTGCTGCCAGTGTATTGGGTCCTGCTTTAGCCCCATGATAAATCCACCAGCTGCCTCCACATGCAGGAAGCTCATGAGCTGAGGTGGGCCAGAGATTGCGACTGAATCACATCTTTATTTATATCCTTTGTGAACACTGTATTTCCAGCCAGCTCATTACAGTGAACCCACAAAGAAACACAGGATTGGAATGACCCTTAGATGGGCAACTCTTGCTTCTCATCATACAATATCTTTCATCCTGCTGAAACTAATTGTCTTCGACAAAGAAACAAAAAAAGCCCTCTGTTCTTTCTCTATTCCTTTTCTCTAATCTGCTTGTCCTTGAATCGCAAGAGGTCTTGAGTAAGGAAATTTCATGTTTAATGTGGCAGAAAGAGGTGTCAGCATAAGGCAAATTATAATGGAAAGAGGCATCTTTCCATGGTGTAAAATGAAAAAAGGAAAAGCTACCAGAATTTTGGACTGGAGGCATAGGGGACATCCATATTATATCACAGTAAACATTTCTGTGCAGTCATCCATTAAATGACAGGCACTCACGCGTGCATCATGCACGCTGCTCACTATGCCTTGTGTGATAGCTCACTGTGTGGTACACCCGCTCCCAGAAGGACTTTCTGCTTTCTGCTTCCACCAAATCCTCTCTGAGTTTTAGACACCAGTCACCACTTTAACATTAGTACCGTATTGTTAACTATACCCCAAAGGCTGATGGATTATGTGCTCAACCAGCTCTCTTTTCACCTTGGAGAACCAAGGTAAAAAACGTAGTTACATCAGTGAAAGGAGGAAGCCTTATAGATCTGCTTTAGCAATATGTTCAGCTTTCATGAGGGATGGCTTTGCTTTGCCTGGACACAGCAGCTTGCAGTTCACACCGTGGGGAAGAATGCAAAACAGCACCAGGGTTTTGCTGTGATCATATCTTGGTTCACTTTATCAAAGAGTCCTTGAATTTGCTCCTGACAGTGGTTGGAGAAGGAGTAAGAAGGAGGGGCTGCTTGCTGTCCTTGCCAACTTATGTCAGCTCTTCCTGAAAAAAATGTTGAGCAGGGTGAGAAATATGCTCTGTGATCACAGGGGCCCTTGATAGACAAAACAGGATCACACTGATTCTGGCTGGGGTTTGTCTTTTTCCTGTGCTCTAGCAACAGGGAGCACTGAAACAGCTTGCTAAAACCGCAGGGCTTTCACACTATCAAGTCAGGAAATTCCTTCTTTCTTAGTATTAGTGATATCAATTGAATTGGCTAATTAGGGACATGCAATTTCTTGGTACTGACTCTGTCAGGTAGTGGGGGTCTGGTACAGAGCTTGCTGTGTGACAGGGTGGGATGAGTTTACACTAAGAGTTAAAACTCCTCTCCACCTTCTGAATTTGTGCATGGGCACCTGCCTACCAATTTGTACTTTATGTTTAGAAATCAGTGGAGACAATGGAGCCTCTCCATGAACTTCATCCAAAGTTATTATAAGCTCCAGGAAAAGTTCTATCATAATTATTATTACGAGCAAACACAAGGAGAAAGGCACTGAACAGTCACATCTGCTCATGGAACAACATCTACCGCCTTAAGTCAAGAAACTACCCATCAATTCTCTACCCAAAAGCTGGGTGCAAGAATGAGCTCCAGTTGTTCTCTCAGGAATATGTGGAAGAGGAGAGAGATGGGATGTGGAGGAGGATTTCTGAGACAGCTGGAGGGGAGGGTCTATGTGCAAAAAGAGCTTGCTGGGTGATGGCTGGACAGACTGCAAGGTTTGGTGCGCAGGAATGCTTTCAGGCTGACAAGGGAGCAAGACCAGATAAGTGCATTTGCATCTAAGGACTCTGGGTATTTTGCAAAGATCACCAACTCTTGAGTGCTGTGCAGCAATGAAGCAAATGCAGTTAAAAATTCCTTTTGAAAAGCCTATGTTTGTGCTTTCTAGGTACATCATCCCTCAAGGGGTTACACAAGAAACCAGGTAACCACAAACAAGGTATAATTATGAAGACATATAAGAACATGAAGCCTGAGCCACCATTGCCTGAGATGTGGGCAAAAACGTCAGAATTTACACCCTGAGCGGATGCTCAGAGTAGGAGGTGTGATCCAGGGAATAAGTGTCACAGGATAAAACACAAGACAGTAAGTGCACACTAGCCAGTTCCTTTTGGCTTTGGCACTCATGGGGTCCAGCAGCCTGGACCACTCAATGATACACATACGAATGAGGGTGCTAAGAAATTGGACTTATGATGGCCTGACCACCTGTTACACACCTTAGGAACATCAATCTAAATAATCCAAAGTAGTGAATGCTTTCCTCATTCTTCTTGTTTTCCTCTATCTTCAGATGGGGACACTGAGGGAACAAGCTGATTTGGCACATGTGGCACTTAAAGCAGCAAAGGGACTGAGGATGGGAATATGCCATATGTCTCTTCCAGAGCAAGGTTTGATCCACGGGGCCCTGCTGATTTCACATACTCATTAATATAATTCTTTGCCTTATATATTGAAGAAGAATCTCAAGTTGAATGCTTTGATGTAATTAAGTACCTGGCATCAGAACTTCAACAGATGTGGAAGAAAAAGACACACCTATCCATGAAATGAACAGATCTGCATGCTGCAGGGAGAAAAGATCGTCTGGAAGATATTCACTGCACCTAATTGTTGGGCTAATCTCCTAATTTATGTATTTTTAATTGCCTGAATGACAATGGCATTCTTAATGTGGCATGCATCACCCAAAAATTAAATGCCCTGCAGCCACACAGTCAGAAAGGTTTGCTCCCATTGCTGTCACCTCTGAAACCAAGGTAGAGTTGAATGTAAGAGTCATACAGGATAGAAACAAATTCAGCATTATGAATTAAAGTAGGACAGGGGTCTGTTTTCAGTCACAGGTGAACACCTTCTTTCCTGTGGGTTTCTGTGTCTAACAGGCCAACAGATTTCACATAAGCAACCAACAGATTCTGGAAAGATACTTCTAGAAATATTAGGTTAAAGTGAAGAAAGGAGAAAAGATCTGTAGATTTAAAGCCTCAGGAGCATTTATAAAATGTTTAGTCTTGACAGCAGTCAACAAAAAAGTCATCATGACACATGATCATCCAATTTGGTGTTCCTTCCCTGAGAAAACTAAATCCTAGGTCACCTCTTTTGTAAGAAATGTAAATACTTGTTTTATATGAGTGGGACAGGAAAAAAGTGTGCATCTGTCATGACACACTGACTTTAAAGTGTGCAGATTGGGAAAAAATGTTTTGTATTTATTCTGTTTATTTTCTGACCTTTATGCTTGTACTTCTCCCTTTCATCAGCAATGGATTTGCATGAGAGCAGAAGTTGCTGCCTGACCTTAAAGGCAAAACCACAGCAGTACTTACATGACACTTGAGTGCCACGTATGTACACAGATATCCATCCTGGAGTCTGCAGGAAAAATGATTCTCCTGGATTGATGCCTGTGCGACCCAATGGGTTTCTCTTCCTTGATGCCTCTGTGCAATAGCAGAGATCTCATACACAAGAGAACTCAATGCAACAACAATTGACCTCACAGTTAAAAATGTGTGCAGTGTCTTGCTGTAAGTTTGCTAACTCGAACTTCCAAGCTTTATATCATGTAGTGTCTTCACCTGACAGATGAAGGTTTTCCAGAACCAGATCCAGCTGTAAACATGCCATTATATTGACTTTCCATTTCTTTCAGTTGGTTGCTACATTCTCTCTGAAATATCAGTTATACTCTTCAATACTTCGATGAGGAGAGTAAAGTCCATTTTAATTCAAGTGTATTGTGCTACTCACACTGGGGAACTCCGTGGGGCCTGTTGAACCCCAAATGTATATTAGAGCAACCCCAAGGCTGCTTTCTTCCATAGTAGAAAGCTTGTGCCTTATCCCAGTAGCCCAAATCTCACCACTAGGCTGGGGCTTATATGAAAGGCCAGTAATGAGCAGAGGATATTTCCAGGGGAATCAGCTCCTCCCTATTTAAAGGGTCCTTTGATCTACAAGAGAAATCTAACAGGAATTTAGCTCAGCTAATAAAGCCTTTGATCTTCCCTTTGGAGTTTCACTGGCTGTCAGACAGCCTGAACCCCTACGTCCAGCAATATGAGCTAGACATTCCTCCCTTGCACGTTACAGTGAATTTGCCACCTCCATAGATTCACCAGTGTTGTAGGGTTTTTTATTCCTATTCACTTTACTTTTGGGTCATTTCTCCCTTGAAACCTTTTCTTAGACAATGGACCTTTCCTTCAGTCTCACTTTCATCTGTCAAGGTGGTGAATATTGCTACTGAGATGGCAGGCAGTGTGCTGTGGCAAAACATAGAGCTTGAGCCTTCTAAAGAAGATCCTGCATTCTTTCCAGATCTAAATGGGTTTAAGTTAAAGGAGGCTTTGATGATAGATGCCAGTGCCAACCTCATATTCTATTTCTGCCTCTAAATATTTGCTTTTAATTAAATTTACTGCTGAAATTAACACTGGAGGTGCCCAGATTTCTAATTGGGTCATTGCAAGCCAACTTTACATCAAGCTGAGAAGTCAGCATGCTTGAGAAATATTGGGAAAAAAACCTAAATATTTACTAAATGTAATGAGTTAGAGAAAGGTGAAGTGTGTTAAGTATGTTAGTCTGTACCTCTAAATGTGTTTGACATCCTCAGTACCTAAAATGATGGTTTAGAGTCTTAACTTTGGACTATCAAAAGGAAGGCACCCAACAGCTTTGGTATACTGGTCAGTAGTCAGCTGTCAAGGTACTAAGCATGTCTTGACCTTATGTGATGTTTTACCTACAGGTGGAGTTATTTTACAGTAGTATTTCCCAAGCATATTGCACATGAGGACTGGGAATGTTTCAACAGCATTTTGGTCCAGCTCCTTTTCCCCCTCAATACATTCCTCCCTGAAAGGGCTACTGACAGCCCCTGACCCCACTGCTAGCATGATGATGGACTAACCTAATCCTATTTCCATCCAGGTCCCTCAACCTTTCCCCTTCTGGTTCCAGGATAGCAGTGCCTCTTCACAGCTTCTGAGGTTTATAAAATCCAAATAAAGCAATAAGCAAAGTCTGGTTTTTGATTTCCCAGTCTTCCACAGTCTACAGAGCCCACACACAGCCAACAGCCAACACTACCATGCAGAATGAAAAAAGCAGTACCAAACAGCCAGATAACCAAGAGAGTCTTCCCACATCAGACTCAACCTTAGACTGATCATAGAAACAGGATGTGTTCAGTACTTGTCCTCCTTACAAGCTCCCACCCAAGTCGGTCAGGCCCTGTGCAGTCCTTGGAGTTGAACACCGCATTCGGAGGTCCCCAGACAGGCTGAGACTGCTCATTGAATCCCTCCTGCTCCACACAGGGAGTCCCAAGCAGATGGCATTGAAGCTGGCTGGATCTCTAAAGGATGACCTGAAAACTGCAGCAATAACTTCTCTACCCAGTCTACAGAGCCCTGCTGGTGGCACTGGATGTGCACCCTGCTGGTAGCACCTGAAGTCAGCATGTCTCTTCTTTGCTCCTTGTTGCAAATGGTGGGAGCCAGCAGAAACTCAGAAATGTCAAGTTTGGTATCATAAAGCCCCATTGGCTCTCAAAGATAATTTGTAGTGCATCAAGATGAGGAGCACTTCCCACCAAGAGAATATTCACAGACTGCTGAATTCAGAAAAGCAGATGCAACTATTTCTTTTTCAAGGGTGCAATCCTATCCCAGCAGTGAGAATTAATTCCACAGACAAATATTAGCCTTAATTTTGGTTTAACAGCCAGGATCAGCTACCATAAGTTTCAAAATTGTTCTCTTGAAATGCACAACTAAACCAGGGAGCAACAGGAGAGAGCACAAGTCCCTGACAGTGCTTATTTAAATAATCTTGCTGACAGATCTGTTCTTTTCTCAAAATTTCCAGTCTGCACAACAGATCACAATATGAAATCAGATACTGTCACTGGGCTCTGGTAAATGGGAACATAAGGACTAAACACTCCCTTTCCATATGAATAAATACTCCAGCTCGAACTGCACCACTCTCATTGTTCATGCTGTCACCAAAATCCTGCAGGCAGCATTACAGCCTAGTACTGAGCAGCACCCATCATTACTCACTTCACAAGCAGATATAGATTTTCAGCTCTCATTTACTGACGAACATGTTCCTGACATGATAATCTCTTCAAAAGCTTCTGCATAAGTTATACCTACTGGATTCTAAAGGAAATTTGGCACCCCTGCCTAGGAATTGCTGACAATATTTTCAGTGTCTCTTAGACATTTAGGGAACAAATTTCCCTTTAATTTTAAGACTGCAAGCAAAGGAGAAGCTACTACACTCATAGGCTAATTTTTGCAGTGTTTTAATGACTGTCTGTTAAAAATTTACAGCTCCCTTCCAGTCTGAATTTGCTGAGTTGCAAGTTCCATGTCAGTAGAGCTTGTTAGATGTTTTTCTGTTTAATCCAAAAGGCAAAGTAGATACTTATGAATTGTAGTTCCATCATTCATCCTTTTTCTGCACAAATGGAACATGTCACAAATTGAACATGGCCCTAGTTACAGCCTTACTAGTAGTTAAGGCCAATTGCCAAGGCTTTTGCTTTTATGTAATTCTTACAGTCCTTTTCTTCACCATTTCTATGTAGTAGCATAGTGAAAAATATTTAAGGTGGAATCTATACTCATTTTAGGAAGGATTGGATAGCAAGGGCTGGGTTTACAATGCTTCTCTCTACTTCCAGAGTGCACTTCTAGCTAAAAGAGGACACAGGCAATAAAACAGTGATTATGCCAGATTCAGAGATTGAGAATTTGATAATCTGACATAACCCAAAATACAATCCCTGCCTTACACTTATATGGCTTTACCGTTCTGCTCCACTGCACAGCGTGGAAAGCCGTGGCTGCAAGCCAGCAAACACCCAAGCGAAGTCAGATCCGGGTGCTGCTTGTAACCAAGGGCAGCTAAGCCAGTTTGTGGTTGTTCTGTGGCCACTGTGTACTGGCTTGGTTCCCCTCAAAATCATCTTCAATCATGCGGAGATGATTTATTCCTAAGGAGAAAGAGTGATTCTTGACAATGAGTCCAGGGAGACCAGATGAAGAGAGCTGGGAAAGTGGAGGTGAATACCAGAAACTGAAGGTGCTGCTTCATGGCTGGGAAATCAGCTGCAAGAAACCTGCTCAGCCATTTACTTCTGGGGACTCTGGTTGAGACCAAGCCAGTGAGGAATCAGTTCTCTTGAAGCTCCTCACTCACTTATGCTGTCAATTCATTGTTGTTTTTGACATGGACCTCAAATGTTTTCTGTAGTGCCCCTCAGACTCACTACAGCATGTTATTTTGCAGAGATGAACTGCCATCTACTAAATAAAAGTGAAAACGTAATGAGGTTTAAAACAAGAAATAGCTCCAAGGAATATGCTCCACTTATAGAGAAGGGAGGGGAAGAGGCGAGGGGGGTGGGATCTGCCCATGAGAAGTCTTGATGAAGGACAGAGATTAATTTACAACAGCACCTTTAGTGCTGTGTTAGTACCAAAGTCAAGACACCAAGTTCCCCAGGAGATTTAACATAGAACAGTTCAGGGGCATTCAGACCTCTCAGAAAAGGCCCATACCCAGAGCCCTGTTACTGCAGATAAACCTAAAGGAGCAGAGGGGTGGCTATCAGGATGCCACAGGATCCTATCATCCCACATGTTGTGATTCTAGCTATTTTCTTCAGAAAGGCAGGAGTGGTTAGGCAGAGACAGGATTTTACCAAAGGCAGCGTGAGAAGATGATTATCCTCTGCAGAACATAAGGCACTGCAGGTAATTACTGCCTGTGGGACCACAAGGATTTAGCTAGGGACAGAGGATATGGAAAATTGCAATGTACCTTAAATGACCATTTCTGCTGAATCCATGATTGTTACTATTAAGTAAAATTATAAATTGCAGTCCATAATCTTGTCTTTCAAAGGTATTTTGTGCTCTGCACTGAGGACTAGGACTGAGAGGGCAGTGTCTATTGTCATGAACCATCTGTCTCTGATGATGGCAGGTTTTTGTCCTTAACTGTTTACGAGAGTTTGGCAGAGGGTAGATGGTGATGATGGTGGCGCAGCTGGAATGGTTGGTTGGTTTTACCACACACTTTCTGTAAGATTACCTGCTGCTTTGGATGAAGTTTTTTGCCTCTTCTAAAAACATGTATGAATTACTTCTCATGATTATGTACCTGGTGACAGCAAACATGAACATGCCAGAGCTCAACAATGCAGCAATGAACCCACCTGCAGACACCTCTTCCTCCAGTCTTCCCTCTGACGAGATGCTAGAGCTCAAGCTCTGAAGTTTTTAGGCTCAGAGATAAGCTCCAAAGTCAGAATGTGTGAGAGAGAAGAAAGAAGAGTTGAGCAGAGAAAACTGTACCTTCAAGTCTGAACATCCTGAGATTTCTAGGATTTGTTCATTTCCCATTTATCATGACCAAGCATAGGTGAAATCTGCCACAGGGATCATCCACACGTCACTTGTCATTACAGAGAATATCTGCTGCTGGTGAAAGGAAGAGACCCCCCACCCTGAGAAGGTTAAGGCAGACTTGTATTTTCCTGTGAGAAAGTCATAATTGCCAGTCAGATAACTGCATTTATGTTCACAGCATTCTGGAGACACCCAACACCGTATAAATATCATAAATATACACAGAGAAGAAGATTAATGATGTGAGAAGGTGAGTTATAAACACAGATAAAGTCAAGAGCAAAATGATAAGCCAATCTTGTGAAACAGGCCTCTAATTTTGCTGGAAGATGAATTGCAGCTACTGTGAAGCATCAAATTTTAAATGTTTCAGGGATGTGTGTTTTAGGTCAGGTGGCCCTGGCATCAGTAGGAAAATGAAATGGTATTTTTATATCAGGGCATGGATTTTACTTAGGGTTGGAGGTCACCTATTACTCTGCAGAGGAACTGATGACCAGACAGCAGTGTGTGTGCATACATATGCATGGGTAACGAGCTCTCACAGCTTCCATAAAATTTAAGATGCTTGGAAAAGCTCCTTTGTAGGAGGTAAAGAGAAGAGCTAGGAGAGAAAATGTTAATATTTGCCTGGATTATTAAAATCTCCTCTTCACAGTTTCTAAACAATCCTGTTATCACTGCTCTTGAATGAACTGCCTAAAAAGACAGCCATTCTGCAGCTGAGGCACTCTGCACCACAGCAGTCTGTAAAACAGGATAGATTTTATCTGGAAGAAAAAGCTTTTAGAAAAGCAGCAGCAGCCAGGGGTAGAGAGATGTCAGAGCTACTCAGCCCTTCTCACATGGGCTCCATCCCGGGTGACAGCGGCCACAGCGGCTGCAGCTGCCGCCCATGCAGGGCTGTGTCTGCTCGGATGAGGAGCGGCTGAGGCTTCATCTCAGTGACTGCAATGCTGGGAGCCAGGATGGTTGGCAAAGGGGGCTGTCAAAGGATGTGACTGCAGGCTTCTGATGAGAAAGAAATGCTGTTTGGAGGGGATTTTGCAGAGAAATGTCACAATTAACTGAGTTTTCTTTGACTCACTCTGAGGCAAGTTTGGATTAGCACTGGTGCCTGAAAGAAACCTGAGACAAACCCAAATCCAAACCCTGACCAGTTTTAATACTGATCTATGTGGTGGTTTACACCTCTGCAAAGCAGACCTCGTGCCTCTCTGCACGCACATCTTTCTCTCTGAGGGACGGATTTTTAACCGTCACTGTACATGAGAATAAATAACTACATAAGGCACTCAAAGCGTAAATCTCCCACTTCACAGTACCAAGGAATGTGGAGACAAGATGAATTTTAACACCTGTAGAGAGAGACTGTGTTTTCTCATTACAAAAAAACATCTGTAGTGTTTTGGTTATGATGATTTCATGCATATCTGACTTTTCTTGGGAAACTCTGCTTCATGGATTCCATTCTGATTTTTGTGTTCTTTTTCACCTTTGCAAATCTTTCTCAAGGTCAACAAAAAAATCTCCACAGTAACTAGTTTTATTTGATGCCTATCTCTGAATTTGCAGCTATACCTGGAGATAGATCTCAAGGAAGTTCAGACTGGACATTAGAAAAAGGTTCTTCACTGAGAGGGTTGTCAGTCACTGCAACATGATACCATGGCACCCAGCCTGCCAGAGTTCAAGGAGCATCGGGATGATGCTCTTAGACACATGGTTTAGTTTTAGGTAGTCCTGTGAGGAGCAGGGACCTCAACTCCACAACCCTTATGGATCCTTTCTGTGTTTCTATGGTTTTCAGCAGAGCAGAGCAGAGCAGACCCTGACCACCATCTGTCTCTGCCAGTGGTTACTGCTAGTTAGTTCATTCTCAATTACCTCTTCAGTTTATTTGCAGCATATAAGAGAGACTCAACATTGCTTTACCACATTTTCAGCCCAGAAAATGCCTGATGTCTGTTAAAACTTCATAAAAATGTGTAGTAGAGATATATGAGATGAGCCCAAGCATTCCAAATGACACCTGTGCATGTGCTCCAGTCTCCAGCATCACATCGATGCAGTGGGAGTTCTGACAACTGAACACACCACGGCAGTGCTGATCCGCCTGGCACCACTTCCAGGGACGCTCAGCACTCCCAAAAAATCTCCCTCTTGCCTGTGGGTACGATGGGACGGACAGGCGGACTGACGGAAGGCGGCGGGCGGATTGAAGGCAATCCACCCGGAGGAGCCGCAGCACCGCTCGGTGGTGACAGGTCCCTCTGCAAGTTAAGCGTAAGGACACCAGCTCGCTCTTCTTAAACGCACCGCTTAGCACCGATGCATCAGTTTGTGTGGCACCAAGAAAAGCTGTTTTCACACCGTTTCGAGGCTTTGCTCTGCTACCTTCCTTCCCCCCGTTTCTTGTCCCTCCGGGTGCAAAGTCCTCACTTCCCCATTTTTTTTATACTGGAGTATACAGCAGTAATACTGGGATGCTGCTTCTTCATAACCCTGTGCCTGACTGGAAGACACAGTCAGTTGTGCTTAATACCTCCAGTGAAAAAAAAAAAAAATTACTGGGGAAAAAAAAAAGGAATTTCCCAATAAATTTCTCTTTCTATCTTTACAACTTTTTTGCATCCTTAACACGTAAGTTAGAAAAACATAGGATCACTCCTCGCAAAAGATCTGTGACATTAATCAATTTGTCTCTAGGGAACTCATACATCATTGTTTGTGCATTCCAGAAGTACCAAATTCAACCATGACCACAGTCAGTGCAGGTAGATTCATGTTATAACAATATATCTGTAGCCACAGGAGTGTTCTAAGAAGTCTGTGCTGTGTGGAATACATCTTGAAAATTCAAGAGTCCTTATCTAGTACTCCAAATGGTTACTGCCTGAATTGCTGGCACCAGCTAACAGAAAATTGACTTCATGTATGACATATGCTCTTGACTGTCAACATGGAAAAAGCTTATTACTAGATATGAAGACATAATCAGCAGGTTATTTTATAAAGCCATATTCCCTATGGTTATATCAAACCAGGTTTTTATTATGTTACAGTCATTTCAACAAAACAGCCAGGAGAATAGTGACAGTAAACCAACCTCTGCATGGGGTTTGAGCCCTGGCAGCCAGCACTTGCAAGTCAAGTGCTAGTGCACCTGCTAACCAGAAGCATCTCTGCACGGTGACAAAAAATATGTGGCAGAATCTGGTTTTAGATGTGACTTACCTGAGGGGTTTTGGTGAACTAACAACACAGTACAGACAAACATTTTGAGTTAAGAGCCGTGAATCCAGTTATTGAAGGACATGGTCTGCTTCCTGGAGTACTCACACTGGACAAGGACTGTGTTAGTCCCAAATCCCAATGGCTGCAGAGACCCAGGGTCATGGCACTCAGATGTGTTTCATCATTGAACTTCCATTTCCTTCCAACACCTAAACAGTCTGTGATATCTCTGCAAACTGAAGACAAACTGATCTCTCAAGAAAAGTTTATCTGTGGTTTTCAGCCTGTAAACTGTGAACGCGCCAGGGCTGGAACTTCATTTTAAAAGTCTGAGAAAACAAACCCTGAAACAAACAAAAAACTCCCATTAAAATAAAGCAAACAAACAAAATACACAAGAAAAGCTAGTTAAACATCAGCAATCTTAAATCTGCTATCTGGGACCTCCACTTTTGTTGGTAGATAGGGGAGCATTAGCAAATCAGAAAAAGTCTGAAAAATCACTGAGCTGGTATATTAAGGGATCAGTGTGATTTCTTAATTCACCCTCGAGGTGAGAAGAGACTCCATCTCAAATGATGTCACTGTAGCATCACCTCCAAGCCAGGCAGATAAATGGCCTTGCAAAAAGCTCTCTCAGTCAGAAATGGTGTGAATTAGGTCAAGGTTGGGAGAATGCAGAGATCAGAAAATGGGGCTTCTACATAAGCCAAAAAGCAAAGTGCTAATGACCAGGAGAGCAATATATAAGGAGTTCTTAACAAGACCAACCCATAAGTAAGCCATATATTTTCTCACCAGCAGTCAGCTGCATGTTGGTGCTTTAATGAAGTTACAAGGCAGAACACAGGAGTATCTAATCTCCAGAGAACGTCATTAGTGGAGACAAACTACATTTCACAGTGCTGCCATTATTTTTGCTAGCATCTCATTAATCATTTAATGGTCATTACTCATTATTTGCTTAGCCTGGGCAGAGTACACAGCTGTGTAAAAATACTCATATTCACAGAATCACGGATTCAGGTGGTCCCTGTCCCCCAGAGCCAAGAGAACCGTAATTTTTCTCTGCTGCCAATGACCATCAGGAGTTTGCATAGGAGGAAATACTGCATACAGTATATTTCCTTCTTCATGAGCAGTTGAAATGGAAGTTAACTTCTGCTGTGGTAAATTGAAGATGCTGAAAGATTTCCAGGCAGTGAGGGGTAAAATACTCTGTCAGTTTTGGAGATAAAGAAGGCAACGATATTGCTCCACTGCCCTCACATACCAATGGGGGACTGAAATTGTCTGAAAAAGGTCATAGAGAATAAAGCTCAGTTTCAACCTGGTAGTCAAATGCAGACAGGCTCCCAAGGTGTCAACCCGTATGCCCAGGGGTTAGAAACAGGCTCACCTGAATGACAGAGGAACAAGATACTTGTCTGCAGGTACTGCTGCTGGTAAAGGCCATTTACAGTGTTAATGGCCTTCACTCAAACACAAGATGACATATTTCCTCTAAACCTCGAAAATGCATTAATCCTTCTCCTCTGAATAAACACAGCCAGGTGGAAGGAGTTATACAGTTTACCAGCTGAGAGGTGCCAAAATCAAAGACTGGAAGACAGCCCTCCCATGGTGATGTGGGAAGCGTAGGTGCTCTCACATCACGGGGATGTGGCATTTCACCAGTGACTTACACATCCTCCCAGCACACTTAACCCCACAGAGGGAAACTGAGGCAAGGAATACACATTGCTCAGTACCTGCTCCTTGTGGCCATACAGTGCTTGTTTTAACCAAACACTGTGTGGAAATGGCATCTCTGTGGAGCATTTAATGACCCAAGACATTAGGAAAGAGACATTCAGAACTAAAATAATTTCCTAGCCATCTCCTGCAGCCTGTGAATGTGCTGGGCTAGTTCGGCATCCTGGTTTATCCCAGGGTAACTCCACAGTCAGCAGCAGAGTCACAGAAAGGAGCAGGGTGATAACTCAGTCTCCTGTGGTGCTGGTGGGGGGACCCTGATTGAAGCATGCACTCGGACCAGGACAGTGTGTCTAGGTGGGTGTCAGAGTTGCTGTGCCTTTGCAGATATATTGCACAACTTCCCATTTTTAACAGGTGAGAAGTCCCTTTTTTTCCTTTGTGCTCTTACATCATCTGAGGAGCAGTTGACCAGCCCATGTAACAGTTTTCTAAAGATATTTTTCTTGTGGCAGGCATTCAGGACAGAAAAAACATCAGTCCAGGTAATTTAATAATTTGTCGAAGTTGTAAACAATTGCAAATGGCTCCTAATGAGGTAAATCATGACCTCCCAAGCCACAGGCCAGGAACACTCCTGCAAGAGCCCTATGGGCCCTTTCTTACTACCAGGAAAAGTGCTCTTGGCAATGGCCTGTTTCCAGCAGAGAAAGCCTCAGGATGGGTGAAATGTCCGTTCCTGCACACCGGCTTTCCTGTGGGAAAGATGGTCCATTCCCAGCACAGAAAAAGAAAGCCAAAGCATGACAAAGCCACTCTCATCCTCAGCAGCTCCCTCATTGCTGGGGGTTGGGGGAGGCCAGGAACCAAACAGGGTTACTGGCATAGCCAAGGTGCTCCTTCAGGAACCGATCCGAGGTGAGTGTGGAGCTGGTGGCACAGACCAAGGGCACAGGCCCAGGCACGCTGGACCTGCACTGCTGGCTCTCTGCTCCCTACCAAAATGTATGTATAAGGGCTTGCTCTGGATATGCACAAGTCCAGAAGGTATGAGTGCTGCATGCACAGCATCAGTGCTGCTCCTGCATCGCAGGCTCAGGCATAAAACAAACCATGCTGTCCTGCTGAACTTGCTGGAGGGAAGGAGATAGATTATTTTAGTCCTTCTTTCCTCTTCATTTCACCCTAAGAACTGAGTAATCAAATGTGCTTAGTTTTGGGAATCATTTTGAACATTTTCCCATGTCTAGCAACTTACTTACCTCAATAGGCCTTTCTCTCTTTCCCCCAGAGGCTTCTGATGTCTTTTACCAGAAGGTAAGGAATATTCCCTTTCTTCTACAATTCAAAAAATCCGTGTCTCAGCTCTGAGTTACTGGTGAGATCCCACATCTCACCAGTAACAATAGAGCACAGTGATTACCCTGAATCATCCTTTACAGACCACTAACATCAAGGCCAGGAGATTGCATTTGGGAGAAGTAAAATTGCCTTGTAGATTGTCCTGTCCAGAGTATGTTTCCAGAGGACGTTTCCTACTCCTTTTACATCTTATTTTCATGAGCTGTGAGGAACTATTTAGCCTTTAGTACATTTTTGCCCAGGAGACATGGAAAGGTAAAATTATTTTTCTAAAGTAATTGTTCTACAGAGAGTGCACAACACTTTCTGAAGCAGAGTCAGCACATAAAAGCAAGCCATTAAATAAAAAACCCACTGAGTATTAAAGCAGTTGAGAACCATGACCAGCTGCACTCTGGCTAAAAACCACCTGTGGAGTTCAGCCAGGGGTTATGATGCCCTATAACAACAACTTGAAGGGGTCCTGATACCCTATAATGACAAAATGGAAACATGAGCTGACTAGCCGAGGGTTTTTATTGCTGATGGATGAACATTAACAGTCATTTCACCCACAGGTAAAGGAGAACACAAATACTGTGGCTGGATCAATTGTAGTTCAGTAAAGTAACCGCGCAGGTTGCTGTTCAGATTGGAGGAGATGACGCTGTGGCCCTGTGAGTCATCTGTATGTGCCTGAGAACAGCTACAGGTACCCCTCCCTGCTGATCCCTTTCAGCGTGATCCCATCAAGGCAACCAGCCCTGCCATGGGAGCCAGCGTGGGCAGAAACCTCCGTGTACTTCAGTGGAGATGTTTCCTTTCTCTTTTAACAAAATAGGTAAACGTAACACCCTTCCCCTCCCCCCCTTTTCCTAAATCCGTCTGGAAACGAGCTGAAAAGAAATCTGAAAATATTCTCAGAGGAAAGCTGTGTAGAGAAAAATGATGTTGAATATGTCCTTGTATGGCAATGAGTTGTATTTATCTGTAAAATGAGAGGAAAAGAGAAACCGCCTCTGGGATATTTAAAATGGACAGAAGATGATAATTCAGTACTATGGAACAAAAGAGCCAACTGCTCTGATTGCACTGTGCCCTCTGATGGGGAGCAAGAAGTGCCCCAGTGCAAGGGCCTTGGACATGTGTTACAAATGTCACAGTACCTAAAGGATGTGTATCCAAGAGCAGCCTTTGTCCCAAAGTCCTGTTCCAGGCTTTGAAAGTGATTCTTACAGCCTCCTGACTGAAGGGTTGGTCCTTTCAGCCTATTTTCATAGGGAAATCTGAGCTCACAGTGATGTGGTGTGCTCAGAGCCAGGCATGTGCTCCCTGCCTCCTCCCTGCCACACTCAGGGTTGGGGACATGCTTCACCAAAGAGAAATGGGGCGGCAGCAGTGACATAGATAAGCACTTTTGACTTACCTGATTTCTCCAGGTTGATGAATCACTCAACAGCCCTCAATCAGCAGAGAGGGCAGCTCACAGGCATCCACCAATGGCTCTCCATTGAGAGTCACCATCTCCAGGAGGGAGGGACCCAGCACTACTGGAGGCTGTCACTGGCTAGCACATGGGACAGCCCTGAAAATGAAAAGCAAGGTGAAAAAAAAGCTGCTGGAGGCTGTATCAATCACCTCGCCTAGAAAAGCTACTAACCACTCCAGAAGGCAAGCATTGGGTGAGAGACAGACCTGTGAAAGCCGTGTGACAGTGGGGAAGCCCCAGCACAGGGTTTATCCATCTGCCACAGCACATCTCTTCCATCCTCATCCTCCTGCCCTGACTGACTGAGGGCTGAGCTGCATCCCCTGCCCTGTGGCAGCAGAAGGAGAGATAAAGGGAGACTGGCTGTTCTGGGCAGCCCAGGGATTTCCCAGTAGGAGCATCCCCTGCCAAAACAACACAATGGACCGTTTCCGGATGATCTTCCAGTACTTCCAGTCCAACTCGGAGTCTGTAATGAACGGGATCTGCGGGCTGTTAGCCCTGGCTAGTGTAAAGATGTATACCTGCTTTGACTTCAGCTGCCCCTGTCTGCCTCAGTACAACATGGCATACGGCTTGGGGATCATGTTTGTACCCCCTGTCATCCTCTTCCTATGTGGCCTCATCCTCAACAGGCAGTCCCTGGTGATGCTGGATGAGTGGAGGAGACCACAGGGACACAGAAAGAAGGACCTTGCTGTTATCAGGTGGGTTTGCAGCAGGAGTGGCATCCCTCTTTTCACCTCCTGCTTAACTGTCTCTCTCCATAGCTTTGTTCCTCTTGGTAATTAATTTTCTTGTCATTTCATCTCCTGAGACCCTTTCCCATGAACCTGGAGGGGCAGAGGCATGGCAAATACTCCAGCAGAAATGAAGGCAGTCTATCCCATCCCAGCAAAGGAGAGCAGGAGTGCTTCAACACGTGGATTTGTGACATCACCCTGGGAAAGTGTGTTGCTGCTTGCCTTGTCATGCACTCACAGGGTGTCTCCTGGGGCTTCCATGTGCAAAAAGATGAGGCATTTCCACTTAAATATGCAGAAGCTGTGTCATTTTCTTATTGTTAGGCTTATGGTTTCCCTCCCTTCAGTTGAGTTTTTACTGACTTACACTGGTGGAAGGGAGAGGAGAATCCCATTCCATTTCTTATATACAAAGTTTTATGCAGCACACAGGTTGGCTCAGAGTGTAACAAGAAAGGCTGCAGAGAAAAGGACTTTTCCAGGTAAACTGAACTGATGAGAAAAGAAAGTGTGAATGTGGAAGACAAGGGAGAGCTGATAAGGATCTGTGCATGGGAGACATAAGTGTACAGTCAAGGCAAGCGTGTAATGAGGAGACCATACACTGATTGAATGCAGGCAGCACACAGAGCACTGTCACCTGCTGATGCAGGTTTCACTGAGAGGCAGCACCAACCAAGAGATCCCAGAGCACAAGGAGCATCAACTGGGGCAATGCTGGGGAGAGTCCTGGGAGTCAGTTCCCTGGCTCCGAGCGGGCTGCTTGACACATGCTCTGGATGAGGAGAGGCTCTGGATGAGGAGAAAGCTCCCAGCATTTCCCCACTCACCTTTCTCTCTCTCGCCCCAGGTACATGTGTTCCTCCATCATGCAGAGAGCCATGGTTGCCCCTGTCATCTGGATCATAGTCACCCTTCTGGATGGCAAATGCCTGATCTGTGCTTTCAGTGGCTCCATGGATCCCGAGAAGTTTGTGGGCTTTGCCAATATCACCCCAGTGCAGGTGGAGCAGCTGCTGGCCAAAGTGCCCTGCAAGAACGACGAACTCATGAGGAACAACACGTCCCGCAAGGCAGTGTCCAGGTACCTGCGCTGCTGGTCTCAGGTGGGTCACTGCTGGCAGAGTCCCTCGTGTCAGTGAGGTGCTCAGGAATGTGGCATCTGCTCCTGCTCTTCC
>JAWWLV010000180.1:23355001-23367128 GCA_035041135.1 Platyrinchus mystaceus | reverse complement strand
CTCAGGTGGGTCACTGCTGGCAGAGTCCCTCGTGTCAGTGAGGTGCTCAGGAATGTGGCATCTGCTCCTGCTCTTCCTCCATTTGTCACCACTTCACCATGGTCAGGCTGGGAGCAAGGCTGCTCTGTGTTCTTTATGCCTTAAAGTACTGCTGCCCTCAGCTATAATCTCAAGTCACTCAGGTAGGGAAAAGAAAGGAAACAACATACAGTTTAACTAACAGAACTTTCTTTCTAGAAGAACCAGCAGCTTCTAAACCCAAATAACAAAAAGCAGGATGCAAGGAACGTAGATGTCTCCTAAGGCACTGTCCAACATCAGAAGTTCTTTCTGACTTCTAACCTTGCAGACAGGACCTGCTGTTTTAAGGACAGTGCAAGCATAGACAGATGAAAACAGCTTGCTCAGGAATGATAGAACAGGACATTATGGGGAGTGGAGCCCTGACTGGATTCTGCTCTTGGTACAGGGGTGCCAGGTCAGGGATGGGGACCGGTGGGAGAGAGCTGCATGTAGTCCAGGCTGTCTTCACCCTGCTGTGAGGACTCCTGGGCTCTGGAGCCAGTGTAGGTGGCAGATGAGGATCTCACTGGAGAAACAAAGGAGTCCCCTTTCCCTGGGGCACTCCCATGCTCAAAGCAAATGCCTGTCTGCTCCCAGCTAACTTTGCAAACACTTATCTTTACTAAACAATTGATGGACAGATAAATATCCTGTATTTTCTGGAATGAGATTACACCAACCCTCTGAGTGCAGTTTGGGGTGCTGAACTTCAGGGGTGGATCAAAGACAGGAGTCCAGATATGCCACATCTCCCCTCCAGCCACACAAATTCCTTGTCTTGCTGATACAGGCAAGCAGCTTGTGCCTATCCTTGTGTCTGTCTTGCCCACATCTTATTTCTTATCATCCAGGCACTTGGCTGGAGCATTTTATTGATCCTTATCATAGCAGCTTTCCTTGCCCGCTGGCTCAGACCTTGCTTCAACCAGGCCACCCTCCTGCAGGCACGTCACTGGAGCAACTACATTGACATTGAGCAAAAGATTTTTGAGGAAACCTGCTGTGAACACAGCCGTCTCTTTGCTCACAAATGCATCCTCCACTTCTTTGAAAGCATGCGGCAAGAGATCAAACTGCACAACTTCAACTTGCCTAGGGAGGGAGAGAGGGATGAAGGAGAGGAAGATCTTCTCCGGGGCATCACAGATCAGGACCAGGTGAACAAACTTCTGAAAACATGGTACTATGATAAGCCTCCCCTGGATGTCAGTCAGGCAACCCAGAGACATCCACTGGGGCGAGACAGATCCTCTCTGCCCTGGGCAGACAGCCCCAGCACCCGCTCCAAGTTCCCTCAGCACACCAATGTGTAGAGGGCTTTGTCCTGCAGACACTGAAGGAGTCCTGCCAAGCCTTTGCACAAAGCAAGGACCAGTGGGCAGATGACAGTGGTGATTACACCTTCCTCCAAAACCCCAACTCCAAAGGCTCCGCTTCAGGGCATACCTAGCAAAACCTCCAAAATAAACAAGCTCTGAGGATCCAAAGGTCCCGGACTCAGTCACTGTTAATGACATTTCTCAGCCAAGGGATCTGTGTGGCACTTTTGCCATATTAAAGAGTTTGCAGCTTCCTACAGCTGTAATAAAACCATTCTGGCTTTAGGAAGGATTTAACCAAGGGAGCAACATCTGGCTGTGTACACAAACCTACTGGAGCAGCAGCCTCACAGAGGTGTGAGGAGCTCCTGCCCATTCCGGTGAAACTTCATTCAGAGGGTTAGCAGTGCTGACTCAGAAATTATTTAATTGGCAATTCTTTTAGTACCACACCAACATGTTTACTCAAAAAGGTAAAACCACCTCCAACATCTTCCCATGTGTTGAGAGCTCTGGCTGCCTCCCAGCCCAGCTGCCAAACTGTTCTGCCTCCCTCTAACAACCCGTCAATACTTGCATGCATTTTAAAAATAAAATGTGGCAACACACTGAAATTTGTGGAGAAGCATAATTTGAATTGAAGATACCCCTGAATAAGTGTCCCTGGGTTGGATTGGGTTGGATTTGCAGAAGGAAAAGGAGATGGAGGCTTTGCTTAACACATCCAGAGGTATGGGACTGTGCTGGGGTTCAGGTACCTGCTCTAAGCACTGATGCTGAGCCATGGAAAGAACACATTGACTCTGCCTGAGAAGTCTGAACATAGATTTTAAACACTCTCCTGCTAGATTTGAGTACAAACCAATCTATCAAAAAAATCATCCTTGCAACTCCAATTTGGGCATTTCTGTCCAGAGTTGAAAAGTGTTTGTTTGTAACCTTATCTCTAAGCCTCTAATGCTGATTATTTTCTTACCTGCCTTTTCCAGCCCCTGTTGTACATGGGGCCAACCGTGGTGCCAGTGTGACTGATATTTCTGTCCAGTGTTGCTGCTTGGTTTCATTAAAGTCTTTACCACAAACTAACCCCATACAGACACATCTGTTCCTCCAGACTGAGCCTCACACTGATGTTCACTGTGTTCCTAGGAGCAAGGGGTGCAAGGTGGAGGGGCTGTGAGGTGGGGGGTGAAGAATAAATGTCTTCTTGGGCATGCATGGATAGATGGGAAAAGCAGGGCTTCCAAGTGGAAAGAAGAGGGTGGGAAAGAGGCAAAGACACCTTGGGACTAAATCCAAAAATGGGGGTCAAAATGAAAACACATATATTAATCTCCCAAATTAACTTGTGAAGCTGCTGGCAGATGGGTCATCTTCTCCCCAGGATGTTTGTATGCATGGGAAGGAGGAGGTACTCGGCAAAACACTGGGAGGCCAAATAACTCCATGGCCCACCTGTGGGCAGCTGCATCCCTCTGCCATCAGGAGCTGCAGGGCACAGAGAGGTGGGCTGCAGAGCTTTTCTTATTTGCATAGCAAAATAGGTCTGGCTGAATCCTTGAGCTCTCTTGGATGTGCTCAGAGAGCGCACAAAGCCAGCTGTGGCCCATGCTGGTTGGGAAACAAAAGAGTGGTCTTCCCACCAGGAGTTCTTTAGATCCAGGGAGCTTCTGAGCTCCCGTTTGAAATCAGCATTGCATTTTGAATTTTATCTCTGGTTTACTTTTATCAGACACAATATCACAAATCTGAGGCTGTGACTCAGTTTAGACTCACCATTCTATACTAGTCAAATTGGCTATTTTCCTAATCTTCTCAGAGCAGAGGTCTGCAGCTCCCTTTGCATGCTGCTTTCCATGTTCTCAGGTTTTAAGTCATCTCAGAGTGGCCACAAAATATGAAATGCAAAAAAGGAGAAGAGGAACAGATTTGTTATCTGTACCAGGAGGGAGAAAACAGTAGGGTTTAAGGGTGCTGCCATAGATCTTGCACGTCTACAAAGGCTCACATGCTTCTGGGAGGGTCAGTCTGATCACGTAGTAGCTCCAGTTGGATGGGGCCATGGGTGTTCATTCCTCCCAGCCTCGCTGAGTCCTGTGCTGTGTTTCCTTCTGAAGCCCAAGAACTCTTCTCCTTTGTGGAAAGTGGATCTGGCACTCCATGGCAGGACAAGAGGCAACAAACACAAACACAAAATGCAGGAAATTCCATTTGAATTGAGGAAAACATTTATTTTGAGGGTGATGGAACAGGCTGTCCAGAGAGACTGGGGCACCATCATCCATACATTCACAGCCTGATGAGATGTGACCCTGAATGTGCTTTGTGTGGTAGGAGTGGACCAGACAGTCTCCAGAGGTCCCTTCCCACAAGCCACACAAAGAGTTTGTGCCCTCCTGTGGAAGCTGGGGCAGAGAGGGCTGTTCATAAACTTTATCTGCTCTGTCTCTCAGTGCTGTTCTGATGCCTGACCTACAGATATGTCTGACTTTCTCAGGGATCCTCATCTGCTGAGAGCCTGTGAAACAGCAGGGCTGACTGCAAAGACATTTCCCCAGTCACTTCCCAAACTCTCCTGAGGGGAATTGTTATTGCTTTCATGTCCCTCCTCTCTATATCCTACACTGACTGGGACATGCAAAGCCCTCCTTAACTCCACAGCTTGGACTCTGACTTGGTGTCCAGGTGCAGGACCCCAAGGGAGGAGGAACTTGGGCATGTACCATCTCTTCCAGGACCTGGTTTCCAAAGCACAAGCAGATTAGGGTTATGAGAGGAGGCATCAGCTCTGCCTTCTCTTGCAAATCAGTTGGAGTAAACTTGATGTTGGGAAGCTCATGGAAACAAAGTCCTCCCTAACAAGGCAACATGGAAAGAGGGATCCAGGCATTGGCTTCTATGGGCTGTTTTTTGATTCCCACTGACCTATTGCTGGCTTCAGTGAAAACTGCTAGTGCTGCACACCAAGCAGGCTCAGAACACTTCAGTCATGTTTAATGAAAGGTAGAGACTTCCTAGAGATCAAAAAGCTCTCTGCTTTTTACAAGGTTGATTCACACAGACTTTGATGTGAACTGCCCTTCAAAAAGTCACTCACCAGGTGAATAGGGAAGCCAGCCTGAGCTCTTACCTAACAATACAATAAGCCTCATCTATATTCATGCAGCAAAAACTCTTCCCATTTGATGAGATCATGCAATTAACCTCTCCACAGCAGGCAAAGCTAAGACTGCTCAGCTATTCTCCACGTGCTTTGTGCTCACCTCTGTGGTGTCACTGTAGGGTGAATTCAGCATTATCAACTGAGCCCCAGGACTGGTGTAGGGGAGACGTCAGAAACTTCAGTGCTGACTAATGGTCAAAACACGTGGTTTGGCTTCCTACCTCTGTACTGACAAACTGCAAAACCTTGGGGAAAAGCTTCTCCTCTGTGCCACCCACCTGTGTACAGCTTGCCTTCATTGGTGACATGTCCCACAGCCACCAATGCAGCTGTGCTGGTGTCCAGTCAGATGTATTATTGTTACTCATGTCAACAGCACAGTTGGTGCCTGGACTTCCTGCAACCATCTGTTTTATGGCTACTCATAGACCCAATAATCCCCCATCTTTTGGCCAGCTTTAGGGAGCAATCTAGTACACCAACGTTGCTTTGTGAACTGGGAATAGAGATGCAGGAGAACACTGCCAACACCATCCACTTCTTTTAGACTTATGCTATAGGAGCTAAGTCTGGCCTAACCACAAGCAATCACATGTCATTAGTGTTTGCCTCAGTTCTGGCAAGCTGAGGAGGAGTCTGCCTGGTCAGATCTATGCTGGCAGGTGTGCCCCCAGGTCTGCAGAGTTGACAGCAATGAGTTTTCGCTGCACCATGCACTGGAGGTATGGGAAACATGCCCTTAGACACCTTAGCCTTGGGCCAAGGCATATGGCCAAATCCCAGCCTCTCCTGCTGAATGGATGCACATTGCTGTCTCAGGTAGTCCTTGCTCTGCCCTTCCCAGAGCTCCACTGCGGCTCCACTGCACCTTCAGCCCCCGGGGCTCCTGGTACCTGCTGACCTGATGGGCAGAAAGGGTTCTGCATGGTCCATGCCTACAGGTGATCTGGTACCTCTGGGAAACATGGTCCTTTTGGGAATAGAGGCTGCCCTTGGGCCAGGGCAGTCACTGGCAGGATTTACACATCCTTGTTGTGTTCCCAGTTCCTGCACATCCAAAATTCATCAAGGGGTTGGGGTTATACCCACAAGAGGTAACTGCAAGAAAATCATTCAGCCTCCATCACTGCCATTCAGAGCAAAGTGCACTTAAGCCCTTCAGAAATGCTCATTGAAAGTCGTTGAAAAGAAGAAATCTGAGGGAAAAAACATGACTCTCAGATCCCTACTGTGCAGGGAGCGTCTCCTGAGAAGGCAGAGGTACCCAGGGCTCAGATGCTTTCAGCAGGACCCACCTGCAGAGCTTTACATCTCCTTCCTCTGCTTTTCCTTTTCCCTTTTCCTCCATTCTGCAGAATAAAACAGAAGAGGTATTTCCCAGTGAAGCAGGTACAGAAGAGGGGGCTGGCAGACCTTCAAGGTGCTTGCATTAGATGCTGCTGAGGCAATGCAGACAGGGAGGGAGGGCGGAAGTTCTGGCATCCCTCTTTTCTGTGTGTGTCAGCACTGCAGAGGTGGGGTGTTCCTTTCAGTCCTGGGAGGAGCACCCATCTCCTGCATTTGCAAACAGGTTCACAGAGGCCAATCAACCAATTCTACAGAGTGCTCTGGGGAGGACACAGCCATGGTAACACTTGCACCCTCCAGCCAAGGGAACTGGTGGCTGGGAGACTGCAGAAATGGGGATGTGGGGAAGAACAAAATCAGGTTTTGCAAACCAGAAACAACCCAGGTCCCATAGATCCAAAGAAGAGCAGGAGGAAACAAACTCTAAACTTTTGCAATCAGCAAAATCAACAGAAAAAAAATATTTTTAAGTATTAGGGCTGTAAGAGTGCATGAATGAAACAGTGAACCGCACAGAGACTTGGTGATACCCATCTTTGAAGAGGAAATCTGAAAGAATGAAGTAAACTGAGGCCACAGCTTGGACCCTAGTGGGAAGAGGAATCAAGGGAAGATGGACAAGTTTCGGATGATCTTCCAGTTCTTCCAGTCCAATCAGGAGTCCTTCATGAATGGCATCTGTGGGATTATGGCCCTTGCCAGCACCCAGATGTACTCAGCCTTTGATTTCAACTGCCCCTGCCTGCCACACTACAACATGGCCTATGGGCTGGGCATCCTCCTGGTGCCCCCATTCATACTGTTTCTGCTGGGCTTTGTGCTGAACAACAACATCTCCATGCTGGCAGAGGAGTGGAGACGTCCACAGGGCCAGCGAGGGAAGGACCCAGCGGTCCTGCGCTACATGTTCTGCTCCATGGCACAGCGGGCCATGATCGCCCCCGCCGTCTGGGTCTCGGTGACACTGCTGGATGGCAAGTGCATCACCTGTGCCTTCTGCACCTCTGTGCCCGTGGAGACCCTGGGCAATGCCAGCCACCCCCTCCTCTCCCAAGGGGAGATACAGCGGGTCCTCGCCCAAATTCCCTGCAAGGAGATCTACAATGGACAGGAGCTCATTGCCAACGAAGTGGCCGTCAGGTACCTGCGCTGCATCTCACAGGTAAGAGGCATCATGGCAGTGCTCTCACTGGTGGTTTGGGCTTAGGCACTGCCAGCCTTAGCTTTTCTTGACAGAATCTCCTTGTTGAAATCAAGCTGCAGAAGGAGAGACTTGTGATTTCACAGGCATACAAGGTGTTCAGACTCAGCTCTGCAGAGTTATGCCTCCAGTGTGGTGCCGAGGCTGTAGCTGTAGGTTGTCCTGATGATTTGGTACCCCCTGCTGCCTGGGCAGCCTGGGGCTGCAGAGCAGTGACACACAGCGAAACCATATGCAGAGATTTATTCAGAGCAAGTTCAGAAGGGGCTGATGTGGATGTTACTCAGTAGCTGGCAGGCTCTCCCATTGCCTGCAGTTGCTCCTGCTTCTTATTATAACGTGTGCAAGCAACAGGCTGATAACCATCTATGCCACTTGCCTCTGCCACTTGCATGGGAATAGCCAGTGTGTGTTTATTAACATCCCAGGGAACCACAAATGAAAATGTGTCATTAACTGCTTGTCCTGTGCTTAATTCCTCTCAAGCCCTCTGCTTCTGGCCATGCTGGAGACAGGATCTTCTGATCCACCTGTCACTCATGTACTCCTGTTTAAAAGCAGCTCTTCTGCCTGACTTCCTTAGGGCAGACAGGGGTTATTATCCCATTTAAGAGAAATGGAGCCACAGGGACTTCTCCAAAGACACAAAGCATATTTTCTTGGGTAGACCCCAATTATCAGCTGCTGGGAAACATTGGGAGCTACAAAACAAGAGGTCCCACCTAAATACCCGCCTCTCAGGTGCTCTTTTAGGGGGCTGCATTTACAGTGGGGCTCACCCTCACACGCTCTGCCTGCACAGCCTGGCAGCAGGCTGAGCCAAGACTGACAGTGAATAAGACAGACTGGTCCTGGCTGTGCCCTCATCTCACCCCTCCTGTCAGACCCCATTAACAGGGGAGCTGTCACTGCTGCTCACTCACAGTAGATGCTACTAAGTCCAACAGCTCGGAAAAAGAGTTAGACAGCTGCATAAACGCAGAGTATCTGGAACGATACTGCAAGTCAGAGGACACAGACTGTCCTAGATTCAGGTGAGGTGTGGTCGTATCGGAGGCATGACCAAGGGCTGGGTGCAGGATTCAGCCTGGTGTTATTTATGGTCACTGCCTGCTGATGCTCTACAAGATGAGAAGTGAGAGATTCTGCCTGTGTGGGTGCACTGAATAAAATTTCAGCACAGATGCACTGACATGATATGCAGGGTCTCCTCATACAGCTTGGAGTGCAAACACAGCCAAATGTCAAACAGCCCAAAGGGGAGCCAGGCTTGTTTGCTGCCTGGGGCTCCTACTGGCTGGTGGGAAGTGCCAGGCATGTGCTCTGCCTGTCTGTGACGGGTCTGGTTCCCCCTCATCCCTGCAGGCCCTGGGCTGGTGCTTTGTGCTGCTGATGACCACGCTGGCTTTCTTGGTCAGATCCCTTCGGCCCTGCTTCAGTCAGGCTGCCTTCCTGAAGAGCAGATACTGGTCCCACTACATCGACATCGAGCGCAAGCTGTTCGACGAGACATGTGCGGAGCATGCCAGGAGCTTTGCCAAGGTCTGCATCCAGCAGTTCTTTGAAAGCATGAGCACGGACCTGGTGGCTGCTCACTGCCACCTGCCCAGGAAAACCTCTGAGGATGCTGGGGAAGCTTCCAAGAAGCTCTTGGGCATCACTGACCAGGGCACCATGAACATGGCCCTGAAGAGCTGGCACAGATGCAAGCCACCATTACACCTTCACTCACCTGTCCTCCCCAGTGGAAATGGCTGGGCAGGAGAAGGGCAGCCCCCTGTGCACCCCTCCACACCCCGAAGGGAGACAGCTGCCTACTACAGCTTGGTGTGAGGGGGCACAGGGCCATGTAGAGTCAGATTGCACTTCGGAGAGATGGGCTGCAGAGGGAACAGACAGGGCATTCAAGTCAGGCAGAGGCAAGAGCCAGCACCAGAGCAGCTGCAGGGGAGCAGGCACCCAAAAACCTCAGTGGTGCTGGTGCGATCCCATCTCCTCTCACATCCAATCCTACAGCACTGGTAGTTCAGGCAATGAGTTTTGTGCCAAGCAGGACAACTATGCAAGGTCAGGATGGACGAGCCCTGGGGATGCTGAAGGGTGCGATGTGGTAGGCAGATGTGCCATGTGTCCCACACCACCAAGCACCAGGTTGATGTTGTGGTGGTTGCCAAGAGAGACATGACCAGATGCGCAAAACTTCCTCTCTATTACGATGTGCTTGGCACTCAGAAGCGCATGTGAGTTTAGGCAGTATTATAAATACCCTGGTGGAGAAACAAGCTGGGGGTGCCACTTTGTCCTGCCAAGTCATGAAACCCTAAATGTCTTCCTATTCTACACATTCTTCCACATACTACATCCCCACAGACACACAGCTTCCAGGCCAAGAAAAGATTTAAAATAAATTTGACCCAAGCAATGAGCTAGTGAAGGGATATGCCATATGCCACTACATGTGACAGGAACAGCATGATTAGTGTCATAAGGACTATTCAACAAGGAGTCCACAGAGATGCTCCTTGAAGGAAATGTCTAGACAAGAAGAACAGTTATCATTTAGCAGCAGAGGAGGGAGGAAATGGGCCAGGCCAAGATCCTGCCACAAATCTGCCTCAGGATGGTTTGTTCTTATAATTTTTCCTGGATTCTTCCCTGACACAAAGACTGTTGTTAAAAACCACCTGGGTGTTTGTTTAAGGAGCAAAATAAATAATTCAGGCTTACCATTCAAGCTCTGTGTGCTTAGACACAGGATTTATAAAAGCTATTTACAAAAGCTGTTGGTGTTTCTTTACTTTGATGCAATGAAAAGGGCTGTGAGGGCCCCAGGCCAAGCCCGAGGTGCTGGGGCTGTGCGAGTTGGGGTGTTTTGCTCAGAGGAGAAGCCAGGAGGTACTGCCAAACCCATGCAATACAAGGTGGCTGCCCATTCCCATAGAAACTGGGGATGATGGGATGCAAGCCCTTGAGGTGACTACAGAAATCGCAGCCCGGAAGAGCATTTCCCAATGGCCCTGATTTTATTGCTAATATGCAGAAGGAAAACCCCTTTAGAGGGATGAGTTTAACCCCTGCTGCATCCCTTATAAGATGCTCATCCCCTTGAAATTTCTGCTGCGGTGTTCTTGTTCAAACAACTTATTATGTCTGGCTGGTAACTGAGGTGACTGTCATTTGCATAAACCTTAATTATCAGTGTGTAACTCCACAGAGGCTGTGGGGAGAGGAGAACAAAGGACCAAAATGACGAGGAAATTCTCCTGGCTGCTGTGAGAGTGCCTTAGCAAGCCCATAGTCAAGGGCAGGCTGAATCTGGCTAACTCCCAAGAGAGAGGAGCATGACACAGTTTTGTCATTAATCTTCACACCCCAAACTTTAATTAAGGCACCTGCCCTGAAATTAATAGGCACAAAACCTGGTTTACATAGCAAAGGAGATTAAAAGATAAAGGCGGTTTCCACTCCTGTTATTTGCAGTTCAGTGCTGTTTGCGGCTCACTGAGAAAGGTGCTCTCTGAGTCCCCATGATGGTGAGGAGCATGGAGGGATGGCAGGCTCCATGGCACAGCCATTAAGGTACCAAAATAAACAGCATGCATTTGCAAAGGGAAGCTTTTGGACTTTTAATTCAGATTTTTAGGATTAGAGCTCCGCCCCCATGCAGCAGCTTCAGCAGTTGCAGAGAGTCGTCTTAGAGCTTGCAGGTTGTCCTCTCCGTGCTGGATTTTGGGGACGTTGTTCATTGCCTTTGGAAGGAGACCCTAGGGAACCTGACATGGGCCCCAGGATTTCAGCCAGGCTGCAGTCCCAGTGCTGAGCCTGTTTAGCAGCAGCACCCTGAGTGTGGAGCAAGCCCCAGGGTCCCCATCAAGCCAGGGAGCCAGCTTCAAGGCAAGCACGGAGGTGTGGGAGCGCCAAGGGGTGCACCACACCCAAACAACTGGGAGCTGCAAAAATCCGCCTGAGGACCCCAGATCTGAGGGAAGGAAGGAGGACTTGGTCCAAAATCCCATCAGCTGAGCTGCCAAAGCTGGGCCGAGCCCAGATTTGCAGAGGGGAACGTGGGTGTTGCTGAAGATTTGCCTGGGCTGAAGACATCCTCTGGGGAGGGCAGAGTTTGACCCCGGGGACAAGATGACAAGGAGGCTGAAGAAGCAGGACGGGGGGCTCCGGCCTCTGCAAAAGGCTGGGAAGGAGCTGAAGCTGAGGGACAGGTGGCAGATAGGAGGGAGCCATGTGAGGAGCAAGTGAGGTGTCCTTGGCTGCCTTGCAGGCATTGCTCAGGCAGAGCAAGCAGAGAACAGAAAAGTTGCAGCAGGCAGAAATGCACCATGCTTGCCAAACAGCAGGCTGTGCCCAGCCCTGCACACGTGGCCCTCCAGCCTTGCTCAGCCCCCAGCCCGCTGCAGCAGCCCCACTGCTCAGTCCTGGGTGGTGGGAAGCAAAACTTGGCCGCCCCACAGAGCGTGATGGCAGGTTCATCCTTCTCTTGAAAACCCAGCCAGGCAGGTGCCTTCCCTGCTGGCTCAGCCAGCTCCCATGTACTAAAGCAGCAGTTTCTGCCCCTTCTCACGTGATCACAGGATTCTCCTTGCCTGCTTAGGATGGCTCCCACCTGCATCCCCTGGGGACCATGGGGGCTGCATCCACCCCCCAGGCTGGGGGGGATCCACCATTTCTCCTTTGCACTCCAGCAAGGCGCCTGAACGCTCCTGTTCTCCAGAAAAACTCCAGGCTATCCCGGCCAGCCATTGCACAGCTGCACCGCGGGTCTGAAAAAGAGCGATCAGCTTTTTCCAGTGACTCATTCTCTGCTTTTCATTTCCTTTCTTTTTTTTTTTTTTAATTTTAAAGGCACAACCTCAGCCTTGCACGCAGCAGAATCCAAGCGCCACTCTTTGCCCCACCCAAGAATAACTTCCTCCCTCCTCCCAAAAGCGGAGGGCATGTTTCAAACTGAATAAGGAAGCCTTAACAAACTCTTAAGGCTGGTTTTACCAGAGTTCATTTCACCCATCAGGCCAGCCACAG
>JAWWLV010000180.1:23265266-23354901 GCA_035041135.1 Platyrinchus mystaceus | reverse complement strand
TTTGCCAGCTCCTCTGATTTTTGCTTTGCTGTTTGCCAGGCTCTGTCAGGAACAGGGCTGTGTTTATCAGGGCTGTTTGCGGGTAACTAATAACAGGGGCTTGAACTACAACAAGTTTGCGGGTTTAGCATCTGGCTGCAAACGTAGTGTTCTACCAAGTGCAGCAGCTGGAAATGGAGGCCTGGCTCCCCACCAAGTGGTGGCAGTTTTTGGCTGGTCTGTCTCCTTTGCAGAGGGAGTTTTGCATATGGAAAACTGGGAAGCTGCAGGAAGACGTTAAGGGCCGTTTGCAGTTGAACTCAGTGTGATTTTAAAGGGATTGCCACAGGTTAGAGACAACAAAGAACAGAGGCCAAATTTCTGCCCCCGTTCCCCTCCACTGCCCCATGGCAGAAGGGGGTAAACCAGCATTTGTCAGGGCAGCAGATGAACTGAAGCACAGTAGTAAAAGCACAGTGCATGAGAAAGCCTTGTACAAGAGATCATAAGGATTAAGGTGCCTTTGTCACTTCTGCACGAATGTCCCTGAAGTCTTGTCCCTGCAGTTGGGGCTGGCCCAGGGAAGCCTTGCTATGCACATACCAGCTGGGAGTTGCTGGCACTGGGGCAGATTTCAGGGCAGCCCTGCTGTGAGTCAGGCTCCCTGGGAGCCCCAGATGTGTGCCAATGCTGCCAGCACTGCAAGCTGCCAGAGACGGTTAGTGGGGTGCTTGGATCCTTCCTGTCTCCAGCAAACCCTGGTGACAGCAGTTCCCCTGAGGCCAGCAGGTTTCATCATGGGGGTGAGGGTTCCCAGAGCTAGCAAGGTGCTTGAGGCTTCCTGAAATGAAACCCTGTGGGGATATGGTGCAGACAGAAAGTCAACTAAGAACTTAATTAAATCTATCTTGCGAGTGGGCTGGGGGGATGAACATCACTGCAGAGAGCATGGATACATTCCCCAGTTATTTCCTTATGCTTCAAAAAAATCAGGGCACATGCCCTTGGTCCTGAGTGCCTGCAGCCCAGGCAGTGGGGTATAACCAGTGTTGTGTTGGCAGAAGCTACACAGGCAAAGGGCATGTCTGGCACTGAGGTGTGCAGGTTGAGGAGCTCAGTTTCAGGGCAGCAGTTTTAACTCTGAGCTGGGACTGCAGGCCAGGACAAGGGAGTACGATTATGTCAACCAGCTGTGGGAGAGAGAGAAGATCATCTTGCCACACCTAATCCTAGCAAAAACTCTTACGTAATAGCTGTCCCAGCTCTATCAGTATTCGGTGTTTGTATCCCGGGTCATCAAGATAAGCTCTGCTTTCCCAGAAAAGCTGGCAGCAACAGCCCTTAAGGATCCCCTCACCCCTCTCAGTGGAGGCTGCTCCTGCCTCGGCCTCCCATACCACATCTCTCTGCACCCAAATCTGCTGGGCTGTCTCACAGCACCCCTTGCTGCCTCCCTCACATACCTTTGCACATTAATTAATATTAAGTCATCAGGTCTAAAGAGGGAGGCAAAAGCCACACACAGCACCTTCAAGGCAGTGCAGCACCAGCACCCACGTGCCGCAAGCAGCTGGGCTAGTGTGAGTCAGTGGCAGGGCTAGGGACACATCCTAATGCCAGTGCTCAGGGCCAGTTTTCCCAGTAACATGGTGTCCTTCTTCATTGTAGGTTTAGGAGATCATCAAGAGTCTGGCAGCGACGCTGACAATAATTGCCTCTGCAGGAGGTGACTAAAACCAAAGAGATGGAAAGATGACAACCATGCAAATGACATGGACAGAAACAGATGTCCCACCTGTAACCTTTGCTGTAGCAATGCTTTTGGAGAGCTTAGTGGGAAACTAAAGTGTCAGAGGTTTCATATATTGCTTAGGCTGAATCCCTTTTCAGGCCCTTTTGAAGTATCTCTGGTATCAGCAATCAGCTCCAGAGGCTGGGACAGCAGCTAGGGGGAAGAGACATCACTGAAGGAGTCTTGCTCCTGGAACAGCACCTTGCACATCAGCTGGCACAAGGTCTTTTTACCTCCCACTGGAGTGTTCCTCAGTGCTGGGAGGTGAACCAGCACAGCCCCCACAGCAGCACAAACCCCCTCTCATCCCTGGGACGAGATGGCCGCCCTCATCGCCGAGAACTTCCGCTTCCTCTCCTTGTTCTTCAAGAGCAAAGACGTGATGATCTTCAATGGTTTGGTGGCCCTGGGCACAGTGGGGAGTGAGGAGCTCTTCTCAGTCGTTGCCTTCCATTGCCCCTGCTCCCCTGCCCGCAACTACATCTATGGGCTGGCTGCCATTGGTGTTCCAGCCCTGGCCCTCTTCCTCATTGGTGTCATCTGGAACAACCACACCTGGAACCTGGTGGCCGAGTGCCACAAGCGTGGTGTCAAGAACTTCTCTGCCGCTGCCACCTTCCTCCTCTTCGGCTCCATCATGGGCCGGGCAGCTGTGGCACCCGTCACCTGGTCGGTCATTTCACTGCTGAGAGGGGAAGCTTACATCTGTGCCCTCAGTGAATTTGTCAAGCCATCCTCCCTGGACAAGTTTCCACCTGAGTACGGGGCTGAGGTGCTGGCCAGGTTCCCCTGTAGAGATGTACCAGCAAACCTCACCAAGTTCAGGGACGAGGTGACACGGAGGCTGAGATACGAGTCCCAGGTAGGCACGCCACGGGGAAAGCCACATGGAGCGGGTAAGACGACCTTGCCGTGTCCTAACGAAGCCTCTCTCTTCTCTCTCAGCTCTTTGGCTGGCTGCTCATTGGCATCGTTGCAGTCCTGGTTTTCCTCACCAAGTGCCTGAAGCACTGCTGCTCCCCACTGAGCTACCGGCAGGAGGCTTACTGGGCCCAGTACCGCGCCAATGAGGACAAGCTCTTCCGACGCACAGCTGAGGTCCACTCCAGGATCCTGGCAGCCAAGAATGTGAAGCACTTCTTTGGCTTCGTGGCGCTGGACAAGGAGGAAAAGGAGCTGGTGCAGGAGTTCCCAGTGGAGGGCGTCCAGCCGAGCCCCCAGTGGAATGCTATCACAGGTGTCTACATCTACCGGGAGAACAAGGGCTTCCCCCTCTACAGCCGGCTCCACAAATGGGCCAAAGGAGTGGAAGGGAATGGGCCAACCCCAGAAGGCCATGAACTGCTCTTTTTGGCTTCCTAAGACAGATGGGCACTGGCAGCGGTTCCCCAGACTGCCTGGCAGGCCTTCCATATCAGTGCACAGCAAGGGATTCACTGGGAACATTCCTCCCAGTAGGAGTATTTCTCTTAGCAGGCAAACAGGGATCAACAGCCTCAAGGTAGAGAATAATAAGCAATACATTGAGCTGGGGAACCCCTCCCTCAGAGACAACAGTGTCGCTGCTGTACCCAGAGACACAGGTGAGCAAAGAGCCGATGCAGCCCTTACCTCCAGGCTGCCAGTGCACCCCATCTGATGCACCAGCAGAAGCCTTCGGGAGTGAGAGATGGGCACAACATTTCTCACTGTGACTCCTGCAGTCCCACTTGCCTCCCCCACGGCAGAGTTAGCCCCAGCCATGCCGCACATCTACTTGTTTTATTGACATTGGTATCTTCTTACCGCAGTAGAGCAATGCCTGTTACACAGGCAGGCCCAGAGCACTTTACAGACTTTACAGTACAGGGAAAAGAGGGAAATGATAAATTCCTGTGGAAAGGGGGATGCAATATCATCTGGGAAGGAATGGATCAGTAATGGAACGGATCAGCCACACACCAAATAACTGAAAGACTAAGGCAGGAGGAATCACCAATATTCCTGGTATTCAGAAAGGCACTCTGTAATTATTAAGTTGAAATTTGGGTAGGACACCAAACTCCCTTTGTTATTACTTAAGTGCCTAACAATTGCGAATGAGCCCAAATGGTCACCCCATTTTATAAACCCAGAGGAGGCACCATCAGCAGAATAGTTTTTGGGTGAGGTGGTGAGGTGGAGGCTGAGAGGAATCACTACAGTGAGCCACACCACTGTCTGCAGCTCATTGAATTTCTCATCCAACCATCGGTAAGTTGTCTTTTTTTGGGTTGCAAGTTGCAGGATGACCTCAACCAGAATTAGTTTTACATAAATGTAAAATAAACATATACATAGTGTATATACTATATAACTGTAGTTAGTTAGTTGTATTAATGGAGCATCTTTCTTGGAGGGGAAGAGGGATAAGGAAGCTGCCAGCCAAAAAAGCACATTGCATACACCCATCTGCTGCCCTGGGACTGTAGCCCTGGAACAACGAGGGAAAGCAGGAATAGGATGGCGAAGCAACACTCTCCCTACCTTTCTACCACTGAATTTTCTAAAACTCTTTCCACTGCCTTAAATGGTCCCTGTGATCACAAGGTCTTTTTTATGGACTTGGCCATACTCTGAGGAAGCAAAACCAGAAAGGTGTAAAATTACTGCCCTCACCATGAGAGTGTGACTCTGGCTTCAAGGCTGCTCTTTCGGCAATGCACAGTCCCTCTTCTCCCAAAGGTCAGCCCCATGTACACAACACTGTTTCAGGAGCTGGCAGGACAGTGAAATATGTTTTTCCTGGTTGTACTGTTTCATTTTAGGTACAACTTCTTTTTACACTGTACCATTTACCAAAAAGGCTTAAGTTGTTACAAAAACTGCTCAAACCCACAGAACTCAGAGGGGCTTACACACAAGGAGATTTGAAATAAATTATTAAAGGAGAGTTATTTTTCATTGCCTTCTGAGTTGTTTTTTTTTTTTTCAGGGTGGCACAAAAGGCATAATTTAACATTCTCTTTGAACTGAAGAACTGGGAACTTGTTTTTTCTTTCTATTAAACATTCAGATCCTCTCCTATCCAGATTTTCCTAGAATGTTTTCAAGTATTACCAGATATTACAAGTTCGTAACACGGCTTTTTAGTTATCCTTGCAGTGAGTAGCACAAATCTTGTACATCAGGATACACAATTGCGGCAAAGGAGAGAAAATTATTTAGAAACCTTTTTACGAGTATGGTGCCTTGCAAGAAAGAGCTGGAGGGTATTCCCTGACATAAAGAGGCTGGAACAACCGCTTAATGGGTGAGGCATCCCAGGATCCCTGTTCAGCTTCTCTCCAGATTTGCTTTGCATTTGTGGGAAGGCTTGGCTCCCAGCCTCACCATCAACTAATCTGCAGAAACGATCAGATGGGAGTTAAATGAAATTGCATTCACTTGAGATGAAAGAGAATTCATTTGCATTTCTTCTCACTGGCCCTCGAGTGCAAACATGCAGACGCGCACGCCACCCCCACACAGCCAGCAGACACAAGGTAACTTGCTGGAACAAAGCAGTGTTCTTCTTACTTCATTTCCCTTGCCTTTCTCCTTGATAGTCCTAGTTGTTCCTTTGAACCACCTCCACTCTGGTTTCTTCTCTTTCCCTTTCCTCCTTTGAAGGAGCAAGACGTAATGTTCGAGAATGGATTTTTATCCTAAGAATAAACCACTAGCACAAAGAATCTTTTGCTCTGTTTACCTCGCTTTTCTTCTGCATTAAATCCAGTCACTTTCCTTGTGCTGAGACGGGCTACAGGCTTGTCCAGCTTGTCCGTTTTCCCTCCCTCTTGTTGGAGAGGCATGTTTGAGTGGAGAGCCGACAGTGAGGAAGCAAAGCCACCACACAGAAATATTTGTTTGCAATTGTGGCGATTTGTTTTTTCTCTCCTCTACCACACTAAACACAGCCCCCACTGAGGCAACCCTGGGCTTCTGCTCCTCATGGCCCATCAGTATCCTCATGAATATCCCTGCTGTTCCTGTTACTCATCCTCCCCCAGTGACAATGCTGAGGTGAGGGACATCAACCTGCCACAAGCAGCCAGGCTAAGATTCTCACTGAAAAGCCAAGAGGGAGATTAAGCCATCTCTCTTCCAGGTGTGACAGATCACACAGGCTGTAAGCTCACACCCTCTGCTTTTCCTCCAAGGACTGACAACAACCCATTGCAGAGCAGCCTACAGGCTGCCAGGTAGAGCACACTTCCCAGCAGCAAGATGGGTTCAAACCAGGCTCCTTCAGTACAGAGAATTGCATACTAGTCTTTCCCTGCCCACTGTAGAGAATATAATAGCTCCAGTAATGAAGAAGAAACATCCCTCAAAGGGACCTTGGTTTCTATTGCAACGCTTATTTATGTGTTCTATTATGCAACTAATTAAACCAAAAGAAAAACCCTCCATCACTGAAGTTGTTTTCTTTAAAACAAGCAGCAGCTGCTACTGGATGTTGCTATCAGCTTCCTCCACTACAAGAGCATTAAGCAAAATCCGAGCATAGTACCCTGCATTCCCTGGGGGCAAGAAGTGAAGTGACTTGTTTCTGGATCCCAACGGATTTGGGAATGAAATAAACACTGAATCATTCAGCCTTGCCAACACTGGGCATTCACAGAGGCAGAAGAGCTGGGTCCTGCAGAGCTCTGGCTGTGATTTCAGAGCACCTACAATGAGTAAGACTCCTCAAGTTTGGTATTTTAAAGCTGGGCATCCACTCACTAGTGTCTACTCTGGGTAATCACACCTGTTTGCATACCCTGCTTTTCCCCTTGCCTTGAGTTCTTCTTCTGTTCTTCCTCTGTGATGATCACATCCACATCTTAGTGGAAAGTTACAAAAATATAGAATCATAAGGATATGGACCATAAGGCACTGACATCAGTGACAGAGCCTATGCAAGTACACAGGACACCTGGCTTTTTCCAAGCAGAAGGTTAGATTGGGATGACCTTTTTCAGCACGAAAACCCCACTTTTTTCTTTGGCCAGTGATTTCTCTTAAGAGACAATGACTACTGAAAATCACAATTTTTTCTGTCATGAATCCCTGGCAACTTGTTACAACAGATGGTTGATCAGAGAGGTGGTGAAGTCTCCATTTTGGGGAAATCAAATTAGATGTGGACCTGAGCAACCTAGTCTAGCTGACTCCTGCTTTGAGGAGGAGCTTGAACCAGGTATTTCCAGAAGTCCCTTCAAACTTCAACTATGCCACAATCCTGTGTTGCTCTGACAATTTCCAGGAGCACAAAGGCACCTGAGACAGATCTTCTGAAGTGTTAATTCATCCAGAAGGTAAGAATCTTCTCTGCTATCTTGACAGGGAGAGAAATCAATTTATAAGACATTATTGTACTTAAAATCAGTGCACCATAACTGCACCATCTCCCCCAGAAAGTGGAACAGGTATGGCTCATATTTCTATTGAATACAAAACAGTCTGTATTTAAAAATTTGTCATCAACAGAGTAGGACTATTTGTAACATCTGGAAAAAGCTTCAAACATTTACCAAATCTTTCCATTTCATTGTTTGTTCTTTCCAGTCTGGTTTGGTCATAGACCAACACTCTTCAGAAACTCACTGTCCATGGACAGTCATGGCAGAACTCCACACTCTCAGATCCCACACTCCATGGAGAGTCAAGTCTCTGCTTTTACTTGCACCATACTTAGGTGTCAGTAAGGGAACTCTTGGTCTCCACGTACTCAAGTGCTGCTCTTTTAACAGCCAGGACACTTTCTGCTGTACCAAATTTATTTTCATAATCCAGGTAGCGTTTGAAGAAGAATTTCATCTTCTTTGGTGCCAAGCTCAGGTGTATGACCCTCTCAAAGATGTCCCTGCAAGAAACCAAAGTGATTCAGATCGCTGTGTCAGTGACAGCACTCAATACAAGCCCTGTACCCTGTCTTTTAACAAGCAGAAAGTCAGGGGAAATATTCAATCTGCTGTGAAGTGCTCATGCTTGAAGAAAGAGATTCCTGACAATTGGCCAAAATCTCAAAGTAGAAGCTTTCTATTTGCTTGCAGAACTCTAAGGCCGCTGGTCAACTTAAGCAAAGATCCATCCACTGTATTGGACCCTGCATGCATTAAGTAGATGTGGAAAATTACTTCCTTTTGTCAACTCTCAGAAAAGAAAACAGAAAAAAAGCTACAATATATAAAAAGGCTTGATTTCACCCTTCAGATACAAGGCAATTCCTCCAGAGGGACAGATGAACCTCAGTGCAAGGCCTTTAGTTTCTGTAATGCAGGCCACTACTTACAAATCAGACTCCCTATGTCTTATGGAACTCTTTGGAGTCTCCTCAGTCCCAGCAAGGACTTTCTCTAGGTGATAAAAATTCTTTTTTGCTCTGCTCTGGGAAGCCCTGTACAGCCTCACACTGCAGGGCACCTCTGCTCTTTTTGGGTGTCCCTCCAGGCACTGTGTTCTGCCCCCTCCCAGCCTGGAGCACCACAACTCACCGTACTTCCTTCTGGCTGCCATGTTTGATCATGATGTCCATGTAGATGGACCAAACGTCTGTCCGCTTGGGATAGCTGCTGAGGGTGCTCTCAAAGAGGGCCTTGGCATGCTCTGTGTCCTCAAAACGAAACTCCAGCTGTGCAAACCTTGAAATGACATCCACATCTGGAACAAGTAATGACATGTTAGGGTATCACAGCAGCTCTCTCCATATGAACAAACACAAGTGATAATTACACGAACAGAGGCAAGCACAAAGACAGAACCATCTCTGTGCAGAGACAAAAGGCTCTGTTGTAAAGTGGTTCTGGACTAAGGTGGGATCAAAGAGAGAGAGAAGGGTCACAGTTCACTTTCCATTTCAGCTCTCTGCAGGAGAGGTTTGTTCTTACATTCAAAATTTATCATGCAGCATCTATGGGCAGCCTCACAAACCTGGGACTAGACCAAGTGAACGGCCATAAAACTCAAAGTTGCCTTTGCTCTGGGTGCTTTGCTTTTGTGTATTGCAGCAAATTCTATTACAGGCGGATTTAGCACTGACATCCAGCTTGACATTTCCCCTCCTGTGAGACAAGGGCAGCATGTTCAGCATCAACTGGTTGCACTTTTCACCTATTACAAATGCTGTCACAGGCAGAGATATCAGAGAGCAGCCCATCTCCTGGAGACCTGTCACCATTAAGATCCACATTAAGGATGGAACAGAGTGCTTACGTTCTTTGGTGGGCAAAGCCTTGAGAGCACGCTCCAGAAGTCTGTGCGTAGCCTCAGTCTGGCCTTGCTTCAAGAGGAACGAGGCGTATTTCAGCCACACGGATTTCTCCTGACGAAAACGCTTCAGCATTGTGTGGTACAATTCTTCTGCTTGCTGGAAGGGCAGAGCTGGGTTAGATCACACAGATTCATAACTAAGACTTGTAGCTTTAAAATTCTTATTCTTAGGCCAGGTATCTCCAAACACTTATGACAGAAAAGCATCAATGCATCCTTGCCCACTGTCAATCATAATTATTAATTCCAGTTAGGAACAGGACAGGCCTAACATCTGCCAGCTGGAAGCCTACACAGCCGGCATTCATAGGTTACTGGCGTGACTGAACGGGATACGTGCCTGGGACCTGCCTGCACTGTCTTACCTTGTACTTCTCAGAATTGGCATAGATGTCACACAGATGCTGGAAGACTTTCAGAGGTTCATTGTATTGGACAGCTCTCTCAAAGACCTTCATCAATGTCTCCTCAGTACCATACATATTCTCCAAGTTCAGCAGAGCTACCCAGACATTCAGCTTCTCCTGTTCTTCCCTTAAAGCAGATATGAACAAGAATATTTAGCCTTTGCCAGTGTTCACCAGGTTTTTGCAAACCACCCTACATACACTCACTGACTTGTAGCCTGCCTCCAGGACAAAGAAGGAGGACTTACTGCTCCCTGAAACACCACTTTTGGAATAGAGCACAGCAGTTGTTTCACACTGCAATTTTTCATCGCAGTTGTTTGTAATTAAAAATCACAAAGATGATTCAAGAAGCACAATATACTTAATCATGCAGTACGGATGACTTAAGGTGCAGCCCTATGGCAAAAGCGACAAGAGTTTCACAGTTTGCTTCATGTTTTGATTTAAGGACAACATCACAAAGCATTATGCTCTTCCAAACCCTTCTGACTGCTCAGAAGAATGTCTGTGTACCCAGCAACACCTCTGGGCGTTACTGTGCTCGTGAGCTGCAGCAGGTCAGCTGTAGGCAAACTGTGGTGACTCAGGCCAGATCTTCAAAGGGCCAGCTGACAATTGCTACCATTTGATCCTCCTGAGCTCAATGAAACAGACTCTGCCACTCCACACATACTGATACTACCAATGTTCTTTCACAACTACCCCATCACATTATTACCTGAAAGAGATTGTTTTAAGTGCTCTCTCTGCCACAGCTCTGGCCTTCTCAATCTCTGTAGCCTGGAGGTGGAAAGCCATGTACTGCAGCCAGAGGATGGAACTGTTGGGACTGCTCAGCACCAGGCGGTCAAAGTCATCTGCTGACTGGGGCTGTCGACTGGGGTCCATCAGAGCTGCCTCTACTTTGCAAAGCTCCTTCTCCTTCTTCTGCTTCTCTAGCTCTTTCTCCTTCTTTGTTTTTTTCTTTAACTGAAAGAGCAAAACAGGAGGACTGAGGCAGTGCAGGCACTTCAAGTGGGAATAGGCAAGCCTCAGTATGTCCAAGGATAGGCAGTTTCCTCAGGAAGAGATGAAGTCAATTGCTTAAGAGAGGAGGAAAATGGTACACACCCCCCACCCCCTACCCCTCCATACACTGTTCATACTTCAAGGAAGAGCAGCAGCAAATGAAATGCCTTTTCTTTTAATGAAATACATTGATGAACCAAATACTTTGCTAGTCTGGCACTTCCAGCCACAGGATTCACACTTCCCTCTCATTCTTCCATCTTTACCACCCAGGCCAATACTCACCACTATCCTTCACTCCATAAAAATCCAGGATACATGGGGAGAAGTTGTGCAAGACTGGGCCATGGTTCTGAATCATTAGGGTGACTCAGATCTAAATTGGGAACTGACAGTGCCATAGTTCTCTGCCTTGTTACCTTGGGCAACAAAGCATCGGCCATGCATGGCCTTCACAGAGGTGAGTTTTGAAGGACAGGGGAAATCCTGAAGAGCAAACATGAAAGGAGTCCATGAGCTGGTTTCTGATTTTTCTGAATTGCTCACACTGGAAAACTCTTCTAGAGGTTAGAGCATAAAAGAAGATTTTTCTGGTGTTTTCCTAAATAAGAGGACTATAATTTGAAAGGTCTTTCATCTCCAGGTTTTCCTGTAAATTTACAACACTCCAGAAAGTAAAAAACAGAGCTGGCATCAAATACAAAAAAATTTTACTTTCATGGAAACATTTGACTTTAAATACTTATTTTTTTAACATGTCAACGTTATTTTTCATGCAGTCATGTTATAATAGGGCCTTGTCTCCTCTCCTTCAGAGATACCTGCTACTAACTCCAGTGTTCAGAGTAGTTAAACAAGTTCTGTGTCAGCTGTCAGAGATGTTCCCTTGGGTTAGAAGGCTTTGCTATAGGGCAGACAGATATGCAAATACCAAAACATCACATTGCAGCCACGATTTGGTGTCTCCTATGCAGACAACACTAGAATACAGTACCTTGGACTGCAGATCCTCCTCCTCCTCACTCTCTGAGCTCTCTTCCTTCTGATTCAGCACAGGTATATCCATTGCACTCATGTCCTCGTCCCAGGTGAAGCCCATGGAAACCTGCAGCCTGGGAGCTTCACCAGGTTTCCTTATCTGTTTGTAGGAAGGCAGAAAATGCCCTGAGTTTTAATTTTAAGTTTTTACACTGAGATCAGACAACTGCTCTTTGCAGTTCTATTTACTTCTTAAACTTGCAAGCAGCCCAGTAGCAAAAACATTAACTCTGTGGTCACCTTTGCTGTAATTTAAACTCAATTCATCTCAAGTAATTTTCAGATTGTATCACTCCTATCTGCAGCAATGATATTTATTGTCATCCAAGGCAGAACTGACACATCTCAATAGGGCTAGAAAGTCATTTCAGGCTCCTCCAAACTTCTCACCTTAGATTTCTTTTTAGCTGCCTCTTCTTCCTGGTCATCCTCATCCTCCTCACGGAAATACACCTCAATTCCACTGTCATTTTCATCTGCTGGGCAGATCTTCCTTTTTTTTGGCTTTGCCTCCTGCAACAAGGGGAAACGAATGGATGGTGGAGAGCAACAACTGTGATGATCTTAAAGGCAATTCTGATCACTAAGTAAAGAGCCTGACAGCAAAGAGAGGGCAATGCCCCGGCAGAACATCTTCCACTATCCTCTCACATAACAGAGATAGCAGAGAATAAACCCACGCTCACCTACATCAGAGTGTTAAGACCAAAAGGACATGCCACACAGGCAACACAAGTGGGCTGCCATCTCAGCTTCCACCCAAAAAGAACAGTTTCTGACCTTTGCTAATCTCCAATGCAATTTAATTTTTTTCCCCAGTCTGTATAATTCCTCAGCCTCATCCCAGTGGATCTTCCTAGTTCCTTCAGTATTTGAGCCAAAGAAGTCCTTTAGCATGTCCTGTGCAATTACATTCATACCTGCCCACTTTCAGAGTTTCCTCTTCTCCTTTTTGTCTTCAGCTTAGGCTCTTCACTTTTTTCCTTACCATCTGCCTCTCTTTTCTCCTCCTCTGCACCATATTGTGGAAGGCCTAGGGATTCAGGCAAGACGCTTGGCATCCCAGTGTCCTCGGGCAGGAGAGAAAGCTCAATATGTTTTTCTTTTCCATTTACACTGTGGTTCATTGACAGGAATAGCAGGACAAAAGAAGAAAAAATCAGAGCACTTACAGTGACTGCAAGTATCTGAAATTCTTTCAAACCTTCCTGTCTTTTATCCTCTCTTTTTCCAGCCTCTCCTCCCCCATTGTCTCCTTTCTATTCATTCATGGTCCCTTTTAAAGAACATTGGACCTACCCAAGCACTTTAGCAGTGAGCAGCTTTCCTTCAGGCAGGTATTTTTCATATAAGGAGTGTTTCTGTACAAAGTAAGGGGAAACATTGTGGAACAGGATTCGGCCCAGAATAGAAGTGGACAAGCTGAGAAGAGGAAGAAAACAAAAAATAAATATTCCACAGGGGGAGGGGGGGGAAATAAGGTGCAGTGATTGTATTTGTGGCATTACTAGTTCTGTATAGTGTCACACAAACTTTCCCTACTTTAATTTCATATGCTCAAGAAAGTATCAATGACATTTTGACTTCCAGGAGGAAATTCATTTTGCTACACCACATTACGCCAGAGACCACACCAAAGATCCCACAATTGTACATTCAAATTAAGTTCTCCAAGACACATCACCTGCCAGAATAATATTCTTAGGCTACTCACCCGAAGAATACACCTGATGGAGTGATTGACTTGACATAGCCTCTCACTAGCTGGCCTTTTTTAACATCCTTAATACACGTTATTTCAACATCTTCCACTTTGCTGTAGATCTTTGGATTTAGCCTGAAAGAAGAAAGGTTAGAAGATACAGCACTTTCCTGAATAATCGACACTGCTCTGGATATCAAAAAATAGATCAGTATAAACAACAGCTAGTACTCTCTGGAAAACATTCTGGATCAGAGACACCCTTCAGTTTATTCAAATGTACTAATGGACTATTTGCATCTCTGCCAAGACATACATAGCACTATGGAATACACATGCTGCTGCAGACAAAGCCAAACAGATCAGCCTGGCTTCCTCTGACAGTAGGAAAATGATAAGACTAAAACGCTGTCTGAAATTTTGCACATCATTTGCTTGTTTTTTGCTCTACTTATTTCTAAGATACTTCATTCCACATGGTTTACATATTTTTGTTCAACAAGGAAGACAAAGCAAGATGCTCAGTTTTAAGAGATATTTAGGGCCAAGTCTGCTAGGTAATCAAAATGGTTAAAATGCAGCTGAACACTGAAGCATAACATGTTTGTATTGCAAATTCAATGGCAGAACTTCCCCTTTCTTCCCAAATAAACAAACAAGATAAGTCAGGCCTAGGAACTATGATAAACAGAAATTAAATCTGAACCCACTTGAGCAGCTCTACATTAAGCATCAGACACTTCCATGTTTGCTGATACAGAAAAGTTGCTCTGAAGTAGGAACAAGTATCATCCTTTAAAAAAAAATGTAGTCCTTGTCCTTTTAACACTTTACACTAATGTGCCCAAACCAATGGTTACTGTAGTTCACTATCCTTTTCTTCCCTAGTAGGAGACCAACAGACTGGAGGGATGACATATACCGAGATTGCCGGAGAGATAACTGGATTTTGCCATTCTTGTTGGAGAGGATGTAACACCTGCATGGGAGAGTAAGGGGAGAACACAAAGCTTTTTAACCCATTAAAAAAAGCCACAGGTAGGAAATATATATTTTCACTAGCAGAATGCAGCTCTAGAGGAAACAAAGCATTCTGTTCCTTTGAGCACTAGCTGTCTAATGTAAACCAGCATGATACAACAGTTCATAAAATCAGCCAAAGGGCTTTTTGAAACACAGGTACTTGCTTTACCCAGTCTCTGTTACGAATACAAAAGAGTTAAAGATTGTTACATCTGAATCACTTGGCCTGTTGCACTCTCTAGCTTTCCCAAAAAAGTCTCTGAAACGGGGAAATGCAATTACTTGTGCATTACAAATGCAAAGACAACTGAATTGCCAAACAGGCAATTCAAAGCAGAGCTGGGAGACCTGGCTTCCCTCACTCCCATCAGCACCTTAGCTAAGAGTAGCTACTCTCAAAAAGACAGCCCGAGAAGGGAGCTGAAAAGGGGCTTCTTCATAAATGGAAAGTACAAGACTTTCACTCAAATGTACATAAGGCAAGTCAGCATTACTTCTTAGCCACAGACTGGACCTTACAGTCTGGCATCATCTCATGGCAGTGGAAAGCCTCTCACCAAAGGGGGATATTTCTAAGCTTTAAAGCCTGAGGGAACAAGGAAGAGAATTACTGACCTGACAATCTTGCCAACTTTGAAGTTACCCAGAGGATCCTCTGTGTAAGTATCACTCAGGTGAAAGATGCTGACTTTGCCAGTCTTCCCACCTGGCAGTGCAATGGTCAAACCAATGTGTGGAGTCACCTTTGTTACCATGCCTACAGTGATGGTGCCCTGCTCCAGTGACTGAATTCCTGGAAAAAGTGAAGGAGGGAGAGGGCTTCCTAATACTTGAAAATATGAAGCAGCGGGAGTAATAAGTCAGTGAAGTAATTTTAGTTGTCTTAGTCACATACCAAACCCACCAGCTTTTGGCAAGGTGCAGGCTATGAAATCTCTCAGTTCACAGCAATATTTGCCTTGGTAGTCAAAACTAGGCCAACCCTAGTTGCACAGTTCCAAGATCCAGAATAACTGTCAAATGTTGACAAACGTACCATTTCATGTTTGAGATCAGAAGGGAATATGTTTACAAGGGCTCAGAGAAGGGCTTCAGTCTGAGACAGTAGGAAAGTGATTCTTTAGTCGAAAGGTCTGACCTCTCTTGTCTTACACGCTGTTACATTTAGGTCAGAGCCCTAGGGGTTAGTTCTGTTCTACAGGGAGGTACAGCTTGGCTCTGGAGTGTAACATCTTCACCTGAGGGCCCATCTCTGAGTAAAGCATTATATGTGGTGGGGTCCTGCTGTTAACGTGCCACAATACCTGTGAGTGACAAGCAGAGGTTTGTTTCTGTGACATCTGTTCCAGTCACTGTAGCTGATATTGCCTGGCCAATTTTAAAGCTCTTTTCTGGATGTTTTAAGACCTGAAAGAAAAGATGTATTTCCACTTATTTCCTGAATATGGGTTTTGTAAAACTCTTGACAGGTGTTTCTTCTATGAACCGTTACACTTCCTATACACGTCTTAGATGTGCATATTTGACTGATAGCTCAGCACTGATCCAAACTATCTGTAGGCACAGTACTCACTTGCCAGTGAGGGGCAGCGATCCCTAAGAGCATTGGGTTATAAGTTCACATGGATGTTAGAAGTGTTTGCAGTCACTACTTGTGGCCATGTGCACAGAAAAAAAAATAAATCTGTGTAGCTCACCTGTAACAGCCTCTTACCTTGGTGTTCACAGACAGCAGCAGATGGGGAACTCTTCCTCGAATGTCAGGGGCAACTTCTACCTCCAGCCAATTTTTGAGGATGTTATACTAAGAAGGCACAAAATAACCAGAAAAGACAGCATGATACCTTGGGGGGAAAAAAACCCTGCCCTGGCAGAAATTTTTCAGAAATTTTTAAGGCTAGAAAGAATTAGTCCAGCCTTGGCTTTTGCACCAAGCAAAAATGGTGATTTGGATTCTACTCTTACAAGCATAACACTGCTGTGGTTTACAGGCAAGTGCACACAGGGGATCAGCAGTGATTGCAGTTTGTGGCAGATTCAAAGGCCATTTTCCTCAAGTGCAAGGTGGGAAGCAACCGCTGACAACAAACAGGCATGTCAAACAGGATGAGTCAGCTTGATTCCATTAAGTACAGAACATTTTGACTTCTTTCTCCTACTTTCCCTGTAAGACACTGAACTTGGTATGGGCCACTCTCATAGTTAATAATAGTGTCAGTGTTTAGGTCTGAGCTAAGGCCCCTGAGGACACTCACACTTGCTGCCTCCCCCAGCACACTTCCTAAGAAGACTTTGACCTCACCTTCTTTACAAAACAGGTGACTGTTTGTCCCACACTGTAGAGTCCAAGTTTCTTGCAGGCACTGTCTTCTTGAAGGTTCAGCATTGCTGTGACTTCCCCTTCTTTTTCACTGTTTGAAAAAAAAGAAAGAGGACATCAGTGACACAGCTTTGGTCCTAATGATGAAGATGAAAGAAGACTGCAAGATTATGCTGAACCAGCACCATGACAATGTCTTTGTGACATTCATCCCCATTCCCTCCCAAATGCATCTTTCTGCAAGGAATTAATTCTTCCCTGGCCATAAGACAGAATTTTTCTGAGATGAGTAGACATGATAAAGTCCAGATTGTTAGAACCTGAAGCCAAAAGGACATTCAAAGGAAATCATGTGCTACAAGAGCACATGTGCTAGGAGAACACAACTCCCAGACCCAACTTAGTGTGAAAGAGAGAGTAAGAGGCCTTGCCTCACTGCATACACATGGAGGTCCCTGCTCATGGCTGGCTCCTTCATAAATGGAAGGTACAAGGGAGGCAACCTCCAAGGATACAAAGTCTGTGAAGCATTTGCAGACACACAGAGGCCAACACTTACCTTGGTCGAATGCTGAGCTCTGGAATGGATTGAGTGAAGTGTGGATGGGTGATGGGCAGGTACCTAATGAAGAAGAAAAGGATCAGAGTTTCTCATGCTCTCCCCAGGCACCCACATTTAATCCCTCTGCACTGGCAAGAAAACCCAGGCACAAGCCCTCTAAAACTAGCAGAGCCTTCCAGTTCCATTTCTTCCTAGTATTATTTCAATGGCAAATTAAGTAACCAAAATACTCCAGCAAGTTTAGCTTGAATTTAGACATCTTTTTTCCTTGCAATCTATACTCAAGATAAATACAGCAACATAAGTAGAAAGATAAATCACTGAAACCTGGATCTGGAATGAAATATAATAGCAGATTTCCTCAGGCCTCAACTATTCCAGCAAAGGCAGCTGTACCAGCATCTGCTGACTGAGGGAATGGCCTAAATGATCTCAATTGAGTAACTGTTTCACCCCTTGCATTGCCCCAGAAGCATGTACATGTACATGTTTTCCCACCTGTGAGTATTCACATCTCTGCCTCCAATGACTCGAGCAGTCACCTTCTGTCCAGCTTTCAGTGTAAATGTTGGAAAAGAGCCTATGGGTACTTCATCCAGAATCCGGGATGCATGGATTGAACCTGTCAGCTTGTCATCAATAGCAACTGTAACATGGGTTGGTCTGACGGATTTAACGGTCCCAGTAACAATATCCCCCGGGGAAAGCGAGTGTTTCACAGCAGGAAGCGTCTCTTCTAATACTGTCTCAGATTCATTCCGGACCCTCACAAAAAAATTCTTCTTTGCCGGGCCTTGCACTGCCAACAAGACCCCGTGGTCATTCTCTTTCACCGCTCTTAAGGTTGCAGAGAGTGTTTGTCCCACCTTCAGTTTTTCCGAGTCGAAGCGGAAGGTGTCGTTGAAGTGAGACGGGATGGGCACAGCTGCCAGCTGGCCTGTTTCCAACAGAGACACCAGGGCAAACTGTTCTGTGATGTGCTGCACGACAGCAGAGTGCTGGGAGTTCTCTCTGAGCTGCTAGACAAGAAATGGAGATAGTCACTTCTCCTGCTGAGATTTTGATTCCCTCCACCCTCTCACCCACAGTTCTAAAAGAGGAAACAGCCCCCCTCGAAATTTATTAATCACGTGGAGTTTGCCAGGCAAACAGAAACACACAGATCCAAAAACAGAACACATACTCGCTTGGGTCTTTGCTTTAACAGTTCTTCCCGAAGAGAAACATACACCTCGGATGTGGGGGCATCCACATGAAGAACCAATGCCTTCATTTTCTTACCAGGGACAATATTTTTTTCTATAAATGAGAATAAAGAGATTATATCCTGGTGACAGAGAATTCTGAGCAACTGAGATAGCAGCACATGACAAACAGGAAGGGTTTAATTCCTGGAGACCAAAAGCAGCTTAATTACTCTGGTATCTGAGTTACAAAGTCAACTTAGTATCAAATGTATAACAATTTTCTTTAAGAAAAGAAAAGATTCTTCCAACATTAATGGCAACGAGAAAAAAAAAAGGGAGCTTTTTATTTGGAAAAAAGTCTGATGTTTTCATGGAAAAACTAAATTGATTTTATGAAGATACAACTTTTAAATAATGCAGACAAGGCTGACTAAAAACAAATTCAAGATAATATAGGTTTTGAAAAAGATTTTCCCAACATTTGCATGAAACTATCCTTAGTCTATCTGTTGCTAAGGAAAAGAAAAAAAAAACTCTTCTGAACACAGAATTGCTATTACTCCTGCTAAAGTTAGCAGTTTCTCTTGCTTTTACTGGTATATTCATTACTTCAGCATGTACTTGTCTGGTCCTGCACAATATGACACTTTTCTGCTTTAATTTTTGAATTGCAAAAATACTGAAATTGCAGTCCTGTTTTAAAGTCACATAGATTTTCAGAGAAATTGGCAGCAATTTCAGATAGAGCATACAGGGAATATCATCCCAAAGCAAGAAGGAAAAAAAACTAAGACAGCTGGAGCTTGTATTAATACTTTGTCTATATACAGTATGGTTCAACTAAGGATATCAGGGCACAAACTAGACTTTACAAGATGCCCAAAATATGAGGCAGGATTAACAGAGGCACAGGTAGGTTTATATTATATTTTCCAAATCACACAAATGGGTTGGTAAGACATTAGGAAACTAAACTACTCTTCGAGGGCATCCATATCCTCCCATGTTAGTTCTCCATCAGCAGAATTCATGTCAGACAGAGGTTTTAAAGTACAAGCCTGAAAACCAACACAAGGAAAGACCCTCACCTCCCACATGGTAGCGGGTGGCAGTTACAGTCAATCCCGTGACACAGCTGCCACTGAACAGTGCTGAGCCATCCTCCCTTACATCCTGCACAACCAGCTGCAGCTCCTTCCCAGGCACCAACTCACAAAGGCCTTGGGCCATGCTGGACTCCCCTAAATTAAGGGAAGAAAAAGCAGGAAGTCAGTTTTACCTATATTAGTTCTTTGCAAAACAAAGACAATCCTCCACATTTACTCAATGGTGCATGAACAAGCATCCATATCCACCTTCATAAGGGAAAGCAAAGTTTAGGCTCCTGAATCTGTAGAAATACAAAGTCAATTCTAAGAGTTGATCAAAGTAGAAACACTTTTTTGACAATAAGGATCTGATAACTTTGGAGAGAACATTTCCAGTCTTATAGAAACACTGGCACACAGCATTGCATATAGAAGAAGATGAAAGCAAAGTAGATTAATACTAAAAACCACAAAACAGACCTGCCACTTCACAATTATAGGAAACAAATCATTAAAAAACACTGGATACAAGAAGAATCTAAAAAGGCAAAGTCAGAATTTGATAAAATCAACTGCAATACCTCCAGTGTACATTACACTAGAAAAGCAGCATGTGAGAAAACCTTTGCTGGAGGACCTGTAATACAAGTAGGCAAATCTATCTGAACAAACTCATGCTCATTTGAGTACTGGGTTTGGTTTATCACAAGCACTTGAGTGCCTTGAATTTTCTAGTTAAGCAGACCCTGGTGAAGCCTCAGGGCAGTTGAAAACTTCCTATGTGCAAATCAGGCATCCCACGCCTAAATATCAACAATAAAAAACAACCTGAGGATCACAGCATGCAACAAATGCACATTTCTATAACATAAAAGAACAGCAGGAACAGTTCCTGACTGCAGTAAAAAGTCCTTCACTGTCACAGTTTAAAAAGCACTGTTAGAAGAAGGTAGAAATGGTAATTTCTCATCAGTTATGAGTTACCAGCGCACAAATAACACATCATTAGTTGTCAATGATTCCTCCTCATTTTGATGAACAAAGCTAGTCCTATTTGCTTAAACACAGTAAGAGCAACTGCTGCCTGCTGTGTGTAACAGGCAAGGAAGGAAATCCTTCTTAAAACAAAGCCTTCTCCTTTATTATTTTAGCCCTCCAAAACCATCTTTCACTTTATATATATGTACTATTCTTCATAAAGCACCAGGGGAAAAAAATCATTACCATCAGACAGATAACTTGCCCAGCCTTTCTGTCATAGCTACTTACAGTGATGCACTGACTCAGGTCCTTTCATCACTTTTCAGTACAGAAAATTGGTATGATGTCCACGCTCGTTCCTATATCTATCCAGGCACCAGTACTATTTTTAATAAACTAAGTAATTAGCAGGGCTAGGTCTCAAGTGCCTGTTTCTAAAACATGAGTTTGCACACAGTGAGAGCCTCCCATATTGCTTTTAATCGTTCCCTTTTCAGGCATTTGGGGAAATTCACGTTTGGGCATTGAGCAGCCTGTTTTGCTTCACTGGTGCTTTGCAGCAATGCACTCAGGCACGTAGCAATAAACTCCTAGACTTTCATGAGTCACTCTTCCACTCACTTAAATAAACAAAACCAAAACCACAACAAAACTATATGCTTCCACCTCTATTGGCACATTTGATAAGTTTCACAGCTTGCTCAATATCCATAAGCTCTTTAGAGTTCAACATCTGACAGATGACCAGAAAAATCAGGTCTGCAGGTTAAGGCTCTTAAAATACAAGAGCAGAGAGAACTAAAAATTCACCATTGCCAGTTTCAAAATAAACAAGCCTGGAGAAAGGTTTTGGTTCACAGAACATCCAATCTTATCCTGGCCTTCCTTATTACCAGCTCCATGCCCTTCATGGAACCCATCCTTTTGTACCATTCTATCTCCCTTCCTCTTTTGGTATATGGACCTCACAGTGTATCTATCTATCCCCTTATTTTAATTAGTTAAGCTTCAACCCAAAATCAATGCAAGAGACCCAGCAAATTTCAGAGAAAAGAGCAGCTTCTTTGGCTTGTTTCAGCTGTACTTCCAAAAAGCCCCTTGTTAATGGCGGACACTGCACACACATCCTTTTTCTAGTAAGCTGCACTTGGAAGTGAAGTCTTTGCTTGAACTGACCTTTCTTTCACTTATAGAAAATGGTTTTCCCTTCTTATTCCTTTAGAGCCCCTTTTTTTTTATGTGATCCCCTTTAGCAAAACATGTGTAATCTTTTACCTCTTTTCAACAAGTCCCTGATTTCTTTCAGCTCCTTGAAATATTGATTCAGGAGAGCAAAGCTCTCTGCAGCAGAATCACCCGAGCTGCACTCTGACACCTTCAGATTGAGGAGCACACGCTGCTTCTCCTCATCAATGCTCATCACCTTTGCAATCACAGTCTGTCCCACCACAAAGTGGTCCTTGGTGTCTGTCACAAACTTATCACTCATGCTCTGTGCAAAGGAAACAAAGGACAAAGGTTACTGAGCACAGATGCTACCTATCAACCACCCACAGTGCTATTCAGAAGGGTTTGAGTTAAAACTTCGTGAAAATGCATAAGAGAAATTAACACAGACTAACAAAGCCCCATCAATTAAAATTATTACTGAAATCATGTGATATCCTTGTTGAAGCTTAAGTTCCCTTGAATAAAGCCCTTTGTTTCACTTTGGAAATGAAATGCAAACCTAAAACCTTTCACCCTACAGAAGAAAGCTGTGCAAATGCAGGGTCTGCAACACCATTGTTCCCTCCCTTGCTAAAAGCCACGTTTCAAGCAGCCTGATCACACACATGCTGCTAACTGAAGTGAAGGCATTGCTTACCACTTTGGGTGCCAGTCCTGTCACACCAAAAGGGAACTCCACAAACACTCCAAAGGGCATCACATTCCTCACATAACCAGTCAACAGCATGCCAGGCTGGATTTCAGAGAAGCTTCTCACAACTTGCTCCTCCTGTATGGCAGAAATCACTGCAGACTTTCTGCTCAAGATCTGAACAACCAATTAAGAAAAATGAGAAAAAATAAATGAAAGGAGCATGATGCCAAGCAAATCTCTTGGTGCTGCTAACCATTGGGCTAGAGCACTTGTTGCAACCTACAGAATAGAGGAGCTCTAAGTGTGGCAATTCCAATTTCTGTCTTGATCTCTCCACACAAAAATTTAGCAACTGATGTCTTTAAAGTTGCTCAGCACTGAAGACATATGCTCCACGTAGCAGAAATATCAACTCCCTAATATTTCAATTCTGATTTTTGGTATAAGAACAGCGACCTTTGCTAAGGTCTTGATAAGATTAACAGCCCAGAAGCTGGCTGGGAAAATCAGCCAGTTCACAACCAAGTCCTGGTTCTGAAGGGGTTCTAGCAGCAGATGAGCCTCACTTTTAACACATGTTATAACGACTCTTTGAAGTATCAGCAGCTTGACAGGCACTTCTAATTCAACACACTAACTAGTGTATACTCTCTCCTTCCGCCCACTTTGTTTGACTGGTTCAGGTGGCAAAGGATACAATGTGCTCTCCCTTGTCACTTAGGCACATAACTTTGGGCAGGACATCTCCCTCTTGAAGACAGTGCCACAGGAGCTTGGAGGTAGCAACAAAGTCAGAGAGGTGCTGCTTGGGGATCCAGGCAACCACATTGTCTTCATCTTCTAAGATAGAAACTTCTAACCCATTATCTTTCTTCTTCAAGACTTTCACATCAACTATCTGAAAAGAAAACAATACAGTAATATAAAATTTCACGTGTTTTGAAGTAATCTCTTTTGATGCACAGGGTACCAAATGCTGTGCTGCAGGGGCTCTGACATCACCTCCCAGGTATATATAAGAAATTCTCACATCAACAGGGCTGACCCTAAAAAGCATGCCAACATTGATACTAAAATAAAAACTAATTCTCAGCTCCCAGGAAAATAAAGAGCTAGAAACATTCTCTTGGTTGTGACTTTTTATTTGAGGGGTGAAAGGAATAATGTAACCTAGAACTGTCCTGTTCTGCATTAACAGTATCTGCAGGGAGTTGGAAATTGTTCATTGCAAAGACAACAAGGAAGTGTTTCAAAACATTTCTCTGATGTTGTCTATTTTCCAGGGAGCAAAAGGAGCTCTTTTGGAGTGAGAACATCAGCAGCATCCAGAAAAAAACAAGACGACTCCACCCAGGAGTAGGAGCACTAATTGGTACATCTAAAAGGACTGTCCTGGGACTCCTTTATGGTGACCTCTGAAACCAGAGATACCCTTTTTGGTCCAGGAGGCCAACCACACAATAAGAAATGCATATTTAATGCTGTTTCCTGACCACCATCAGCTTTCCTTGAAGTAAAGTTGTTAACAGTGATACCAAATCATACGGAAAATGAGTAGGAAAGGTAAAAAAGGAATCAGTCATTGAATTCAATACCTCTCCTATTTGATATTTCACTTTCTGTTTTTCCTTTGAAGTACATTCCCTTTTGTCCTCAGGGCCAGACTTGCTTGATAACCTGAAGGACAACAACAGTCTTTCCTGCTGGGGCTCACATTTTAAGACCATTACTTTAACAACCTGCAGCAAAAAAAAAAAAAAAAAAGATAAACCAGAAGATTAATTGAGGTGATCCTCTTCCTCAGTGTGCTACCACCTACAGAATGAGACAGGAAAATACAAACACAGCACACTTTTCTCTCCCACCCGAGGATAGCAGGCCAGCGACTACAACTTAACAGGTTCAACCAGCGACTAAAGTACTTCTGATCACACAGACAGAAAATGGAAATACACAATCATTAAATGACTCGCTAAAAGTATGAAGCAGCTCTGTTGCAGAGTTGAAAATAAAATTCAGACCTCTCCGTAGTCAGAAATCTTGACTAGAAAATTGCCTTCCTCCTTAGCCAGCCAAGAAACAGCAGGATTAAAGACAAGCAAAAGCATCAGAAAAAAATAATGAAGAGGGCTGAGATCGCTATAAGCTTGTCCACAACAAAGACCAGAACTTGGTGAACAACATGGTTCCCAAAGTGCCTGGTATTTGAAACCAACAGGAAAACCAGAATAATGCAGAGGCAGAAAATGTCATACGATTACGATTCTGTAGTTAAGTGTTTTAACTTCCTTAGAAAAAGCTGCAGCCCAGAACCCCAGAACTTCTACTGAGATCTAAGTAACTCAACCACGTGTAGTCCCTACATCACACACCATGCTGCCTCCCACACATCAGAACAGAGAGAGCCCAGAAAAAAAGGCAAGCCCATGACATACTCGAAGAAGAGCTGCCCTTTTTTCAGCCCAATCTGCTTAAATGGAACATGATTAAGTAGTTAAGTGAAAGGACAAACATCTCTTGGTATAGTTGGTTCCTCAGGGAAATACCCACATTGGAGTGAACTAAACTGCAGATTTCCATTTTGCATTCAAACACACAGCACAGCATAGCTATATTAATTACCTGGCCTTCATAGAAGACTTTATCTGGACAAGATATGTGTTCTGTGCTCAGCTCATTCTTGGGTACCAGACCTTTGACGTCATTATAGAACTTCACAATGCAGCCAAACTCCCTTGCACACACCACAAAGCCATGTGTGATCAGACCTGGTTTTGCATCTTCATAATTTGTGAGGACTGGAAGCTTTGACTGGATGAGACTTTTCTTTAGAGTAAGGATCAGCTTCTTTCCTGCAGGATTGCACTCTAGCACCTACAAGAATGGAGTACAAAAAGCTTCAAAAAGCATGTCTGCCCTTGCCTGATCTATCCAGCTGCTAAATACTCAGAAGAGTGCAAAGCAGCTGAAGATCCTGTCTGGCAGCTCTCACCCGACACGTGACTTCATCTCCTATGTTGTACTTCTTCTCAGGCTGCTTCAGGACCACATCAGCTAGATGGATGGATGGCACAAGTCCTTTAATCCCATCAGCTACTTTGACCTGCATCCCAATGGGTTTCAGAGAAAGCACTTTGCCCTAGAGCCCAAAACAGGAAACAATCAGTAAATTCAGCATGAAAAACAGACTCTGTACAGGTAGGCAACAGCAAAGACACTACAGTACCTATTGTCATCAAATCTAATTAAAAAAAAGTAATCAGACCAACTTACTCTTCACCCAACCAATCTGACCCATTAACTTTTATATACTCTGGTTGTTGTACAGCCTCTTCTCCTTAAACATAGGCTACTTCTGCAAAAGCCCTAATGACTCTGAAAAACTAGAACTGTTTCCACAGACATATCCAACACAGCCATGACTCAAAGACAAGAAGGATCCTGAGTAACTTTCTGCCCATCAGCTGATTGCAATGGTTCATAAATGAACTTTTACTTGGAGTGCAAGGTGAGGTTTAGTTTCTTTCACCCGTCTTTCTAAAAAGGTATTCATGATCATAAATAAATGACTGACCATGGCTAAAATTTGATTGCCTTGGCCACATCATCAATAAAAACCTGAACAAATTGGGGAAAAGTATTGCATTACATTAATTAAGTCCTGCAAGGAAAGGTTTTTCTCATTTTCATCTCACTAGTCTGCACTGTAAGTAGAACATACATATCAGGCAGAAGAAATGCTCATTAGTTACATCATTGTCCTCATCCTAATGGCCACACAGTACTGAATAAGTCCTTCAAAAACTCACCTGCACCACATCACCTGTGTGGATATCTTGGTATTGAAGAAACCGTGCTTCAATAACCTGACTAGGAAAGAGACGCAAAGAGAAGACCAATCAGTCAACTTGAAGCAAATCAAGAAGACAAGACAGTCCCCTCTTTGACTTGACCCAAATATCCATTATTCAACACACTACCCAGTGCTCTACAACTCCAAAGTTCTGTGTTTTACTCCAACTGACCTATCTCCCAAAATAGCTCTCTGGAGATGAAGTTCAGGGAGATTCACCCAACTCCATTCCAGGTGACAGTCACACAGGGTGGCCCCATGAAAGGAGAACCCATCATCTGCTTTGCTTAAAGCCACATGGATGGAAATACTAAGAGGGAGGAGCCAAATGAGCTGAAAGATCAAGATTCAATTCCCTGTTCAGCCATAGTCTTTTGATTTATCTTGGTAGAAGTAATTTAGCCTCCCTGTGCCTCAGCTCACCAACTATATAGATGGTGCCTCAATTCCAAAGAGTATAAGGAAGATATGCAAGGTGCCTACACAAAGTAATGTGACACAGAGATACAAGTCAAAACCCCCAAACAGCAAGTTCCAGTCCAGCAAAGTAATGTAATATTTTCCACTCTCAACCATACCCTTCAACCAATTTCCTGTAACAGTCCTTGATACTTACTACTTCAGAGATACAATACACATCTCATCCATCAGGCTGTAGTCAATGATCCGACATTTGTGTTTGCATCCTGCCTTAAATGCCCCAGGTTTAAAGGATTTTCTGTTCTTTGAAAGATGCTTCAACTAGAAACAAAGAAATTACAAGTTAGTATTTGGAAAGTGGAAGCACTTATATAGATTTTGGGTTTAAGTGGTAGCATCTGACAAATTTGTTCCTCTAACATTCTCATTGTGCAGCAGATTTTACCAGCTCTTCCACAACAGCCCTCATTCAATTTTAATTTGAACATTTCAATTCGAACAAGGGGGGACATATGATTCGACAAATATTTTCCACAACATCTTAATTTGTTTGTATTGCCTCACAAAGAGCATATATGTAGGAGGTTTGATTTTCTACTAGCCTGCTCTCCCAGGAGGCTTAGATAGATATGGAGGCCTTGCCCCACCAGCCCGGTACTTACCCGTGCAAATGCAAGAGTGCCATCATCGAGCTCAAAGAGGGCACCAAACTGCTTATAGAAAGCTTTCACTGTGGACTCCTCCACCACGGCCCCCATGCGGTCACTGGAGAGCTGGTTGGGGGATCCCCCAGGGTGGAGGAAGGCCGGACGCAGCGTGAGCCGCACCGCCTTGGAGCCGGGGTGCACAGACAGGATGCAAGCCTTCACCTGGGAGAAGACGGCGTGTTCATCACACACAGGTTTGTAAGCAAAACAGGAGAAAGGCACATCACTCATGCTTTCAGACATTCTGCTTGGTACCTGAACTCTTTGTCCACGTACAAGCATTTTCTAGTACTGAACTAAGTTATCACTTCAGCTCCAACAGCTTTACTGAGGGGGGATTTTTTGCTTTTGTCTGTTGTTTACAGACTAGTCTGGTATCAATGCAGGGATGGGAACATGACCACACAAGTTGTGTTTCTATCCCTTGCCAGTCTCTCAGGCTTTCTAAATAAGTCTTCCAGTAACCCAGGAATGGCTTTGCTCTTCACAGCTCTAAAGCAGCCCTGATAGGAATTTAAGTAAAAGGTGGGAAAGAGAGCTATCAGTAGTAAGATTTCACAGATAATTCCACAAAAACATTGGAGAAGGGAAGAGATGGTGTAAGCAACATACCAACTCCAGCCATCCTCCACCCTCCTTACCACTTGATCTGGAGAATAGTTCATGGATTTCTCTGGGTCCATGTGCATGAAATCCACAATGCCAGTCAAGTAAGACAGAAATGTCAGTTTCATTCCAAACGGGGTCACCTAGGAAGGGGAAGGAAAACACCTCAAAATAAATTTGCACTCAAGTTTTCATGAAGCACAAACAGAGAGCAGTTCACACATTTCAGGAAAAGGTACTGTCAGTGTTCATCAACAAGCACATCACAAGAGACAGGAAAACTGCTAAAATTCTGCTTTGTACACTCTGTTGCAAAAACAATCCTTTAATTTTTTGATAATGCTGTGTGTACCCTGAAGACTACTGTTACTCTGTTGAATACTTTACCTAGGAAAAGGCCAGAGAAGCACAAAAAGGATCCTGTTCTGCTTCAAGCTTTATCACCAACTTCAGGCTGAAGCCTTTGTACTTAAGGCATCACTACCAGAACAGAGATCAGGCCTCAGGTGAATGTGGTGGAGGGAGTGTCCAGCAGATAATAACGTCTGCTTATGTTAAGCAATTGAGCCCAAACAGAAATGTTCCACATCATAAACTTCTGTCTCTGTTTCACCTGTCTCCTGCCTTCAACAAGGCTCAGAAGAAACCCACTCAACAAAAGTAACCCAAACCAGAGCTTACCTTCTGCACTCGAGCTTTCACCACCAGCCCTGGCAGTAAGTTAGGGAGTGCCCAGTTCTGCTTCTCTGTGGCAAGGGAAGCAGCAACCTCTGACCGCTCAATGGACAAACGGACCACTCTGCCCTCGTTCTTCACTTCCATGATGACACAGGTCAGGTTCTGGCCTATTTTCAAGTCAGGCCCTACAGAGACAAGTCACAGCATAAAACCTCCACCAGGAACACTCAGCGATTCCCTTCTACTCTCCCCAATGCTTTTTCAGAGTTCCCTCTATTTTAAGAGGTTATAACTCCTCTCAATCTAAGTGCAGTTTACTGCCAGCAGGGATGGATGGGCTTGGAACAGTAATGTGGTCTGTCAGAATCCAGACTGCAACACAAAGGTTTGTTGCAGACCAGCCACAAAACTGCTATTTTCAGCAACCTGCAAAGACTCCACCTTGACCCAATCCCACCACGGTGCACTAACATTACAGATGTAACATACTTTAATCCCTGTCATACTCCACCTCCATTTTAACCCCAGCAGATCCTTCTACACTTCTTCTTACCTCTCTTCAGTGCTTTGATGTAATTTTTGGCTTTCTCATGAGGCAGGAAAGCATGAGTCCCACTGACTCCAATATCTATGAGGTAGCCATGGTCTTCCACACTAGATACAGAGCCAGAGAGCAGCTGTTGGGAGGGAAGCACTGCAACTCAGTAACATGACAAAACAGCTGAGTCTTCTAATAATGCACATCTGGTAAGAGATTCCCCACCCAAGTACTCATTTGTTTTATATGGACAGAGAACTGAGTTTTCCAGAGCAGCAGAAAGAACAGCTTATTACATAGCTCATCTGGCAGTGAGGTCTCAACTCTACCCTTATCCAATTATGCATGTATGGAGCCCACAAACCAGCAGGAAAAAAAATTGTGATGCTCAAAAATAGCAGGTGCTCTAATTGCAGGCACATGCCTACAGTCATACAGCTGCAAACACAAAACCTAAACAACCAAGCACCTCTGCAAGGCACATTAAATATTACTCTCCACAAAAATAACAAAGACACCTACTCAGGAAGAAATCATTAAATATCTTGTGCATATTGAAACAGAATCAGGTGAATGGATTTCATGAGTGACAACCTGAAGACAAGAACCAATACCACCCTCTCCCCTCCAGGTCTCTTCCATGGCAGGAACAGCTTCACGTGCTGGTCTGATCCCATGCAAGCAAAAACTGAAATGTTCTCCACAGACTGTGCAAGAGCCTAGAGGGGCTGTGACAGACCCAGAAAACATACCATGCCTGTTGCTAGTGCTGAGGCGTTCAGGCCCTTATTGACCTTCTTGGGGTCAATGGATAATTTGATGCTGCGACGTCCATCGTCACTTTTCTCAACACTGGTCACGATGCACCTGACCAACGTCCCTGGAGAATACATGTCCGAGAGCGAATTCAGGCCCTGTCCAGCAAGATGATCAGGAGAGAAACATACAAATTTTACAATATCAAATAATATAAGAATAATAAGAATTTGTTACTGAAGTACCTTTTGACTTTCCCATAGGAAAGTCCTGTTTCTCTGTCAATGCTACAATAAAAAGCAGGGAATGCCACACATGGCAGGGTCTCAACAGAGAGGCAGGGATGACACTATGTTATGTCAGCAAGACTGACAGGCTTTGCTTAAAAACGAACACTGTGTGGGCTGGAGTCAGGAGACTGCAGGTGAGGAAACATCTCCAGAGGTTACAGTGACCCTACTCTCATGTCCCTCTTTAGCAGAGAAAAACACCACCACCAAAGGGGTAGTGCAAATCCCATAGCCACAACACCTTGGGAAAACTTATGGACCACTGACACCAGAGACAGGGTAACAGATTATTCCATCCTCTTTCTTTCTAGCAATCAGCCATTATCAGGATAATTGCAAAGTTTGCATGGAAAAACAGGTTCCAAAACAAGGCCAGTCTATGTTAGCACCACGCTGCAGCACATGGCACATGCCAACACACAACTAAACTGCAAGGACTGTGTTCCTCCTTGGGCCCCTGAGAAATGCTTCCACCCTCACATCATTTTCCAATCGCCTCCCTAACTTCTTCCCATTGTTGCCTACAGCCAGGGGTCAGTATTTAGCTTCAGCAGCAGAGAGATAACAAAAAAATCTCTTTACACTCAACAGGCTGTTTACAAAGATCAAGGATTATTTAGCCAAGGCTAAGGGCTGCAGGTGATCAAAATCAAGTCAGCTGTGAAACTGGTGACCAGACATCAGGCTCCTGAGCAAGACCTCAGGGTTGGTTCTGAGGTATTGTTAACACTCCTTAGCTCCAGGCACAAATCACAGTCCCAGCCCAAGGTCTCACCTCTGGGAGTTCTCCTTGGGCCACCTGCTGGCTCAGCAGTTTGCTGTAGGCATCGCTGATCTGCGTGATCGGCACAAATCCCAAAAGGCCATTGGGCAAACTGATGACCAGCTCGTAGTCACTGACCTCCTTTATACACCCAAGGAGCAGCATCTCCTCACAGAATGCCTGGGAAAGCAGGAATAGCACACCATGGGCATCTTGGCAAGTCAGTGATAACAGGGTGATAGACACAGATTTGTACTGAATCACTGATACATTTTACACGGTTAGGGAGGAAGAAAATGACATTTTTATGCAGCCTAGGAAAGAGATGCACACAAATTCAAACATGTGTGCACCAACCTGAATTGTGAGTGGTCCAGTATTCACAACATTGTCTTTAGCAGTGGCTGTTTTGTCTGCCTTGAACTTTTTCTGCTTTCCTTGATCCTTTTGGCTCCTTTTTCTTTTCTGGGATTTTTCTTCATGGTGAACCTAGCAGTTTATGAGCAGAGAGGGAAAAAATAAAAGCAGATAAAGAGATAAACTTTGCACTAAGGCAGAACTCTGCTGCCATGAATAAAATCAGAGGAAAATACGAGGACTAGAGGAAAAAAGAGAACCGCCTTGCTAACTGCTACATGTCTGTCTACAAGTCTTACAAAGTATCTTCTTTGGACTGAGGCTGATTATTTATAAAACTGTGAATCTTCGGAATGGAAACAAACGATCTGCACTACACTCTACCAAGAGAAAGACCAAATTTAGCCTATATCCAGTAACATCAGCCTCACTACACAGCACTTTGTGATAAGATGCTTGTGGGAAGTTTAAAAGCTAAAGCCTGATCGACAATTTTGACTGAAATTTCTCTGTCATCACATTCAACATCCATCAGACATTAGGGATCTTTAAGAGATCAGGAGAAAGGTGAATGTCAGCAGTCATCTATTCCTGGGAGTGCCTTCTATAGTTTACTGTAGAAGTAACAGGTAGGAAGGATTGCAGGTCAAGTTCTGACAGCAGAAGAGCTCTGAGAAGTTAATCAAGAACTTGCAAACAACGTACATCAAACAAATTGTCCCGCTCCAACTTTGGATTCGATGCTTTTCCCTCTGCAGGTTTTTTCTGGATACCCCCCCGAGGAAAGTTTTCTTCCAAAGACGCCATCCTTGCACTGCTGTGGGACAAATGACAAAATAGAGATGAAACGTGCAGTTGTTGCACTTGTTCCTCACAAACACTGAAGAGACATAAGAGTGCACTACCCCCAGACAAAGGAAGATTTAGGATGGCTGCTCTATAGTTAGTCAGTGACAAAACAGCAACACTCACCCAAATGTATTTAACATTTGACTAAACTGAAGTATTGCAGTGGTCCATGTAAATATGCACATCCCTAACACTTTTTACTATTGTCCAATTCTACTAGACTGAAGTATTAAAGTATTAATTTCTAAAGCATTTAGATGCACCAAATATGTATTCATAAGACTGCTTTAACCATAAATTTCCTAAACCAGTATTTATCATATTCAGCGGACAAGCCGAAATTACCAGCTTCAGTCATCAAGGAGAAAGTTGTGAGCAAAACACTGCTTGAACTTGGTCTGCACTTTTACTTTTTGGATACTACTCATAAAGGTTAATATAATTTGATAGGTCTTTGTGCAAGCTGCAAGTATAGATGTATACACATATAATGCACCCCGAATGGATGTTTAACCTTACTGTTTCAATACGTAAACAACACCTTATTTATCAGGTCACAATAAACACGTTATTACTACTAATAAATAATAGTAAGTAGTATTAGTAGTAGCTATTATTATTAGTATAAGTAACATTAGCGTTATTACTTATTATGCTTATACTATTATTTTTATTATTATTTATACCATTATTATTAGCCAACAGTACTTCTACAGAAATCAGCACTGAAATACTACGCTGTCTGTCAGACATACGAAACCCCTACAAACGTGACAACACATGACAAAACCAAAGTTCATCAAGGCTCGCTCCACCTAAGGGTCGCCAATCAACACAGACAGCTCCCCACGGCCGGCAGCAGAGCCCCATCGGGGCGGGCAGGGCTGACACTCTCACCTGTGCCGGGTCGCTCCCGGTCGCAGCCCGGCCCACAGGACGGGAATCGGGAATGGGGAATCGGGAATGGGGAATCGGGAATGGGGAATCGGGAATGGGGAATCGGGAATGGGCGGGAGGACCGGGAGCCGCACGCGGCGCGCAGGGAGGAAGCGGCGCGCGGGGCGAAGGGCGAAGGTCGGACGGAAGTGACGTCATGCAGCTCAGGCGGGGGGGAAAGGGGGCGGGGACGACCCGCTCCCCGCGCGGGCTGCAGCCAATCGGAGCGGGGCGCGGTGGCTGCGCGCGCCGCTCGGCGGCCGCCATCTTGTGGGAGGGCAGAGGCGAAGGGCAGCGGCGGCGGCCGAGGCAGCGCAGGCGGAGGTACCGCGGGGCGGCGGCGGCCGGGGCGGGGGGCGGGCCGGACCGGACCGGTCTCAGGGGGCGAGAGGGCGGCTCTCCGCGGCGCCGGGCCGCGGTTGTTCCCCGGAGCACCCGCGACCTTCGGCGGCGCCGTCCCTCCCTCCCTCCCTCCGCGTCCCCGGCGCCGCCGCGTCCCTTCCCGGCCCGAGGCGAGTGCGGGTTCGCGGGTGTCAGAGCGGCCGGCGGGGCCCTGGGGCAGGGCAGCAGGGCAGGGGCACCCGGCTCCTCCGGGAAATAGGGCCCGTGTGGTGCCTTCTCACCCCCGCAAGGGCGCAGCGGCGCCTTTTCCAGGCTTTTACATCGGTCAGGCACGGGAGAAGATGACCTTGGCTCTCCCAAGTCTTTCCAAGTCGTGTGCGGCAAACGTTTAGGGGGCTGTTTTATTAAGATTTTTAACTATAGTATAGTCAGTCCAGTTACCCTTACCTGGTTATACGCCAGAAATAACACTACTGGATTGTGTTAAATAAGAGGTAGATGATTCATAAGGGCTGTTTTAGTGAGCACAGCATCGGCTGTGTAGCTTCTTTTATCTTCCTCGGCGGTACTAGTGGCTGCAGCACCTGCCGGGTTTGTGGGTAACTGGGGGGGATGTGGTGCTCTTGGGGTGAGTTGGGAAATAATCAAAATATGTTTGTCCTAAACATAAAACCCTCTTAAGAAAAACATATCTCTAAACGTTCAAAAACCCCACCCTGCTCTTATTGTACGGGTGAGCAAACACTGGAACAGGTTTCCCTGAGCAGTTGTGGAGTCTCCATCTCTGAAGATGCTAAAAGCCTGACTGCGTGTGTTCCTGGGTTCCCCTTCTGAGGCTTTGTAGCTGGCTTAAGTAATTTTCTGATCTGAAAAGTAACTGGGGAAAAAAATATTTTTATACTGGGGTGGGCAATTAAGGTGCAATACAAGTGTGCAACTGAGAGAAGAGCAGCTCTGGTTAACAACCCTTGCACTCTTTTTTGGTGTGAAAGTTGCAAAGTGGCATTTTGAATCACAAAACAGAGTAGTGGTCTGCCCTGAATCTTGTCATCAAGTTTTTGAGTATGTAGTTGAAGCTGTTTCTTGGCTGAACTAGTGAAGATTGATCTTAGTTGAGCGTTGCAGATTCCAGAACAATCGGCAGAAATTTGCCTGAGTTCAATGGTTGTAGGCAGGACTGGCAAGTCTCTTCTTTATGAGTGCTTTGAGGAATTTTCCCTTTTATAATCATCATCCTGATTTTTTTTTTCATGTTTAAACTTGGTTGAATGAAGTCTGAAGATCATAAATGTTCTTCCCTTCAGAACCCCTCATTTGCTTATCTGCTCGTGTCAGCTGTTTTGTACCTCAAGATACAGTGCTCTGGATGTGCTGCTCCTTTATGTGTGTCCACTGCTTGCTGAGTGTCCTGAAAGCAGGTTTAGTAGCTGACAATGGAATGGTGAAGTTCGGTGTAGAGGTGGATTTGATTTTCCTACCTGTCCTGTCCAACTGACTTGAAATTGCCTGTTCTGTATTGCTTGTTAGGACAAGCAGCCATGGCTGGCCATGACTCGGGATCTCAACACCAGTTCACTGGATTTCAGAAGTACTTTAATTCCTACACCATCATAGGCAGGAGGAATGTATGTATATGTACATTAAGTTTTGTAGTCTAGTACAATTGTGTTTTCTGGGGTTTAGACTGAAACTAAATTTGACTTTATGTTTTCCAGTATGTAATAGCAACGTACACAGCTGTTGCACTCATCGCCCTGTATTTCAAGTTTAGGCCTAAGAAGCAAACTCCTGCTGTGGCAGATAAGTAAATGGTAAGTGGCTGATGTTCTTCCAGGACCAAAATGCTTCAATGCCAGCTCAGAAAGGAGAGATGAAGGACAAGTTGCCAATAAGACAGTGCATGAGAGAGAGATAAACACAGGCATGTGAACTTCATATTTATAATTTTAAACCTCAGATAAACTCATCAATTTATTTGGGGGCGTTCTGGATGAAGTGAGCTATTAAAGGGAATGTAGAAAGTATGGCATACCAGTATGCATCTTGTTCTTCTGACATGGTAAATGGGACTGGGGTGGGACACAGGGAGGAAGAGTAAGCAAGGAAGGAGGACTGGAAGGATGTTGCAGCGAGGTACATCGAGGTCTGCCTATGACTATTAGGTGCCTCTGGTCTGTGTTTTTGCTGTAAAATAGGGATAACTTGCTGTGTAGGTTATTGAAATAATAAAATAGTACTTGAGGACTTACTTCTTGGTTGTATTAGAATTCCAAATAGAGATTAACGCATTCTGTTAAAACCTTCCTTTGAACCAAGTAAAGGAGCACTGTATGATGTATGTATTCAAGGCCCATGCAGAAGTGGCTGGACTTGTATAGCAACAACCCAGTGTTACAGAATTTTGGAATCACTTTCAATACGGGATTTCCACTGAAACGGCATTTTCATGACAAAATGCAAGCTATGAGCTGTCCTCCTCACAGAGGACCATATCAAAGGGGTATAACACAATAAGCTTGAGCATTGTTGTTGTGTGTTAAGGGGACATCAGTCACTTCTTCCTGAGTGTGCTGAAATCTGTTTGCTTGTAATTAAAATTGTTTGGGCTTGGGGCAGGGGGATTCTCAGCCGTGCAAGACTTGCTATGTTTGATCTCTGTTCTCTTGGCAGGTCGCTGGCATGTCTGAACCTCCGATCTGTGTCAATGTAACACAAGCTGATGGCCTGTTGTGCTAATAAAATATAAATAATTACTTGTTTTATTGGAAATATGAAATGGTGCACAAAAGCTTATGTGTGGCACTTCTCTTTTTTTTCCTTCTGTCAAAAATAATTATTTGTAGTGGAGATGGAGCAGCTGATCCTCATCATTACTGTTTAGGATGTGTTTCAACAGCAGCAAAGTTAAAGTGTTCTGACCACCCAGCAGTAACATAGGAAGTGTTCAAGGGCTTTCTTTTTTTTTTGAAAGCCATTTGTACATGCTGGCCCTGCTGAACAAAGCTAAGTTTTCCTCTCCTCTGAGCATGTTTGCTGCACAGATGGCTTTAGCTGTATTCCATTTTCTCGCTGAATAATGGTGGTTGTAACAGTGTAATAAAGTAGCTAGAACCTGTCACCCACCTTTAGAACAAGATTTACTTGAAATGGCTACTCATCACCTTAACTATTTCTGATTACTTTGTTTCTCTTAGCAGAGTGCTCACAGTTACAAGCACTGCTCTTGCTTCCCTTACAGCCATCAAGGGAAGAAAGTATCTTCTTGTAACATATAGGCACAAGCTATGTGATTTTAGTATTTATTGTAATATCAAAAGTATAAAACTGTACAAAATACAAAGGCAGAATGTGGCAGTGTTTTCTTTAAGCTGTCAAAAAATTGTATTTAAATCCAACTGGTCATACTGAGAGCTAGGAAATTTTGATGAGGTACCATTACACAAATAAAAAAATTATAATTTTTTCTTTATACCTTATACTTTTTTTCTTTAAAGGAAATTTCTAGGTGAGCTTTCTAGTGACTTTTCCACACTTTATTTTGATGTATAATGCCTGCAGAATACCTTTACTCTAAGAGTTAGAGACAGAGAAGAGAGGGGAGGTAGTTCTCCATTTACTCGGCCTTAGAAATGACACCTCTTGTTTTTATTTTCACTAGAGAGCCAGCAGAGTTTTTAGGTGTTCAAGCCCTTCCTGGGAAGTGATGAGGAAAACACAACACATATTTCACTGCATACATCTTGTAAGAGATTGAAAATCCCACACTGCACTGGGCCTGGCCTTTAGTGGTGGCAGTTTCTGTTCGAAATCAGACCTTATTCTCAATGTTCTGCATGTTTCACTCTTCTTTAGAAATCAAGAAATAAACCACTGATCTTTACCAGTTGCTCAGGAGGACTCACTGTGGTACAATGCTTTTGTGGGTGGAAACTGTCCCTGCAGCAGACAAGCTGGCCTTTCAAAAGCAAACTGATCATACACTTATCCTTTCACTCTGCTATACTGTTCCAATTTCTTAGCTTTCTTACATTTTTTGTGTCAACCCTTATGCAGAAAGGACACAGGTTTTTCAAGTTTTTAGATCTAATACAAAGTAAAGGGTTTAAGTCTGCTTTTTTAACAGTGGGTATTTCAGTTGTGTCTCAGTCCCCCTTTTTATTTTCTCATTCAATAAAGTATGAAAGTAAATAAAGTTCACACTGCACTTCTGGTTGCTTGTCACACTGACAGTACTGGCTACCTGCGAAAAACAGAGTAACAAGATCTGTGTTTCTGATACCTCAGAAGAGCACAGAAGTTTGAAATTTTTTCAGGACTTAGTACTTGGCTGATAAAACCCATGCCTGGAGCACTCCACAGCATTGGAGTGTCAGAGTGGCTCCAACAATGCCCTGGTTGTTGCTGTGATCTCACCACATCTGCTGCCCAGCACAGGATATAGTGGATCAAACTACATTCTTCTTTCCTGAAACTGGACAGGTTTTGCTTGTGTTGGAGACTGATGAAACATTTGCTAACCATAAATTAAGTGCTTTAAAAAAATCATCAAGGCTGTTAACTTCTCACAAGTTTCAGCAGAGCTCAGTGCCATCTCTGAGAGGAGATGGCTCATTTCATATATACAGATATGTGTATCAAAAGCACCACGAACAGTTCCTTCCTTTACAGACACCATGTCTTGTCAATCCCCAGCATTTTCAAACTGCAGAGAAGTACAGAACAGCAGAACTGAGAAATGCTGCCTGCATTAATTTACACAGTTTCATCTTCCCTGCAACAGACTCGTGGGGATCCTTCTGTACAAGACCTTTCTCCTTGTCTCCCATCCTGAGGTCAGTACTGCAATGCCTTGGCACAGGCAGTCTCAGCTTCCCAATTCACTGTGAACTGTAGGCTCCCGCAGCCAGCAGCAGGTTCCTGCGTGTGAAATGGAGATGAACAACCGGGGTTGATTTGGTCATGTATGTACCCAGTAACAAGTCCTGTGAGTTTTCAGGCAAGTTTATGTGTCCAGTGGCTGTAGTAAAGTCATCAGTTTCTAAATCTTCAAATGCCTTCACAGCATCCCACAGACGAACTGTGTTATCCATTGAACCTAAAAAGAAAGAAAAAAAAACCCACAAAAGTTTCTAAGTATTTTATTAATAAAATGGTATATAAAATAGTTGCTGGGGAGCATGTTAACAGAAGTAAAAGCTCAGAAAGCAAAAGACTGTAGCAAGCATCTAACATACTGCATACACACATAAAAGTTACCAGGATTTCAGCTTTCCTGTAGACAAAGAAAAAAGAACTGCTCTCAAAACAGCTGGGTTTGGATCATACCACCTACCAGGACCATTCTGTGGGCTGGATGCAAACTGCAGGTAAAGTTCATGATTTTAAGTCACATAATAAGAGGTTTTCTGTATGGTGTAGGGAATACATTGGAATTTTGCAAGCTCAGTGGCCTGTGCTTTCACTGGAGCACTGGCAGATAAATTGGAATAACCACTAAGCAGGCTGGATCAAACCTGTACCCTGTCTGTTAGCTTTCACTCCAGCAGCAGTAGCTCACAGAGGATTCTCACTGCACTGCATTTAGGAACATATTACTAAACAAATCTAGAATATTCCTAGCCTGGTTTCATGAGGAAATTACCCTCATGTAATTAGTGTCTGTCCATCATTTCTTCAACTTGTTGGCTAATTTCAAGCAGTTGACAAAACAGAGTAAGTTTCCAATTCATGAAATTAACTACACATTTTAAGAAAACAGTTCACTGAACATGGAGAGACAAAACTTTGTGCCTCCATGAAGGGAGAACTGTCAGAGGAGCACTGGTATATTAGACACCAGAGAACCTGTGTGGACAAGAAGGGAAAACAAGCAGACTTCCCAAGTTCTGCTGCTCACAGACCTATTCACTAATATTATATGCCCATATCTACATCAAAAATCTATGATGAATAGTAAGGGTGTGGATAACTCGTATTCCTTTCTATCCCTTCCTCTTTCTTTAGTCCTTCTGCATTCCCAGTCCCATCCCATTCCTGCACCTCTGTGGTCCAGGCACTTTTTGTCTGCCCTAGGGTTATTGCTTTAGATTCCACCCCCAACACTGTACAGATTCACAACCTTCACTATCATATAAGTGCATGACACTTTTCCTTCAGTTCCTGGGAGAGCGAGGGGTCACACTTCAGTGAAGTACTCGCCTTTGTACCAGCAGTTTTTAAGTTGCTGCTTTTGCTAAGCAAGTGATTCTTCTTTGTCTTTCTCAATTTAAGGAACCAATTATATCATTCCTGTTCAGACTTACGGAACATGATGGAAACTTCACTGTTTCTTGTGAATTTTACCTGATGCTAAAATCTCCCCATCTCTACTGAATCTGAGCGCGTAGATAGTGTCAGTGTGCCCTTTCAATTCGCCAACCATCAAGCCATGTCCGATATCCCATAGCAGAACTCTTCCATCTGTTGCTCCAGTAGCCAGGAATCTTCCATTAGGAGAAAATGCCAGTGAATGAATTGGTCCCTAAAACAGACATTGAGGGGCAACCAAACAAGTGAATTAAGTCTATTCACATTCAGTCAGTCACTCTGTGTTTGTTTGAAACAGTACTGTTCAGAATCTCATCAGAGAAATGAGATCTCTTTTACACTGAATGATATGGCTTTACCTTATGTCCAGTGAATATTCTTACACAATTCCCATTCAAAACATCCCAGAGCCGTATAGTCCTGTCTGCTGAGCCTGTGGCAATATAGTTGGAATTTGGATGAAATCGGGTACACGTGACATCAGCAAGATGGCCAGCAAATATCCGTAGTGGCTGGTAGTGATCTGTTGCCCAGAGACTGAAAAGAAAAGCTTTATTAATAAAAAGAACCCTAAAGAAGTTCAGTACCTGTACCTGTGGGAGCGGCTCCAGAGGAAGCCACAAACATGCTCAGAGGGCTGAAGAACCTCTCCTACGAGGCAAGGCTGAAAGAGTTCAGGCTGTTCAGACTGGAGATGAGTTGTCTCTGCTGAGACTCTACTGTGGCCTTTCAGTACTTGTAAGATGAAGACAGACTTTGTATCAGAGCCTGTTGCAACAGGACAAGGGATAACAGTTTTAAACTAAAGGAGGGTAACTTTAGACCAGACAAAGGAAGAAATGTTTATAATGAGGGTGATGAAACACTGACACAGGCTGCTTAGAGACGTGGTGGATGCCCCATCCCTGGAACATTCAAGATCAGGTTGGACAGGGCTCTGAGCGACCTGATCTAGTTGAAGATGTCCCTGCTCATTGCAGGGGAGTTGGACTAGATGACTTTAAAGGTCCCTTCCAACCTGAACTATTCCGTGATTCTACGACCTGTAGCTCAGTGAGAAATCAAAGTAATTATGAGTGATTTCATACAGGTCAGTTTATTAAATTAGCAGCTTTTTTTTGAAAAATATACCTCTCAGAAGGGAGACACAAAGAATATTCTGTCAAGGTGGTAAATAACTGGAAGAGAATACTTCTAATCAGAGGGGTCACATAAGAGAACATCATCTCTTTAGTCATCAGATAATATGATGTGTGATGAAAAAAATAGTAAAACTACATTAAAACATTTGTTCAGTATTTTAATTAGCATGAAATAAAATTCATTTTCAGTAATAGGGTAGACTAGAGTATATCAGCAAATCACTTACAGGGTTAATCCACCACAAACTGACCCAGACAAATAAAAAACACATCCAGTTTCTTACCGAGCCACTCTGTCGTGTCCCCCTGACACAAAGTAATAACCGTAAGGAGAGAACTGTGTATCCCATACTGGATAGTTGTGTCCTTTATATCCCACCAAACACGTGAATGTTTGGAGACTCCACAATCTGACAGTGCCATCCTCAGAACAGGACAACAGATAGTTCCTGTCACAGGAGAAAGTAAGGTGTATTACATATCAAACTCACACAGGGACTGTGTAACCATCGCATAAACACTGCGAGATGTCCATGATAAAACTCTGTCCCCTGAGCAGCACCTGTTTAGCATGTCACACATAAATCAGCATTTCGGTGGGGTAAACACCAAGAACCAATTCAAGCAGAATCTAGTCCTAGGCCCTTAAGCAAAAGAGAAGATTGGACACTGATGATTAATTCTGTACTGAGGGGAGAGAGAAAAAAAACCCCCACACCACAGAGTTATATGAAAAAATTACTAGAACACTGCTGTGCTATGTTACTTTAAAAAAATCTTTTAATGTAACTCTGAACATTTCAGGAATGTTCATAATGTAACTGAAATTTTCAGGATTCTTTGAAATAGAAATCATATCATGTTCACATTCTCAATTAATAATTATAGACTATGAATACATAGTCTATAATGTTCCACACAAAGTTCACTTTCAGCTGTGTTTCTGTGATGGTTGTTTCCTGACTAGAAACAAGCAAAAGCAAAACCTGAGACATTTAAACCTCCTTTCTACTGTCCAGACTACCATAACTATGTAATGGGTTTAAATCTGTTATCCTAAAGATACTGTTCGATACATTTTGAAAATGTCTCAATAGAATATGAGAAACTTTGAGTGTAATGATGTGCTACTGATTCTGGTTTTATGTTTTGCAATACTATAAGTTAAATCATTGCTGCAGTATTTTTCCTCTGTCTCAGTTAGTTAAAACCCAGCTTAAACTACAGTTTGAAAAATAGATGGTCTATTTTGCCATCTAAGAAACTCCAAAACAGTGCTGGTATTCTCAGCTTCAGCTGATTTCAGTAATAGTTGACAGTGCTCAACACCCTGAGCATTATGAGCACTTACTTAGTTTATTATAAGCTACATGAACGATTGCTTTAACCTGGAAAAAGCTTCATTAAGAGTAGGTTTTCTATCATTAGCATGCAATTAAAACTGAAGACTAGCAAACTAGTTAGGTTTTACCTATCAGGACTGAAGCTGGTGCCATAGACAGGTCCACTGTGACCATATAAAATCTTCAACTCACTTGCTGTTTTCTCATCCATGATCCTCTCCAAGACATCATCCGATTCTTTGTCGATAAGACTGAGGTCTGCAAGATTTCAAAGTTCATGTATCAGAATAACTGTCAGAAGTTCAAAAATAAATGTCATCATGACATCATCTCAGTTAAATATCAAGATTAAGAAATGTTTGCATGGTATCCAGCTTCCACCACAACACATCATTACACAAACAGCAGAATTAAAGAAGCCTGGTTTCCATGAATTTGTGTAGGTGTTGAGCTACAGGACTTTCTCCTCGATTCTTCTCAGAGTTCCCTCCTATCATGTCCTCCAGGGTACCTCTAGTCTCTCCCTTAGGTCACCTAAATCCAACTGTCTACTACACCCAGTAGTTACCATCCAGTTAAGAAGCAAGATGGCTAGTTCCACACTAGTTATGGCCAGTTCCATACCAGCTATGGCTAGTTCCAAGCTCTGTGCACTGACCACCTCACAGCAGGTGTACATGACCAGATTTCTCATTCCTTTAAAATGTTTCTAATGGTAGTACATAAGATGTAATCATACATCTGTGCACATATTTCTCTATGAAGTGAAGCATCTAACCACTGAAGACAACTCCCCTGTCACAGATATCCTTCCCTGTTCAGGCAGGACAGCTGTCACAAGTCATGCATGCTCATATTAAGTGTTACTGTCTTAATTACCTGCTGCTGTTTTCACACTACGTAGCTTTTTTGGAGTCACAGACCACACTCTGACAGTAGAGTCAGCAAAGCCTCCTACAATCATGCTGGAGTCATCTGTAATATCCACTGCAGTCAGACCCTAGACACAAAATATCCATTTATATTGTTTGCATCTGTCATGATGCATTTCAAGTACTACAAAATCCTAAGAACTAAGAAAAAGGTAATTCAACTTATTTTAAAAAATAGATGGAATTACTCTAGGATAAACATAAACACATATGAATTCTTGCCCTATTAAAAATAAAGCTCTATGTATGAAGCAGAGTCAATAGTGACAAATAGTAACTGCCTTCCAGTATTCCGGTGCCAAACACCTACTGCATTCTATAGGATACACTTAAGGCCCCACAGGAAAAGAAGGAATTATGGCAAAATCCAAGCAAAACCAAGGACCATGGACATTTTATAGTTTAAGCAGTCTTTAAAGAGAATTTTGAACATTTTGGAACGTAAACTTGGCAATGCCTACTCCAAATACTCCAATATCCAACACCGTTATGTCTTCTTTCTTTACTAAGAGTAACGTTCATAATTTTGATTCCCTTTTCCATATTATCCAAACTCTTCTTTCACCAACCTGGTAAGCGTTAAGGAATGTGTAGAAACAGATGGAGGGCAGGCACTCTGGCCCAAGACGCACACGCCTTGCAGCTTCCTTCATATTCATTACTTTATCCAGCTTGTCAGAGTCTTTCAGTTCAGGCAGAGGAATTCTACACAAGAAGCACATGTTTTTACAAAGTAAAAGCACCTTCCTTATTGTTAATCCAAACAATTAATGTAAACCTTCCCATGCAACCCTATACCTCAATATTCAAATAAGAAACAAGAATTAGAAAAAACGAAAGATCATGTAGAAGACTAGCTGATGAGAGAGCGAGCCAGCAGCTTCAAGAATTTCAGACAGGCAGAGGAATAAGATAATTAATAAACCTGAAAAGATTAGTGGGTAACTAAGTAAAACTTTATCAAGGGAAATCTAGATTGACTTGAAGGGCAATGACAGAGGGTTATATGCTAAGGTTTCCATTACCTCCTTTAGAAGTCTTATGGCTAAAGCTGTGTACAGCTGAAATAGCCAAATGATAAAAATGCCATGTGAACAGCGATGAAGATTTGGCACAACAAGACTGGATTTTAAAGACTTCTCTATGCATCGTTCCCTTGGTACCTGTTTTGGGGAGGAGCATTAGGGTCCTGCTTTTTACTTTTTGACCCTACATTATCTTTTTTAGGTTTTTTCTTCTTTGGCTTTCCTTCCTCATTTTCTCCTTCTTCATCTTCATCATCCAAAGGCACATCAAACTCTGGTTCTTTCAATAAGCCAAAGAAAACCTACAAGCCAATAAAACACACAAGACAAAACAGTAATTGCTGTTCTTACCAAAAACTAATTTTTTAATGGCAACTTTTCAGTGTAAAAGTCCAAGCAATAGAGCTGCTCCTTTAAAACTGCTGTTTAATATTACTGCATATGTTGCTGCTCAGCCCATAACAAATGTAGTACATGTTCTTCTGGTTTACCCAGCAACTGATCTGGACAACTATACGTTCTTCCACCATCTCTTAGCCCTTCCTTAAAGTGGAATCCCTACACGTTACATGATTTATTTGTATAGTACTGTGGTATTACACAAATAGCCCCTGCAGTAGCAACCAGTGGCAAGTAAAAATTACATCTGTTGTACAGAAGAGGAAGCCAAATAGTCAGGTGTCCATTTTAAAACTCCAGAGTAATTCATGAATTGGTTTATTTCAGTGGGCTGGACACAAGGTTGTCTCTCAAAAGGTTCAGCAGTTTCTTCCACCAAACAGTGACATACCTTGATCTCTCTACTCCTGTCAACAACTGTTGTCCAATTCACTTCCTTTGTTCTGTTCACGCTGTCTTTCAAGATCTCAAGTTACAATTGTCAGTCTATACTATGGGATCTCCCTAAAAAACTAGGGAGATTTCTTTAATTACAGAAGTGCAAAAATCTTTGCCTCCTACCTTTGCTTTATTAGCCTCTCGTTTTGCCTCCCCAGCCAAGCTTCCAACCATAGCATCTATCTGCTGTTTGCTGCGAGGCATTCCATCAAAGATATCAATGTAAAGATGCTCCTGAACAATGTTCCAGATCTGATTGTTCTGCTTTTCCTGCAGATGCCTCTTCAAGAGCTGGTAAGAGTCACGGGAAATACGCAGCACAAACTTGCTTGTTCGGAAGTCCAGCATGGTCTCATTACCTTTCATATGCTCTTTTTTGGTTAAGCTAGAGAGTACACGCAGGTCATCCTGGTAATAACACTCCTGATCCCCATGAAACCTATTGAAACAATTTAACAAAGGGTTATTATGAAAACATTATCTCCTAAGGGCACACTTATGTACATTGCTTGAACACAAAACATATAGGAAAGGATGTTTGGAAGCTACTGACTACCTATGGGATTATTTTTCTGATGAAAATCCAGGGGAAGATACACCAGTGATTTACTGTGCACAGTAAGAGCATTCAGCAGTTAAAAAACAAGATGAAGAGAATACACAAATGGAACCTCTCAGGATTTCATACACCCAAAGGGTTCTTGCCTGAAGTAAATAGTCACGCTGTTTATTTCCAAAAATTAAGCCCTAACTTGTGGTACCATACAGTACAGGGCATTTTTTATTGCACAAGACTACTTGGATACATTTATGTCTGATTCATTATACGACATACATTTCACAGTCTACACGTTTCTCACTCTCCACTTGTACTATCTAATACCTAACGTACCTTTAGAGTTTTCCATTTTTACTCAACTTGTTATAAAATAGTTGTGACAAGGGGCATTTTTGCTATTTACCATTACAGAACTATTTTTGCTGACCACTTGGAGGGAGACAAAGTTATCCTTTAGGACTGGAATATTTCATAACCGGTCTGAATCCAGAAAACAAGTTAAATTTAATTTTTTTTCAATTAATAAAAAAATGAAACATAGCAAGAGCACAGACAATTATAGATTAGCCATCAATTAACTTCTTTAATCTCATTTGAAGAATTTCAATGTACATGCTATGATATTAGCAAATACTTGGAGTGTACATTACTTTGGCATCTCAGTGCAATTTTCAAGTGCTAAAAAATTACCCCACAATCTTTCCCTAAAGATGCAACATCTCTTCATTGATAGTTTTGCAGCAAAGAGCCCATCAGCACACCATTAACATGGTTCAAAATCTGCCAATGGACAGTTCAAAAGCATGTAGTTTGCACATCTTTCTACAGGAGACAGGAAAAGAATTTAAAAACAGTTACTGCAATCCATGGCACCATTCCTTCAGATTTCAAATCTCTTCAACTTTAAATAAGAAAAATAATATGCACATATGTATATGTATACAAACCTATGCTGCTGTAGCTCACAGGTTTAACCAAAACAGCAAACACAAAATAACATAAATGCACAAACGAAAATTAATTACCTTTCAAAAAAAGACTTTGCCTCACTCTCATGTTGATTGTAGACCAATTCCAAGTACATGTGCACAAAGAGAGGGTAAAACAGCTGAGACAACTCTGCTCGATGACAGTCCAGGGAACACTCGATGAAGTGTTTCAGCCCGCTGTAGTACTCCTCGTACAGCGTCGGGTCCCCTTGCTGGTTGTAGGCAGACAGCACCGCGCTCACATCCGGCTGATCCTCCACAACCACGGCGCCTCCAACTGCAAAACCATCGGCAAACAAGAGCTTGTCAGCCTGGAAGAGCCGGTGAGCAAACAGTGGCCCCAACCCGCTGGCCAGGTGAGGCAACAGGCAAAACACTCCGGGTGACTGCTCAGCAAAAGTCCAAACCACACAGGTGAGAGGGCGGTGGGACTTTACAGTCCAGCAGCCAATTTTCCCAGCACCTCCAGCAGCTTTTGGGGCTTTCCCTGCCAACAGCTGCCTGTAAGGTATCTAACCCAGTGCCTAATTCAGCCAGTATTATACATGCAAAGGAAGAAGCCACTAACATCACCAGAATAAGTTATCTTTACCACTAGGGCTAGAAACTCTCAAAAGAGGAGCAGAATGTAAGACATACCCACTATAATTATTTTGCATCCTGTAAAAAGGCAACTTAAGTTCATTAAGTGAACAATTCAATAAGAGCACCTCGCAACTGTCACAGAACAGGGACACTTTTAACACTCTGACAGCTCAGTTCTACACAGCAGTCGTTACCAACTTTCACTGTCTCGTCTTTTACATAAAAACAATCTTATCAGGTGATGTCAGGAACAAGCTGACTTCATGCTGTACATTTACTGGAACTCAGACTATCAGTTCCCAAAATTTCATTATACTGTTCTGTAAAGATGCCTCACGGAACACCTTGATTAACAATACTTAGAAATTAATTAACCAAAGGACATCTCAGGTACCCAGCAACTCGATCAAGAAATGCAGAAAGATTCATTTACAAGCACCTTATGTTTCCATCAAAACCCAGCCTGTACATCAGACCTCCGTTCTCATCCCTGTTAACTACAATGGAAACCGAGAGTCTCCTGCTGCTGTTAGTTAAGATGGGACACAAAGACGAGGGGAAGCACCTCTCACTTCGACAGTGCTCCCTTCAAACACGACAGACACCCTATCCTTGGTCCCTTGATCCAGGAGATCCGGACTTCTCCACGGACTGCATGGGTCATGACACACACACGGACCTCCCAGAAGTCCGGGGTAGACTCTCGGGGGCATGACCTGACACGGACCCTCGTGTTCCAGCACCACGGGGAAACCCGGGCACACGGGCACCCCTCCCTCCCAGGGGTCCCGCCGGGAGGAGGCACCGACCCCGCAGTAGCCGCGGGCCCCACCTTTCCCCGGCGGCACTGCGGCAACTGCGGCCACCCCGGGGCTTGAAGTCGCGACAGCGGCGACGCTGCCTCCGATGGCGACGGCGGCAGCGCCGGTGCCCCGGCCGAGCAGCGCCTCTCCGGAGTCCGCGTCGCTGCCGGAGCCCACCAGGAGCCCGGCGCTGGCGGGGCTGAGCGCGGCGGCGCCCAGGTCGTCGCCGAGCAGGCGGGCTTCGCGGCGCAGGATCTCCTCGGACTCGCGGAGGTTGCTGCGCCGCAGGAACTGCAGCACGGCCACCAGCGTCTGCCGGTCCAGCGCCGCCGGGGAGGCGGCCGGGCCCGGCGCCGCGGGCTTCGCGGGCGCCGCATCTCCAGCGCCCCCCGCCACTTCCCCCTCGGCCGCGGCGGCCGGGGCAGCGGCGGGAGCGGCGGCGGCGGGAGGCACCGCGGACGGCGGCGGCGGCGTCCCCGCCTCGGGGTCCGGCTGCGCCGCCGCCACCTCCGCCGGCTCCTCATGCAAAGCCGCCATCTTCCGCCGCCGCCACGCGCGGACGCCCTTGCGACAGTGAGGGCAAAGGAAGGGCAACGCCGCCGCTGCCTGCACGGGCACTCGCGGCTTCGTTTTGCGACGCTGGCGGGAGCTCTTTGCGGCAGCGGTGGCTGTGAGGGCGTTGGGAGCGAGTTTGGGAAGAGCCCTCAGGGGGCTCCTTGGAGGATAGCGGGATGGCCTTGGGACTGTGTGCCCTCTGGGTCCTTAGCGGCCGTGCTCCTAATTAGGTTAATTACGGCTGGGCCGCTCGGTTTTCCAGGTATTTCTAATACTGCTTCTTTTATTCGTGTTTGTTGAACAGACGTTCTTTTGTACTCGTCGAAATGGTGAGAGAGCTGGGGGTGTTCGGGCTGGAGAAGGCTCCAAGGAGACCTTAGAACACCTTCCAGTGCCTAAAGGGGCTACAAGAGAGCTGGAGAAGGACTTGTTACAAGGGCATGTAGTGACAGGACAAAGGAGAATGGCTTTAAACTGAGAGAGGGCGGGTGTAAATGAGATATTAGGAAGAAATTCTTCCCTGTCAGGGTGGTGAGGCACAGGAACAGGTTGCCCAAAGAAGCTGTGGCTGCCACATCCCTGGAGGTGTTCAAGGCCGGGTTGGATGGGGCTTTGGGCAGCCTGGGCTGGTGAAAGGCGTCCCTGCCCACGGCACAGGGTTGGAACTGGGTGATCTTTAAGGTCCTTTCGATTTCATTATGTTAAGAATTAAAACCTTATTTCGAATGAAGCTGGTATCTTGTGATTGACGTTCTTTTGTGACAAATTAAACGTGTGCCATCGCTTCACTAGAGAGTTACTTGAAAAAAATAAGATAAAGAACCCTCGGGCTATAAAAACTGCAGACCCGTTGTGGCTCCGCGCATGCGCTGTTGTGCCGCCCCGGCCGCTATGACTACATTCCCCAGCGTGCTCCGCGCCGTCCCCGCGCATGCTCCCAGTGCCGCCGAGAGACCCGCGGCGATCCCGGTCCGTGGCCATGGAGGAGGGCGCTGAGAGCGGGGTGTCGGGGCCGTCGGGCGGGGATGGAGCGGGAGCAGGAACGGGAGCAGAAGCAGGCCCGGCCCCGGCCCCGGCCCCGGCCCCGGCCGATGAGGACCGGGACATGGAGGGGGCCCCCAGCTGCTCGGGGTCGCGCTCCGTCCCCTTCGAGTTCCAGCGGAGCCGCTCGGAGTCCACCGGCGATGAGGACGACGACGACGACGAAGACGACGAGGAAGAGGAAGAGGAGCTGGAGGGAGACGCCGGGGCTCGGTTCGGGACGGATGACGGGGAGCACGACTCGGACGACGACCGGGAGGTAAAAGGGGCGGGAGGGTTCCCGGGGCTCTCCAGGCCCCGCTCCCGACGTGCCCCGCGTCTGGGAATGGGCTTTTTATTATTTTGTTGTTATCACTTTGTATTTATATTACTTACTTTAATATTTATTTTGTTGTTACCCGAGTTCACTTTGTCCGTCTCATTCCAAAGAAGCCCTTACAAACTCCCGGCGTGGCTGAGAGGGTGGTAGACGGTGGCACGTGGGCGAAATGAATGGTGGTGTTGAGGGAAAGAAAGCCCTTCAGCCTGGCTTTGAGACGAGAGGAAACGGGACGTAAAAACCTAACGTGTTACCTTCTTCAGACACACGTCAAATCGTTGGCATTGAAAAATTTGTTCTTTTTTTGAAATAGTGTTTTTCAGACGGGAGAGTTGTTGTGCACTTGTGTGCTTTCCTGATAAGTGTATTTCGTGAACAGAATTCAGAGCAGTCAAGTTTCTGTCTTTGCTTCAATGTGTGTTTGTATAATCCCTAACTGTGTGTAGAAACAAAAGATGGCTGTCTCTTGTGATATAAACTCATTATATGTCTTGATTGGGGGCTCCAACATGCCTTATGAGCATTTTCAAACAATGGTATTGTTTGCTACCCCTATTCACTTCAACCTCGCTGACTATTTGATATTCTGTTAAGAGTTTATCCGAAAGAACTTTTCCCGAAATGATTGTTTAAAGTTTGCTTTTTAGATATAATGCATGAAGCAAGTTGGATTGCCATTCACAAAAAGGTCAATTTAGAAGGCTAGATGAAAGTTTTTAGAAAAAATCTGTACATGAGGAGTGATTGACCCCTTAGGAAAAGCCATTCCTCTAGCCCGTTCATCCCACGTTTTTTCATGGTTTAAGGTTATGGTATTTTGGAAGTGGCAATCAGGAAATTTCATGGCTTAGCTTATGTTTTCAAACTCTTACAAACTGTCTTTGTTTGTAGCGTATGATAAACCTCGCAGAGTTGACCCCTTACATCCTGTGTTCCATTTGCAAAGGCTACTTTATTGATGCTACAACTATTACAGAATGTCTGCACACCTGTAAGTATCAATATCATCTGTCTAAGAGTTTGGTTGCAAATTCAAACAAAATCAGTGTTGAGATGTTCTGGGTTCACAGAAATAATTCTGTTTGAAGTGAATGTGTGTTTGTGTTTATTCTGTTCCATAAGGGACATATATTTGTGCATACTTAAAGCATCAGAAAATCATGAAATCACTTGATCATGAAGTCTGTTTTCCAAGTTAAGAGGGAAAATGATGTAAGAAAAGAAAAAGCCCAAATAAGACAAAAATAGAGCTGCTATGTACACTTTCTTAATTATTTTTTTAAGTAGGCTCCAGGAATTTGAATATATAACTGAAAAAAGAAAGTTGAGTGGCTCTGCTTATAGTGGACTAAAGAGTTTCCTAAACTGTTGTTGATTTGAATTCACAAAGTTCCATAAGCACCTGTGTGGAAGTACCAGTTCAGATACAGAAATTGTGGTCTGCACCCATGGAAAAGTTTGTCTGTAATCTCATGAGTAGAAATAGATGGGTAATAAAAAAAATTATTTCAATGTGCTTGTCTTGTTCTTCCCCTCAATCCTAGTGCTAACAGCTTTTCCATTGCTAACAGAATTATTTTCTCTTAAAACTCATAACACCCTTTCTGTGAAGCTGATTTTCAGCTATACCCATGCTCTTACCTGAATCCAAGAATCCTGGCTTCCTAGACCTCCCAACCACTCACAATACAAAGAGGGAAAACTCTTTTTCTTTTTTTTTCCCTCTTTTGGGGCACTGCTGACTGGTTTGTTATATAGCACATAGTATTCAGCACGCTTTGTAATTTAGGAAAAAGCCCAACTGTTAGTAAGGACAACATAGTGTTGCAAGTGCAACTGTGGTGGTCTCTAAGAAATTTCCTTGTAAATGTTGTGGAAAAGTTCAGGCTGGTAGGGAGCTGATTTGATAGTAGATTATTTATTCTACATATTTTCACTTGTTAGCTTTTTTAAGTACATGTAAAACTGAAAATGGCAGGGTTATGATTTCTTACTTTGTTTCTAGTGAAACTGTTTTAGGCTGCTTTTCAGCAGTCAGTATTCTGTTGTCTTAGTTCTACTCATGTTCCAGATAACACTGTTACAACATTGAACACCCACCCACCTTTGCATCAGTTGAATTAGGAGTGTTCAGTGACTTGCTTCATTTTACCTCTCGACAAATTTTGTTTGGGAGGTCTGGATGTAATTGTTCCTCTTGCCTGAACAGATGGCACTGTAGAATGGACATGTGACTCCCATGGGGTTTCTTCTCTTTACAGTTTGTAAAAGCTGCATCGTGAGACACTTCTACTATAGCAACAGATGTCCAAAATGCAATATTGTTGTGCATCAGACACAGCCCCTTTATAATATCAGGTAATAATTTGTGCCATTTTTTATAGATTTGCTGCTTGCTTTTAAATGTTTTGGTTTGCAGACTTGTAGTTCTTTCCTATTTCAAATGAAGGAACAGCTGCAAGAAACACATTGTGTTCTTTGTTTATGTAAGTTTCATCTCAATAGTTAAGATAAAAAAACCTCAGTATACTGCTTTATCTAGTTTGTATCCATTTCTAGGGTTTGTTACGTTCTACCCTGGTTATTTTTATGTGTTTGCTCAGTGTTAGAGGTGATATGAGCTGCATCATACAAAGATGAAGCTTTGTTGGCATGGTATACTTATTAACTGAAAATTAAGTTTTAACTTCTTGAGCTGTTCATGAAGGGTAGTGCTTTGAAATTTACATGACTTCTGTTGGAGCTCTGCTGTCAGGATGTGTATTTTGAAAGATGTGGAGTTGCTGCTCTGTCAGTCTTCCCTTTGCCTAAGTCATGTTTCAACAGTGTGGTTTGCATCTTTATTACAATAAAATGAAACCCTTTTATGTTGCACCAAAGACTTTCTTTTCTTTTCTTTTTTTTTTTCCTATGTCATAGACTGGACCGGCAACTGCAAGACATAGTCTATAAATTAGTTGTGAATCTCGAGGAAAGTAAGTCCCTTTCTTTTTGACCATATAGAGATTGAAAAGACTGATCAGGGAACAGAGTAATTAAAAGCCCTGTTTCTACTCTGAACTCTTTAAAATAGTTTTGTAATGTTTGGTTCTAAATCTTACTGAATTATCTGTGACTACTGGCATCTTTCTGGCTGCTAAATGCTGTTAAGGGTAGCAGTGTGTACCCTATCTCATGAAACACAGGTGTCACTGTATTCAGATAAACATCCAGGCAATATTTCATAGTCATGCCTCTTATTTTTGTAAAGTATATCATATTCTGTGTAACAAGTTCACTTGGCTCAGTTGAAATAAGTTGGTAAGACTGATTCTCTCAAATGCTTTTATTTTTTCCTCACTGCTGTATTTATTTGTCTGATTTTAAATGTGGTCACTGTCTCATCTCATTTACTTTCAACTTTGGGAGCCAGCAATTTAGTGGATATGTATGGACTATAGAAGGTATAAAAAATAGTCATGGATGCAGAAGGGTACTGGTTTTTGCAGCTATCTCAGTATAATTTATGGCCCATTTCTCTGATTTCTTCCTAGTTTTTACTAACAAAATCTTATTCTGAGTGTCTTAAGTGTCTCAGCCTCATATAGAATACTAGTGGTGATGAAGGTCTGTAGGAAACTGGAAATTTTTACTGTTCTGACCATTGGAATTTACATGGATATTTTCAGCATCTGAAATAACATTTCAATCTGTGTATTGTGGCTTTTCTTTTTTTCAGGAGAGAAAAAACAAATGCATGACTTCTATAAAGAAAGAGGATTAGAAGTGCCCAAACCAGGTGAGCTGTAATCACTTTAGGGGACACTGTTAGGGAAGTACTTACTATATAATTTATTTTTAAGGCCTTAAAATATTAGCTCACAACTGAAGGAGATGTATGGTATTGAAAATTTGGAATTCTTGATTATCTGACTACTATAACTTGTCACAGATCTCAGATTACAAAAATAGATGGAATTGGTGACACTTAACCCCAGATAATGGTTGGATTTTTTTAGCTATATATTTTGCCTGTGACCGATAAATGTATGTAAAATGTGCATTGATTTTATTTTCTGGACCTTAATAGACGTTACGAAGGAGTAAAAATAAGAACTTCAAAGTCTGCTCACTGATGAGGGATTGTTCTAATTATTTTGTGTCTTACTATCAAACAAACAGCTCTTAGGAGAAGGACCTTGATGGAAGTACTAAAAGGTTCAGATCCACAGCATACAATGTAGGAAGAGCTGATTTTAGTAATGAAAAATAGGATGAATTGTATGGGCTTTATTTCCTGATGAGTTCTTCTGTTTTGCTTGGTGCATATTAGTATCTTATGCTGGTTTTATTTCAAGTTGCCTTTGCATTTTGGCTTTTTGAATATTTTAGCTGTCCCACAGCCAGTTCCAACAAGCAGAGGAAGACCTCGGAAGGTTCTGGGCTCAGTGTTCCGGATTCCACCGGAACTTGACATCTCCATACTTCTGGAGTTTATTGGGTGAGTTGTGGGCAAATGTATGAGCAGCTGGCTGACATGAAGGTGCTGCTTGTGTGTGTTGGACCATTAAATGTGCATTTCTTCATCTTAAATAGCAGTGGGGAGTTGATTTTAACTTACAGTGCAATAGTGACATCCAATCATAGCTAGATAATGCAAGTAATTAAATGCTTAAGATGTGTCTTTCTATAAAAATAGCTTCCCAGAAAGGTAGTTTTAAAATTTACTTCTGTTTTGGTTTTGAGAAAGTAGTGCAGTCTCAGTAAACTGAACGGTGGAATCCCTGTCTGTTCCAGTCCCCTCATCCCTGTAGGTGGCAGTACTGTTAATGCTGGCTGTGCTTGGACTAGCTTGTGGGAAGTGTAATTCTTATCTCTACCCAGATTGTGCCTCCTTTTGGCCTGTATTTGTCTGAACAAAACATTGAGACCTCCAATATGTAATCATAACAAACTGTTACACAAATGACATAAAATTAAGCCCTCGGAAACTCAGAAGTTCTGTTGGCAAAGCATATCTTGATTCAGCCTCACTCTTTGTAGACATCTTTTTGTATGTTATGTCCAGTTTCTCCACAGTGTGTCACTTTATCCGAGTACAGAACAAATATTCTTCATGGGTAAATTTTGGTAAGGTGGGGAGTGGCATGTGGTTTTCTCTTTTGTTGGCTTTATTTTTGTGTTGCCTGTCATGTGTCTTCTTTATTTCTTTAAATGGATGAGGAGTGGGACTGCAGGAAGAAAAGGGAAGATCTTAAAGCTCAGCCTCTAGGGAAAATTCTTGAGTGTGCTATAGAATATCCTTGTGTGTTAAAGTTTTGGCATCAGGCTCTCAGCTCCATTAGGTAGGCACAAATCAGTCAGCTGGTAGCTCAAGGTGATACCTCACTAGAGGGACCACAAAGAAAGAAATCCCTGGGCAAGTACATTCTTAAACGACGTAAACTTCCCATCCCTCATGGGAGTCCAGACCAGTAGTGATTTTAGGGTCTGGGGTCTTCTCACTCTTCTTTGGTTCACTGTTTCATTACCCAGTGGTTGCTGTGTGATCATCTTCACATCCTCTTTAGTCTGTTTTGGTCAGTTTTGTGGTCCATGTTGTAATATGATTGTTACTGTTCATATACTACAATTTATGGGCTGTCCACACCCACTATTATTTTTTAAATAATATTTAAGGTGTAGCTTTGTCTGTTCTAACTCTTGTTACTGTTCAGGTTGTTAGCTGCAGGTTTTGCTTTGACTTAGGCAACTGAGCCATGTAGTTCAAGTAGAGTTCAACTTGTGGCCTAACAAACAATTCTTGCTACTAATGTCAAGCGAGCACTCAGCTGCTTTCAAATAATATAAAATTTTTGACACTGTGAATCCACATACCTGACTTAATTTCAGTTCATTTTCTCATGCCTACCTTGCAGCTGAATGCTGACCAGCACAGCTGAAAGCAGTGGGAGTCATTATGAAAACTGTAGTACCTCGTGTTCTCATGGGACCAGGCACTGCTGTGCTGGTCAGCAGGTGGCAGAGGGGGCACAAGGACCAGGCAGTGCTTCTGTACCAACAGCTCCACACCTGCTCAATGATAACTGCACTGTGAAATAACTTTAAAAACCAGGAATTAGATATTAGGTCTCCCTTTCAGGTTGGGTCACTTAGTGACTCTGTAGGAAAGCTTCCTTAGATTGTCATGACTGCAGGATCAGATACAGTTTGAACTCACTGTGGTGGAACTTTCACAGATCTCCCCTGTGAAAGCCTCCTGGTTACTTCCCCACTGCTGTGATTCTCAGCAAGGATATTTATGGGGTTTTTTTTCAAAGCAAGAAGAAGATAATAGGCAATTCAGACCTCAAAACTAGTAAACCCATATCTGCCTAAGAAACAACATGACTTTTGAATCTGTGTTGCTGTATTTGTTTTTCTGGTAGTTTTATTTCAAGCTTTCATTCCAGCATTCACAGTGAACAGGTAATACTGTGCAAATACCATCAGTACTGGGTGGAACTGCCCGTTGTAGTTTTGTTACTTATATGAGGGGGAGCACAGGATGTTTCTAACAAAAAAAGGATGATGGCTTAACAGCATCTACTTTGTATTTAATTTTAGTGACTTTAACCTTTGATTTTCTTCGATTTTTTTTTTTTTTTTTTAAGTTTAAATGTAATGTGTTTTCCTCTTCTGTGGTCAAAATCAAAGAGTTCATCTTGGCTATGAGAGATTAATAAAGCATTTTGGATAAAGCAAACTTGGAATAGATTGGACCAGCCAGAAGAAATTGTTACTTTGAAATTCTGACTGTCTCTATTGTGTCTTTAGAGTATATAATCTGGCTGTGGAACTGTATCAAATAAAATGACAGCTGTAGTGAAAAAGCTTTTCTATGTTTGTTTCTTAGCTCATGATAGCTTTACCTGACTCTGATATCTGGTATGTATTTAGAGGTGGAGATGCTCAATTACAGTAACCTGAAGTGCTGTGCTAATATGTGGTCTGCACATTTGTTTGCTACACCAAATGGTCAGTTATTTATAGTGATATTTGATTCTTGCCTTCTCCAGTGCAATGATATACTTCATTTTTTCCTCTCTCTTGTGTACATACTTGCTAATGCAATGCAAGAAATGTCGTAGATTGGGTTTAATTAAGTGACAAATTCCTATGTTGCACTACAAGGAGAAGGTGTGGAGTATATATGATCAGTGGTAGGTCACAGGCTCAGGATGTGCAAATCAGTGAACACTGGTAGAAGCCAGTTGGGAATTTGGTCATTTGCCACCTTTGTGTGTATTTCACATTCCAGAGAAAGACATGCTGCTTTTCTGAGTTCTGAGATAGCATTAATATTGTCATATAAATAGTCTGGAAGGCCAACAGCTGGCTCAGGGAGCCCCTTAGGTGTTTGTGTGTGTTCTGTAACTTCTTAGGTACTGTCTGTTAAAGTTCCAAATATCAAGGACAATGAACTATGGATATTTAGGCAACATTAATATTACAACCAACTCCTATGAAAATGAATGTTGTGTTTAAAAATGGCTGTAGGCTGTGTTGGTTTTTACTCACATTTCATGTAGACAAACCTTAAAGCCATAAGTAGCTGAATTCACAAGAAAAAATTGAGCAGAAAAATAAGGGATAGAAGAAAAATATATAAATTTACTTTAATGTTATTTCATGTATTGGAGCCTGAACTGGGAATATAAGCTTGATATGCAAGACTCATAAAGCAATAAGTCACTATTATAAAAAGCTCGAGGATATTAATAACTGTTAACTTTAGCAATATTGACTGTGTTTACTCTTGTTTTGGTTTTTTTTTCCAGAGCTAATGAAGGCACAGGGAATTTTAAGGTACAGATATGATTTGAATTTTTCTCTTATGGTTTATTTCAGAAACAAGTATACCCTGAATGTATTTAATTTAGTTTGGTTTTCTTACACTGAATACAGCCTGAACTTTCATCAGCATACTAATAACCAATCTTGAATTGCAGTGTGTACTTTTAAACCTATTGTTATATGACATCATGCCTATCCAGCATTTTTTCTTCTTTTTACCCTTACATTTCACAGTATTTTTTTCATGTTCTTGCCCTTGTATCACCTCATACCCTTTCTGACTCACATTTGTCCTTCTTTCTGCTTTGTTGTTTGTCCTGTTTGTTTTGGGCCACACAAAACAGGGCAGTTGTGATGCCCCACCCTTAAGGGAAGTTTCCTTACGAGAACTAGATGTAGAACTTAATATATAAATAAAGGGTTATAATATATATATGAAGTTATACTTAATATATAAGGGGCTTCAATTGTCCTTTTATAAGTGGGGATGGGGGAGTAGAGAACAGGTCCATGGCCATAAACTGATTTATATATGCAGCAAGCCTAAATTTAGCATCATCAGGCTTGCAGCAGCGGGGTCCCCAGAACAGGTCTGACTGTAATTTCTAGCTCTTGCACATGAATAAATCAAACTATTGTTCCTAAAGCACAGTTATCATGGATACCTATTTAAATTCATGATTGAATTCAAGGGTAGTCCATGACCCTCAGCCCGTTCTTTTATTTTGAAAGAATACGATGAACCTGGGTAGTAAATCACATCTGTTCAGAAGTCAACATAAAAATCCAATCAATTGACTCAAAAAGTAATCCATTTATCACACTGAATGAAGTCATCTGCTCTGTCTTTGTGCCTTTTTGTGTAGTCATCCATATCAGCTGTTTAAAATTTAATCCATAGAATGGAAGACCATTAAAATTTTTGAGTCTGGTATAACAAATGTCTTCTTGTTGCAGTCCTGTCTGTGAAAGTATTTAGAAAAAAGCAAAAATATTTCAGACTAGTCTTGCCCTTGTGTTCTCCATAGTAGTATATTTTAATTGATTCTGGAATTTCATAGGCTATTAAGTTGATTCCAGCATGAGCCATACTGCTTCTAGAATGCTAAAGGACTTAAGCTCCTTGCGTCATAAAATGATGGGGTTTAAGTATCTGAATTGTGTTTGGTATACCAGCCTGATTTGGAGAAAATATGGAAACTTAAGGAAATTTTCTTGTGCTTCAGATGAGTAAATCCTTGTGGGGGGAGAAATTCTTTAAATAAAATAAGAGTGAAGTCAGTCGCTGGTTATTTTTTAAATGTTTTAAACAGAAGGAAGTTTGAACACAGTGTCTTAATACATATTTATTTCTTTCCTTATGAGGTAATCTGCAAGTTGAGCAGATAAGGGTCTAAAAATTTAATCTGTTTCTCTTTGTTATTGGACTTTCACTTGGGTTTGGAGTTTACAAGGGATGAGGGTTGAAAAAAAATCTTAAAAATCTTTACTTATTCTTTGCAGCCTTTGGAAAAGAAGTTTGTGCGTGTTTCTGGGGAGGCAACAATTGGACATGTGGAGAAATTCCTCAGAAGAAAAATGGATCTGGACCCTGCTTGTCAGGTATGCACTTGCAGTGACACTTACAAGTTCCCTGTAATCAATGTAATGCCTTTGCTTTGAAACCTGTTTAAATTTTCATAATATTTTATTAATTGGATAGAGTTTTTAAAGTGCTATTTAAGATTTCAGCTGATGAAATTCAAAACCAAGAGATACTGCTGTTTCAAAGGTAAAACTGGACAGGAAAGTGTGGGAATGTGGGAGTATATGAAGGCAGGAGCTGAATAACAATAAAATGTAACTGAATGCAAACAAGGGCTAAGAAAGAATGATAAGGTGCGAATGCAAATATAGACACTTTCCTCCAAATGAGAATTCAAACGAACAAAAGAATTTAGCTTCATATTTCTCAACCATTTTGAGAGGAACTGCATGTCAAAACCAGTTTTTCAATTCTTCAGTGTATTTCAGCAACCAGTCTTTGAGAAAGTGTGGGAGTTCTGTAAGGTGTAAATAATTCTTAAAGCTGTCAATTATTGGAAAATCAAGCTGATACTGATGTGAATAGGGAAATGGTGGAACTTAAGTGCTGGGTTTGGCGTTAAGGCTGTTTTCATACAGCAGTAAGTGTCTGAGACAATACAGCATGGCTGTGTGCCTCAGTAATGAGTGTTTATTCATGCTGCTTTTTCAGTGGTGACAAAGCAAATCAGATATAAATTATTCATCGTGCTGAGGAAGTAATGTATTTTCATTTGCTGGTTTCCTCTCAGTGAGAGTCTCAGGCTTTCAGGTGGTGGTGACTTGATATTTTGAACAAATAAAAGTATCCTCAAAATGAGGCTAGAGAAGCTTTTTGCGTTAATTGAGTTGTGGTTTATTTGAGGGGAATGAATTGTTTTGTTTGTTTGGATTTTCTTAACTACGACATCAGAATCTCAGTTTTCAGGAACACTGAGCATCTGTCATGGAAATTCCAGGTATTTGTTTTTCAAAATAAAACTGAGCCCATGTGTGGAGGTCTTTCAAATTTTGCAATCTTGAGATCATCTAACAGAGCTAACTTGAGCGTTTTTCCCCCAATAGTTACTTTCTACTTGGACTTTGCCAGACAGATATGATCTCCTATTAGTGGGTAAATGTTTTACTCATTCCCTGTTGGAGCTGATTCAGTGATCAGGTGATAGGTATGTTACCCATTCTCCTGAACTACTGACTGTGCTTGGGCCTCTTCGGCTTAATTTGTTCATGTGCAATATTAGCCAATACTTGCCCTTCTTCATTGACCTGCACAAGATTGAGGTTAATGAAAATGTGAAATAAGCCAGCTGACTCATGTGTGACAGTATATATAAGTCTAAAAAGCCATTTTGAAGCCACTGCCTTTGTTCTTTTTTTCCTAGTCTGAGGCTTCAAATTGTTTTCAGATTTCTGTATTTGAATTTGCAAATGGAGTAGGATTCAAATTTCCTAATTTATCTGAAGGTTATGGCTTCGTTTTTATCTACTGCTTGAGCTGGTAGACTTTCTGATGCTTTGTTTTGATCTCTGTGCTTTGGGCAATGATTAATTTTCTGTATAGGTTTATGTATACTTCTAATTACAAGGTCTTTCTTGAATATTCTTACTGAAATTTAGGAGAGGGTGAAAATCATTTTTGAGAAGCTGGAATTGCTATTAATAGCTGAGTAGGTAACATTTCATGTGAGCTAAATACAGGCTATGGTGTTAGGAATCCATTAGATTCTTGTCTTCAAGATCTGATGCAGAAGTTTTTTTACAGTGGGATTTCCTGTGAGGTCATCCTGCAGCAGCAGTATCCCTTCTTGGTATTCATTCTGTAAGGATGAAAGAGATTGCTGAAAGACTTGTGGCTTGGCTGGTCCAAATGCATTAACATAGTTTATGGAATAGAAGTGTTCCATTACCAGATGTGCAGTCCTGAAAGTGTGTGTGTGAACTGCAGCCTGGGGGAAGATTGGAAGAAAGGAAGTCTGTGCTCATACAGTGTAGCTGTTGATGCAGTTTCTTTATGCCAGTCTTAAACCCTGGAATAGAGGTATTCGGTACCTTTGAAAAGTAAATAGCAGCTAGAGGAAATGGGAAGCTTTGACAGCTTTTTGAATAACTATTCCAAATACTCATGTCAATCTCTAAAACTCTGTGTTTTCCTTGCCCTTCCCTGGATAGTATGGGTTGGCATAGAAACTATTGATTGAGGTCTACTGTTTTCTGGGCCAAATTCTCCCTTGGGAGGAAGCTTATATGGGGTGTCCCTTACGTGAACTTCTTCTATTTTTATTTCTGTCTTACTTAGTGATTATGAATTTATAATAGTCTGTTATCATGGCTTTTAGAGAAATAGCTCTTATAGCACACATGCCACCTAAAGAAAAGAAATGGCATAATAGAAAGCCTACTTTATTTTGATAAGAATTGTAACAAGTGACTGAATATTCAGCAGCTACACCTTCATGCTTCTGGTCAGCAAAAGGTCAAGCTACATTTATTACTCACAATCAATCAGTACCAGCTGATTTCAGTTTTACCAATCAGTTGAAATTTTAGTAAATCTATAGCACCCGTTGCCTTTTTTGCAATGCAATGTATTAATTCCTAAACAAGGATTCCTCTGAAACACATTTCACAGCTGATTTTCACACTGAACTGGGATTTTTTTTTTAGTATATATTTCATTCTTTTGTCCTTATAGAATGAATTCTAGTGTAACAATTAGCAGGCAGAATTTCAGGCTTTGGTGCTGGGATTAGGAGGTAAGGCATTTGGTATTCAGAGCACTCTAGTACAATAAATGTGAAAAACTCTTCTCAATTTATTATTAGACACTGGCTCTTTAATGACTATCATTTGAAGCTGGAGTAGCAGGTACAACAATGGGATACTTTCAAACGCATTCTAATTCTGGTTTGAGAGATTGTCAGAAGCTGTGACTGTTTGCATCTTATATTGTTCAAACAGATTAGATTTTCTGTTTCTTTAGAATATATAAAATATGTATGTATATATCTTTCAGTGGGAGCAGGTTTGAGTTTTCAGTGCCTTATAGTATTAAAATAAGCTTATAAAGCAAAAGTAATTAAACTCATGTATCATTGGAAAGCAAAGCATACATGCCTGTCTTCCTGCAGTAATAACTGTAGAGGCTAAAATGCATGGAAGACAGCAGAAATAACTAGCCAGTTTTGAAAAACAAAAGAAATATTACTGTGTTAAATACATTAAATGTTGTTGTTAAATATATGCTTTTGTGCATATATGGATCAGTATTTAATGTTACATCCAGATTGGTTTTTACTTGCTGGTTTACTTCTAGAAGCTAAAAGCAGAAATAATGCTAAGCAATTTACATCCTCTGCACGTTAAGAATTAACACGAAGAGAGTGTTCTACATCATCCTCATACGATACAGATGGTGAAGTAAATTAGCCCCTTCTGAGTCTCTGAGGACTAGAATTCCTGTGTTCCTGAGTCTCAGAACAATGTGGTGTGCCAGCATGAGGCATAAATCTTGCCAAATCTCTTCATGAAGAACAAGAGAGAGATAGTGGGTCAGCATGCAGAAGAGCATAAATCCAGGGGAATTGAATAGCTGCAGCACGGAGTGCATCCTGTCCTGGAAAGTGGCCATATAAGAGAATACGTCATGATATTGCAGTGTGCTCCCTGACTGCTGCAGGGGCAGAGCTTAGACAATTTCCTTGCAGAAAGCTGTGGGACAGCTCAGTGTCAATGCTCTGAACTTCAGTTTTGAGGTTTTGTCAATTCACAAACGAGAGCACTCTCACTTCCGTATCTAGAAATTCCTCATAAGGAAAATTTAACTGTGCTGCAGTTGAGAAACAGTGCTGTGTTAGCTGCTCTAATGGAATGTTAGAGACTGCATTTGCATTATGCACAGTAAAGTCATACAACTTTATAAAGAAGCCTAGTTTTTATAATAGGCAAGGAATTCAGAATACCTTTTTATGGTTTCTTTTTTCCACAAAATTACTGTTTTTGTGGGCAGTTACTTAAAAAAGTGCCTCATCTGAAATTGCATACGGCATTGACACAGTGTAGCTGCAGAAGAGGACAATGCATAGAAGTGCTGAGTATGTCCTACAGTTGCATCCCAGAAATAGTGACTGGATGCATGTTAAAGGAGGACTCTGTGATGTAGCAGCCCACAGGGGCATGCAGGGAGATTAAAACAATTCTTTCAAACAGCCTATTAGGTGAACTTAGTCACATGTTTTCTCACTCAAGGTAAGAATGAGGGTAGCAATGGCTCACTTTCTGTCAGTGGCAAAAACAACTGTCTTTTGCAACTGATGTTTCGAATGATTCCAGATGTTTTAGGGATCATTGTAATACATGGTCTAAATTCACGTTAAATTCATCACAGCTATTCCTAAACAGCTTCTTTCAGTGGGTGCACCAAATTGTGAGCGAAACAATAAACTGTCCGCTCTATTCCAGCAGTGAGCCCCAAGTCAGGGCCATGGGGTGAGAGGCATTAGGGCAGTGCAGTAGTGCTGTGCATGCTAAATACATTTGGACAATAAAGGTAAAGATGACTTGAATGTCTAACGTGCTGGAATTGAACTCTGCTAATGGAATTAAAAGGACTTAGGTATGGTTTTGCTACTACAAAGGTAGTTGAACTTGACCATGTCTGTGTTCTTTTACAGGTGGACATAATATGCGGTGATCACCTGCTGGAGCACTACCAGACACTGAGGGAAATTCGTCAAGTCATAGGAGAGAGCGCAGTGCAGGTACGTGTGGCAGCTGGGGCTTTGTTACAGGTTTTTGCTTTTAAAATAGACTTCTTTCTTAAGCTATCAGGAAGCACCAGCTTGTCTGAAGAAGTTGCTCAGAAGATGTCTCCAGCTTATGCAAAATGATGTTTATCTGTTAAGTAGAGTTGAGAAGTGTACCATGTGCTGAGAGTGTTTTTGACCGTTTTCATGATGTTCTGGATACAAGGTTTTTGTATTGGGTTTTGTTTGGAGTTTGGTTTTTTCCCCATGACAAGTTGCTGTCTTATCATGGGTAGATTATATCAGCCATTCTTTCAGTTACCATGGCTTGTTTTTCCTCCCTGGTAATTGCATCTCTGCAAGAAATTGGAGAACAAATCCTAAATAAGGCTACCCCTGTGACTGAGTAAGGAGGATAAACTTGCTCATAAAAACACAAACCAAAGATAGAGGGTAGTGAGTGCAGTTAATAGGCTTGATGCATATTGTACTGGTTCTGCTCACAGCATGGCCAACTATTCCTTGTTGATACCTTACTGTCTTGAGTGCTGCTGGCTTTGCAGATAAGCATTTGTTTTTAAATTTTTGTGAACCTTTTCAAGCATCTTTATAATGGGAAGGATCACACCAGTTTAGAAGAGCTGCAAAAACAATGAAGTAGTCTGCCTAGTGCATAGTGGAATATAGATGTAAAATCATGATATGGTAAACTGTATAGTAATATAAACTTGAAAGTTTGAGAAGGTAATGTTTAATACAGTGGGGAAAATAGGATTTAGATTGGTGTTTTATTTGGAAAGCAATCTAAGCAGATAGTAGAAGGGCTGAAATAGTTGCAGAATTGTTTCTCTTCACTTCTTTGTGCACACACATGCACAAACTTTTACATTTTAAATTTCCTGCTGAGCCCTCTCATGCTACAGGGAGGCTTCTGTGTCAGGGCCAAGAAGTAGAAAGCTGATTTTGAAATATCTTGGACTTTGCATCACCTGTATCTGATTTGAGTCACTAGGAGGGGTCCCACGGTCAGGGCGGAGTTTTGGCAGACATTAAAACTCTGTGAGGCTTGTGCTGTTTCTGCAGCCAAAGTGAATATAGGCCATACTTGATGTTTTAGCTGTTTATATATGAAGAAAAAATGAAAATGTGACCTAACCCACTTTGAGGAGCAGGGGATAGAAACTGGGAGGAAGCAGGTACTGTTAACAAGCTTGTTTCTAACATAATGAGTTCACTGTAAGTAAAGTCAGCAATCAGCACATAGTGCTGGAAGTGCCCTCTACTAAAGCTTCTGTAAGTGGCAGGGGGATTATAACATTTCTCAGTCCAGGAGTATAGTCAGATATATGCTTTTTAAACTTGATATTAGCATGAAAGCCTTTAATGTATGGAAAATGCTCTTGAGGAAGCACTTTAAGGAATACTGCATGAGTTTCACTTCTTGTCAGAAATGGATCTGCCCAGTTGAAGTTTAGTGTCTTTCATTTGTTGTCAGAATTGGGTCTGCTTGATTGATGTTTAGTGATGAGGTACCAGTGAGCAGCTCCACAAAGAGAACAGTTGTCTTGGGATACATTCTGCAGTGAGGTTTCAAGTCTCATTTATTACAAAATCAGTATGCTAGCAGTTAATTCCCTCAAGACTGCTCTATTGGGCAAATAAACAGAAAAAACATCTTTGCTTTTTTTGAAGTCCTGTGCTTTCATAGTCACTCCCGACAGGAAACTTGAAAGATCAGGTTCATCCTTAATTTTTCTTCATTTTGTTAGAAAACCTCTTAGGATACCAAATAGTTACAGTAGAAATGTTGCAAATAAACCACAGTTGCTTCTTTTTTGATATTGAAATAATTGTGACATTTTCATGTTCTTTAGTCTAACGTTATGTTATTTTTTAGAAATCATGAGGATGCATTTCTGGAATTAAAAAAACCTTGGAAAATATTTTTAGATAATTATCCAGGAAAAAAATAAACTGATAGGTCAAGTCTAAAAATGAGTGTTTATTTTTTGCCAGGACCTGAAATTCAATAAGAGGCACAGTTGTCCTGGCCAGTGAGACAACTACAGAGGAATATTTGATGAATTTTACATTAAGCTCCAAGGGCATCTTGTGCCTTTGTAACTTTCCAGCCTTTCCAAATTAGTGTTGGAGCTTGGAACATCTCTAACAGTTCTCACCAGGATGCTGAGACACTCTTCAAAAATGCTGTTGTCATTTACCACTTTCTGGTGTTCATTATAGATGCTTCATGCTAAGAAAATAGCTTCAGTAGCTACTTTTGCAACACAAAGTCATTTAAAGGAATAAACACTGGGCTTTTGTTTAGATGAGTACAGCCACTGTTAGAGGAAAAAAAAACCTATTTTTCACTTGCTAGTTCATTCATGTCAGCAGTTTTTCTTCTTGCTGGGGAAAGTGATTTAAAAAATGCAGATTAGTTTCTCTTTCCCAAAGAAATTAATTTTAACATGCATTCTTCAGTAGTATTTGCAATGCAGCATAACGTATGTTTGTGTGATTTACTCTTGTGGACCATAATCAGTGTGACTTTTTTTTAGTGTCTTTTACTCCTCCTGAATTGTTCTTAAATGCTCAAGATTGTGAGCACAGTCTTGTGAAGATTTTGGGTGCTGTATTTGTTTTTTCCCTACTGACTGGCACTGTAGTGGTGCCTTAGAGCCTCAGTAAATTAAAGTCTCCTCTAGGTGCAACTAGCAGGATTTTAGCTGTTCTGAATATGTATGTGCCTGTCCAGCAGGTCTAGGAAGATCAAGTGTGATCTGATGATAAAATAAGTATTCCTGACTCTGGCCTCATAGTAACCTATTCAGATTGTTTTAATTGGAGTAAACAGGCAACTAATTTTAGTGGTTGAATGTAAGCAATTAGCATGTTAGTTTCTGAGTAGTTGGTAAAAGGCTAAAAAAGAATCAGCAATAAATCTTGTTTAATCTTGTAGATCTCAGGATGTTTTGACATTTCAGAAATTGGGTGGTTGGTTGAATCTTCCTAATTAGCTGGAAGTAGGATTTCTAGCTCTTTTTAGGGCAAAACAAAAAAAAATTGCTGCATAGAATTTATATAAAAAGAAGCAACTTTGTTTTATTTTTAAAACAGTGTAAAATTTGTGGAATTTATTGCAAGGAGCGATCAAAGACACAGACATTTTTAAAGGTTGAATTTTTTTACCAAGCACTGAGATCTGCCTGTAATTAAGAGTTTGATCAAGTAGCTGAGGAAGGAAACTTGTTACTAACTATAGGGGTATATAATTTCTTCTCTGTATTACCTGCCTCCCCTCTGCTGCACAACTGCAACATGATCCAAGCTGCTGGTTATTTTCATTTGTCTGAAACTGGGCCTTCTCAGAGTTCTGCATCACTGATGGATATAATGAGCTCACACACGGGAAAAGCTAAAAGGAGTGCCTTCCGTGATGTCCTTGGCCCTTGGCACAGAGGTTTGGCAGATTCTAATGGTTTCTTTGTAGCTCTCACCTTTTTGTAACCCAATGCTATTGTGCTATTTTTTTGGTCTCCTGAGCTAGGCAGCAAGAGCTGTGCTCTAATTTAATTACTGTGACCTTCTAGCACACATTTGCTACGGAAGCGTTTTACTCTTTTCTGTGGGATTATTGAACTCGGAAAGTGGGGCACTGTTTTTTGCTGCTGCTCTTATAACATCAAAGGGGATACATACTCTGATGTTCTGGTCTGTCAGTTCCACTCTATATTTGGGTGTAACAGGTGGGATCCTTTTTAATTTTTTTAGGTCAGGGTCACAAATGTGTGGCAAGGAACACTGGAGAGCTTTGCTTTTCTTTTGAGCCTGTCTGAGTTAAACTAGCTTGAGATTTGTAATAAGCGTGAGAGCACATTCTCTGTTTGGGCTTCCTTTTAAGAACAGTGTCTAGAGAAAGCAGCTGAACATATGTAGAAATGTGTAATACTTTGGAAGTGAATAATTACAGAGTAAGAAGTGGCAGTATTGGGGTAACTCTCAGCTTCTCTTTGTGCCAAAGGAATTGTAGTGTATTTGGCCCTTGGTTTAACAGGGATATTTCCTGTGTAAATAGGTAATTTCTTTAAATGTCCTACTGTCAAATGTACCATTTGAAAAGCCATTCATCAAAGAATACACTGTAGAATTTTCTTCTTGTATAAATATTTCTTAAAAAATTGCCATAGAGGAAGAACTGATTTTGACAATAGTTCTCCAAAAAATGAAGCTTGAAAATGTCTTATTTTCTCTGTTGAAGTAGCTAATGGGCACAAGGAGTAAGTAGCTTTGTGAAGATGTAACAACATCCTGTGTGCCAAGAGGTTCCTAAATAACCTCATGGGACCTGTTCCACGTAACAAGAAGTGAGAACAATCATGATTCTTTCTTCATTTTGCAATGTAGCCATCCCACTTCATACTAGACACTGAAGAAGTGAGTTAAAGCTCCTATATCCTTCTATATCATTTGAGGAGTTAGCAATGGATTGCTGGTTAATAACAGGATGAGAAGATGAAGGGAAGTTAGTGAGTGGCACTAATAACACAGGAATGCAGTTGGGGGTTTTAATTCCTGACCACTGAAGTTGAGGTTCATTGACATTTACACTACACTAGGCCTCATATCATCATAAGCATCCATGAAACAAAGTGCATGAAGCTCATGGAGGAACGTGCTCTGGAGCTGTTGGTGATCAATTGCTTAATCTTAAATTTAATCCAATACAAAATGGCTCAAATATTATTTTTTCATGAATAGTTGAGGCTGCACAAACTAGTCAAAACCATTTTTACACAGATAACAAATTATGGTTTAAATATATATATATATATTCTTCCAAAATACTGTGTTCAGACTAACACAGCACTTTCTCCTGTTACTGTGTTATAATACAGAACCTGTAAAGTGATGGCAGTCTTGTTATTTTTTTGGGGGTAATTAACTTTTTAAAGGTTATTTTTAATATGCTGGTATATCCTCTCACACAGAACTGTGTAACTTCTCTGGAACATGTTATCTTACATCCTGTATGTTAATAGATAAAAACATCTGAAGCAAAATGTAGTAGAAGTTCTAACATGTCAGTTATGATTAATGTAGTTCTCTCTTTAAAAGAAAACTTTTTTTAAAGTCTGTCCATATAAAGAGGTCTAATGCAATAAATCAGATTCCCATTGAAGGCAGACTAAATGCTAGGCCTTTCACCAGCTGTGTGTGAATTAAGGTGCATTAGTAAAGCTAATGGGTCAGAAGTGTCCTGTTTCCCAGGTGAAGGTTTTTTTATTATGTGGAGCAGTCTCTGAAGAGGAGAAACATAACTTAATAAACTAATGGTTTGTCATTTGGAGTTTTTTTAATCCAATGTGTTTATTACTTAATAAATGTACATATTAATAGTCTAGAATCATCTACTACAACTTCTGGCAGCACCTTCTAGAACTACTTAATGGATTACTTTTTCTCATCCACAGTGGATGAGAATGTGGAAAGCAGCACGACTCGTAAGCAAGAGCCCATTGCAGGGAGATAATTCAATTATAACTTAAAAACAAAATCAAACTACCAGATTCTACTTTATTTTAACTCCCTTCTCCATCTCAAAGAGGAAAGGGCAATGTAATTATTTGCCTCTGTTTCAAAGTTTGCATTCTCCATATGGAAGGGGCACTATAAAATGGTGAGATTGTTCCTGGGGTCCTGCCATGCAGTGACTGTCGTACCAGGTGGTGACGGAAATGCCTCACAGAAAAGGTGAAGTGGTAGGATGATGCAGTTTCTTTCTCTTCTCTGTAGGATGGTTTACTTGTACTGCACTATGGCCTGGTGGTATCTCCACTAACTTAAAGATTGCTGGAATGTTACAAGGCAACAGAATCTGAAGTCATGGCGCTTCTTCACTGCTGTGTCTCACCAAAGAAGCCATCGTATTTCCTGTGGCAGGAAGCAAGTTAAAGGAACCACCACTAACTGCTGTGTGATCGTAATGTAACATCTGACTTTACCACTGTAAAAAATTGCAGCTTCTGTAAGTACAGCTGTAGATGTTGCTATGCTTCATGTTACAAATTACTGTCTTCAAATTTCACTCAGCTCAGGGAATTTAAATGCTCAGAGTAGCTGCATTTTTTTTTACTTTCTAAAACCACAAGATTTCACAGGGTTAACAGCCTTTTTTTCCTCTTAAGCTCTGAGATATCTCTTGCTTTCTAAGTGTTTAGCTAGAACAGTGCTCTCAGGGATGATTTTCAGTGAGCAGTATAGTGTATTTTGGGGAGGAGACAGTCAGTTGCCTAAAAAAATGTGTACTGTGATCATCTATCTTCAGGTGTGATTTGGGGAGAGGAAGGAAACTAGAAATGCAGACCAAAATAGGTAGAAAACGATGCAGCATAAGCATTGATTTTTTTGAGAAGTAGCATTAAATTTAGTTGTTTTTCTTGAAGAAAGACAATTTTGTTTGCACTGGAAATATATTTGCTGGAAATATATTTGGCTTATACCAAATGGTGGATCATGCATCTCTAGTCTTAATGGAGATGGGCTGGCTATAAGCTGGTTAAACTATGCATGAAAAAAAAAAGTAGCACCTCTTTCTACCTGCTTGCTGTATATAAAGTAATCACTGTCAGCCTGATTCTGCTATCATGAATCTGTCAACTGGCTTGACTGTCAGGAGCATATGTCCATTCACTTTAGCACATACCTCTCTAGCAGCTGTGAAAGTGGTCGCTTTTTCCACTCTTTTTAATGTATTTTAGTGCATTGCAGTGGAGACCAGGGTTGAGTAATGTAATACTTGCCTGTTGCTTCCAGATTCACAGAAGATTTTAGGTAACTTTAACATTAAAATACTACGGTTTGTGACAAGTCTAATACTTCAAATTTTCTTCTGTTTAAAATTTCCATGTTTTCTTATGCAGCATTAAGGACCAGAGTGCTCTGTATGTTAGGGTGTTGCTGGTCATTGGTGTGGGGATCCATGAAAGCTACCAGGAGGCACCAGGCTCCCTCCCTTCCCTGTAGTCAGTATAGGGAAAAGGAGTCTCAAACCTCCGTTGTAGCAGAGAAGCAGGTGGACTCAGAGCCCTGCAAGGCAGTTAGTCAAGGGTCTGTTGAAGATGAAGGCTGGAAGCAGGTCATGGCACCTACCAGGAGGAAGGTTGTTCTTCCTTCTGAAAACTTAACATGTAGGACTGACACCTTCTACAGCAGGTATGAGGCCCTGGAACTAGAAGACCAGACGGTTGATGAGGTGGGCGAAGGTCCTTCTGAGACTGAAGGGTGCCCTAAACAAACACCACCTGTACCCCACATCACAACCACCTCTGTTTAGAGGAAAAGAAGGGTAGTTGGTGGTTGTAACGAGAGACTCCCTTCTAAGGGGGACAGAGGGCCTGATATGCAGACTGGACCCAACTCACAGGGAAGTCTGTTGTCTCCCAGGGGCTCAGGTAAGGCACATTCCTGGAAAACTCTCCAGTATGGTAAGGGCCTCTGATTACTACCCACTGTTGGTTGTTAAGCCAGCAGTGACAAAATAACAAAGAGAAGTCTGAGGGCAGTCAAAAGAGGCTTCAGGGCCTTGGGGCAATTGGTAGCAGGATCAGGAGCACAGGTTGCAATTTCCTCAATCCTTGCAGTAACAAAGAATAATATTGAGAGGAATAGGTAAATCCATCAGGTCAATGTGTGACTTAGAGTCTGGTGTAAGTGGGAAAATACGGGTTTTTTTGACCATGGGATAATCTATTCAACACCTGGTCTGCTGACACCTGATGGGATGTACCTTTCTCAGGGGGGGAAAGGAGTTCTAGCACAGGAGCTGGTAGGCCTTGTTGATAGAGCTTTAAGCTATCTTGGAATGGGGAAAGGGGCAGAACCAGGCTTGCCAATAATGAGCAATGGGATGGTGTGCCAAAACTCGAGGAAAGGAACACTAATGGGATCCCTGAATCTGCCTCATGAGTTATTTGGTACACTGTACAACACCTGAAATGTTTCTACACCAATGCACGCAGCACGAGGAACAAAGAATAGGAGCCCAAAGCTTTGGCCCAGTCCCAGAGATCTGATATCAGTGGCGTAAGTGAAACCTGGTGGGATGAGTTCTGTGACTGGAGTGCCCTCTTGGATTATTACAGGCTTTTTGGGGGGACAGGCAGAGCAGAAGAGGCAAGGGGTATCCCTCTATATTTTCCATAGCTGTATGAGAAGGGTTGGAAAGTATGGAGCTCACAGTTGGCAGTGGCACAGTTGAGAGCCTCTGAGTAGGAATCAAGGGGCAAACAAATAATGCAGATGTCACCGTGGGAGTCTGCTGTAGAGTCCCAACCAGGACAATGACACTGACAAATTATTCTTTGAGGAACTAAGGGACAATTCCAAGGCAACTCCCCATGTCCTTATGGGGGAGTTCACCTTGCCAGAAATCAACTGAGAGCATCACACAGCTGGTACAACCCGGGCCAGAAGATTCTTAAAAAAACTGGATGACAGCTTTATGGAACAGGTCCTAAGGGAGCCAACTTGGAAAGATGCCCTCCTTGATCTGCTGCTTGTCAACAGAGTGGATCTCGTGAGCAAAGTAGAGATCAGTGGCCGTCTTGGCCACAGTGACCATGAAGGGATCGAGTTTAAAGTCTCTGTTGACAGGAGGAAAAGTGCCAGCAAGACTTTGACTCTGGACATGGGGAGAGCAGACTTCACTCTGCTCAGGGAACTAGTAAGTGAAGTCCCCTGGGGAAATGTTTTTGCAGATCCTGGGATCCATCAGTGCTGGTCTCAAAGGAATACTAAGTAAGTTTGCTGACAACACTATAAATTGGGAGGAGCTGTTGACTCCCTTGAGGGCAGAGAGGCCCTGCAGAGAGACCTTGACAAATTAGAGAGATGGGCAATTGCCAGCTGTATGAAGTTTCACAAGGGCAAATGGAGATCTGCACCTGGGATGAGACAACCCTGGCTGTGTGTGTAGACTGGGGAGTGAGAGTCTGGAGAGCCATGCTGCAGAAAGGGACCTGGGGGTCCTGATCAATGGCAGCTTAAATATGAGCCAGCAGTGCCCTGGCAGCCAGGAGGGCCAACCGTGTCCTGGGAGGCATCAGGCAAAGCATCGCCAGCCAGTCGAGGGAGGGGATTGTCCTGCTCTGCTCTGCACTGGGACAGCCTCACCTTGAATATTGTGTGCAGTTTTGGGCACCACAATATAAAAAAGACATTAAGCTATTAGAGAGTGTCCAAAGGAGGGTCACAAGGATGGTGAAGGATCTGGAGGGGAAGCTGTATGAGGAGCAGCTGAGGTCACCTGGTTTGTTCAGCCTGAAGAAGAGAAGACTGAGGGGAGACCTCACTGGGGTCTTCAGAATCCTTACAAGGGGAAGCAGAGGGACAGGCACTGATCTCTTCACTCTCATGATCAGTGGCAGGACTCATGGAAACAGCATGAAGCTGAGTCTGTGTAGTTTTAGTTTGGATATCAGAAAAAGGCCTTTCACCCAGAGGGTGGTTGGGCACTGGAACAGGCTCCCCAGGGTTGTGGTCACAGCACCAAGCCTGACAGAGTTCACGAAGCATTTGGACAATGCTTTTGGGCACATGGTGTGACTTCTGGGGTGTTCTGTGCAGGGCCAGGAGTTGAACTTAATGATCCTGATGGGTCCGTTCCAACTCAGTGTATTCTGATTCCTCATGTTGAGGTGAAACTTGTGGTTTAGTTCATGGCCATTGCTCCTTGTCCTGTCACTGGGCACCACTGAAAAGAGCCTGGCACCGTTCTCTTGGCACCCGCCTGTGAGATATTTATATGCAATGATGAGATCCCCTCTCAGTCTTCTCTAGACTGAACAGGCCCAGCTCCCATGGTCTCTCCTTTTAAGAGGGTTGCTCCAGACACCTAATGATCTTTGTGGCCTCTGCTGGACCCTCTCCAGCAGCTCCTTGTCCTTTTTGTATGGAAGAGCCCAGAACTGGACACAGCACTCCTGATGTGGCCTCACTAGGGCCAAGTAGAGGGGGAGGATCAGCTCCCTTGATCTGCCGGCCACATTCTTCCTGATGCACCCCAGGATACAATTGGCCCTCCTGGCCACAAGGGCACAGTGATGGCTCAAATATTAGCTGAAATGCATTTGCGCACTGTCAGACTAGGAGGACTGGCATCCTTTGTCTAAAGAAAGCTTTCATGAATCCTCCTGCAGGTCTTTACAATAAACATTTGGTTTTGTTTGTGAAGATGGCACCAAGAAAAAAAAAGTTGTTTGAAGTAGTTCTTGTGATACTTCTAAAAAGGTAACAGAAAAAAAGTTTTAGCTACAAACTCCTATTTTACCTTTAAAGTTTGTATAAAAGTAGTGCTTAAAATGCAGCAGAAATGAGATTATTTTGTAAACACTTTGTGAGTTGTGTTGATGAAAGATTATATATTGTAACAGTAAAATAAACTTTATTTTAGCCAATTTAAAATTCAGTTCTCATGTGTTTCCGTGCCCTGTTCCCTATGTCAGCCCCAAAATTGTAGCAGATGATAGTGAAACTGCTGGATATGCTCTGGGGTTGTTAGAATGACAACCCCAATTAGGAGTTTGAATGGTGAAAGGTAATGCAATACCGGAATCTCCACTGGAGCTAAGTGTGGTATTGTTAGCTGGAGTAACATGAAATCTCTGGGGCTCTCCTTTTAATGAGAATTTTGGTGAGAAATAGATCAATAAAGTTGTGAAGATGATTTTTCAACATAAATACTGGAGAAATCATCCTATTTAGATACAGGACCCCTTTTTCATCAATGAGAACATCTTTTTATGAAAGCCACCTCTCGATTATTTTCTTTCATCTTTATGGCTGTTGCTATCAAGTCCCCTGTGAACTGGATCTTTCTCTGCCACTTGAATCAAGGCATCTGACTCAAATACTCCATGCTGGCCCTTCCTGCTTAATTATCACTCAGGGACTTGTTTTCTATGTATAACTCTTATGCTTAAAGAAAAGTTATCAGTATAGTCACATTTTACATTGCAAATTCACTGCTACACCAGGCTTGAACTTCATGTCTACAGAAGGGCACATTTGCAGAGTTTAAACAGTTGTAGCTGATAGTTAATTCAAATTAATGTTATTCTAGGATGCAGCTGACTTGCATAGCCCCAAGAGGACTTGTGCTGCCACTGGCACTGATGTCAATTTCTGTTTGTTTGTGGGGTTTTTTAATTTTAAAAAAAGGGCTTCTGGATATCTTCAGAGTTCTGCAGGATAAATCACATGCCAGCTAAAATGCAGAAGGCCAGCACTTCTTAGTTCATTCTTTTGGTGGCTTAATGAGGAGGAATTGAAGATCTGTTGCCTGTGATGTTTTGGCATGAATGCTTAGTGACCTCTTAATTCCTTTTTGTCCACTTCTCTCTCTCTCTTTCTTCTTCACCTGCCTTCAGAAGCATATTTTTAGCGTGGTTTTCCTGGCTGAACATCCTGCTTCCTTTCACCTGAAGGCACTGATGTGTTACCTGCTCTCCAGTGCTGCGGTGCCCCTGGGGCACATCCGTGTGCAGGGGAGTGACCTTTAGCTATTGCCAAGGCTGACCCGGGGGCTCTGTGGTTTCCTGCATAATCAGACTGCTTGCTTTAAAATGTGCCACTCTCCTTTCAGCTCTCCTGCTGCTGTTTTATTTCTGTTGGTCTCCTTTTAACCTTGGCTTCCCTCCAGTCACTTTTGGTCCTGATGATAGAAGAGCTTCTGTAACAACAGGCTGTCTATAGGATGGCATCTCTGCCCTCATGGGAGATGAGCCAGGCTTGTGCTCTGGAAATGAGGGAAAGTGTGCTTGAACTCATTCATTGTTTTACAGACACTATTGTTTCTTCACTTGATGAAATAATTCTGCATTTATTTTCTTGTTACCTATTAAGCAATATCATGGCTAACACAGTTCCTAATTAAATACTGCTTGTAAATGCAGCATAATTCTGAGTTCCTTTACAGATCTGCTAATTCCCGGGAAGAGGAGATCGTGAGCCTTAGTTTCAAGAGTTCTTATTAATCCAGAATCAAGCTACAACCAAGTCTTGAGCCTTGAGTCATACTGGTTACATTCTGCCTGTTTTCTTTGTGTTCAATACCGGTTTAGTGTAATTAGAAGGTAAGGCTTGAGGGACTGGTGAAATGTGCAGCTGAGCCCTCTAAACAGGGGACCTGCAGTGACCAGGGATAACTGTAATTTATGTCCTGAACACAACAGTGCGCCCTGCCTGGGTCTGTACTGCCACCAGACTGTGGCACACATGAGCCAGGAGAGCTCTTGACATTTATTTCCATAGATGTGAAACAATGAGTTTTATTGAAAAAAAATTCAAGCTTGTCTAATACTAGTCCCTGTTGAATTTCTTTTCAGGGAATCATCAGGCATTTATGTGCAATGATTTATGTTAATATATTTTTAACAGTCACTAACAAAATTACATCCATGGCATTTCTGGTTTTACTTTTGTGTGGAGTATCATCATTATGAAATTTGTGCTTCATACAAATGAATTGAGGGTGTTGGGATTCACTCTAGCAGTTGAGAGAGAGACTGTTAAACGACAGAGGACATTTTATGTGTTACATTTCTTTCTTTTAAAGGGAGATTGTCACATTGTCCCCGTGAATCTTCTAATATGCTGCATGCTTAATAGAGTGCACCAGGGCCTAGCCTGAATCTTAAGGTGTTTTAAAATGTACTTGTTCTGCTGTGATAGATATCTGCTGAGAGGTGGAGAGAACGTTGCAAATGGCACATTTTCTTCACTTCTGCTTTTTGTTTGGTTTTGCTACCTCCTGTTTTTTCTGTAACCCTAACTAGTTCAGCAGAAAGAGAAGCAAGTTGAATTTTACCATGTCATCTTTAAGAGACCCTTGCTGAATGAGCCAACGAATATTTACATTTGCTAAAGTTTCAGAAACTTGCTGTAGATACAAGTTTAATCCCTGGACAAGTCAAATTTTATTGGTTTTGGGAGATAAATGGTAATCCCATCTGTGATGAAATGCAATATTGATTGGCTGCCCTGCAGCTGCAAAATTCTTCCTAGGGCTGTATCACCGTCATTACTGAGTTTGGATTTAGTATAGCAATAATGTATTTGTGTCAAAGCAGCAATGATCTGCAAAAAAAAATTTTCCAAAGTGGATAAGAGAGCTTTTATTCTCTTAACTGTATGGTAAAATAGTCTATTTGGAAATGAAACCTTAAAATGTCTGTTTTCTTCCAAGGGAAACATTAACAGTAGAAAAGTGGGTGGTGGAGGCTTGGCAAAGATTGAGAAAAATAGTGTGTTCCTGTGAGAACTGCCTTGGAGCGCTTTTTATGTGGTGCTGGGAAGCACCAGTCATTCCAAGATCCCACACTGCTCAGAGCACGCTGCCTGCAGCAGGCTTTTCTGTAGCTTGTGGTGACAGAAGTGCTTAAGTGATGGACCAGTGTCCTTTCTTGCATATACCTGGGACTGAAAGGTAGGAACTTGTGAGGTGAGAAGCCCAGCACCCTTCAAAAGGACCTGCACGCTGTTTTCTTCCTCGGGGGAAGCATTTCGTGTTTTGGTGGCCATGCAATAGTAGATTATTTGTGTGCCATGACACAGAACAGCAGTGGGCGTAGTCATCTTCTGTGTGAGTGGGTCAGCTGAACATGGGGACACGTGAATTCACTTCTCAGCTCTGTCCTTGGCTTGCTGTATGACCTGGAGCCGAGTTCTTCTCAGCTCTGTCCATCTAGAGCAATAATTTCTATAAAGTGCTGCGTGTACAAACTCCATGCTACTGCTGGGTATGGAAGGGCAGGCAATTAACAAACTACTGTTGAGATCCCTTCATGAATGCAGGTGTAACAGGACTGGTAACCTGTTGTCAAAGCAACCATATGTGTTTCTTTTGAAGACTTGTTTAAAATTTTGCCAAGTGATATATGTGGGGTGAATTTGTTGTGTTTCAGGTTGTTGCAGCTGCACGTGGATTGATTTAGCTATCTGTGGAGAAGTTCAACCAAAAGGATTCGGCTGGTTTTAAGGAACAAATAGTTGGTGAACAGCTTAGGAAAAAAAGTTTGTTTCATTCTGGGGTGGTTTGTTGTTTTATTTTCTGTTTTTTCCTTTTCCAGCTTTGTCATTTGGTTGCAAATGAGCTCCCAATGAAGCTTGCCTTGGTGTTGAGACATCCATAACCTCTGCCCTCTGAATGGGTTTTCTGGTGTCTAGTAAGGGAAGCTCAGCTTCTCAGTCAATGGTGGTGTTTCACCTGTGCACCTGATAGCATGAAACTTGGAGAAGTTTGGTATCTTTGAGACTTTCAGTGCTCTCAAATGTGGCTGAAGTTAAGCTCTTGAGCATAAAAAATGACTAGGGAAGGATTCAGGGGGTAAGGGGGACATGCAGTGACAGTATGATCCTATAATCCTTGCTTCCTTAAGAATCTAGCCTGAATATTTTGGCCTGCTGAGACATTTTGGCTTGCTTCAGGCATTCTTATTCGTACATCTCTCAAGCCTGATTGCTAGACTAGGAATTTGCTAATGAGGTGCCTTGTGTCTGGGGATTAAGGGGGGTTTTTTGCATTTCCATTGAAAATTTGCTTAAATTTAATGATGTTTTAAGCCTCAGTGCAAACTGCGTTTTTCAGTCTGACCTCAGCTTTTCCGAATGGCATCTCCAAACAGCTTGTTCTTATAGACCATACCCAGGTTTGCATGTACCTCATCTCAGAGAATGACTGTGTGTCTGTCAGAGCTTTTACAAGGCAGCTCTGGACATAGGGGAGCCAAGAGCTTGTGTCTCCTGTGCTCTCTTGGATGCAGGCAGGCAGCAGCTGCCTCTTGTTTCAAAGCCAAAGTTGCTGAGCTGGCCCTGCTGCAGTAGGAATGGTCTTTGGGCCTCTGTTGTTTCAGAACTGACGTTCATGGCACCTCAAGAGCTTTGCTCTCTTCAGCACATGAATGTGTATCTGGGGCTCTGGAATTGCACTTTGAAATTTTCAGGGTGGACATTTGATTAGTCAGATGCATCTGTTTGGCTGCTGGCATTAGGGCTCTGCGTAGGTCACTCTCTTGGGGAAGAAGCCCTTCTCCTTAAGGAGGTCTCTGTGCTAAGAGCTGGCAAGGAGAGAGTTGGCTGGATCCTGCCAAAGGTGCCGGAAGAGAGTTTGCTCTGAATTGCCTATTGATTCCTTCTTGCTGAATGACTGGGTTCTTCCCCAGTCTGGAAAAGGAGATGTTTGCATTCCTGCCAAAGGGAAGTGTTTGGGGTTTTTTTCCTTCGGCTGCTTTTTCTTTGGCTTACTTTTTAATGAATTCCAGCCTCTGGATAAGCATCATTAGCAAAACTTCTCCATGTTCAGCTACTCTCTCTGTTTTTAAGGAGCTGTACATCTCAGCACAGCACAGATAGTTGTTGCAGGAACATCCAGTGGAGCCAAAGGACCCTTGATTCCAGGATCATGATGGGAGCAAGGCTCTTCTGTCAGTGGAGCAGCAGCAGCATGACCCATCTCACGTATGTGTGACAACAAAACTAACAGAGCTGAGCAGCCTCAAAGCACAGCTGTGTGGGCCATCATCTCCACCCCGGGAAAAAACAAAAGGCCAGCCCTGGAAGTGGGAGTTTGAACCTCTGTGTGGAGGCTGTAGTTCTCCCCAGCATAAAGATGAATGCGATGCAACATCATGGAGAAATACCTGCTCTCTGCTGAGGGAGGGAGCAGTCTGTGTCCACAGCTGCCTTTTGCCTGAGAGGTTGAGGTTCTACAGAGCTATAAATCTTTCAGCATCTGCAGTGACTCCTTTCCTCTGGCAGCCTGGGTGTTTATCCCAGTAAGAAAGATGGAACCTCAAAGGAGGATTTATTGCCCCTACTCCAGCTTATAGTTCACTGTAGAAGCCTTCTGGTGCAAATAAGCAGGCAGGTGAAAGGAGTCACTCTGAAGATGGTGATGGAAAAGGAGGCCTGAATGAAGATTATCAGAGGTCAGCATTGGCAACATGTTGAGCCAGGCCTGTCCCTCTCTGCTGTCATTGTTCTCATAAGAAGAGTGTGGACATGGGCCTCCCTTAGGGTAAGTAGGATCCACACATCATCACATGTTCAATGAGGAGCTCAGCCCTTGATAGCAGCAGCCACCTGGGGCCCTCAGAGGCTGGACAGATGGGGCTTAGGATGCCTCAGTTGGGCATTGAGCAACTGCAGCCCATTTGGGCAGAGCCCTGGGAAATGCCTGGAGCAAAGTGACCCCAGGGGTATCCCCACTGGAATGCCAGGGTCCCACATCACAGGCATTGTGGCCAAAGACTGGACACGGGTAGGTGGGAGGCTGCTGCAGAGCTGGGGGCAGCCCTGGCCCCCTTTGGGAGCTGTTGCCTTCACAGTATCTGTAGCTGGCTTGTGTCCTTCAGGAAGGTGGTTTATGTCCCTTCTGCAAGGGTTCTCCTTGCCCTTGGTCCTGGTAGAGCATTTGTGGGGTTGGTCAGTCACACACTACTATCAGAGTAAATAAAACTTGGCACCTCCAATCCTGTAACATCGCAGGGAAGAGGCATGTCAAAATCATAATGTAATCTAAACTCCAGCCTAGTTCTGTTTTGTGTATCCTAAATGACCAGGTCCTTTCCCTGCCTGTTGCCCCTCTGCCACCTCTGGAGCTTAACACCATGAGACAGCACCAAAACACTGCAGAGCTTCAGAAATGCAGGAAATCTCTGGGCTGGCCCTTGCAGTGCCGGCATTTTCCAAAATAGCTCCTTGGCCTCCCCGCAGCTTCTTCACCCTCCTCCACAACTGCTTCACATTGGTATCGCCAAAGTAAAATTGCCATCCTCATTGCTAGCATCCAGCCAGCTGAGCAAGCAGGAATCCTGACAAAGGCTTGTGCTGGGAACAAAGGACAGGTCAGGCTGATTATGCTCAAGGGACAGGAAGCAGCAGTGGTGGAGAGTGTTTGAGGTTCAGAATATATTACATTAGCCGCACAGTCACATTTGCTTTTTATTTCCCCTATGGTTTGGGGGAAATTCTGTGTGTTTGCATTTCCTAACTGACAGCTGAGCCAGGAGATATTTGGAGGTTTCTTGGTCCTTGCTTTTTGTGCCAGCACCTTGGACTTGGTGCTGGCTCCCCCGAGCTCTGTCTGGGCACCCCAAGTTGCTCTGTGCTGTTTTTCTGGTGGCTGCTGCTCCAGCCATGCTCAAGCCCCCTTCCCTGTCTCTGAAAGGTACCCTTTGCTTCACCCACCCACAGGGCTGCCCTCCCCAGGGCTGTGTCACCCCACGATGAGCAGCCCCGCCAGGGCATCGTTCCACAAAGTTATCAGTGTGATGGGACCAAGGGACATAGCCATGCTCCTGGCCTGCAGCACTAGTGGAGAAGCCTGTGACTGTCACACTGTGTCCCTGGGGCTCTGGGGCAGATTGCCATGACATGGTGCAACAAAGCAGGAATGGGAAAGCAATAGGACACTATGCTGCCGGCAGGGCCACTCGAGAGAAGCTCCTTGTGCTCTTTCCCTCTACAGACATATCTCAAGCAGAGCATGGACATCTTCCAAATATGTGCTAGTGGTGGTCACAGCAGCTCTGTGGACACCTGTGACTGCTGGGTTTACTTGGGAGGTGCATGCACCCTCCCTTCTTCCATCTGCTGTTGTGTGAATTGTTTTATCTTCACTTGTGCAGGCAAACCAAGAGGGTGTTTCTAACCCCTCAGCACACAGGCAGGGTGGAGAGGAAATGATGGGTACTTTGGGACTGAGCTGTCAGGAATATGATGCAAATCAAAGCCTCTGAGAACATTTTCTGGGCAAATGAGGGTGCACTGAGCCATGACAGACCTTGATCCTGTGGCCAGCTGGCCACGAACTCTTCTACAAAGCAGGGCCACTGTGACAGGCCCCTGGGGTGAGCCCCAGACATGCCCCACTGCCATCAGTGGGACCAGGCTCACTTTGCAGCCCCAGCAGCAGGGGTTGGCAGCTGCACCCCAACACCAAGCTCTTTGCAGGGGCCCAGAGGGACATCTGGGCCCTGAACCAGCTGTGGGCCAGACACAGAGGTGTGTTCCCAAGGTGAAGCAGCAGCAAAGACAACACAACAGCTTAGTTTGATCCACACAGCTATTTCTTTTTTTAATTATTAACTTGTGCCTTACAATAGAAGAGAAAAGAGTGCGAGCAAACAATATGCTGGTTCCAGGAACTACTCTGGCACCGCCGCAAGGGCAGTGAGGTCTCGTGCTGATAACCTTGCCAGGGCACTGACACACAACACGTGCACACGCGGAGTCTCCGGCTCTTGCAAAAGCGATCGCTGGCAATTTAAGGCATTGAAGGAAACCTATGGTTGTTAAATCCTATATCAAATTTGGCACACATTGGAACAGTTAGAGCGGAGACAAGGATGCTTTGTGGGCTGGTGTTCAGGAGTCCTGCAGCTTCCCAGTGCCAGCTGGGGCACCATGCTAATCTGGGCACAGGGTTTTCATGTGAAGACTGTGCAGCCAAATGAAGGGTCCTTCAGACCCTGACGTTTTGGAGCCAGTGATACCAGACAAGGTGCTGCACCCTGTGGCACAGTGATGTTTTCATCTCTGCTGTACCGGTTCCCTGCCCTCTGCCTGCTGCTTATAAACCCCGTGTGCCTTGGCTGGACTAAAGCTGCCAGAAAACAAGAGTTGTCAGGACAAAAAAAAATTAACACTCAGTTCAAAACATACGTGGCTCAGACCAGACCTCAGGTGTGGTTACAGTCCAGTATGGCTATTTCTGTGCTTCTAGGATTAAAAGTGGATGGCTACAACTTGAGGAGCGAGGAAGAGTTTATCTGTACATGGATTTGTGTAGTTGATGAAGGTCTGTAGCCTTGAAACTAGTGATAGTAAACATGTTGAGTTGTTTCCCTCCCCAGAGAGCTGGCTCAGCAGCAAGCCCAGCCAGCTCCCCCTCGCCTGCCCCAGGAGGGAGGGAGGGTGCTATGAATCCATGTGCTACCACAACAACGACCAACATGCATCTATCTATCTGTTCTGTTGTGCCTCCACCCCATTTAAAAGGGAGCAATGTGCCAAGCTCGGCCTCTGCATGGCAGGACCCACAGGAAAGCTGTCCCTGTGTTGGTGTCCCTGTGGAGTTACGTGATTCTAAGGGGGGCTTCCCATGAGTCCAGTGTGGTTTTGTGCCCAGAGGAGCAATTTAAAGGCCGAGTGGAGACTGTTCCCCCTCAAATGTACGTGAACAGGGTCCCAGTGGTTACATTTTTGCATTTGCAATGATTCCTCCATGCAGGTTTAACCTCCCTCTTTTCTTGACAGAGGTTATGGTCCCCTCAATCACCTCAGCCCTGCTGGATGATATTTTAGAGGTCACTTTAATAACCTCTCCTTGCTCCTCCTCCTTGAAGGACAGAGTAGAGGAACTAAAGCTTCTTGGCTCGAAGGAGTAAGTGGGGTTGGGGAGGGAATTGAGTGCTGGAAGGCCAACGCTTCCCATGTTGAAGAGGGTCTCCTCTCCCTCCAGCAGCTTCCTGCAAGCACATCACAAGGAAAGAGGTTAGTCTGGGAGTGTGAAACATCTGCAAAACTTGAGGGCAAGTTAAGCACTCCAGACCATCACCCCAGGTCACACTGCACCATGAAACTGGTCCCAAATTGTGTCTTGGTCAATAATTTCTGGAGCACTTGCAATGTGGGATGCATGAGAGCAACTTTCCAGAAATGACAGGAAAATAAATACCCGAACCACAAGGACTTGCTTGGCCTTTTGCACCTAGCTTGACTTCACAAGAGAAACAAGTTTCCAACCCCAATTGTCCCCATTAAACACTGTTTCTGGGATGGCTGGGGAACACAGTTCACAGCTGCTAGATTGAGGCATGACATGGAGCCATGGCTGCTCCCCAGGCAGGAGCTGGCAGGTCCAGGCAGCAAAGATGAGCAACACAATTGTGGTGCTCCTTGAGTGTGTATCCAGGTATTTTCTGGGCCCTTGAAAATACCTCAGCCTGGTGGGGTCAGGGGATTGGGCTTGGGAAGTGGCCAGGCAGAGCAGGAATAAAGCAGCCTTACCTGTAGGCAGCTATCTCAATATCAAGGGCCATCTTGACATTAAGCAGGTCTTGGTACTCCCTCAAGTGCCGAGCCATCTCATTTTTGGTGTTTCGCAGGTCATCCTCCAGCTGCCCGATGGTGTCCTGCAAAGGCAAGGACACTCAGGGCTGTGTTTTGGAACAGGGACTTCTCCCACAGGTTTTCTGCTCTGCTCATTGCAAAGATAGGGAAGTTGCAATGGGCAGTTGGTCCATGATGGCACATCCCTGCAGGAGCTTGGGACCACAAAATCTCATGCTAACAGGGTTGAAAAAGCAGGCTGAGCATCAGGTGTGGCTTGTGAGTTTGTGCAGTGGGGGAGGCTTTAGACACTGATGGATTTATATAGTTTCCCATCTGCGCGAGGGTCTGTGAGGCGGGTAAATAGTGCATGGTGGTGGAACCCCCAGTCCTGCAGGGAACAAGGCAGGCTGCTACAGAGGGAAGAGAAATTTTGGGCTTAAACATCATCAGAGCTGAGTCAGTGGCTCAACAGGACAAGTGAGAGCACCCAGCACTGCAGCAGCCAAGAAGAAGGGCTGCAGTCTGCATCTGTGGGGCTTAAGGAGGATTGGACACATGTCTGAGTGGTGGAAGGAGAGGTGGTGCTGCCAGGGCTGCCCTCCAGGAGGGGAAGTCTGACACCTTTCCCCAGCAAATGCCTCAGAGCCCCAGGGTGGAGTGCTCAGCTGGGCAATGATGTCCTTCTAGCATCCTTCTCATCAGCTTTGTCCTGCCTTTTGCCCCCTATATCCAGTTCTACCTGCAATGTGGAGGACTCTAAGGCCAGATTTCCTGCTAACAAAGGAGACTAATCTTTTCTTCTGTTTTTTTTCTCAGGAAACAAGCAGCCTGGTTTTCTCCCAGATGCATCCAAATATCTAAGAAGCAGCCTGAAAGCAGTGAAACCCACTCCTCTCTTCCCAATCAGGTTTCCTGCTGCCAGCTGCTCTGCTGTGCCACCAGAGGAGCATGATTTGGAACAGGAATGAGTCAGCAGTTTGCATTTAAGTTATGGTGTAGCCCCGCCTGCAAGTCCCTGCAATGGCCACTGCCACCCTCTGCTCTCCTGCACCCACTCAAACAGTTGGGCCTCTGTGATTGTTTCCAGATACTTTGTTCCAGCAAACAAGCTTTGTCCTGCCATGTCATCCCCATCTCGTCCCCATCCTCATTCTCATCCTGTCCCCTCCTTCCTCCAGCATAACCTTCCTTGTGCACAGTGCAGAGACAGCCACAAGATGTGGGGCTGCCCAAGGAGCAGGGAGCTGTGCTGACCTTGGTGCAGTGAGCCCGGTCTGAGCTGCGCCTCTCAGGGAAGCAGTGACAGCTCATCCTGAATGCAGCACAGGGCATCTCACAGTCAAATTAGCTGGGTACATCCAGCCTTGGGGGACATTTAGGGGCCATCCTTGGGGTCCCTGCCTTGACCTGTGCTGCTCTGACCCTTTTCCGCAGCAAGAGAGCTGCGTGAAGCTGTGCCTCAGAGAAGATCATTGGGCCATCAACTGAAAAGCCCCAGGACATGCATGGATGTCACTGCTGTACAGATTAAAACCTCTTATCCCAAAGCACACAGACTGCTGCTGCACCAAGCTGTGACAGGAGGGAAGAACTCAGGGTGACCCCACCCTCGGACAGCTCCACTCTTGCTGCTGTGACCCTCTGTGCCTTCAGCCCTCTTCCCTCTGCCTGCAGTTCACATGAACAAAAAGCTCATTTGAAATGGGTTGTTACCCTCTCTGCACCTCTCTTCCACATCCCAGCCCTACCAGCTGGTTGAATAAAAACCCATTCCCACACCATTGCACCACACTCATGTTGGTTCAGATTTGACTGGGCAGCCTTTAGAAGTCTATGGGAACATTTTAAAAGCTCAGACAATAGGAATATTATCTTTTAATACACACTTCCATCCTTTTCCACTGGTTGCAGCCAAGGAAATTACTTAGCTGCTACACATGCACATTGCTCAAAAGACTCCTAAGTAGTGCAACACATAAAGCAGATCCTGAAGGTCATACAGGAAAACACTGCTGTGATGTCACTAAAGCAATTTCAATTATGGTACTGTTTAATTCAGATGCATTATTTTTTTTCTCCAATTGATAGGTTGCTCCCTCTTTCACATGGCATCAAGACTATTTAAGAAGATTACTGTGTGTAATTTTTTCACCCACTGTAGAGAATATTGTATATTGCCTTTTTTCACAATACTTGTTGAAGACTGCATCAACTATTCAGGAAGATTTCAAGCAGTTTGGAGTTAAGTCATGAATTCTAGAGTGCCTGGCAAAATTTGGCCTTAGAAATGACAAAGCATTACTTGGGTGGGAAACAACGTCCTCTAGGTATGATTTAAGGCAGCTCCTTCAGTATTTAGAAGGAAACAGCTTGATTTAGAAACCACAGATAATTTAATAGCCATGTAATAGAACAATTTCAAGATTTTATTATAAATCATTAACATTTCCCTGTACTAAGAAAATACAGTAATACTGTGGTAATGGAATAAGAGATATGGAGCACTCAGTGTCCCGCATGAGTCTTTCCATAGATCTGGGATCTGTCTGCAAATTCAGACTCCAATTTCTGCAGTGCAGGTGCCAAGAGCCAGGCCACAGGGCAAGGGGCCAAGCCTGAGCAGACAGCTTTGAGGAATTACCCACAACAATGGGAAATGTGTGGGCAATTTTGGACCTGATCCTTAAGGGACAGGGACATCCTTAAGGGCAGGGATGGAGTGGTGCCCCAAACAGCACTGCCATGTGCAGGGATGTCCCCTGCAGGAATGGGGTATCCTGGCCTGTTTCCCAGAAACCTGCCCTCTCTGTTTTTGCCTATGGATAAAGGGTGAAGGCAACAGGCAATGCCCTGGTAGGGCAGGACCTGTGTGCAGGGCAGAGAGGCACTGTGCTGGGTGGTAGGAAGGCTGCAGGGGTGCCTGGCACTGCGCAGCGCTGTGGGGGCACTGTCCTTGCACGGGCGGGTGCCGCACCGTGCTGGGGGTGTTGCGGATAGCGCAGCACAGATCGGGATTGTGGGGGTGCTGGGCAATGCGGGGCCAGGGGGGCACCTCATTGGGCCGAGGTGTCCAGCACTGCACAGAGCGGCGGGAGGGGCTGCTGCAGGGGATGGAGCTGCACTGCAGGGTTTCACAGGCAGCGGAGATTCTCAGCACTGCACAGCACCGGGGGAAGGGGAGTGTGGGGTCGGAGGTGCCGGTACGGCACAGCGCCGGGGGGTTGCGTGGTAAGAAAATGCTCGGTGCTACACATTACGGGGGACAGCTACTGGGATGGAAGTGCCGACTGGCGCGGATTGCACGGGAGGAGGATGCTCGGTACCGCACAGTGCCCGGCGCTGCCCAGTGCCAGGGGAGAGGACGGTGACGGTTCCCGGCGCCGCCCGGCTCACCTGCAGACCGGCGGCCTCGGCGTTGTGCCGCTCCTCCAGCTCCTGCAGCTGCCTCTCTAGGGACTGGTGGGCGCCGCGCAGGCTCTCCATCTCCACCAGGCGCGCCTGGAGCTGGCGGCGGCACTCGCCGGCCTCCCTGCGGCTGGCGCGCACGGCCTCCTGGCTGCGGGCCGCCCGCTCGTGCAGGCGGGCGCAGCGGGCGCGGTACCAGTCCTCGGCCGCCTGCAGGTTGCGGGCCGCCAGCGCCTCGTACTGTGCGCGCAGCTCCCGCAGCGCCGCGGCCAAGTCGGGCCGCGGGGCCGGGGCGGGGGCCGGGGCCGGGAGCGCGGCGCCCAGCTCGGCGAGCTGCTCGGCGTGGGCGCTGCGCATCTCCGCCAGCTCCTCCCGCAGCGCCGCCGCCCGCCGCTCCAGGTCGATGCGGGCGCGGGAGGCCGCCTCGGCCGCCTGCTGCCGGGAGCGCAGCGCCCGCTCCGCCTCGGCGCGGCTCCGCGCCTCCTCCTCGCAGCGCGCCCGCAGCCGCTGCGTCTCCTCGGCCAGGCGCGCCCGCTCCAGCATCGCCTGCGCCCGCTCCCCGTGCGCCTCCTCCAGCCGGGCGCGCAGGGCGCGCAGCTCGCCGCCCAGCAGCTGCCCCAGCCGGCGCGGCTCGTCCGAGCGCTGCCGCAGCGCCGCCAGCTCCGCCGCCAGCGCCCGGTTCCGCTCCTCCAGCGCCCGCACCCTCTCGATGTAGCCGGCGAAGCGCTCGTTGAGGCCCTGCAGCTGCTCCTTCTCGCTGCGCCGCGGCTCCGCGCCGCGCTCCCGCACCGCCGCCGGCTCCGCGCCCGGGCGCGCCCGCCGGGCCGGCGGCACCTCGGGGCGCCGCGGGGCCTCCGCGAAGAGGTGGCGGTAAGAGGCGGCCAGAGCCGCTGGCTCCGCGCCGTAGCTCATGGCGACGGAGCGGGACCGGCGGCGCCGCCGGCGCTTATGTACGGCGGGGCGGGGCGCGGGGCGGAGGGGGCGCGGGGCGGAGCGCTCCGGCGGAGAGAGGCGCGGTGCGGTGCGAGGCGCGGTGCGGTGCGGTGCGGTGCTCGGTGCCGCCACAGCGGGAGGCGGCGGGAGCTGTCCGTGCACCGCGGTGCTGAAGAGCCGTGCAGCGGGCGGGGCACGGGGCGGGATGGATGGATGGATGGATGGATGGATGGATGGATGGATGGATGGATGGATGGATGGATGGATGGATGGATGGATGCGTAGAGGGAATGGATGGACACACAAACGCAGAAAGAGCACACAAAGATACACAGGCAGATGGACGAGGTCACACACACAAAGACGCACAGGCACGCAAAAAGGGTCAGACACATTCACAGTAAGACACACATGTCCACATGCTCAAAGCCAGACAAAGAGACAAGCAGCCATTTAGAGAGGCACACAGATGCACTGGCAAGGGGAGGCAGAAACACAGAAGGAAGCAGGTAGAAATGGGCAGGTGGAGAAACAGAGTCAGGCAGACACAGAGAGGCAAAAGGGCAGGCAAACACACAGGTGTGCGCACACACACACACACACACACACATCACTCCTGCTGGAGTATCCCTAGCTGTTCCTGCCAATGCTCAAGGGAAACTGTGCTGTACATCTGCCTCTGTAGTGAAGGTGTCCTGGAGGGATTGGTCAACTATAATGCGTGGGAACACAGGCCCTTCAGAGCAGGACCTGCCAAGAGACCAGTGAGAAGTGTCTGATCACTGGGAGAAGCAGCACAAAATGTGAGAAGGAAAAACAACTTTAAATATCTGTGATCCAAGTGTGAGAAACACTGTGAAATGTAAAAACAGATCCTGTCCCTTTCTGTACATCTCTGTGCCACTGAGCCCTGCACTGATGCCCAGTTTCTCTACTACACTTATCCCTGTTTGTCCTCCCAGGTGGCCAGGGGACAGCATGAGAGAGTTCCAGGAAATGAGCAGGGAGGACGAGCAAGTGAGGGTTGGCATTGGATAGAGCCGTAACTTCCAAAAGAGCTGTTGCTCTAGCAGATGAAATACAAGATAGTCTGGAGCGACTGGTGACATCCATGGGTAAAGACACTGGGATCAAATCCCTTTGCCTGGGACCTTGAAGCTGAATGAACACAAGGAGTTGGAGTCATTACATTAAAGTGAGTGCTGCTGTTCCACAGAACAAGGATGCAATTCCAGCTCACTAGTGTCGGGGTTTGAAAATTGTTAGCTATGTTTTGGTTATTGTGTGTTGTAAGCATCCTGCTTTGTTCCTTATGTATGT
>JAWWLV010000180.1:23210778-23260206 GCA_035041135.1 Platyrinchus mystaceus | reverse complement strand
TGGGCGCGGGGGCGCGCGCGGGGCTGGGCGCGGGTGCGGGCGCGGGTGCGCGCGCCGGGCACCGGCGGGGCGGGGGGCGGGTGAGGGGTGGGAAGCGCCCCCTGCCCTCGGGAGCGCGCCCCGTCCGGGGTGGGGGGGGGCTGTGCCCGGGGCGGGGGCGGCGCGGGGAGAGACCCCCGGGGGCAGCGCCCGCCGGCCCCGCCGCTCCCGCTGTCCTGCCCCGGGGAGCCCCCGCTGCCCCGTCCCGTGCCGTGCCGGGCAGGGCAGGGCGGCTCCCGCGGTGCCTCAGCCCCCGCCTGGGACACGGCGGCGGTTCCGTGCCCGCTCCTCCGCCCCGAGCCGCCGGGACTGGGTGTAGGGAGGGCCGAGACCGGCGCCCCGTGCCTGCGTTTCTGCCTTCCTTCCGCCCCACGTGGAGCGGAGGGTCCCGGCGGCGCCTTCCCGCTCGCAGCTGCCCCCGGGGCGGCCGCCGCCCGGCCGGGACAGGCAGGAGAAGGGATCTATCCTGCCCCGGCGCCGAGGGAAGAGCCCGGGTCCGGGCAGCCTTGGATCGGGGCGAGGGTTCATTGTCACAGCTCCGTTTCATTGGAGTTGCTCTTGGCAATCCGGCTGTGTCAGGCTGGAGCTGATAACCCAAAGCCAGGAGCAAAGGACCAAATAAATAAATAAATAAATGAAACCAGTGCAAAACTGCTTTGCTCGCATTTTGCTTACGCTTTTTTTTTTTTTTTTTTTTAACATAAATCCCTCCTTTCGTGCCAAAAATAATGGTGCAAACTGTATGATACAAACAAACCTACACTGGTTTTCAGATAGACCAGATGACTTAATACGACAGTGCTGCTTCTTGTGGCACAGGCAGTTTTGAAAATTCCTGGAACCACTGAGATTATGAAACCCTCAAGTTTATTCCCTTGCTAGTGGTTCTAAAGGCTGCCAAGCTGGATCTTTTTTGACATGGTCTTGAGAACATTCCTCCCAAGACATAATCACTCATGTTTTAAAATATTTTTTTTTTTAGATTTGGAAGATTTATTGTTTGAACCTCAAAGATTGCAAAAGACTCTCTAACTAGTCACTTAGAAACGTCTCTCTCTTACTTATCCCTGTGTCATTTTTGACTAACATCATCACCGACTGAAATATGTTGTATTGATCCATATAACTGTTTTTCAGTAGTGATTAAACTGAAGATTTTCAGGTCCTTTCAGGTGCTACGTGGTCTCACTGAAAATCAGAAACAAAACTCAAAACTGAATTTTGATCTTGGGTTCAAGTGCTGAATTTGTAGTTCCAGGAGTGAGCAAAAAGCCCGGTGTTTGACTTGCAAACTGATCAGCTTAGCTCAGGAAGTCTGTCACTGTCCTTGTCAGCCTGTGTCAACCTAAACATATTTTAGAGTGGAACTGCTATTTAAAATAATCTATTGCCATTAATCCAGAGTCCAAAAGATTGTTCAGGAACCTGCTGGTTTGATTAACAGCAGCTGAGGTTTGTTCAAGCATAGGCGTAGTTTCATTATATAGCACAATACAACCTTTACTCTGTACAGCGTCATTCAAACAAATTGTATGGCAAAATGCACCACCGAATTGCATTTAGAATGGTCCATTGAATTAAGTACAATTGCTGAGAGAAATGGGCAGAAAAACTGTAAGAATGGGAGAGATGTTTTCAGCTGAGGTTTGAAATTAACAGCCTGTTAGTGTGTTTGCACTGGTAGCATTAGCGTAATACACCCATTCTAGTATATATGCTAGTGAAAATCAGATGCAAGCTGACGTTTTCCCAGGCAAATTTCCAATTTGTAGGCAGTTTTTAATCATAGTAATGATGATAATGATGATGATAATATCCCCCTTGAATTGTTGCTCCTTGTCATGTTTGATTCCTAATATAACTTGAACTGAAAGCTAATAAACCCTTCCTAAGAGCACTAGAAATATTTATCCTAGACTTCTTTTTAGCTTTCAGGGAATCGTTTTTTTTGAAAAATCAGAAAGCTTAGTGTGGTGTTTACTGGTAGACACTGCAGTATTGTGCTCTTTGGGGAAACATTGAAGAGAGTGTTTTATTTCCTTCAAAAATATACAAGGATATTATTTTTGCATTGAAAGTAGAAAGGAAGCAAACAATTAAAATACAATGTTTAACTGATGCTTATTGAAGAAGCAGATAGGTTTATTTAATAACATCATAACTGTTATTTGCAGTTCAACTTAATAAAATAATGCTTGTTGAAAACTGATAGATGGATGGATAGCTTGCAGCATGAGCTGTTATCTGGGGATGGCGTGGGCCAGCTGCAGAGTAGGTTTGCAGGACAAGCTGAGATGATCTGCAACCTTTGAATCCTGCAGGAATTGTAGGCACCAACATGCAAGGAGGTGCAGGAAAGAAGGCTGACCAGAACTCTTCCCCGAAAATCTTGAGCAAGGGACAGAAGTGGGGTCCTGCAGTCACACTCAGTGAATCCATTCTTTTGTGGGAATTTGAAACTGGGGAGTACCGTGGGGTCTGAGTGGTTCAGTACCATGCAATTGCCATTGCTTGGGCACTGGTGACAGTTCTACACAAAGCAGCATTACCACGTAGAAGCTGCTTGGCCTGGAGAAGGTGGATTAATGGTCCCCAGCCAAGCTGCAGTGGAAAGTTGTCATAGGAACTGGTATGTTGTGCGGCAGGCCTGTGCCTTGTCTTCACTCCTTTAAAAGAACACCTCAGTAACTAATCACCTCAGGATAAGAAATACTCACATGCCATACAGCATAAACCCATGAAGAGAGCAGGGCTCTGCCCCGGGGAAACTGAGGACAGCACTGCACTCAGCAGGGAACAGCCTGGATGATGTACCTTGGGATGAGCTTGCAGTGCCTGCTCTGTGCCAGGTCCTTGCCTCGGGGTGGTCCATGAACACTGGGTGTCCTGATATAAAACAGCTGTGGCTTTTTTAGCAGTGTGAATAATAGGGTAGAAAACTGAACAGAATGTGCCCGGGAGTGGAAGCCTTGCCTCACTCTTCGGGACATGTTTGGGATGAGATGTATCCAAGTCAGCGCGTGGGAATTCCTTGCTTATTGTCTGTGCTGCATTTATTTTAAAATTTTATTTATAGTGTCAGCAGCACAAATACAATTTGAAATGTTATTTGAAATTACCACAATCCAAGTCTTCAAAAGTTGGCTATTCTGTGCTAAAGTGTATCCTATTCTTTATGAGTATCTTCAAAGTGCACATTGATATAAATATTTAAAGTGTCTGTTTTTTGCTACTAAAGAAATTATTATGTGTGATGATGTGTAGCAATGAGCTGTGTTTTGCTTTTTATTCATTATGACTCCTTAACTGGAATGATTCCTAAAACCGTGGACTCTGCAGTCTACATAGAGAGCATGTATAACATGAGTTTGTTTCTTAACCATGGAGTGACTTTGTAATGATAAGACAGAGAGAATCCAGCACATACGATAAATAGAACTTAATGTACCTTGATGTGTAATTAAGGTAAATAGACCTTAAGCAACATCTGGAAAAAATTGCGTAGGAATTGAAGGTGGCCACTGTAAGCAATTGATGATTTAAACCCACCTACATAAATGTAGTTACTAAGTCTCACACATGTGGTTGCAGGGCTAAAAGGGTGCTGGGGAGACCTGCCTGTATGAAGCCATATTAGGAGAAATACATTTTTTTATGGCAGCATGAGACTGAGGAGGGAGCCTGAATAATTCAGCCTAAAAAACCCACAGCAGTCTGTGTCGAATATTTACTACTACCTGAATGTGTAACAGTGTGCGTACCATGCTGTAAGGTCAAAAGCATATTTTCTCTTGCTTCTTGGACAGTTGGGTCCCCAAACAGTGAGCAGTGAGTGGCTGTGTGCCAGCCCTCTTAGTCCTGTCACTTTTCCAAGTCTGGTACAGGATGGTAGAGGCTAAACTTGTGGCTTGCTGGTGACCTTAACTTATCATCCTCTGGGCATGAATACCTTCTGTGGGATTTACCAGCACAGCCAGCCCTTATTTGGTGGTTTCATTAATGTTCTGACTAAACTGGGGAGGTTGGAAACCCCACTGTGATCATCTGCATGCTGCCTTCTCTTAACACCTAAGGAAGAAACCAAGTAGGTTCTTACCCTGTGCATCATACCATCTAAAACTGATTTAAATTCTGCAAAGGTGTGAGCCCATCAAATGTGGAGAGCAGGAGTCACAGTAATGAGATACCTATAGAAATGATGCTGGGACACGAGCAGCCGGTTGGTTTCTCTTCTGAAATTGAAGGACGTGTGGGCAGATCTTCTGTAGGTGGATGTAAGAAGAAGGGGAGGCCCGAGGAGATGTGATTCTTTTGAGATTTGAAGGTGACTCCAAAGTGAAGTAAGTTAGTAGAGACAGATGTGTGGGAACAATATGGTCTAGTACTGCTTGTGTTGTACCCAGCCTGTAAATAAGAAGATGGTTGTGGTTGCTATAACTACCATTCCGGCTCTTTTCATCACGAGTGATTTATTTAGAAACAAAAGCTCCTTGAAGTCATTATGTGGTCCAAACTTAGCTTAATTTAGTTATAGAGTATTTACAGCTCCCAGCTGCATTTCAGATATTTTCAAAGACTTCCTATTTTGCATATGTGCTTACTACAATATTACCATTTAACCTTGCTTGGCACAATTGGTTCAGAGGAAGGGGTAAAACAGATATTTCCTGTAAATGTTTCTGCAGGAGGCTCTAAAGTAGAGTGGATTTTTTAAGAGCAGGCCTTTGGATTAGTTGGCTTGGACCCAGGCCTTGCAGTTCTCCCTGTTAACATTGGCCTAATAAATAAAACACTTCAGATACATTCTTGCTAGATTTTCAGGAAGCAAATTCCTGCTGAACCCTCCAGGAAGGTACATTTCCCCAAAGTGTACATTTCCAACTGGGCTGGTCCAGCTTTGGCAGTTATGGTGGCCATATCTGGACTGTAGGATCTTTTGGGTGGGTTGTCCCTCTCTTGTGTGAGCTGCTGCCTTTCCCCTGGCAGCAGCTGCTGCCTGCACTGCTGTGGTAGGAACAGCTGCATCCCAGCTGTGTCTGTGACTTCAGGAGGAAGCATTTAGCTGTTCATGCAGTGTTTGCTGCTGAAATCAGTATTCCTTATCTCCTTTGGAGCTTGGACAGTGCTCCTCTTGGTGTTTGCGTCAAATGTGGTACATCTGGCCTTGGTGTATAGCAAGAGAAACTTTATAGTTGATTTCTAAAGTAACCTGGAAAGGAAGGTAAATTCAAAAGATGGATGACCAAGGGTTTAGCAGAAAGCATCCAGAGTTCTCTGGACTGGCTAAATTCAGCTAGTGTTTGGGTTGATTCATCTGGTGGTGACTTGCACATAGGCATGCATGACGATTAATTAGGAACATGAGGTCAAAGAAGAGCATGGAAATGTTCTGCTCTCAGAAACCCAGAGAGGTGCTGAGTGAGATTTATGCCAGTGCTTTGTAATCATAACACAGCAATTACATGAAGGGCAGGCAGCTCAGGTAATTTTGGAATTCAATAAATAGAACAGTTGCAATTAAAAATAAATAATCTTTTTATGTTGATTTTGTTTGCTTTCTCCATCTCTGAGGTACGTTTTTATTTTTCCCAGAGGAGGAGCTGAACATATTGGCAAAGGTATTTCAAATGTTTCTCTCTAATCTTTTTAAGTCACCTTTTCAGATATTATAAAGTGATTCCATATCAAGACTATGCAAAGATTTTTTGGCCTTTGAAGTCACAGGAAGGGGCTGCAAACTTTGGTCCCAAGTGTTCTGCATAAATCATGTCTTTTCTGACAGCATATGCAGTATTCACTGAGAGCTTTTAAGAACAAATGCTCGTAATAGCTGCATAGTTATTTCTTTTTCATTGCTTGTTCAGTTCCACTTTTATAATGTTATTCTCAGTGTGTTCTTTGAGATCAGGATGAGTACATTCCCTAAAAAAAAAAATCCTGGTCAGTTGAACATAAATTACAGGTGCTCTGAGCATCATTTAGCTTGGGACTGACCCTGGAAACTGCTCTTCCAGTTCAGTTCTTGTAGCTTTCCCATCATTGAATACAAGTGGCTGAGTGGAGCTGGGAAGAGGAATTTCACATAGGAGCAAGCCAGACTGGTAAATCATCTGTTAGTTCTGCTGTCTGGAAACTGAGGCAGGAGTCAGATTTCATTTTCCGCTTCATGTCGCAAGCATCAGTCGGGGCACCAGTGATGTTTTTTAAGGGCAGGTCAGCAAGACGGTGCCTGTTTTGAGTCTTTCAGTGTTTTGGGATGCTTCATTTCCCCATTGCTTTCCTTTGTTAAAAAAAAAAAAAAAAAAGAAAAGAAAAGGTAGCCTAAAGGAAAGTACAAACACATGAACCAGATCTCTCTCAAGGAAGAAGTGGTCAGTAGATCTTTTCCACAGCAAGACTGCAGCTGACAGGGCTGGATTGAGCTCTGCTAGGGAAAAAGGATAAAAATGGGCATTTGTTGCCTACAGCTATAAGTGGTTCAGGTAAGTAGACACAAACCCCATCTTTTCTATTCTAAAATGCTTACTCTACCTGAGAGTGTCCCTCCTAAGCAGTGACTAGCATACCAGATGATCTTCTGCTAAGTCCTTTTAAGTTAATTATGTGAATTTAGCCTCTGGAAGGCATTAGCTTGCCTGTACCCTTAACCACTTGGTGACTGCAGACATCCTGAGCAGAATGTGTCTCGCACATGTTCTGGTGTTCATTAGTATTTTCCTTATAGTGGTGTTGAAACAGAATGATTTTATAGAGAGTAAGTATGTTAAAAATGTCATTGCTGGAATTATCAGCAGATGTGTGTGATATTTCATGAGCAAATTTTATACAAATTGGAAAGAGTTTTACTTGCTGTGATCTGAGATGAAATATCAATCTATAGCCTTCAATTATTTGGGGACTTTTTCACTTACCATCAAAGGAAATAATGATTTAGCCTTTCTAAGAGTTGTTAAAAAACACATCTGCAATCTAACATTGTCTTTTTTTTATGTGATAATAGATTAGGTACGTTCTTAACCTTCTGTTTTACATGTATTTTAACTTCTCTTTCAGTATTGCACTGGCAGTTTTATGAGCCAAGGCCAAAAAACTCTGCTTGCCAAACTTGAGCAGTCAGGAGGGAACAGACGATGAAAAGCTAACAGTGTTTTACTCATCTACCACTCACTTTTCTTCACAGACGTGTAGTGAGTAGATATTAACAAGGACAGTAATAAAACGCACTTTGAGTCCTCATAAATCGATGTGTGCTGCTGGGGTCAAGAATGAATATTGGAAAGGTTAGAACGCGTAGAGAACTGTCTTACTGTGTTGTGATACTCAAGGCAAGGCTGGGATTTTTTTCAATTGCTGATTTGAAAGCAATTAGAAGGAGGCATTTCTGTGGCTGCACAGGAGGCTTTGTGTTGTCTGGGCATATGGTCAGCTTTTTTTTAAAAGGCTACAGTAGGTCAGCTAACGTGCTGAAAAAGAAGTCCTTGGTGAGTCAGGGCCATTGTACTACTCTGCTAGGGACAGGTGTTTTTAAAGGCATCTCAGAACCCAGGGGATTCAAGCTGTTTGCTCATCCACAGCAGAAAAACAAGACTGTACTGTTGAATGCACCTTCAAGTCTACATTGACGAGATTCTTGAGGTTCCCTGAAGAGAGAAGTCTCAGACAGAGGAAGGTTCAGTGTTGGGAACTTTCAACTCTGGTTTTGACATAACAGGGATGTGCTTATGATGCCTTCTTAGTTATATATTAGTGTTCTCTCACCCTTCAGGCTAACAGTTTTCTTCCAGGTTGCAGCTGATGGAGTAGGTTTGTCACTTTGTGTTCCTTCTGAGAACTGCCTATGCTGAGACAAGTGCAGAGACAGCACTATGTGTGTCCTCCTCTGCTCCTGCCAGGGAACAGTCTCCTGTGTCAGCAGGATTGATTTAACATTAAAAACCAGGGAACTGAAGGGTCCATGGAAAGATGACTTTGTTTTCCCCAAATGAACTTAGTGCTTTGTGTTTTGCTTGGACAGGATAGTAAGAAGTTTCTGAGGAAAAGAGATTGATACAGTTGGAAAACGGTTTAATGTAGGCCTTTGGAATCACTTGATAAAGCTGAGACAGTTAGGTTATCAAAGAGAAGCCAGAAATGTAGTAGGAGCTCAAAGCCATTATAGATGTTCAGTTATTTTACTGATTAATGTAGTCACGTAGGTTGCCTAACGAAAGCTGTGCAAATTAGCAGTCTTTTGGAAGACCATGGGAATACTGCAGAGAAAGTATTCATAAAATTAATTTACTTGTAGAGTTTCCTATAGTGGTACCTTGGTACAACACATCTGTCAAGATTGAATGAGATTTGGGGACTGATAACATCTAGGTGGAGACACTATTGTGCTCTTAGGACAGATTTGTAATTTCATTTGTAATCAGGCAGACTATAATTACTATATTTGCGTCTGATTAAAAAAACAGGTCAGAAAAGTAATGAATTGTGCTCTTTATGTGGAGGAGAACTTCACAGTGGAAGAACACTTCAAAACACCTACAGTCTTCACGTTCCCTGATTTTCCATCTTTGTCCTTGCTCTGTTAGTAGGTCTGTGTGTCTTGCTTCTCACGGGCAAGGAGCTGCTGTGTGGAGCTGCTTGCTGAGAACAGAGTGCAGGAAAGGTTTTGAGTACATGCCTTTCTGATCTCCATGATGAGTGATAAGTGCCTGTCAGCCTCTGATTTGGGGAGAAAGAGGATTTTTTCTGTTGCTCAGGTGAGGGGTACCTGTGGTTGCTGAACTAGGAGGAACATTAAACCTTGAGAAGTTGTGCTTCTGGTCTTTGTGAGCATTTCAGGAGAGTGTTGAAGCCAGGGTCGATTTCGAGGACCTGAACGTGGATGCAGAAGGCTCTTGCTGTTCTCACCTGAAAGGCTTCTTGGAAGAGAGATGGATAACCGTTATTAAGGACAAAAGTGGGAAGCCCATAAAATCTGTATTAGGCTAGTATTTGTTTGGAAGCCTATATGCTAGGATAGCAGACAGTCAAGATCCTCTTTAGTAAATGATTTCTGTGTTTGCTTTCACAGTGCCCTTTATAGCTGAGGACTGTCATTATTTTGTCTTGTTTGTGTTTTGTGAACAAACAGCAAGTTGAAAATTGGCTGAGTTTTGCATATGAAGTCCATGGCCTTGCTGGATATTATACTGTGTCTGGCTTAGTTCCACAGTCCTCAGCTTATCCTTTTTTTTTTTTTTTTTTTTTTTTTTTTTTTTTTTTTAAAAGATGGGTTTATTTGTCAGTGATTGGTCTCTTATTGGTGGATAAGGTCTCATATAGAAGAGAAACTAAGTTAGTATATGAGCATTATGTAAGCTTTTTCCTTGAAGCTGGGAGGAGAAGGGAATGGTGCTGGAGAAGAAAACTCTTGTCAGGGAAAGAAAAAGTTGTCCCTCGTTTTAACAGAGCAGTTCTGAGAATTACTGGATTCTGTTCAGCTGTTGATCTCAGTGTTTATTTTCAATTCCTTTATTTATGAAGGAGGAGCCAGAGTTCCCCAGTTCTTTACTCAGCAGCATGTCCCTTGGGGAGCGTTGTGTCCAGAGCCCTGGATGCAGGCTGAGTAGCCAGTTGGCTATCCTCACTGGGGCTGAGCAGGGACTGCTTTCTGCCAAGGCTGGAGTGAGAACATGAGTTCATGTTTCCAGCCTGCAGAGATGGTTCAGATTCTGATTCTACTGTCACATCTGTTTGTGTAGCCCATAAATATGTAGAAAGGGCCCATCCAGCATGGAAGAGGGTTCAAGTGTCTCTAAAAAAAAAAAAATCCTTATTCTTCTTTTTACTTTCAAATATTAGGAAAAAAAAGCCAGAATGAGGCTTCAGTATCTTTGCTTTTCCTGTAAAATATTAAAGAAGCAGGGATGTGATCTTCAGAGACAAGAATTTTTTTTACCAAATGAAAATGCCCTCCCTCACCTTCAGTGTTCAGAAGATAAAGTGGACTTTTGTCTGTTTGGTTATCCAAGCTGGCACCTTGCATGCTTTCAGAGTGACTGTGCTGCTGGTTGGAGTTGTGCATCTCAAATACTTTGTCGGTTGCTACTGCGCTTCTGGAAAGGCCCGCTAAGTCCGTGTTTGCCTCCTGGAAGCACAGTGGAATCTAATGAAAAGCGTCATTGTTTTGAAACACCGTGATCTGCAGCCAAAAGAGCTACTGTTGTATAATCCTTAATAGCAGGTTAGAGTGGCAGTTGCTCCTTGGTTTGAAACTGGTATGTGGACGGATGGCTTCCCAGTCCTCTCTCTGGGGATTGCAGGTCTCATCTTGTTCCCTCTCTTCGGTAACTGTAACTCACATGGTATTACTGAGTTGGTAATAGATCTTGCACAGGTTTGAACACCAAGAGGTGACAAGCGGAAGGGAAAGGAAGAGAAACTGGCAGGTTTCCAGAAACTGGAAGTTTCCTTTGAGAAGGGGGCTGATGAGTACCGGGGTTATGTTTGTCTATTCTTGCTGGCGCATTGTTCTGATGTAAAAGAGCAGAGTTGGGATAAAAATAATTTATCTTGACTTTTCTTTCTGATTTGCAGAACTTCTGTGCTGACATTTCTGCCTTTTGTGCTCTTTACATTAACCTGCAGCTTGGCTGGTGCTCTGTCATGCTTCGGATTTGTAGCAAGGATATTAGTATTTGTAGACATCATTCAAACACTGAGTTCCTGTTGTGGTGGGCATTGGCATCAAAGCTTACCACTCAGTTTTCAACTAAAGCAAATACATGGGAACTCTGACAAGTATTTTTTAATAAATATCTTATAAATAATTTCTTTAGGGTGGACTGTATTGCAGCAGAGGGATCAAATTAATCTCTTCTTTCTAATCTTCCAAGGCCCTGGGCAACTAGAGCAATTGCTTATGGGAAAAGCAGTGGGACTAAAATATTTGAATTATGGTACGTGTTTCTTGCTGGAATTTAACAGCTGGAAACAAAAAGCAGTGAGAACATCCTCTTAGCCAGGTCCATGCTTGCCACTGGCAGGCACTCAGTTGGACAGCAGTTTGGGAACCTCCGTGGCAGAGGTTGCCGCAGGCTGCTGAAGACCTTTTCCCAAGGAAGAGAGTTTCCCAGGACCATCAGTGTGCACAGTTTATGTTGGTGTTGGCTCAGAAGAGCTTTTGTTTATCTGTTCACCTTCTCTCTAGGTGAAACCACTTTCTGGAGGTTTCTTTCCAATATTGCTTTTGCCTCAGCCTCGTACTCTGTGATACATTGATGTATAAGGTGAGGAAGAGTCGCCTGAGGCACAATACTCGGTTTGACTGACCTGCTGTATAGCTCAGACTGTTTGACTTTTCTGCATTAAATCTTGACCCTCTGAAAAAGGCTAATTTAAACACCCACCCACACTTCATTTAGAGCCCTCTGATCATGGAAAATGTATTTCAGAAATGTTGTTTCACAGCTAACTGTCCTCTCTGTTAATATTTTTGTATTGGTTGATTTATTTAATTCCCAGTCACGGTTCTTGTTCTGTCATTGCTAGACTGAGAGCCCTCCACAGTCAGGCTGCTTGCCCGTGTATAATTGCTTCTAGACTATTTTCAAGTCACCTGCAGAGCTGCTCTCTCTAAATTGGCAGTATTCCACTGCAGCCTGACTCTCTCCCTCACAGCTTTATTCCTTTCTCAATATAACCATCATTGTTCTGAATGGGGACAGCTGGCTGAAGACAGTTTTCCAGCAGTGTTTGTAGCAGTGACAGATAGGGACATGGAGTCCTGCTTCGTAGTCTTGTACATCCAAGGATCATATTTGACCTGCAGTTGCAGCATTTCTTTGAGAACTCATCTTTACTAATTCTTCTCTGTAGCATAGCTCTTGCATTTCTGGATCAAGCTTCACATTCCTTAAGTATGATCCTCCTTATTTTCTAGTGCTGGGACAACATGGGGCACACTAGAGTTAGAGCAGTGGAGAAATAGCATTACCCCTAACAAACTGTTTGTGTAAGAAGCAGAACATTGGAAATAACGATAATTCTGCAAGAAATTTTGAGAAACATGAGCTATATGGAACGTAGAAAATACGCTGATTAGCTCACTGGAGAATTTGTGGTTCCTGTTTCACAGATGGATGAGGAGAATGGATGGTCTCATGGTACTCAGGGAGGGTCAGATTTGGGTTTGCCCCTTACAGAGTTGCACTGCAGATTTCATAGTTTTCCAGATTGCATTCTAACCATCTCTAAAATTGATGATAATTAAATAGTACTGAAAATATTTTAAACAACTAGTGCTTCTTGGAATTCCTGAATGAATAGAACTCCTTGAGTAGAAATGGGTTGTCACCCAAAAAAACTCCAAATGTATATATTTGTGGGTTTTAATGTGTCTAATGTGCTTGGGTCCTGGAGTATTGCTGGAGCTCTAGGGACTGCACAGCCACTCTGTGGGTATGGTTGTCAGTAGAAATAGTCTGATTTAAAAAATCCATGTAAAATAAGCAATGTATTTGATATGCAGCCATTACTTTAACATCTGGCCTTATGACAGAGATAAAATTCAGCCTGAAATTAAATCAAATCCTATAATAAATGATGTGAGTAGCATTCTCCTTTCTTACACACTACCCATTCAGAAATAGCCCATGAGTTACCATTTCCTATCAGTCAGACCATAGTTAAATGAATGTATAACTGGGAATGCTTTACCAATTTCACTAAAAACACACTCCTGGAAAAAGCAGCTTTGACGATGTAAGCACTGTGGTGGTGTCCAAGAGTAACTGCTACCCTCTTTCTGCAGGAGGACTCAAAGCCAGGGTTGGAGATTGCAAGCTTGGAGCTGGGAAGGTTAGTACAATCCATGGAGCAAGGAGAGTGTTATCAATCTAATGTAATCCAGTGGATCTTCGTACGCTACAAGTGGGATCTACTGTAAGCCCAATACACATTTACGGCTGACCTTAACAGGTTCTTAACAGCTGATCTCTACCTCATTAATGCCCTGTAATTGGTATACAGAATTATCCTGCTTAAAGCCAACCTCAAGTATTAATTAACATGAGCTGAGAGTATGCTTTGAAGTGTCTCTTGGAAGCAATTTAATATTCTAATAGCAAGAATGTGTTTTGTCCTTCCTGCCATCATGGACCTGAAGCCTTGCTGTCAGGGAGGTGGCTACCCAGAAGTGAAAGATCTTCAAGTGAAGAACTTAACTTGAAGCACAAGGAGGAAAAAAAAAAGGTCAGGTTTCTTGTTTAGGCTGTTTACAAGCTTCATTGCTTATATCTCAAGTCATGGACATAGTAATTTTCCAAAAGCATCACTAATTGAAAACACCTTTTGGAAACAGTTTACCTTTGGCTATTAAGCAGAAGTGTTGGCAGTAAAAGACAAGAGAGGTTTGAATTGTCATCCCGGGGCTGTGGGGGAGAGGGAAGGAGCTATGCAAACTAACAGAGTTGGTGTGTAAGACTGCAATTCAGGATAAAATTGGAGCGTCATTTGGCATCCATGCTGTCCCTGCAGCTTGGAGCCAGTCATGAGCCTGCTGCTTTGCAGCTTTTGTCACGTATAAGTGCAGGCTGACCTCTCTGTGTCTGCCAGTTGATGCTAAGTATTGAAATTTGAATTCATGTAAAAGTATACTGTGCTAGGAGCATGCTGTGTGTATCTGTGATTCATCCTGACAGCAGTAGGAACTCAGACTGATTTTTAGCACAGGGACTGAGGAATTAGGGCTTCTGCATTTGATTCCACTTGCTCTGTGTTATTACCTTCTCTGTGCCTCGCTATCCTTAGCTGACAAAATGGGGACAGCACTTTTGCTGCCCCTACATGTATTATGTGAGCAAGAGTTTGTGAAGTGCGTTGGGATCACAGGCATAAGAACGGCACTTGTGGTGAGGGCAGGAGCCTACCCAGCCCCTGCTCACACGGCGGCAGTGAGAGATGCTGTTGAGGTGGATGACTCAGTCCTGGCCACTTTCTACTGTCCATCCCAGGATGTCAGGTGCTCCAGAGGATCAAAGGGTGTGATGCTAACCTGAGTGGATTTCACCTCCTCCAATTCTAGCTGTCCCATATGTCTAGCCTAAACGAGGTGCAAGCTACTTCTGCCCTCAGTGGAGGGAGTGGGCTGCTCCTGGAAAGTGAGTCACTCGCTTTTCTTAACCATGCTTACATGGACAGTCCTCTCAGCTGCAGAAAAGACGGCTTTCCCCCTCCTCTGCCCTATTTGTGAGGCCGTGCCGTGACCCAGACCAGGAATTTGAGATGAGTCTTGAACAAGCCGACCCTAATACTGCTCCCTTTGCGTTTGCCTGTCCTCAGGATTTTAGGATGGTTTGCTCCTCCCTTTCTGAGACTTCACAAAGCCCTTTGAGATGGAGCAGTGTTGCAACAGGGAGCCAGGAAGAACTGCTCTAGTCTTGGCAAGGGCACCACGAGACTTGTCTGTACACCCACAGCCTCCGACTAGACACAAAGCTTTTAAGTAGCTAATGTTAGATGTGATGATTTTCTCTATTCACCTTCCACCGTGCACGTACATGTGCGGGTTGTGCTGCCAAGGTATTAATGATTCTTGAAGCAGAACGTGTGAGAAGAGGCAGATGTGGTGCATGGTGAATCAGTGTGAGTACGCTACAGCCTTGGGACTGGTTAGTGATGCCTTTGTTTTCTGCTATTTATACTCTCAGAGATTACCCTGGAAAAAGTGGGATTGTCACCACTGTTTTGTTCATCTCTACGTTTTAATGTGCATGCCTCTGATTTGGCATTGCATCATCAAAGTGCCAAGATGAACTCAGAAAAAAATGGAGGCAGTGCATTTAACCTGAACACGTCAAATAATATCAGGTGCAGAAATCTCTATTTTTTGACCAAGAAATATAACAAAAACAATAGTAAAACTTGAAGGGGAATGCTTCTGAATGTGTTATTTAATTTGTATGAGTACTTGAAAAAAATACAGTATGGATAATACTTGAAGTCAGCCAAAATTGGACAAAATAATCCCATGGATTTATTTCAAAATATATGCTAAAAATCCTATGCTCTTTCAGACCAAAGCATATGGGCTGGATAGCAGCTCTGTATAAAAGCTTTGCAGCTGAGATTTTAAATAGCTTTTCAAAAGGATCCCTGTACCATAAATGCTATCAGATGCTTAATTAAGACAACATGAGAAAAGAGCATGTATGCAGTAGATTATGGCGAGGTGTTCTGACATGCTTTATCTATGTAAAGATTTCTATTTTTATGTGAAGCTATTTAGAGATTATTGATTTCAAAATAGATTTGTAACTAAAGAAAGATGCATCATATTTCAATTGCTGGGAGTTGAAAATCTTGCCTGGCTGGCTGCCTGCTCTCTTAGATGTTTATTCCAACGGCTTACAAGTGTATGGAGTGACTGTCCTTGTTATTTTTCTCTCTCTATTTGGAAGAAGGAATTTTTTATTCAGGGGCCAGGTCCCATGTCTCTTACCCATGCAGGTAGGCTGATTTTTATGCCTTTGAAGCACAGAACAATTTCATTGAAGCCCATGAGGCTTTTTGCTGGAGTAAGACTTTTGGGTGAGGAAGATCCTTTGCAATATCTTTTGTCAGTTGTTACTGCTTTGTTTCAGAGGGTTAAGCTGTTGTCACAGTGTCAGTACAGCCTGCTAAGCTGTAAGTGCCTTTGAGTAGGTGTAGTAGAAAACTTCAGCATAAGATTTTTTTATTTAACGCTGTGTGAACATTAAAAGGAAGATTTTAATAAATCAGGGCAAAGCCTGAAGATATAGTACCTTCTATTAGAGCAACCTACAGAATTTGAAAATTTATGCAAGCTTGTGTACCCAAGAGCTTGTCTGTTTTTTCCAGCCATACCAGGTGGTCTAATAAAAGACATTGCCCCTGTCTACAAACCTTGTCCTGCCTGTGAACTCTGTCCATCACAGCTACAGCAAAACAGTGGTGGATCATTAAAATAATTCAGGCCTTCCTTGCTTAATTATGGAAATTTTTGTGGTTTCCTCAAGTCTAAGTTTTTGAATTTCAGCACACACAAAATGATGCTGTCTGGTTTCTTCTGCTGTAGAGCAGGGTTTCATTACATAGGAGCTCAAACTGCTTCACTGATTCCTCATTTTAGAAAGGATGTTATAAAGGTAGTCCACTAAAATTCTTCTGCCATCTGGATTTTAGGGTATTTTGTGAGATATTATTGATGTATGCTATCAGATGCCTGGCATGGATGGCTGCTGGAAGCAGTCCTATCCTAGTACCTGTGTCAGCCTATGATGTGGTGTGATGGTGATGGGAAGCAGACAGAATGGAATGTCTGGCTTTGGCTGTGGGTGTAAAACTTTGAATCTTGCTATGTGTCTGGCTGGGTAAGCACAGTGGTGTAGCCCGTCTAAATGGCAGGAAGCTTGGATGTGGACTTGTTTCAGCTGGAACACCTAGACCCAGAGCTGTCTAAGAGTCCTAAGACCAACTATGCAACGTTTTTTTCAGAGCTATTTAACATACCCTTTAGAGGCCTTAAATGTATACATGTCTTGGGTCCAGATTTGTAGTTCTAGGCTACTAGCTTTAAAATAGACCAAGGTGTTGATGGTCTGGACCATCTTGAAATGTCCATGGGGTAGGTGGACACAGCCTCGGAGTACACATTCCTGTTCTGCGTTTTGCAGTCCTGGAGTCTTGCCAGATGCCTCACTCTGCTGCATGTCTCAGCTGCAGACCTGGAGTCTGTCACCCTTGCAGGGACACTGGTCCTTTCCCAAGGACTGCAGCCCTTGCTGCCCCTGAGGATCCTCGCTGCAGGCAGTGCCCTGCCTTCCAAGTGGAATGGGAACAGGTTGATGCTTGAGGGCTGTTTAGTTCTGTGCCCTGTGCTGCCTTGCATCTGCCTTTGGGCACAGCTTAAATAGCTGGTAATTATTGTAAGCCCTTGGTGACTGGTGCTGGGGCTATTTTAGAAGCTGATTCTCCCTGCATGCCCTGTTGTGGAAGTTGCGGCTGGCTGGAATGGCCCATCGCCCTCTCACTGTGGTGACCTCCTCTCCTGGGTGTGTTGTGGGGAATTCAGGGGGAGAGCTCTCAGCAGTGGCATGCAGTCCCATGGGCTGCCTGCCAGGGCCTAAATTTGGTGACCTTTAGGATATGGCAGAAGATGCATTTGTAAACCTTGGTTATAGTAACTGGGAGACAAGCAGAGAATGCTGGAGGAGGAGGAACATATTTTTTACACACAAGCTGTTTATTGTCTCTTTGATTTTTATGACCAGCAACTACCAGGTAAATAGACTAAGAAATGCTGTGACAATTGCAACTGTTCCTCTTTAATAAAATTTAAAACGAAAAAATTATACAGATTTCCTTGAGGAGAGCGAGTATGTGTGTGACTCTGAAAGCACTGTGACTTCTAGCGCTAGATTGGACACTTGCTCTGCTCTCTACTTTGCTGGAGTGATCCAGTTTCCCTTTTGTAAAATGAGCGCAGTCAGATTTTAAGTGTCCAGAAGTGGTTGCTGTATCATTGCCCATGTAGCTTGTGGGTGGTTGTGTTTCTCCTAAGGAAGAGCAAACAAGCCAAGGCCTGCAGTCCAGCAGTTGTGTGGGTTACACAAGAATGTGGTTTCATGTTATACCTAATTTGGTATCACTGTGGGATGCACCTCCCACCCCATTCCCTGCACCGGCTCTAATGATAGTGTTGTTGAGCTGGGTTCGGCTGACCAGTGGAGAACTACCAAGGTTTTGCTCGCCTTTAGTTGGTTGGTTTTGATGGGTGAGGGCTTGGACTGGTGAGCTGAACTGACTCACAGTGGGGCTGTTTCATCACCCCACCTGGTGCCAGGGAATGCAGTGGGATATGGTCTGGCTGGAGGAGCAGGCAAGCAGGATCATCCCAGTGTGCTAATAACAAAATTGGGAAAGGTATCCCTGCTTCCTCACTGCAGGGCCTTCCTGATGAGGACTGTCAGTGGTTTGGTTGTGACAACCAGTACTTGAGAAGGGGTACTGATGTTTGTGAAGATCTGCTGGCAAATATTTGCATGGCTCATGTTACAGGTTTGCTCTGTCTGAATGTGTCTGACCTACAGAGGACAAAGGATCATCTTTCTACTTTCCTTCCAATTGTTTCTGCTAATATAGCATCAGTTTGAAACTTTGTCTTTGCTTAGAGATCAAATGGCCAGGGACAAGGCTCTTCAGTTTTACTCTGTGGTAAAAGTGGCAAGGTCAGTCCCAGTGGGATTTGTAGGGTTTACCCTGCCGAGTTTATCTTACGTATGAAGGGTAGGTTTTCCATAAGATACATCTAATGCATACGGGTAACTTTAGGATGAAAAATTACCCCTTTTCAGCAATGAAAACAAGGTCTCTGTTTCTAAATGCATTTTCACCACAATGAGTAGGAATGTCTTTGCAGTTTCAACGATGTGGAAAACCCTTCCCAGATCTCTGTTTTAACATCTCAAAAAACAGCATCTTACTTGACCTGCAAACTCAGATCATTCCACTGGGTACTTTGCAAGACTTCCTGAGTGGCGTGGCATCTCTTCATACCAGGAAACAGACAACTTTCTGATGAAACAAACCTTGAACTTAAGCAAGCTTTTCTGCCTCTTTCAGAAATAAATAAGCATTTGAAGATGACAACCTCATGGAGCGACCGACTCCAGAATGCAGCAGATCTCCCTGCAAACATGGATGGGCATGCTCTGAAAAAATACCGTCGGGAAGCCTATCACCGGTAAGTCATCCATGTAACTCCAAAACTAAGCATAAACCCCACATTTCTTGGTTTTTTGCTTGTTGGTAAAACAGAAAGGTTGTTCCCTCCTTCCTTGCAGAAGTTTTGGTAGAGGAGAGCTTAGAAGATGGCACAGTACTGGCCTGCAGGAATTTGCAAACGATCGAGTCAATATACGTCTATTAGAGCATGTGAGAATATGCTTTCTTAATGCAGTTGAAGTTAGATTTGGGGATAGAAGCTTTTAAGTCAATAAATACTCAGTGACAGAATTTTTATACTAATTGGAGTGCAGAGCCTTAGACACTGGAATGCACAAATACGAATAAGGAAGAAATCAAAATGAGAAATTGTTTGAGAATTACAGCTAGTATGATTAATTGTGTGACCACAGGAGCATCCAGGGGCACTAGGCAAGATCTCGGCCTTCTCTTAGGTGGTGGGTGTACCTAAAACCATCTTTGCTGTAAAACAATTACAGTAAATAAACAAGATAGAGTACAGAATAAAAGGAATGTTATCACTTACTTTATGGTTTGGGAATCACAGTGCAGGCACTAGGTTGTTTTGACAAGATCACATTGGATGGTTGGTTGAGGCAAGAATTTAGTCTTAGCACTCAAGGTTCTAAGCATAGACCATAAAAGATGGCCGAAGTCTGTATCCTTATCGGATGTCTGGACTGTTACAGAGTTAAAAACAGCAGCATCTAGTAATTGTCAATATTCTGTTTGTGGGAGGTATATCTTCAAAGTTTAGCTTGGTTAATTTGAGAAGTCATGCAATGTGATGATCAGAGGATATTCAGCAGGAGCTAGGGAGATGTATGTCTGAAGCAGAAACAGAAGAAGAAGTCAAGTTTCTCAACCTCATGCTTAAATGCCATGTTCCATTTGTGATTCACATTGGTGGTATTTCTGAGGAAGTGTTTTGAAAGTGTTAGATATCTTTTGATTCTCCAAATGGAATCTAATTTGAGAAAAACGCTTTGGTGCATCGTATAATAGGCCAGGTTGTGCAAGTTGCAATGTCTGGTGCTAAGTAATGGATCTTCTGAAGTGTTTCCAAAGCTTTCCAATTTCCAGGGAATATGTTTGGGCAACATGTCTTAAGCAGTGGCATTATTTGAATCTCTCTATCAGCTGGTTTGTCAGATATGGAAACGTTTAATGAATGTAACTATATATAGCATGTAAGAAGAGAGGTATTTTATACCATTCCCTGGCAAAAAGTCTTCACCTTCTTGCAGTCATTGACAGGTTTACGTTTGTGCCATAATTTTACTTACAACTTCAGCTGTGCTGCTCCTGATTCAGACTGATGGAAATGAAGTCAGAGTAATGCCTATATTTCTTTTCTAAATATTTTCTTAACATTTGTTATGGTTAGGTGCTGACAGTCTGCTAAGTGTTGTACAAGATCTAAAGGAAGCAGTACTTGTCTTTTCAGAGCTCAAGCATTCAAGTCCTCATCATGTTTACCCTTACTCATGTAAGAAATCTTTACTTCCAGAAAGAATTTCCTTATGGAAGATGAGAATGCACTCATATAAAGGAGGGTTTCCCACTAGGAGCTGGGATCTGGTAGTCCAAAATTAGTCTGTGGTAAAGTTTAAGTACCCCTTTTTAGAATCTAGAAATGTCTTACTCAAAACATGCTGAGCAGAAATGTTGCTAACAGTTCAGATTTTCGTGGAAAGCACAAGGTTGGAAATACATTTTTGTTTTGGAATCGCTATCCTCTTTCAAAGAGAGAGAGGGAGGGAATGGGAGAGAATGAGAGAACCTGATGCCAAGGCTGTAGTATAAATCTGTGCTATTATTGGCTTTGGTGTACCAGTTTCACAGGAGTTATTTCGATAATCCAGTATTGTAAGAATCTGAAACAACCTCATTCCAGAGGCAGTGTTGTCAGATTTCTATTTCTAGTCTTTTTTGTGGCTGTAGTATTAACAGATATGATGTTACTTTAAAAAGTACAAATAGAGACTGAAGTTATTTCCCCTTGGTGTTTGATATTATATTTTTTAGTATTTTATTAATGGTTCAGATGCAGAATATGTGTGCTGGTCACAGCCATGAGTATGTAAATTTGTTTCATTGAGGTCTAGGCATGCTTGGATTCTTGGATATTGCTGAAGCACTGTAAATTTTATGAAAAAGATATATAGAAAAGACATTCATTTTGTCTTTCTTCTTTTTCTTCTCTTTTTCTTTCAGTCTTTTTTTTTTTGGTCTCTTTTTCTTCTTACTCCAGTAGCTAAAGAAAAAAAACCCTTAAAAACATTAATCTGAAGTGATTTAGAAACAAAAACAATAAGAACATTGAATTTAAAATTATTCTTTTTTTTTACCTTAAAGCTAGTCACAGTAATTTTATGGGCCCAGTGTGGAAGGCTGGAGGAGCTTGGCAGCTGTGCCACATTTACAGATGAGCATAACTGGGAGCAGCTTTTGCTACCAATGTTGGAAGCCCAGCTGGGCTCAAAGTCATTCCTTGGGATTTTCTAAATGCTGCTAGTAATGCTTAGCTTTCTGAAGTGTGAAATTTAAAAAAAAACTTGTTTCACTGTTTGTTTGCTTCCTGCTTACTTAATTATCAGTGGAGATACCTAGCCCAATTGATTTAGTTTTCTGGTTCTGGTGAAGTACACTAGAGTTGATATGCTTGAATGTCGAAGCAGATAAATTAAGAGGAAGAGTTTCCAAAAGCAAAATAGTTTACCTTAAAATAAAAATGTTCTCATGGCCATGAAACTTTTAAAAAATTTTGAAGAATTAGCTCTGAAGATGCCACTCTAATAGTCATATTTTACTGTGGTCATTCATACTTGGAATGTTTTTTTTCAGGTGTTGCACTTCTTATTGTACCATAATTGATGGATGGATGTTCAACATATAATATTGTTGGCAGAAATCCCAGTTGAGACTGGTTTGACTGGTGTAGTGCATACTGACTCAGAGTATGATGGCTGTATCGTAATCATATCTGAATGTCAGAGGCAAGAATGTTCAAATATTTATAGCTATAAAATCAGAAAAATCCGTTGGGGAGAAGAAGTGGTGGGGTTTTATCTTCAGGGTTTTTCTGACAGCTTTAACAAAGGCTTTTGGTTAGCTGGTGTTGCTGTCAGCCACAGACCTCGTTATACAACATTGTTGGCGCCTGTTGGAGGTGAGGTCTGAAGATGAATTAATATACAAGCTACATGTTACTCATTCTCTAGCAGAGGTCACTGGTAAGAGGATACTGCATTACTGTGCTATTGGCAACATACGTTTTAATTCGGAAATAAAAGGGATGTGTAGCTCTTAGGAGGCTTTTCCTTAGTGTGTGTGGTTGTGAGGCCGCCTCCATTGTTGACTTTTCCGAGTAGAGGATAATCACTAGATCATTTGTTCTGGAGGAGTACTGTCATTTAATGTGATTGTAATTAGGCAAGAACTAGATTGACTCTGAGCCACCAAATTGCCCTAGTGTCTATTTTTTAACTTGGAGTGAGCACTTCTAGGCACCCTCTGGATTATCTCACATAGCTCTTTAGCGTTTAAATAGCAACCACATCTAGTTAAAGCAAATAATGGAAAAAGTTGGTGTTCCATCCCCTCTTGTTACTGACAGTTACCAAGATCCAGGAAACAGGTATTTGCACTTATATTTCTTTATCTGTGGTTTTGGTTTAACAGGGCAGTAAGGTTGAAATGGCCTTTTTGTAAAACATACAGACTTTGAGATGCTTTTACAGAATAATTGAGAATAATTTTGCATGAGAGTAATTTGAGACTTCTTATCCTGAACATGGGGTTTCTGTTGTTGTTTTAGTTGGTTTTTTTCCTTGCTCTCTTGTTTACTGGCTAGCACAGGGCATGTGGCATCATGATTCCTAATCCTAATTCTCCTGCTGATTGGTGATAGAGTATTGAACAAGTTATTTCACTGGTTTGTGCTTCAGTTTACTTTCAAAGCATTCTTATAGTGATGATAGGAGTTAAGTGACTTTAGCTGTTGCTATACACTGAGATTATGGATTTAAAAAATAGTATATACTTTAATAATGACACAGCAAAAGGATTGCCAGTCTGTTGGTTTGATTTCATGGGTTAAAGATGTACTTTATCTTGTTCAAATTTGTAGAGTCTGGGCTATTCATTGCTAATCTTGTTTCTTCACTTTATTGTTACTGGATCATCAGTGATTGCAAACAGGTGGAAATGTTATATAAACAAGGCTGTGAGACTTGAAACTGTTCATCTTTTTGGGTGGCTATATATAAAGTCTCGTTAAGATTATCCATTCATTGAGGTGGCAAATAAGAAAATAATCGTTATCAGTCTGAAAATGCTCTTTTCATCAGCCACATTCAGACAGGCAGTGTGTGGTATTTCCATGTAATTGTGGTAGCTCAGTAGGCTCTGCTGGCCATGGTCTGTCCTCATGTATCTGAGCAGCCTCCATGCACTTGTGTGGTGACGTGTGTGTAAGAGAGGGCAGCGTGTGGCTCTCTGCATTTCTTTTCCTTTAGTGCTTTAGACTTTGGAGGAGGGAAAGGGAGTGTTAAGTCTGCAGAATGGGTGAGCTTACGAGAAAGCACAACACCTGCCAAATTAATAATAAAGAAATTACATTGAAAATGTCCCATGATCCCTAGCTTTAATAGTTTCACGGAGCAGACGAGTGTTATTTTGGGATGGAATCCATATGTGAGCTTCTTGGCACTTTGCTGTTGCCTGGGAAGAAAATCCAAACAATGGAAACAGAAATGGCCAAGGCTATCTCTTTCCATTTGATTCCTGCTGAATTTCAGAGGGAAGTGCTCATAGTTATGTTGCTGGATACAGCCTCATCAGACTTTGAAGTTCCAGTCATTACGGGATTTTCCAGTTTTATGTCACTATGATTGTGCAAGGACAGTTAGTCTCGTGAAATTGCAGGGCACTATGTTGGAAATGTTACTAGAAGTGGACAGGAAATTTTTATGCCCCTTTTTTGTCTATCCTGTTTGATACTGTTTCATCTCCCTAAAGTCATCTTGAGCCCGAACACTATATCTAAATACAGTTACAAATATTCAGACTATTCTTCTTTCGTTGGAAAAGGAATAAAATACAACTCTGAAAATCTAGCATTGTAAAAAATAAGACCGAAATGGTATGATAAATAATAATATATGGAATGGTCAATACCTGCCTAAGGAGGTGAGACTCAGCAAAAGAATTATTTAATTGGTTTTAAAAATTTAAAGCAGTTTATTTTTTATCTTCTCAAAGACTGATACAAAGCATCCATCCCCCAAAGACAAGACATTTTGATAACATGTTAGTAGCTTCTTAAGGTTGCTCTCATAAGTTGTGCCAGATAAGTAAGATTGGTGGGGGAGTTCGCTGCTGTTGGTGGAAGTCACCTGTAACCCGAACTGTAATATCATGTAGTGAGACAACTCCCCAAGCAGACCACATCTGGGGACTAGTGAGTGATACTGAGAACATCCAGTTGTCATAAGAGTAGTGGGATGCTTATTTCATTATTCACCTTCTTTAAGAGCCCATGGGGAACTTGGGCGTGGGAGATGGTTAAAAGCTAATCCATTTAGTTCCCTTTTGTTTCTTTTTAACTCTTCTAGCTTATTAAAGAATGGAAGTTGTCCATAAAGTGAAGATTAACCAAAGTTCGTAAACTCTGAGTAGGCAGGAAGCTGAGCCTTCTGGCTAGTTAGTCCCTGTTCTGTGTCTGGCTCAAGCCCAACTGTCCACCACAGTCTTTTTAAAACACACATGTAGGTCATGCTTAGCCAGCTCCACTGTATTTGCTGTTCCATGCAGCACTGTTGCAAGGTTCTTTGTATTTATTTGATTTCCAGTGAAGCATACTGCCCTGACAGAAAAATACTAATTGCTGCAAGGTATTTCTAGACACATTTGGAAAATTATTATAAAGTGCTCTGTTCCAGAAACATTGCCTCACATTCATTTTCATTTTCTCGCTATGAGGAATTGTGAGCCATGTGCCACGTTTCTTCTTAATTGTAAAATTCTGTGCATTTTGTTTATTTTGTTGGTCAAACTACAAGATTATTATACATGCAAATTTCATACAGGGCACAGAATTCTTTTGAGATTTTGCACAAATAATATAAAAACATTTCTCCCTCTCTGCATTTGCTCCTCTCCAGTGTTGCTTGAGAAGAGTTGGGATTCAGGTTCTTGCTTCAGAATTGACTGACAAGAACAGTAACAAAACCAAGATCAGTTCTCTTGTAAAAATATAAAGGACTGTGAATTTCAGTGTTGAGAATATCAGGGCTCTGTGACTCCCCTACTGCATGCTCAGCAGTTCCTTCTTCCTTGCAATACAACATATTTTTCTCTTACCCAGCACAATTTGTAGAGAAAATAAATACTGTAATCATTGAGAGCCTTCTGCTGTGGCCAAGCTGCAGGGTTTAATCTTTGAGGAAGAACTCATTAGGGAGGAAACATGCCTCAAGATTTCCTTAAAACAGCTCCTCAAGTCCATCTTTCTAAAGGTGTGGATCTGTGCCAGGCTAATCCACCCCAAGTCCAGGCGCTGCTCCCCCAGTCCCCGCTGTGCTGTGTGCTGGCTCAGGGAGCCCATGGAACTGGAATATGGTCCCTCAATCGCCTTCCACGCAAACTCCACACCTTGGGTCCCTCCAGCCACACCACACAGGGAGTGCAAAATGTAGGAGACTCACAGGGATATTGCCTAAAGCAGAAATTTAAAGCTTGGGTTTTCATCAGGAGGAAAGGATGAAGGCAGGAGAAGGGCAGTGTCCTATTTAGGAGGTGCTCTGGGTGCAGACATTTGTGGAGCTGGGTTTAGGCAATCCCACCCACCTCTGCCTCTCAGCACAAGGAATCCAGAGAGTGTTCTCATGCTGTGTCTGCAATTTGCTTTGTCTTACTGCCCAGTGCTGTTAAATTTTTAGACCAGCTTAATTTTTAACTCCAGCGCTCATAGTTAAAGTGACTATTTTCTGAGTGGAAAAAAACAGACTCAGGGGAAGGGAAGGTATGACTTCTGATTCTGGCAAGTGGAAAAATTATTCTAGATTGAAACTTCCTCGCCTAAAAATGTTGGATCGTTTTAGCTTTCCTCTTATTCTGACATCATCTCTACTGTTTGTAATCTGGAAGCTTCTTTTATTCTTATTTTTCTAGATGAGCTGTAAAAAATTTGTTATCTCATATTTTACTTTCAAGACCAGAGGATCTTTTGACTCAGGTGGTTGGAGTTCTTAGGGTCCTCATGTTGCTTTTGCTTTATAATCATTAAAAGCAATTCTTGTCATTTCTCTATAACGTCTTCTGAGGAGACATTACAAATGTAGCCAACAGACACAATGTCAAGTTGGATGGGATTTTGAGTAACCTGATCTGGTGAAAAGTGTCCCTGCCCATGGCAAGGGGGTTGGAATGTGATGATCTTTAAGATCCCTTCCAGACCAAACCATTCTGTGATTCTGTGATTTGACTAGTATTCTTGTTATCAGGGTGAGTGTACCTTCAGTTAGGATTCAGGAACAGCTTTGAAACGGGCTAAGTCTGCAGCTTCTGAGAAGCAACTGGCTCTTCCCAGAAACTGTCCTGGTTATTTAATCTCAACTTTTTATCTTCAGTTTCTAGGATACTGCAGATATTTACTACTTAGAGTAAAGCTGAATTAAGCTGGTCAGTTTTTGGGAGTAAATATTTGTAAGTACCTGCTTAGTCCCTTGTGTCTAGGGGAGCACTATGCATGAGAGGTGTCTTTATCAGGATTTAAAGGTGAGGTCCTGAGTACCTACAAAATACCCCAATATTTGTCTGGGCCTTCACAAGAGAAGTGAAATTGGTTCATTTTTTTTTTTTTGCCACTATTTAGTCTGCCATTTAATCTGCCAAGGCGTATGCTAGTTTAAATTGATTAAAGTGTTCTCATTTCCTATCCTGAACATGTTGTGCAATAGCCTTCTTTAGCTTTTTTTAATATTTGCTGTGTTTCATTCCAGCACTGGTGGGTGAAGTAATTACTGCATCAGAACAGTCTGTAGGATGCCTTGAAATCTGCCAGGTCCTGAGCACTGTTGGGGCATGATTAGACCCTGCCATGTGCAGATTCTAGGTCATAGGCAATATTTACAAACTAATGGAGAAAGACAGATCTTTGCCAGCTGTTACCAAGAGGGGGCTGGTATAGTAATTTTCGTTTTTCAGTCCTAAGACTTATTTTGGAACAAAAATATCCTAATAGATGTTGTTTGTTTCGTTGCATTCAGTAAACATTTCCAGATCTTCAGTATCAACTTGTGCTGGGATCAGTGTGTGCTGGTTTGGTTTTTTTTTGGTCCCAGGGTTCAGTTTGTAAATACTATAAAAACAAGCAATGAAAAACTGTCAGAGGCTTAGAGATCTTTCCACGGTTTTTGGTCAGTTCGGTGTCGTCATCATCTAAACATAGACAGGCAGGACTGGAAGAGATCTCTTGGGTCACAGCTCCCTTGTTTTGCCTTTCACAGGCACTGCCGTATTACCCTTTTTATAAGCGCATTCAGCTCTGTCTTAGTACTTGTGGGTTTTGTCCTCATTTGGGTAACTTCCTAAATGTTGCAATTCTGGAATGTTCTTCTGAACTTCCTTAAATTTCTGTTCTTGTTCCTGTCCTGATTAGAGAGTCAGAAAACTGTGCTCCAGGGGCTAAGCCTAAAGGCAAGAGCAGAACTGGACTCTGCAGGTTAGGCAAAAATGTTGCTAGTGTCTCCCAGAGGAATGTTATTCCTTCTTAAAGCTCTACACTGTCAGAAACAAGCTCCACAAACATGAGATCAGAAATTATGTGCTTGAATTAGCTAATAAATAATGCTTCCTGGCATCAGCAGCAGCACGTAATCATACTCATTATACAAAGTATGAGACTGTGTTTAGTACTAAATAGCGTTTCACATTGGCCTCTTGTAAATCAGAGCTATCTCCATGTTAAAAGATAAACATGGATTCAAACTGCAGATTTGGATAATTTGCTCCACCTCCTTAAAAGCCAGCTATTTCAGGAGAGAATTTTAGTGAATTACGAGCCCATCTCATATTTCCAAAAGTCATTTCTTTACCAATTTCCAGTTTTTAGCCCATCACTTTGTCTTGTTTAGGTAATACATAAATCTCTCAGAAAAGAGCGTCATCTACAACCTCTGAGGCCCCTTAGTGACAAGCCCCATTGTCAAAGGCAGGCACTTTGCCAGGAAACAGTGACTCCCAGAGAGAGTGTGTAAGGTTAGGGGGAAAGTATACTATTGCCAGAGAAACTGTATTCCAAGTGGATTTGTGTGGAACAACAACGATATCCAGTGACTGGTTAAATGAGCCACAGATGTGTTTTCTAGAACACTGTCCAAGAAGATATACAGTGCTTTAGGGCTTGGTTCAGACATAATGATCTTCTGAAGTCAAATCAGATCCAAGCAAAATTGCATCGGTACCAGGGAAGCTTTAAAGGAATTCTGTAACATGATTCAGACAAGTAGATGAATCAGACTGCTGCGAACTAAGCAAGGAGCACATCAGTGAGAGATGAGGTAAGAGGACTCGCATACAAGTGCGATAGTTTGATGCTGGCGGTTTGCTGTTAAAATCTGAGCTGTGGATTGACAGGGCAGTGAAATGGGCATGTTATGCCGGCCACCTGCCTGGAATGTGCGTGCGGGGGAGAATCTCCCAGCGGCTTTTTTCAGCTTTTCCAGACGTCCGGGTGCTGGGCTGTGCACTTGCCGTCTCCATTGCTGTCTCGCTGTCCCCGTGCCGCTCCTCCAGCCCGGCAGGGCTGCCGATTGCGGATTTTAAGAGGATAATTACTCTGCTGAGGGCAATGCACTTATTAAATATTTGGAGAATTTTCACGTACTGAAATCGGAGTACAAGTTAAGGCTCTGGGACTTTTCTCATGCAGGGGAATTTTGTCTTGGCACCACAGCTCAAGCAGTACAGGGATTTCTGTCTGAGATGGGTGTTGAAAAGCTCAGCTTCCCTCCCACAGATGAGTTGTGACTCTCGTTCTTAAAGTTCAGATAAGACAGACAGTGGAGAGAAGTCCTGTTGAATTACAGATCTGCTATATGATTTAGAGTTCTAGGGAAACATAAGCAGCTTAGTTACTCTTGTAGTTGGAACAGGAATCAAGAAAAGCTTTTGTTGTGTTCTCTGACCTATTTCTTTACCATGTTATTTACTTGAACTAAATTGCGTATGATGTATTAAAATGTTGTTATCTAAAAGGTCCTGGAAGTATTCAGCTTAGATTCTCATTGCAATAAACAATAATTGTAAAAGTAGAATTTACAAAATATCAGTTTTGTAGATGAGTTGCAGAGGAGTTATAAATAAAAAGAAAAATTTTCGCAATAGAAATGTCATATTCTTATGTATGAAAATTTTTCTTATTTGCTCTTTTTCAGAACTTTATTAAATGTTTTTATTGTTTATTTATTTATTTATTTATGGTTTTAATGCTGTTAGTGTAAATGTGGAAACAGATCTGCTTTGAATTTCCAGATATAGTTCCAAAGAGGACTCAAATGTGAATTTATTCACAGAAGTAGTATTTTATGTTATTTTCCTTGTTACCTCGTTGTTTTAATCAAGCAAGTTATATTGCTTTGCATCCACTGCTTCCAGATTTGTATCCTTTGAGGTCTGAATTCTGCTTCAGGAGATTTTGCATTTCTATTCTTAGGAATTTTTGCAGGTCACATGCAAAGCCGTGTGTATGTGTGCATGCATGCGTGTATGTCTTTGGACAGCACACCAATAATTAGAATAACTCTGCAAAGTCATGGCTTTGCTTCAGGAGGACTCATGGCAAAAAATGGGACTTGCCTCTGTTTTCAGGTATATTTTCTGATTTTGACCCACGAGAGCCAGACATCCTGACAGCTGGCAAAATGTATTTGTTCTAAAACATGAGTATTTTGAAAATACTCATATCTATGGTGATATTTCTTCTCTCTTTTCAGGGTCTTTGTAAACAGAAGTTTAGCCATGGAAAAGATAAAGTGTTTTGGTTTTGATATGGATTATACACTTGCTGGTGAGTATCTTCTTAATTTCTTTGATCACTGACTTAGTTTGGAATATTGCCTCTTGCTGAGCAAAAACCAGTTACTGTTGGGCTACTCCATTTAGCAGGTGCTTTTTCTGTTAGCAAATATATCTTTCACTATTCATTGCACTTTCATTTTAGGTGTTTCCCTTAAATTTTTGTCACAAGCCATGTTACTGTAGTAACGTATCAAGTGATTATGGGTGTCTTAAGGAAACCAAAGCTTAATAAGTCTGATTTCTTCCTTAGATTCCACGATATTTTGATAATGCCCCTTTTGCATGCTTGGCTTTGAATAACAAGGTGATTTCTTTTATCCTTTGTGCATAAGCAGCTACACCTTTAGCCAACGCATTCTCCTGTGTCCTGGGAAGGTCATTTTTGAATAGGTTTTTCTCCTTCCCTCTCTTGGTGTGCCACATCAATGACTCATTTTCAGAAGAGGAATGGCAGGGGGAGTGTCAGCTGAACAAGTTAATTTAGAAAGCTTTGCCCATTCTTTATGACAGATAAGCTTTGGGAGATTGCATAATTGATTAATTTAATAAAATTGTTTGCATGACTTCATCTTCCAGTTACTCAAAAGGCAAGTTGCTGAGACTTTTGATGAGAGGGGATAAAGCTACCATTTTCTGCGTAATCAGACTTGCATGTATTATAAGAAAGGAAGAGATAAAAAGCTCGCTTCCACTTTCCTAGGTTATAATATCACATGGGCTGTCACTGTGGATGTCATGTACAACCCTGCCTTCTTTCTTCTGATTACCATTTCCAGGGTTGTGAACAAAAAGTTCCTATTACCCTTGATATTTCAATTTAGAACTGTTGTGTGTATGAACTGAGAAAATGCGAGGTAGAGTGTCAGGGTCACCTAATAATAGGTTAATGCAGTATGTCAGCTGTGGTCATCTAGTTATGTGTACTGAGAGAGAATGAGAGATGAGTAATGTGGCTGGGGACAGTGTGAGGGTCACAGGAGCCAGGCTCAGAGGCTAAGTGAAGGGCAGGAAGGTTTCTGTAGGTTTCTGGTTCAACACAATGCTGCAAGGAGCAGTTTGGGAGACTGTGGCAGGTAATTGCAGTTTGTTTATATTTAGATCACTTCTTTTAAGCAGCTATCCATGAGGAAGTAGTTACATATAAAAGGTTTGGTTGCTCAACGCCTTATTTACACGTTTGTTTACAGCTCCTGCCACATTTTAAGTCATGAAGTATGTTGTTGTTAATCTGTGCTGGATGTGATTGCAGGCATGTGCTTTCGGTTTGTGTTTCCTAGCTGTGACACCCTTTAAGGACTGCATGAAAAACAGTTGTTCAAGAATAAGTACTTTTTTAAAAAAGAAAAAAAAAGGTTGTGGGTTTCACTTCAGTAACAGAAAAACAACTTCTGTGCCTTTTGCAAAGTGGTACCGCTTCCCAAGGACTCAGGTGGTGTCAGTGGGGCTGGTGTGGAGCATGAAGTGTATTGCTAACTTTCATCCTGACAGAAGGAGAGCTTCAGCACTGTCCTCACTTATCCAACTGTTCATTTTACTCAAATGTTCCTTGTTCCTGTAAACACAGAGCAAATGTGTTATTATCTGCAAAACAATGATTGGTTTGGTGAAAGGAAAAAATGTGAATGTTTCAAGCATCCTAAAACAGTACCAGGACATGAAAACCTGGGGCTTCCAAGGCTGTAAGATCATAGTGCTACAGTTAAGCAGGCAAAGTCATTGCTTTCTGGGGAATTCAGTGACAGGGTATGATGCAGAAAAAGAAATGGGATGTGGTCTGAGCAGAAAACGGGAAATTTGGACCACTCTGGGATAAACTGCTGACCTGTGACTTCTTCTGTAGTACAAAAGAGATAATAGTTGCAGATCATTTTGCAAGGAGTTGTGAGAATGTAATTAGGTTGGAAAGCCATTTGCAGATGAAAAGCATTATGCCTGGTAAGTACTATTTCCCTTTTTTTCACTCAACTGGGAAATTAACATATCAAATTATCTGTTTAGTTTCTTATGTCTTAGTTACCATTTCTTCTCCATGTAAGCTTTTATTATCTGACCATTATTTGCTATATATAACTGTTGCATACAAGAAAAAATACTTATTCAGTGTAGGGGCTTTAAAGAGTGTAGTGTTGGAATATGATTACAATTGTAACAGATTAATTGGAAATGAAATGAAGAAGTGGGACAAGTGAAGTGTTACAGTAGGAAATTGTAGTGCATTCATTAGACCCCGTTGTGTTTTCTGTCTGAGCACGTTATCTTTTACCCACCCTGTCATGTGGACGTGCTACTTGTCTTGATTTAAAAAAGAAAAAAATTCACCAATGTAAAAAGCCGGTTTATGTGTAATTTAACATCTGGAAATGGTATCTACATACCAGATGGTGCATGATGAGCAGAAGCCTTTTGGAAACCATTCAAAATACATAAATAGGCCAAGGAAAAGAACAGAAGCATCTCCAGTGTGATCAGCTCCTCGTCTAGTTTTCTGCATTTGTACTTTCAGACATTGCTAAGTCACTTTTCTGTAAAGTTGTTTAAAAGTATCCCAAACACAGTCTTCCTATTCAATGATTGAAGGCAGGCAGAGTCACTGACCCTGCCAAAATCTGTATGACACTTTTTTGCCCGTTCTCTATTGTGAGCTTTCACATCAGATATAGACTGATGACATTCATCCCATAGCTGACAGTCATACACTTCGACATCTCAGAAGAATGATTTTTTGGAACTACCTATCTCATAGAGATTTACTCTTGTCACTCATCTCTCTTTTTTCTTCCCAAATCAATGGTCACTGATAGCACCAAAAGTCTTCCTCAGGAGGTGGTTCAGTACCAGAGCAGTCAGAATCATTTGATGTCTTTTGAACTTTAGAAGCTTGAGACAATCTTATTGTTGTACCTTATGAATTTAAGGACACAAACCTACTTACAATAATGCTCTTTTCTCTCTAGGATAATCTAATTTTGGTCGGGACGTGGCATTGCCATTTTGAAGTATATTGTAACAGCTACTATGCACGTGCTGCTGTGATTGTGTGTCCTACTACAAGCATGTCTGAGAATGTCAGCTTGCCAGCTGAGAGCAGTTTTAGTATCATCATGTTACATTGCACATAAAATAAAATTTCATGCATTATTATATAGTATATATTACATAGTAGTATTTCTTAGACCTACTACATTAAAGGACTACTTAACTCAGAATGGAAAAAAAAAATTAAGGCTGTCTGATATAGCATTGCCACAGTGGTTTTGTTTGCTTTCAATTCAAAATTAGGTTAAACCTAATTTTTGTAAATAACCCCTATGTTCTCTCATTGTGTTAGTCTCTTTCCCTGCATAGGGTTGAGAGATACTGCTAATGGCTGGGTTGGGCAAACAAAGTCTTTTTTGTCTTGAAGAACCTGAAGGTTTTAGCCTTTTCTTCTGAGAAATGATGGACCTTAAGTTGTTGAATTTGTAGTCACTGTGATTACAGCTAGAATTAATTTTGACTGCTGGGAAAATAAAATGAAAACAAATTGGAATAACTCTCAGATGTTTTAGATTCCTTGTTTTCCCATAAAGGATTGCTGTTGTATCCTCATGGGGTGAATAAGATCTGCTACATGTATGGAAACTCCCAAGTCTCTCTAAGGTTAATGTGCTGGATACACTAATGCAAGAGGCTCAGAAATATGTGTTATGTATGAAGCTGGCTGTCCCCTTCCTATTCAATCTGTTTGGGAATCACATTTAGTACATAAAAGTGTTTCTTTTAAGCTAGGTGTCATTGGGAGGCAAGTTGAAGGAGCAGGAAGAATGGCAGGGTTTGACTGTGGTTTGTGTGCTTAGTTAAATAGTTGTGCTTAAAAATCTTGGAGGGTTTGACACAAGCAAGAGTCATCAGCTATTTCAGCCCTTGCTGTTAGCAGAGGTTAAGACAAGTTTCTGTGATGTTACACAGCCCTTCATTCTCTGCCTCTGACCTTGCTGCCTGCCAGGCAGGGAGTGAGGCTGTGCCAGTTCCCTGGGGTGCCTTTGCTCCTTGGGAAGTCATGGTGTTACACCTGGGGCTCCAGATATCCATGAAGGGCTGTGTTTGCTGTCAGGGCAGAACTGAGAATTTTGGAACAATTCCAGTTTAAATTCTTAAATTAGAGAGATTGAGGGTCTTTTGTAGTTCATTTTTGTTTGCTAAATAGTAGTTTCTTTTATTATCTGAATGATTCATCTCTGCTTATTCATCCTGACCAGACAGAAGACCAGCAGTCAGTAATAGTTCTGGTCTGCCTTCCTTTTTTACTAGTACTGTCAAAACTGCCCATGCTTTGGTGAAGGAGAATGTTGCATGCAATCCAAGATTCACAGCCCCGTCTGTTTTGTGTTTACTGCTAAGTGCAGGAAGTAAAAAAAAAGTACATCAGTAGAGAGTCTCCACTGAGACACTCACCTGAGATTAAGAGTTGGTGGGGCCCACTGGAAATGCAGCAGAGAGAGATCGGTTTCACACAGCATTTCATTTGGCTGCTTCCTAGTCAGTGTGAGCTGCACTTAATTAGTGGGTCTGGATCCAAGTAGTGCAGGAGGCCTTGGCATTACTAGCTCTTAAATGGGACAGGTTGCACAATGAGGTGATGGATAGATGTCCTTTGACAGGAGCAGAGCTAAAGCAGTGGGGTTCCCAAACTGGCTGTAATTTCACACCAGGTTATTGGCAGATGGAGAAGGAATTAGTAAGAATTACAAACTTAATTGTGCTTGAAAAGATTCTTCTGTGACTGTTCTCCTTCTCCAAAAGTTACGGCCTGGTTGAAAGTTTTATCTTTTGTCTCTGAAGTAGATAAGAGGTAATATCAGTAGACAGGATGCTTTCATTTGGAATGCTTTTTGTGTGCTTAATTCATTGCTGCTTTCACGTTCTCCAGAAATTGATAATAAAATTATCATTGGCTGCTGAAAACTGTCTCAATAAAAAGAAGGAGAAATGAGGCTTGAAAAATATTGGTTTTATTGTGTGCAAACATGATTAATGCAACATAATCTGATTGGAATATAGCTTGTGTCCTGGAAACATTGCCAACTTAATGCCAAGATTTGGTGCACTGCAAAAATTTTATTGCAAAATTGCTTATGCTTTCAACTGTAGCATTTCCCATCTCATCACAAGGGAAAAGACATGGGAAAGACAGCTTTAGTCTTTCCCAACTGACTCCAAAGTGCAACGTGCATAACAGGTTTTGCTTCCTCAAGTAGGTGTTTGTGTCTAAGCCATCCTTGCAATTTGGAAGAGAGGAAAACTTTTCACACCCTCACCTTATTTTTGAAATGCTTTTCTTTGCTTGTTGACTCTGGAAAAGATACAGTCATCCAGATTGTAGGATTGGCTTGCTGCTGCATGTGATCTGGGAGAAAAGGTGACAGCTGAATTGAAAACCGGTTCTTCAATCCATTTGGTATTTTTACTGTAGCTGGGTTGTATCAGTTTCTTGTGTTTCAGTTTTCACAACTGAGAAATGGGACTAATGAATTTGTACTTTGTATAAAAAAATTTCTGGATTGCACAAATGAAAAAGAAAGTATAAACGTGGGAGTTTTACACATGAAAGACTGAACTGAATACTTAAAATACTGCTGAGCTTGTAATGTAAACACGTGCAACGTGTCTGAACGTCAGTTTAGGTGCTGTTACTATCTGTTTATTGGTCCTGGACTCCAATGCATATGTTCTAATGAGGCTCTCCTGCTTAGCTTAAAGGTTTGCCTTCAGTTTTATCATTAAAAGACTGCAGGCTTTGAGGTTCTTTTGGGGAGATACTAAGCAGTTTTGCTTCTTTTCCAGTTCACTGGATAATGGAGTTCTTTATGTCATTCAGAAATAGTGTGGTGGCTAGAGAGGGGAATTGGTAGATGTGCAACAGTAGCCTTCCAACTGTCCTACTCGAAACCGAGAGATGCCCTGACTATTTCCCATCTGCTGTCTGCGTTTTCACATTTGCGCGTTGCCAGTTTGACAAGTGCAGATTTTGCAGATTTCAGAGTCTGGTTTAGCCATTAGTGTTTTAAAGCTAAAGGCAGATGGAGAAGCTAAATTGTTCCGAGTATGCTTTGAGCTGGATGTCTTTTCAAATACCAGTGCAGTGGCCATTGTCCCTGCTCTCTTTGTGCTGCTGCTCTTCGGAGTTGACCATTTAAAGCTGTGTAATGAGCAAACCGAGGTCTGGAGCTGTGGGATCTCACGTGCTGGCGTGGGAATGGGGAGTGGAGAAAGCATGTGTTGCTTGCTCTGTCCCAGTAAATCACCGACTGACAAACTGCTAATCTGCTGTGTGTGGATTCTTGAAGAATCAGAGTGATAAACAGAAGCTGCTGAAAGAACGAGTCTTCACAGTGCAAGGAAAGTTTCAAAAGCTGCTATATTCTGTTTTCTTGCTCTTAAAAACATGATAGTAACATCAAGCTGGGTCAGCAGGCTGTTAGTATACCAACAACCATCTCTTGTCTTTGCCAGATGGCTGTAAATAGGGAGGATTTTTTCAGTCTAATAGACCCCCTTATCTAGTAATCTTAATACAGAAGTACTATTAAGTTGCAAATACCCTTGTGATGACTCAAACAGCTTACTCTGTAGGAGGAACCAAAGCTGAGAGTACAGAAGGCTTTAACTCTCAGATCACATGTGTGCTATTGCTTTGTGAATGCCTTATTTTAGCACACAACAGAAAAACTTATGTATGTGGCTTCTTGCCAGCATGGGCACTTGTGCTGCATCTGTGCTCAGGTGCACATTGTTAAACAAATTAAGTGTAAAGCAGCTTTGGAGGCTCACTCTCTTAAGTGAGAAGAATAAGAAGGTGGATCTATTTGGACACTGATACACCTGAGTAATGCCTTAGATATAGTGTATTAATGGCTGCTATACTTTTAAGTAATTTCCTTCTTATTTTTAGATGCTAGCAAATTATATTAGAACTTGAAGACTATATACCTATTTCTTCCCTGTTCATAAGTCTCCACTGAAGAACTAAGCCCATATTTTGGCACAGCAGTTTGTTTCTATGGAAATGCAGGTATATTTCCAGAATGGGATTATAGCTCCCAGTGGGCTCTGAGAGAGGTAAATTGTGAAGGCCACTTGTTAAGTACAAAAAAGATCCTCTTGTGTCAGGGAAACTATAAAAAAATCCCATAAAAACAGGTATTCATCTTTAAAATATTACTCCAGTTCAAAGGAAAGTTATACCAACTACTGAAATAAACAAAATGAAGTTTCCTTAAAATGCAGAATCTTTCTGAATTGCTTCTCTCAACATGCAAAATGTGACCTCAGTGCTGCTGTTGTTAACCTCAAGGCACGAATTTTGATTCAGCAGAAGAAATCTTTCCAACACTAAGCTCTGTTTTGCCAGCCTCTGAGGCATATCCAAACAGCACAAATCTTTGTTACATCGAAGGCAAACAAAGTGCAGCAGCAGAAAGCTAAAAATATCTGGAATTTACCAATGAGAGCACTAATAAGCCTGCCTTGGGAAGAGTTAAAGCTGATGATACTTGACAACACTTGTTTTTAAAACAAGTAGAAATGCAGCACTAAAAACAACCTGAAGTGTAGACCCAGCAATTCACAGCCAAGCTGAACATACAGTGCTCTGTCAGTCCTTGAAGCAACAACAAATCCTGTCTTCACATATCCTTTCAGCATGCAGAGCAGGAGAACAGAGCTGATAGAGTTCCAGGTTAGAGGTTTTAGAGCTGAAAGCTGTGCTGTGCACTTGGGGATGTTTGCAGGAGCATGAGAGGTAAGGAATTTTCCACTGCTCTTTGGCTGCACTGGGTGTGTAGCTGCTTCATGGGCTCTGCTGCAGCTGGGGACTGCAGAGCCTTGGTGCTGCTCTGTAGGTGAGTGCTGGTTTCCACCAAGAACTTCTGTTTGGCATCGTCAGAAAAGGGGGCTGGGCAGCCACTGGAGCTCAGATGCAAAAGATTCAGCCCTCTGATGATTAGTGACCCTTGCCTTAGTTCCTCTTGTCAGATTTACTGTCAAAAATACCTGTAGCCACAAAGACTAAGTGCAAGATCTGGCTGTTCATGCTTGGCAGAGCAGCTTGTGTGTTGAGCATACAAAAGTATCCTGAGATGCACCTGGAGGTTTTGTCAAGGTATTGGTTTTCTGATCACTACAAATACATAATTTTTAATGAAATATAGGAGGCACATAAATAAATAAGTCTTCCTAAAGCTCAGCTTTGTCTTACTACACAGATCACTTCTGTGTTTGAAAAGTTTACTTTGGGTGAATGAGAATTATACTCATTATGGCAGCAGTTTCTTCTCATTTAGATTGAAAAATTGAAAATTCAAAGAAACAAGGCATAATGTTGCTAGCCATTTTGTTCGTTTGGTAATATGAAAATTTAAAGGCTGAAATGCTACCATTCTGCTTTGCATAATACATTTTCATTTATGGTTTAGTGCTTAAAATCAAACCCCAAGAGTCAGGAGGACTGGAGTCTGTTGCTGCCTGTTTTTCAGCTCATTTTGGCTGTAGACAAATCCTTTATGGTCACAGTTCAGCTGAGTTCGTAAACAAATGGCAAGTCAGCAATTCGCCACGTTCCTAATTGAAAACAGATGAGTCCCATGGGTTTCATTTGGGGTTTCTTGTGGTTACATTTAGGCACGTTTACAACATTGTCGGTTTTGTTTACAGGCGCTGAGCTCCTAGGTCAGCACAGCACAACACAAAGGTGTTGGACTGCACTGCTCTGCACGCAGGGCACGTGTTTGTTTGGGCAGAGATGAACCTAAACTAGTACTGTACACACCAGGGCTTTGAACACAAGTGTACGTTTTTCCCTTCATGTCCTGTGAGGATACTGAAAGGCCTGCAGTGACCGTGGCAGAAGCTGAGGTAACACTTGATGTTTCTCTTCGGAAAGAGAAATGCAAGGCAAAGGAAACTGGAGGTTTGTGCTTATCCCTACTCCTGGGATTGCCAAGCCAGCTGAGCGTTTGTATGGAGGGTCCCACAGTACAGGTATCTCTGCAAGGTTTATAGTTCTCATGGAAAAGAAACTGCTCTGCTTGATTTCCAGTGCTAAACAGCAGCTTCTTGCCAGGCTGTGAAAGCCAGACATGAGTCTGGGCTCCTGTCAGAGCTGGGCAATCTGACTCCACTGTCAGAACTGATAATAGTTAACATCCAGGTGTGAAACCTAAACGTGACATTTCAGATTCCTTCCTGTGTAAGTAATGAATTATTTTAACATAGAGAGCAGCATGAAATGTTACCATCTCCCTTTTGTTATGTTTCAGTGACAACGCTGGACGATACCGCCCTGGTTAGAAAAGGCCCTGTATGACAGAAGCTGAAGTCACTAGTATTCTAGAGCAGAAATCCTCCTCTTTTCTAACTATATATGAAAACTGGCATTGCTCTGTAACAAGTTATGAAGATAGATACCCTGAAAGGAGGCTCACTATATAGAGGTCAGATAGCATTCCTTGCTACCTGGTTATTTCTGGTTATATCGTCATATGGCCCTACAGCTGAGACAGACTTTCCTCAAACTATGGCAGTATGTGAAATGCCTGCCCAACACTTCCAAGTACACTTAACTGGTATTGTTGCTTCAGTGGGGTTTGGTTTTTAATTAAGTCTAGTGTCCCAAACACCTCCAGGACTGGTCACTTGCTGTTTCCCTCTGGACTCTCAGCTGGAGTTGCAGGTCAGCTGATCAGAACTGGCAGGCAATGAGTATTTGGTGCTTATGTGAAATAGCCAGCAGTGTGGTTAATCGTGGAGGGGCGACTGTCACAGACACAGTGTAGTGGGCAGTAAATGCTCAGCTGTGCAGAGGAGATACTGACAGAATGGAGAGCTCTGCGGATAGATCTATCCTGTTTCGGGACACCAATCTAGAATCTCATTTGATAGACATTGTTTAGACAGGATACATAGATACTTGTACTGTTACAGGGGATGAGGTTGTAAAAGGGGATCTTGGTCCTCAAGGTTTTAACTAAGCCCTTTTTGTGAGCACAACATTGATATAAATGTGCTTCTAATACATACTTGCATAATTATTTATTTGCGGTAATTCAGAGCAGCACTTTGATCCTGCTTTTAAGTCAGGTTTGTGTAATTTCAGAAATGTATTTGCACAAGCTTAATTATGCATGTTGTGCCTGAGACATATAAATCTGGATATTAGCTCTCCACCTGCCCATGTATGTCCTTAACTGCCTGATTTGCATGCCTTACTCACTGGAGAATAAGCAGAAACTGAAATAACCTGGTTTTAGTTATTTTACTTTCATTTCTTCAAGACTTAACACAAAGTAGTTGGGCTGCATTTCCTGTGCTTCAGAGAGAAGGCAAAATCCCATGCATTATCTGTTTTGGCTTATCTGTCTTTGTGTGGCCTCTGGAGAACTCAGATAGTGGTTAACATTTCTGAAGATGGAGTGTTTGTTGAAGCTTTTTGCAACCCTCTGGAAGAGGTCATCACCTCTAGTTTGAGAAATACTGATCTTATCTGGATACCTGAAAGTCAAAAGCCGATTATTTTCATCTGCCAGCCAAAACAGTGGGGATAGACTAAGGTGTTTCAATTCCTGAGAGACTCTCAGTGGCTAGGACTGAAGACAGTGTGGACAGTGCTCCCAGCACCTGTGAGGGGAAGGAGTTGAGACAGTCTGTGCCCAAGGGGGCAGAGCAGACAACGACAGCTGCCCCCATGAAGTCCTCTGCCAATGTGGGTTTGTTTTTGGGGACATTGCAAGCACCTTACCTGGACTGCTCTTGCCTTCCAGCTGGGAGGAGAGAAAGGTGAGGATTTATTTGGCTGATGGAAGGGATGAAACTCCTTCAGGAGGTGCCAGGGCATCCTAAGAGAGCACTCGGGCAAAAGAGAGTGACAGATGGGTAAAAACTGGAGGCAGGGATGAATCATACTTCAGGTCATCATTTAGTGGTCCTTGCCCTGCCTCTCTGCCCAGAGGAGCTGCTCACTCTGTGGGCTTCTGTTGTTGCAGGGACCTCCTGAGCTTGTTTTCCCTTTCCTAAATCAGGATGCTGGCAAAGAGGAGCTGCTTCCTCAAAACTGCCTCGCTGGTATGGGAAACCAGCATGTTATCACTGTTCTCAATTCAGGGCTTTTACCAGCACCAAATCCATAGTGGTCAGAAATGGCCAGATTGGACTGGCTTGCAGGTGTGCAAATACATCTCACAAAGGGGAGACAACTGAAGCAGTACAAAAAGCGTGGCTATTGCAGCTTTAGCTCCTGCCTCTCTCCTAAAATCCATGACTACCTTGTAAGATGTGTCAGCAAGCCCTAGAACAAATGAGAAACTGCCCTGCCTGACTTTGAAATATCTGTGTGTGTGGAGGAGAAACAAGGGAAGATATGGGCAGCACTTGAAGAGCTTTCTCCTCTCTACAGCTTAGATGGAGCCATTCCATGCACTACAGCCTTCCCCTGCTATTAATTTTGAAACAAAACAGGCTTTATATGTTTATTTTCAGAGAAGCCTTGCAGGAGATCTGCATACTTCTGTGGGTACTTTTTGCAACATCATTCCAACTCAGCTTTCTATTTAGTACAAATTGGATCTCAAAGATAATTCTTGATTACTCTCTGCATACCTGGAAGTTGCAAAATAGATCTGGTCTTCTTACTGTGTGTGCTTGCAAACCAGTGCACTGCAGTACAGTGCAGCACTGTGTGCAGGTTTGGTGCTGGTTTATCCTGCAATGCTTTGCCCATAAAAGCCCAGGCATAAGCGTGTTAAAGTGTACAGTTGATTGCAGACCTGCTACGTCAGACTGACCCGGCGTGTGAGGCTCTCGCTGGGAGCACCTTCAAGATGTAGGGCAAAATTCTCTTCTCAGGTTCCTGGAGTAGCTCCTGACTCCATCTTCCAAGTCTCCAGTGCTGACACATGCAGGCATTTCATGGTGCAAAAGAAAGTGAGCAGCCTGAAAGGAGTAATCTGCCACCGACTGAGGAATGAACAATAATGGCAAATCCCCAAAAAGAGCATGAGACCTTTTCTTGAACCAGCTGCTCTGCGTCTGAGAGAAATATGAAGGGTTTGTGTCACTTGGGCAATGTGCTTGTAGCCTCTTCCTCCTAATTATCCCTGAGCTGATGATCTAAGACTGCTTTGTGGATACGAGGACAGAATTTTGCCTGCAGGATGCACGATTTCCAACTGTGCCTCTTCTATAAATCAGTTATAAGTGTATTTGGAATAAGTGCCAGGCCAGCTTCTGAGCTTACCAGAGGACAGAGCTCCAGCAGACACAGTCCCACATGGCACAAAGCTGTTGCAGTTTTAAAATCAGTCTGATTTTTTTCTTTAACAGGGGAGCCCAGTGTAACTCCGTCAAGCCTGGAGTGACACTCTGAATCTGCATCTGCCTCATGTGAGTTAAAATCCTGGCAGCAGCATTTTGCATAAGCTGGAGCCTCTGTAGAGAGCTTTTTTTTTCTTTTTCTTTTTTTTTTTTTTCCTTTTCAGGAAGGCTATAAAATTGTTACTGTATGTGTCTTGGCAGCAAAGGTAAACACAACCACACAAATGCATGAGAATTGCATACCTTACTGCACAACCCCTGCTCATTCCAGATCAGCTTCCCTCCTAGCACGAAATGTGGAAGGGATGCCTGCACTCATCACAGACCTGAAGGCTTGCAGCGTTCACTCCCGGGGTACTGCTTTTTACCTTTGGATGGTGTAATGTTAAGCCAAGTGATGGTATGAAGGGGGAGCTGAAATGCTGTCCACTGGCTTCTGTTTTTTTAAAACGTTTGGTTGTTTTCTTTCCAGCCTGGTTGCATAATCCGTGAGCACTGGGCGCTGATTGCCCTGTGCTGCTGAAGCATTTGCCTGTGTTGGAACACAGACCATTAAAATAACATTTCCTCTGGGGCTGGGGACTTGGCATGGTGGCAGAGACATGGCCATCAAACAGTAAGAAAGAGAAAAAGAAATCAGAATAAGTTGTAGCATGTGCTTTGGTTTTACTGTCATCCCATGTGTGTTGGGCAAGGACAGTCTGAAAATTGGTTTGTGGCTCTGCCTTTTCCCCTGTCACAGAGTTGAGGATGCTTGTAGACTGGGCCCTTCTCAGCTGGGTGAAAGAGCTGAGCATGGGAGACACTGTATGGCAAATAGCTGAAATCATGGCATTGCCATAGCACAAAAATTATCTCCAGTTGTGGAATCAACAACCAGGTCTGAGGGAGGGGATATTCCAGCAAAGTTTAAAACTATTTTTTCATCATGCAGCTGCAGAAAAAAATACTGATCTTTCCTCTTTCCTCTGTTTCTTCACGGCTGCCTGAAGTAAACCAAACATGAGACAGAATGACCAGCGTGGAGTACAATAACTAAATACATTTTTTCATCTAGTAATAATGCCTATGACTGGGGCATCTTCCCTGAAGGTGATGCTGCAGTTTCAGCAGTGTTATCCTGTTCATACTTGATCTGAAGGAGGTGGATTATTTGTTTGCCTGGAGGAGGCTCATGTTACTGACACAGGCTCACTCGAAATGTCAGAGGGTTTTGGCTTGTTCCAATTGATGCAGCAAGTGCTGTGGTGTAGGGTGCTGTCCAGGTGGGCTCAGTGAGCTCTTTTTCTCTTCCCAGCTGTGTGTCCAATTAAAGGAAAATTTGTTTTGAGCAGTAAGTATGCTGGTAACTAGAGAACATTATATCCTTTCAGGAGTCCAGTTTCCTGTGTCTCTGTTTAGTTCATGTGTCAAGGTGAAGGCTCTTGTTCTCCAGATATTGTGGAGCAATAGAAAAATAGAGAAGGGGTCTGAGGCATGAATGAGCTAATAGTTTTGTTTTATTCAAAGAGATGTCAAGGAAGCAAAATCTAGAACTTGAGAGGTAAGGGGAATGACTATCCCCCAAAAAGAAACATTCAAATTGATCCGGTTGCAGTACTGCCTCAGCAGACACTTGGAATGATGAAAGCTGAGGCTGATAGTTGTTCTTCAGCATTTTTCCTAATGGTGCTTCAGCTTGTTTCCTTGGAGAGTTAAACAGAGGTCTGTAGTGATTTATGTAAGACAGAGAGGCAAATATAGAAAGGAAGAAATGGAGTGAGGGCATTTTGTGAGCAGCTGACCTCATGTCCCACCACAGGTGTTCTCTGGTGGAGTGTTAGTTAACAAGATGCACAGAAAGCCCTCCAGTAATCCTGGTAAGGTTCTGTTGGAGCTGTTGATGAACCACTGTTGGTTGTCCAGAGGAGATGCCAGTATGCTCCTTGAGGTTTCTTGTGTCTGGGCAGCATCATGATGGTTAGTTCAGAAAGAGCAGGGTTTCCATGGAGAAATGTTTGTTTGGGAACAATTTTTTATGGATTAATTTGATAACAGGGTCAAATTCCCAGGAAGCTAATGAGGAGGAGTGCAGCAGCTTCATGGACAGAGCAGGGGGCTGGAGTCGGCTTCACATAAAAGGGAGCTTTGCAGTGCCTTCACCTTCTAAGAACACATGCAGGTGTATTTGTAATCATTTTCCCTGGGAAATGCCTTTACTGTCCTGCATCAGAGGAAGTCCTTTTTCCAGGTGATGCTCTGGTGTCAGTCTCACAATTTTGTTCATCACCTAACTGGTTATTGCTCCCTCCAGATCTAGCTCGCTCCCCAGAATTGCCTTCTCAGTCACTGTTTTCTTCATTAGCTGTATTTGTTATTGCTTATTCCTATCTATAGCTTAATCAACCCTTCCTTTCCCAAAGGACAGAAAAGACTACGTGCATTGAATGTTGTATCATGTTGGTGATGTTTGCCATTGGTATAATCTTGCTTGAAGATTTTGATAACTGCTTTGTTGATTTTAGTTATCTGTTTAAGACCACTACAGGTTTGCTTGCTATGTTTTTAATGCTGTTAGTTTAATGGAGAAAATTAGCTATTAGGATTCTGGTGCATTTTGGATTCTTAAGAGATACGTGAGCCCTCTGTCACAGTTATGATGAGTCTTTTGACAGTCTTGCTTTGTCTATAGTCCTTGCCTTCTTAATATTTTTTTAGTATTTTATGTATTTGTTTTCTCCTCTCAGATTGAACTTCTGTATCCTGCAGTGTATATATATGCTGATGATTAGCTGGGTAGTATAGATGATTGTATTAATGTGTATTGTGAGGCCCACAGATGTGCTAGATCTCTGTCAGGAAAAGCAATCAGTCTTCTAATGAGTTTGCTGTGTAACTTGTGTTTATATTTTACTCAGCTGAATTTGAAATATTCAAGTGTTTGAGACAGTTGGGCCCACTGAACTCACAGTAGTTCTAGCTGCTGTAAAGGGTTGTATTTATCTTAGGACCAGTTTAAGATGGGACATTGTGGTGTCCCACCCTTAAGGGGATGGGAGCACCCAAGTTATTTAGATGCTTACAGTCGAAAGGGATGACAGAAGTCAGAGGGTCTGCAAAGGTTTACAAAGTTTTATTAGTAAATTGCACACTTGGCATGGAAATTGTTACATTAGTCCCTACCCTGTTAGTATAAGCACATCACAGTGGGTTTTGGATAAAGGGGCAGGGTGAAAGGGCGGGGGGGGCAAAAAAAGGAGAGGGGAAGATATGGAGAGATGAATTAAAGAAAGGGAGAGAGAGAAAAAAAGAAAGAGAAAAAAAGGTCACAGGTTCTGCCTGCAAGATTGATCCAGCTGATGGGGTGACCAGGGTCCCTGTGCACACACACCTGGGCTTTCTGGGGTTACCTTTTTATAGATAAGTTTTCTCCACCTGGGAGATAAGTTTCATGCTTTCCATGCAAATTAGTTATCATGTGCAGTCCATTCTTCTAGACCTTTCTGGAAATGGGTCAGAGGTCATTGAGAGTCTTGGGTGGTCTTGATCTCCCCTGTACAGTCCATGCCTATTTCTTGACCTCATTCCTGCACTTGAGCTGTGCTGTGCTTGTCTGCAGGAGCCAGAACAAGGATGTTTGTCCCAGGAAAGTGCTGCCCTGCCTCTGTATGGCCCCTTCTCCAGCCACATCCTGTTCTTTCTCACAGCATGTTATTACCAACAATCCTTGGTTGTTACTACCCACAATCCTTGGTTTGCTCCATGACTGTCCGGCTGTTGGTGTTTGAGACATGCACATTAGCCCCTTATCTCCTGGGCTTCTACAGACATGCAGCCAGTGTAAACACACCACCAAAGGAACACAGTGATTTCCATCTGTCGTGATTGCATTTTAGATGTTAAATTAACGATCTGATTAAACAGTAACATATGCAGTACATGGGAAGGTCATCTGCAGGAAGAAGACGGGCCGGATGGTAGGGATGACTTGGTTGAACAAGTCCATTTCCTTTGCATTGAGCGAAGGTGTGTGTCACCGATGAGCAGCTCCTGTGACATGTGAGAGCAGTGAGCTTGCTTAAGAGAGTAGCATTTTGATGCACAAGGGTAATAGCTAACAGATTTTTGCAGTACCATATGGTGTTATTAACAAACAAATCGTATGTTAACTTGACAGTTCTACCTTCGAGCTAACTTAGTCTGCAGCAAACATTAATTCCCCCAAGATGAAATCTGGAGCAATACTAAGCTTTGGGATTGTATCCAGAGCAGTAACAGTAGCACAGCAGTGATGAATGTCAGCCTTTCTAACCTCAAATATATGTGTTCCCGCAATTTATTGGTTTCTTTATCAGCTTTGTGAAAACACAGCAAACCAAAACCCAATTGGAGCAGGTGGGACAGGGAGAGTTCATGCATCTGCCTAACAGCACTGCAGGGAGAGGAGCTGCTGTTTGAAACACATTTTTTCTGATGCAGAGAGCTGTGATAAACTGATGGATATTTCATCTGGTGCACTCTGCTGCTGAAATTCGAGCTGCAGCTTTGCTTTGCTGCAGCCCTGGGGCATGAGCTAATTCCGGGCTGGGAGACCAAGGGCAGAAGCAAAGGAGGGAATGTGGTATGTGGAGGAGGGAGGAGGGCGAACGGGTACATTACTTTTAATTGCCTTCTTGTTTAACCCCCTAGCTGTTTTCAAATTTTCTAACTGAAATCTCATCTTGGTACAGTGTATAAATCCCCTGAATACGAATCTCTTGGATTTGACCTGACCGTAGAAAGATTAGTTTCCATTGGATACCCTCATGAGCTGCTCAATTTTGTGTATGATCCTGCATTCCCTACCAGGTAAATGACTAACAGATACCAACCCAGCCTGCTTCAGGCCTTGAATACTTGTTCTGTAAAGTTCACAGGTGACATGTGAGGCCAGGTTTTCAGAGTTGTGGCTGTGAAGGCTGTGGCTGCCCACAGAGCATGGGGAAGGAAGCAGACTGATCCAGTATGTGGAGGGCCTTTGTACACATGAATCCATGCCAGCAAAGAGGAACATGCAAGAAAAGGACCCTACTGAAAACATGGTCCAAAAATAGCCTTTTAAAGCAAAGACAACAGAGACACAATTGGATTGGGAGTGAAATCAAAATGAGGGGGAGAAGGAGCCATCACTGTCCAAGAGGCTGCTGGGATATCTCAGAACATTTTTCTTTAATGATTTTAATTAGTGGTGTCCTGGTGCATAAGGCATCCAGAAAATTAAGCTGACAGTAAACAATAAAAATGGGACCAATCCAGTTCACCTGTCTAAATGAATCAAACATCAAAAGCATTTGATTTAGTAACTTTTTGATTTCATAATTTTGCTTTTTTTTGATTTTCATAACTTAGTTAATGGTGCAAAGTTACTGAATTCCTTTTGTCTATTGGTGGCAGAGGTTAAAAGGATATTGCTTGTTTTAAACAAACTATGCACCTTTAAGTTATTTCCACTTGTGCCTTTGTTGGATTTTGCTTTTTTGACTCCTTTGGAGCTTCTTTACAAAAGACTGGACCAGAGGGTCTGTTGGCTTGTTCCAGTTTCAGTCTGGCAGCCTCCTTCCTTCCCTCTTCTCAGCATGTTTTACACTGAGACTGCTGCTGGCTGTGCCCTTGCCCATAACAAGGCAGTAGCCCTTCACAAACTTGTGATGAAGACTCCATTAAATCTACTGCCTTCTTCCCAGGCAGGGGACAGAAGGGATATCCCTGTGGGAAGACTGCCTTCTCCAGATACAGGCTGCTAGATAAGTGAAACAGAGTTTTGCTGGAGTCAGAGCCAGGAATGTCCAAAGTATTTTGTGCCATAGTTACACGCCCCATCTGGCTCTATCTGTGACAGAGTGATGAAAAATAGGAGAGAAATTCCTTTATCACATCTCACTCTTCCCTGCAGCCCAGCAGGGGTGTCAGGGAACCACAAACACAGGTGTCAGATTTGTGACCCTGTGGAACAGGCCCACAGCCTCCCTGGTATGTGCATAGCTAAACTTCTGCCGGGTTAAATGATTCTGCTTTCAAGTCTGTGGGGAGCAGATCAGGTATCTCTTCCACCTGGAGTTGCTGGCCTCTAGTTGCTCACCTGCCACCAGGTAAAAGGGACAGCAGGGACCCCATCTGCAGAATAAGAGCATCTCTGTTCTGATGCCCCACGCCAAGTAAGGAAGCTGTTCTAGAGCTGTTCTAGCTGCTAATAAAGTGGTCACTGCTTAATACACTCGCTTCTTCATATCTAAAATTGTTTTCTTAACAGAGGCCTGGTGTTTGATACCCACTATGGAAACCTGCTGAAAGTTGATGCCTATGGGAACCTCCTAGTGTGTGCACATGGCTTTAATTTCCTCAGAGGGTGAGTGCCAACTCTTGGCTGTTCTTTTTGACTTAATACACTCTTTTGTGTCACTGATCCTTAGGGCACCCATTGTATGAGGAGTGACAGGGACTCCACTAAGAGCAGATGCTGTGTTAGTGTTCCTACAGCTCCAGGATTAACTGGGGATGCATTGAGGGTCTCAGGCACAGCAACAGCCCAGGTGTTTACAGTGGAAAGATCTGTGCAGGCACAGAACATGTGCTGTGAAGAAGGATTGATGGGATAATCCAGGGCCTGAGCTGGCTTGGGGAAGGAACAAGCTTCCTCTACCCCTTTGTGTTTCTGACCTGTGAGGGTGTCAGAACTGAGCATTGCATGCCATTTCCTGCAGCCTTCCCTGGATACTTGTCTTTCTGTTGTCCCAGAGAAGGTGCTTTAGGAAGCAGAGAGGACTGCAGAGCCACATGCCTGATGTGTCCTAGCAAATCCCCCCTCCCACATCCCTGCTGCAAGGGTGTATGGATGGAAGGCAAGGCAAGCTCAGTGTCCCCAGGGTGACAAACCTTGTCATTGCAGACATGTCAGTCCTTGCATCAGGAGTCCAACATTTAGAAAAAGCCCTTATATATGTACTCAACTTCTTCTTTGAGCCTGAAGTGATCTTCAGAAGCTCCAGAAATTAAGGAAGCAAGAATAATGAAATTCCTTTGGTCATCACCACTCTGCTGATCAATTCAGAGGGCCCCAAGCAAACCTCCTGCAGCAGAGAGCCCTGTACACCCCTGCTGAAAGCTGCTGGGAGAGCGGGAAGCAACACATGGAAAGTGGGGGAGAGTTTAAGATAAGCAAACAATGACAGTACAGATGATTTAAAGCATCCTCATAGCAGCAGCATG
>JAWWLV010000180.1:23096817-23210678 GCA_035041135.1 Platyrinchus mystaceus | reverse complement strand
GGAAAGTGGGGGAGAGTTTAAGATAAGCAAACAATGACAGTACAGATGATTTAAAGCATCCTCATAGCAGCAGCATGGGGTTTAAGGTCTAGCTGTGGACTCTCGACCACTCTGTGTCCCTGTGTGGGCTCTGCTCAGTTTGCTGATTCAGCAGTGAGGGCTTTGTCCTGGCTCTGCCGGAGGCAGCGTGGCCAAGGGAACACCAGTGGATGCACTTTTGCTCTTGTGCCAACAGTGCATGTGGGAAATCTGGGTGTTGATTAAAGCACAGCAGACTCCAGTTAGTGGATCCTGCTGCAACTCTATTTTGCAGGTCAGCAGATTTTATCCTCATTATGTTTTGTGGTTTCATTCTTCTCCACCTTATCTGTTTTCAGGCCTGAAACACGGGATCAATATCCAAATAAATTTATCCAGAGGGATGACACAGATAGGTTTTACATTCTGAACACGTTATTCAATCTACCAGGTGAGTCTAATATGAGCCAACACAGGCCTTTTTCTGTGCCTTTTTAGCCAATAAATCTTTGCTAATGTCATACTCTGCTTATCTGTTTGGGGTTTTTTACATGAACTTTCTTCCTTTGTGCACAGGGCCTAAAGCTATCTGGACTCTCTGTTCTCCTAGTGTTAAAATCTTGCTTTGTTTCTTTGTAGAGACCTACCTGTTGGCTTGCCTAGTGGATTTCTTTACTAATTGTGACCGGTACACGAGGTATGTGTTCCCTCTGCTTCGAGATGCTGGTGGAACAGTAAGATTGTTACTATATTATATAAAGACAAATATAGCACAGATGGAGCTGTTCTTAATATCAATGAAGGCCCCTCAAGAGGTTTTGTTGGGGAAAAGTTCAGCCCTCGTAATTTAATGGTGTTGAGTTGATCTGTGTATACAGCAGAGGCTGGTTATGAGGGTTTCCTTCACAGGGTATATCAGTGTCACCATAGTGACTGACACGGGTAGTTGGGCAGCATCTAAGACCGCACACTCCTTACAGGGTGATTACAGGCACCATTCAGTTCATTTTGAACCCCTTGGAACCATGTTTGAACTGGTAACTGAAAGGCTGAATTTCCTCAGTTACTGAAGTTCCTCATGCTGTAATAGAGGATGTTGCACACTTAGAGGTAAAATGCTCAGACACAGTCTGGTGTGAAAGGCTGTTTGTGCAGCATGAGTATTTACCTAGCTTTAGAAAAGGTATAAACATAAAAACAAGCTGCAGTTTTAACTGGCACATGTGAATGCTGCTATGCTGCTGACTTATGTGATGGGTCATCTTTCCATATTATGTGAGTGGAAGGCAAAGGTTTAAAGAAACTTTAACTGGGAGCAGAGGAACTGTTTATGCTGACAATCCGTCAGGTGAAGTATCCTTTCTCAGGACAGGCATGATGATTGCTGTCAGAATAAATACGGCTCTGTGTAATCATCCTTGAGTTCTGATGCAAGCTCTCATGGGTGTCTTAAAGATACCTCCACATAATGTCTCATGTTAACTCTAACCATTCTAAACACAGAAGTAGTTCCTTCTCTCAGCAGCATTACATTTAGTTGATTTCCATGGCACCCCCTTTAGCGCTGGAAAGAGGGAGAAAGAGCAGCACTCTGATTGCTCCCTCATTACCATTCATCTTCAGTAAAATGCTGCAAGCTGCACAGTCCCAGTCTTTTTTCCTTGTAAGATGAAAAATAAGAGTTGCAGTCACAGAAAGCTGTAGTACTGCTGTGGAGGCACAGACATTCTTGGGTAACGCACAGATCCTGCTGAACTTTGGTTGTAGCCTTCTTTCAGGTCTGTGCTGTGATAAAGTAGTAGATAAGAAACCGTTATGGTAGAATGAAAACACAAGCTCCAAACAGCATTTTGAACTGTCTCTCTCCTTGATGTGTTTCTTACCTGTTGCAACTGGCTGCTAAAATCTTTCTTCTGTCTCCTCACAGCTGTGAAACGGGGTTTAAAGATGGAGATCTCTTCATGTCCTTCAGGAGCATGTTCCAGGATGTCAGAGATGCTGTTGACTGGGTTCATTACAAGGTGATTGCAAGAACTCCTGGGGACGTCTGTAGTTGTAACTGGGTTAGATGGGCTGCTTTGTAACTCTTAAGATGTGCTATACCTCTATTGGGCAAAAGCCCTGCTTTGCCGCCTAGTGAGCAGATAATAAATTGCAATTGTATGTGAGTAAGTCAAGATCTGAACTGCCCTCCTAGCATGGGAACATATCTGGCTTGGCTTCCTATTCCTTTTATTGTGCCCAGAGTCCATTTCTGTACTTTAATTCATGGGGTTTAGAGCATGATGCCATGGGGGTATTTGCAGTTGAGGTCCACAACTTGTACATTGTCCTAATCATTAAAGCAGTATTCTACTGCCATTTGTTTACATTGGTACTGTCTTATGTTGCCTGAAAAGTACCTGCATTAAAGAGAGAAATACATCATCTGTTCTCTATTTAGAGAGGAGACACAGTTCATTTTCTTCACACACTTTAGAGTAAAATTTTGTGAGCACAACCATCTGGTTAAAGGCCTGATTTTCTTGTTTTCCCTCATTTAAGTAGTCTGTTGGGTGGGATAGAGAACCATCACAAGATAAAGCTCACAGCTGTACTAGTGGTGGTCCTTTTAGCCATGCAGAAGTCGGGAATCTATTTTTCTTTCCTTATGCAGTGTTGTGTGATACATGTTGGAGTTGGCCTTTGACTAAAGCATTATGGTCAGTGTTGGAGACAGGTCATTAACTGTCTTGTTTGGTATGGCAAATCTATTTTTTGTTTGTTTCTATTGTATTCCCTTCTGAAAGGGTTAAAATGCTGTTGAAGTGGATTATTTACCATGGTGAGGGAATCGATGGATCACAGAGTTTGTGATGGTCCCTGCTACTCAAAGCCTCTCATCTCTAGAGTCACTGGTTCAGATTCGCCCTGGTTTGTACTTTCACAGCATTTTAAAGTGTGAAAGTTGGCATTACTTTGATGTCTCTTACATCCTAAGTTTCCATTACCTCACTGGGTGCTGTTGTTTCTATTTCAGGGATCGCTTAAGGAAAAGACCCTTGAGAATCTGGAGAAGTACGTGGTGAAAGATGTAAGTGTGAAGTTACTTTACTTGTGCTATGTGACATTCTGTACTGACTAAGCAGGCAAGAAATAAACATGCTGATTTGCTTTACTAAATCACAAAACAGATAACAGTCCGATTTCTATTGTAATAACCAAAGTGGAAAGTTCGGGCACAGCCTTTATCCTGAGCCAGTGATCCTCGTGATTTCATATTGATGTGCACGTTTTTTACGTAAAATATAAAAGCCAGAGGAAATGTTATCATGGGACACAGGTGAATATGCTGGCAAGGCTCGTGTTATTTCTTTTGGTGGTGAAAGCAACTGTGTTCCCTGCCCACATTGCTCTGCCCAGGCAGACTCTTTTTAAAAAGCAATAGCTGAGCATCTCTTTAGACAGAAATATTCTTTAGCCACCGAACAAAAAAGTTACACACACTTTTACCATGAGGGACTAAAAAAGATCCTGAAAGACTCACCCATGTCCAGTCTCTTGATAGCCACAAAATGTGTGTTCAGCACATCTAATTGAGCAAGCTGCAGTAGTTCCCTTACTTTTGCCCCTCTGCAGTGTGCAAGGCCCCTCTGGACCACTTACAGTATAATTATTCTTTAGTCTAGATGAGCTCTGTGGTACAGTGTCACTTTAAAGCAGTTTACCTTGTTTCTAGTTACATGCCTACAGAATTCTTATGAAACTGTTCTGTGAGGTAATCAGCTATTCTGGCAATGGACTGAGATTTCTGATTCAATAAAAATAGCCCCAGGAATAAATTCTCCCTCATTTGAGGTTGGAATTATAATGCGTTCCAACCTGTGGCTCGTGTGAGCTCAGATTTCACCTGCCTCTGGGCCCATTTCGGGAACGGACTTGGAGCTGGAGCAGATCGGTGGGAGCAGCACAGGGTGCCTGGCACTGTGGCTGGCAAAGGCACCGCAGCCCTGCTGAGCCCTTCCCCCTCGCCTTCCTCCCCTGGGCTGTGCTCTGGAGGGGTTACGTGGATGGACCAGCAGCATTCCTGGTTCTGGCCAGTACAAAACACGTGAGTTTGCTTGCTTGATGGTTTGGTTTGCTTTGGTTTTTGTCTGGTGGGATCACAGCTGAGAGTGTTTTTGCCATGATGAATGTCTGTAACTTTTGTGACTTGTATGTCCTTTGGCTTTCAGGGAAAGCTGCCACTACTGCTCAGCCGCATGAATGAAGTGGGGAAGGTGTTTCTCGTCACAAACAGCGACTATAAATACACAGACGTAAGTGCTGCTTGAACTGTTGTGGTGTGAACTCGGTTTATCGTGGGATAAGCAAAAGCTAGCCATTCATTTGTTGTATGGGTTTTGGTGGGACATCTTCTGGGGGAGAATCACATGTTTTCTGATCTACATGTAGGATAGTTTGGTGGTGGATGCAGATTGTCATGAGTCATCTTTTGTCCTGGTTGTGGTACCAACCTAATATGGGCCTGGCTTAAGTCCCTCTGTGCCTCATTCAGGTCTTCAGCAATTAAAAGGCTGAAAAGGAAAGTGATACTCGTTTTGGATTTCAGCATCCTTTAAAATGCAGAAGTTCCCTTTCAAGTGAGATAGTCTGAGTACAAACAGGTCACCAAAGCCATGGTCCTGGAGAGGTCTAAGAGCCAGAAAGGGCTGTTGGCTGAGAAAACAACATGGTTACTTCCAACTCCAGGTAAATGTCAGGGTGTTGCAACACTGCTAATCTGAAGATTTATATGCTGTTTTAAAGCATTTCAACTTATACCTAATGCAGTGTGCAGTTTTCTGAGGCAGCTGTGTTATTTGATTATAAAAATTAGTGGTTTAATTCCTGTCACTGTCCTATTCCATTCATTTTGTCTCCAAATCCTATACTGACTTTTGTGTAAATTCTGAAAATAAAGTTCTGTAATATGAAAAGATAAAATCAGAAAAGTATGCTTTTATAAACTACACAAACGTGTTTAAAAGCACATATTTAAATTGTTTCTCTCTTTCAGAAAATTATGACTTACTTGTTTGACTTCCCACATGGACCAAAGGTATGTGAATTCTAGACAGCAGTTGCAATAGCAACTGATGTGCCTAATTATCTGTGTAGCTGGAAAGCATTTTAATCCTGCTTCATTGGCTGCATGGGATTAGTTGCTTTAATCTGGTTAAAATACACTTGCTGTTTCGTGTCCTATTTGAATGGGATCAAAGCAAATACAATATAACGAAGAGAAAAGAGGCATCATCTGGTCTCAAATGATAATCTGTGTTAATGATAACATTATTTTAGTGATAAAACAGTTTAACTGTGGCATTTTGCAGCCAGGTTTCTTAGAAATAATGTGCAATATTTTAGTGTTGTTAAAAAAAGCCTTGATGGAAAGGAAACAGTTTTATAGAACAGCAGAAGTGTTTATGCCTGATTGTGCCTTGACTATGGTAACTCCAAAAGTTTTAGTCATGCTTTTTTTATGTTTTTCTGATGTCAAAACTCAGCACTGCAACTTTTGGAGACAGGCTTATGGCATAAATTTATGCTGCTCTTTCAGTCTCCCAGTAAGAGGCTATCTCACACTGAAAAGATGTCTTTTCACACTGTGCTCTAAAAGTAGAGGGTGGCCAAGGGAGACATTTTGATAGCTAAAAAAGCTTTTTGCTGTGGTTTTGGTCTCAGAAAGTGCGGAAACATAGAGTTTTGAAGGCCCAGTGTCCTTCAGGGCAGGGCTGTGATTCAAAGCCATGCTCTGTGGAACAGAGTCCAGGCATTTTCCCACTCCTGGCAAAAGTACCAGCATAGCCTTGTAAGACTGAAGCTGTGGAGTTGCATGTGATTGGATCTATGCAGGATGTCACCTTCAGGAGCAGTGGCAAATTATTATCATTTACAGCACCTCTTTACACAGCAGCTGTGCTGGTACATGGATGTTCAGTGCTGTAGTCGTGGGCTTGTGGCAGACAGGAAATACCTTAGGAAATAGTGTTGGCAACCCAGAATTGTACCACAGGAGGCATGGACTAAGGGATTGTAATGGACACTCATGTTAAACTCCCTGTGGTTGCTTGTGTTGTGCCTGATTCTAGGGTTTGTTTTTGCCTTTGCAGCCTGGGAGTGCCCATCGGCCATGGCAGTCCTACTTTGACCTGATCCTGGTGGATGCACGAAAACCTCTCTTCTTTGGGGAAGGCACCGTCTTGCGGCAGGTGGACACGGTGAGTACTCAGTGGAGGGCAGCTCCATGGCTGGCAGGGCTCCTGCACCTCCTGTGTGGCATCTCTCAGTGACAGTGGGCAACACAGTGTTTAGACAGGACCTGCACTAGGGATGATGGACTGGAGCTTCCTCTTAGTGATTCCTGAGCAACGCCCTTACCCGGGGCACAGCAGAGCTCAAGGCTTTGTTGGCTTCCCTAATGTACCACATGTGACAATAGGAAAAGAATGTGGAAAGCCACCTCTGGGCTGCTTGGGAGTGAGAGACAGACAGAGTGAAATATCAATAGGACAGGAAAGATCCAGACCATCAGCTGTTCGGTACTAACACAACGTCTCCTTCCTCAGGTGACCGGGAAGCTGAAGATTGGTACCTACACTGGCCCACTGCAGCATGGCATCGTGTACTCAGGAGGTGAGGCAAGAACCCTTCTTGTTCTGTGGAGTGCCTCTGATGTGGAAAATGCAAATGCTCTGTCCCTAACCCTGGCCCTCTAAAATGAGCCACACATTTCCTTTTGGCTCCCTGTTCTGAGCCATGCTATTCTTCTTTCAGGCTCTTCAGACACAGTCTGTGACCTGCTGGGGGCCAAAGGGAAGGATATCTTGTACATTGGAGACCATATCTTTGGAGACATCCTCAAATCCAAGAAGCGCCAGGGCTGGCGGACCTTCCTGGTGATCCCTGAGCTGGCGCAGGAGCTGCACGTCTGGACAGACAAAAGCGGTCAGCAGCCAGGCAAACCCCAGGCCAGGCTTTGCTCTTGCTTGCCTGGTGCTGCACACCTGAGAGTGCCAGGGCTTAGGGGTGCCAGGGGAGAGATCACCCTGGTTTGCCACTTCTCCTTTTGTCCCTTTTTCCTGGGTCTGGGTGCTGGTAGCAGGAGCTGGGGCAGCTCTCCAAGGGCTGGTCTCAGGGTCACAGGCCCTTCATGTGTGATCAACTGCCTTGGCCACAGAAGAAGCTGCAGCTGGGTGGGATTAAGTTGTTCCTCATCCCTAACCTTGCCCCAAAAACTCCTCTGCCCATATGGAGCCATGGCTTCTCTGGTAAAAAGTATCTGACAAGACACCTGGGTTACTCTCCCTGTAATTCCTGAGCCATGACTGCTCTCCCATCTGCAGGGAGTCCCTGCTCACCAGCCGCTTTCTCCTTGTTACTCCCACTCCCTCTGCTGCCAAAGTGCCGTGTATTTCCCATCCACCAGCACTACTGCTGTTCTCCCAGGTTTGCCCTTTGGTGTGCTAAATAGGGCTGGGGGTTATGCAAGTTGCCCCATGGCTGGTTGGAAGGTTTTGGTGAGAGCTGCAAAGGTTCAGCCTCAAAACTAAAAGGGCCAACCAGAAAGCAAGACCAAAATTCTGCCAGTGGCACAGAGTGCGACTGACCCCTCTCCCTGCCCAGTAGCCAAGAGATGCCGTGCTCCCTGCTCCAATGTCCCTCCACCACCATGTGAGGGGAGTGGGCAGGGTGGTGGCTTTGCTTTCAGCCCTTTTCATTTCAACAGTTTTAACTTACCATTTCCCCCTTTCTCTTCTGGATTTTCCAGCCCTTTTTGAAGAGCTGCAAAGTCTGGACATTTTCTTGGCCGAGCTATACAAGTGAGTGTTCAAACAGTGACAACTTTCCTGCTGCCTCTCCCAGCTAAAGAGTGGCACTGACAAAACTGTGGGGTTGTGTTAGCGGCACTGCTGCCAGAGCCTTGACTCAGGCCTGGGCTCTGCCCACAAGACCAACCTTCCCCTCCAGACCAGCCTCCCTCCCCCCGAGCCCCATCCCACAGCATCTGGTTCTGAAAGACTTTTCACACCATGTATTTACCTTCTCGCCTGTAACTAGGCATCTGGACAGTAGCAGCAATGAACGCCCTGACATCAGCTCCATCCAGAGACGCATTAAGGTACCAATCATCAAAACCCCTTTTCATCCTTCTGGATCCCAAAGGGCTTGACAACCCAACCCCACTGCTCAGCCCTGAACTGCTCTGCTCTGCCTTTGGGTGGGCACAGCAGGCTTGGCAAAGCCACTCTGTCTTAACTTACTGGTGTCACTGGCACTCCTGAAAGGCAGCCTGGTCTGGAATGGGGTCCCTTTCCTCCTGCCCACAGCAGCACTGACTGACGGTGCTCACTGCTGCAGCACGTGGCACTGGCACATACAGGCTTGGAGGGGCTGTAGCCTCTGGTTCAGCCAGCCCTAGGGTGCCAGCCTGGGGTGAGTGCTGGCCCTGAGCCCACTGCCACCTTCCCTTCTGTTAGCTGGGGCTTGGCTGTGCTCTGATGCTGCAGGATACAAGCACAGAAAGCCTTGCTGGAGATCCTTGCAGGTCTCGTGTAGCCCCAGCCCTCAGGGTGTTGCAGTGTGGCTCCAAGGTACAGCCTGCTTGTCCCAGGATCTAACCTGCCCCTTCCCTTGTAGAAAGTGACCCACGACATGGATATGTGCTATGGGATGATGGGGAGCCTCTTCCGCAGCGGCTCTCGGCAGACCCTCTTTGCCAGCCAGGTGATGCGCTACGCTGACCTCTATGCAGCCTCCTTCATCAACCTCCTCTACTACCCCTTCAGCTACCTCTTCAGAGCCGCCCACGTCTTGGTGAGTTGAAGATCCCAGGGAGGTGGGCAGGGCCACCAAAGGTGCCTGTGCTTGTGTTTTTTAACACTTCCACGAGACACAACAGCACCTTGGAGGGCTGGGTGGCATTTTGATACACCATCACATTCTGGGGTTTGCTCTCCATGTGTCTCAGGGAGGGGCCCTAGAACTGGGACACCTGTTGCCATCTCCTCTCTCTGTTACATGTGCAGATGCCACACGAGTCCACAGTAGAGCACACACACGTCGACATCAATGAGAAGGAGTCGCCGATGGCCACACGCAATCGCACCTCAGTGGATTTTAAAGATTCTGACTACAAGCGGCACCAACTGACCCGTTCCATCAGTGAGATCAAACCGCCCAACCTCTTCCCCCAGGCACCTCAGGAAATCACACACTGTCACGATGAAGATGATGATGAGGAAGAGGAAGAGGAGGAAGAAGAGGAGGAAGAGGAAGAGGAATAAGAAGGAAAAGGCAAAGTAAAGATAAACCATGACTCTAGCAGTGATCAGGAATGGATTCCGTTGTTGGGGCCCTTGGGGTGATGGGTTGGGGGTGTGATTCTTGCAAAGGCACATTTTGAAAGTATTTGGAAACTTTTAACAAATTAACACTAATTAGGAGGAGACCCTTGTTTTCAGTTTTGCAGACGGTTCAAAAAGCTGATGGATTCTGCCTGGGTGGTGCATTCAGATTGGGCTGCCAGCCCATGCTGTCGTGCTACTCCCATTACATTTAGGGATGCTGCATGTTTCTCCCTTTCCCATGATGTGTTTTATTTGATTTTCATTTGAACAGTGTCCTGTGAACGGTTTTTGCCATTTGTTGCATTCTCTGTGGAGAAAGAAGGGATGTGCTGGGCTACGCAGGAGTCAAAATTATCTGAATCCTGCTGCCCATTAGGTTGCTGCCCTTAACCCTCTGATATTGGGTTACATACTTCCCCCTCCCCATTGTTAGACAGGGTGTTGCTGTGCCTTCCAGCATTCAGTTTACCTTCTCCTTGGTGTGAGTTTCTCTGTTGTAAGTGGATTGATTCCTCCGGCCATCATGGATGGCAGTGGGATTCCAACTCTAGTGTATCCACCACTGTACACGTTTCAGCTCGTAGACAGACGCTTGTCACCCTCTCCAGCGTTTCCAAGCTCTCTTTCACCATCAGCATGTGATGCATGATTTCCAGTGCATTTCTCAAACAGCTGAGCCGCACACTGTGTTCTCAACTCCTCTAGTTTCAGCAGTAAATATTAACCCAGGAGCTTGAGGCTGCTGCTTTAGCATTACGTTACTCACTTTGTGTTCCTTCTGCCTCCTGACCTTTCTGTCCTCTCAGCTTTAAGTGAAGCATCCCAAAGACAAAAAACCCAGCCACCATTTGGCGTGAAAGATCCTGTTGTGCCAGGGTGCTGCAAGCCACATGGGCCTGCCCTACACTAGGAAACAGCACATGCCACAGGGCCGGCCCCACAGTGAGAGCCGGGAGACTCCAGTCTGACTGGCAGCTGCCCTTGGCTTTGGTCTGCTGCAGAGCAAGCAGAGCCTCATGACAGGTTGCTGTGGGCAAGGCTGTGTCCCTGCCCAAGGAGGGTGATGGCTGCAGGCTTCTGTGCGGGGACTGGGCCTGTCCCCAGCCATGGCCATGCAGCCCTTGTACCTGAGCCCGAAAAGTAGCCCGGGGAAGGCACGGGGCCAGCGTTTTCCTCTGTGTCATGGGTGCAGCCTCCTTTACTCCAGCCTCTGCCGTTCGCTGCAAAGGGATTACAACAAGGGCCCTCTTGTAACGAATTCGACTGTTCTTTCAGTACCATAAACTCATTTAATTTCTTTTTTCATTTTAAAGTACCTTAGGAGAAAATAAAAAAAAAAAAACACACCACCAACATCTGAGCAGGAAACTGCTGCTGTAGTGGCAGTTGTTCAAGTCAATAAATGATGATGTTTCTAAGAAATGCCTGTGGCGTGTTACTGAGATGATAAGGGCTGTGCTGGAGTCGGTGAGGAAAGATGGGGTTAGTCTCTGGGGATCCCAGCAGGATGGATGACTGGGGAAGATGGAAGGCATCTCTGGGAATTACTTGTGTGAAGCACTGACAAGCAGTGGCTGTGGATCTGGCTGTAAGGGCATGCCTGGTCCACAGATAGCCCCAGGAAGCACTGGTGGGGTACAAGGTTTTTTTTATCACCATCTGCATCAGCTGGGGAGGCATGGGGAGGGCAGAGAAACATTCTGGCTTGACTACAGAGTGAGGAGATCTTCCTTGTCAGAAAGGGCAACATCCCCACCCTGCCACTACCTCCAACACTGTGCCCTTCAAGGACTGTTTCTCACAGGCATCACAATGGGCCACCCCCCTCACATACATGATGTGTGTGCAGGGTGGCACGGGGGCACAGCATGGCCCACGCTCCACCAGGAGCTGCAAACCTGGTTAAACAGACAGAAATATCCAAGGAAGGCCAGTGCTGCCATGGCTACAGCACTGGCCAGCCTGGCCAGGACAGCTCTGGGCACTGCTGTGCTCAACCCTTGCCTATAAACAAACTCCTTGTGTCAACTCAACCACACCTGAGGAGGTTCTCCATCTGCACCACCACACAAGGATATTCAGTAGCAGGGCCCAAAGTGCCAAACAGAAAAGCAACACTAAATGGCAGCAGCTGGTGGCCAACAATCAACAACTGACTCTACAGGAATTGTTGAAAACCCCGAGCCCAGCACTGGGTCCCTGACGCTTTGATTTTGGGATCTGGAGAGCAGCTAACAGGTACCCAGAGTAAGGCTGGCTGCAGGAAGGGTCTGAGGGAGCTGTTCCCGAGCCCTTTCACCAAAGGGCCGGGGAACATAGCTGGCCTCTGCTATGTTTAAATGTTGTCTCTCCAAGTATAGCCACTTGAATTTTTCAAGCTTTAGCTCAGCAGCCAGGGAGGGTGTGTGGCTGCGGGAAGGGAGCTTTGGGGGTTCCGTGCATTCCTCCTTCCAAACCAGTCACCACAAATAGCTCACTCCCAGCCCAGGGCTATTTCTGACTGAGATGGGGAGAAAAGTCCTCAGGGCTGGAGCAATGGAAAGTATTTGACCCTCACTTCATGGTGGGAAAATGTTGGGCAGAGCCTGATGGACACTCAGGCGCAGCTCAGTCCCCAGCCTTGTGCCATCCTGTCTGTCCTGCCCTGGGGCTCCACCATGGTGTTGTGGTAAGAACCCACTGACCAAGAGCCACGGTGAAGCCTCTTGCCCCAGCTGGCACCTGACCCACAGCCCAGGTTCCCAGCCCATGCCTCTGGCAAGAGGCTTGTCTGCACCAGCTGCCACTTCCCAGAAGCTAGTGGCCTGGCAGAGCCCCAGAAAAGCTCCTGCCACTCTCCCCCACCCCAAGCGACAGGCATGCTTTTACCCACCAGTGGTGATCTCTCCTGCAGCAAAAGCCTAGAGGAAGCAAGGGGAACACACAGAGGGGACAGGCAGGCCTCACCCCCTGCTCTGAGCTCTCACTGACCTGATCTCTGATTTCTCCCTTTCCCCTTTGCACACACCCACCCTCACTACTCTCCAGAGCCCAAGGGGGCTCACAGGGGCTGCATGGAGCAAATTGTACCAAGGACAGGAGCCCAAGGCTCACTGCCCTCAGCCACAGCCATGCAGACATTGTGTGCTGGGCACTGCCAGCCAGTACTTCTGACGGTCAGTAATCAGACCTGCTCCCAGCCCCTCTTCCTTTACACCACCTCCTCACTCAGCAGGACAAGGGATGGCAGAAGCTGTATCTGGCACACAGGAAAGGGTGGGCTGTTTGTCCACCAGTGTGAGCTGGAAGTGATGCTGCACAAGGAACTAAGCATGGGCTCACTCTCCTGCTCAGAAATAAGTGTCAGCGCAGGCTCCAACCGGCTCTGCTGACAGTCACAACGTAAGGGGATCAGGCTGCAACACCCAGTGCAGGGGGATGGACCGACTCACTCCACCAGCTGCTCCCGTCCCACGGAGTTGCCATCGTCACCAGCCACGTCCCTCACCGGCGAGCCCCGGTCACGCACTGCCTGGCAGGAACACGCGCCATGGACAGACAGCATCTACGCTTACAGACAAACAAACATCATCTGTGGAGAGCAGGTTGTAAATAAGGGTTTTTTATTACTGGAATAAAAAGACCCTCACCCTTGAGGGAACTTCAGAAAGAGGAATTCAGCTGCTTGCCATTGCCACCAGCTTCCCAGCTAGCCCCTGATCAACAACACCCCCAGCACATCCCTCCCTGGCTTGAGGACTCATGAGCCCAGACCCACCAAAGCGAAGAGCAACGCCTGGCTCCAAGAGAACAGGATCCAGCCTCTCTGTGGCTCTTGGCAGCTGAAGTGGAGAGTTAAAGACTGTTGATGTGCCAGTAGCAGAGATCTGGGTTCGGGATCACCATCAGCCCCACCACCCACATGCCAAAATCTGTCCCTTGGAAATGAGGGGGGAGCATGGAGGAGGGAAAAATGCATAAACTGGAATGTTCAACAGAAAAAAAAAATCATCATTTATCTAAAAAGAATAGAAATAAACAAAATGCTTTTAAACAAAATCACAAAATATACAAATAAATCTGGTACAAAATAAATAGGAAAGATTGGAAATCTACAACAAAATTGGAATAATTATAAAATTAATTCATATGACAATCAGTATATGAAACGTATACACTTCATTCAGGATTTCAGTTGTGCTTATTCAGGTTTATGTACACACATGGAAATACTGTAGTCAGAATACTACAATCCTGGAAACCCGAAGTCATGTACAATATGATACAATTTGCAAAGATCACGTGCGATGGCAAGTAAGACACAGGGAAGAGCTAGCTGGCGTGGCTGAGCGGGATGAGACAGCCATGAAAATGCTCTGTGGAGGGAGAGCCACCACGCTCCTGAACAGGGGGACCAAGGCCGAGCCAGCAGCGGCCGGCAGGAGAAAAGTTTGGTGTGAGCCCTCCAGCTGCCAAGCACCAGCCACTCATGGCTCCCAGGAACGCTTCTCAAGTATTTGGAGTTTCAGATTACGTGTGTTTGGCATCTGGGCGCCCGCCCAGTGATTCAGGTATCGAGGCTGGCTCTGCTCAAGAAAAAATATGCCAAGAACTCTGAGGGCCCTCAGCAGGGCCTGACCCTGAACCGCACGTAAAGCCACCCTCGTGCTCAGGAGAACATGGACCAAATGTGACCAGAGCACTGCTGCTGGGGTCCTGGTGGGTTTCCACTCTCCAAATTCCATGTGGTCTCCAAGGAAGGCAGAGTCCCTTGAGCAGCATCTCCTACCCTTAGTGTGAGAAACGAAGACATGTTGGCTGCAGCAGTGCCCATTCCCGACTGCTGGACCTCCTCCTCGCCTTCCTGAACACTTAACTAAACCTCAGCGAGAAGAGCAGAGGAACGGCCACGGCCAATGCAAGCGCAGCCGTTGCAGAAGCCACACTGATGAATCCAAACCAGCACAATGCAGAAGGACAGAGCACGTACCCTGGGTAAAAACCTGCCCGCCAAGACAGCCCAGCCCAGCCCAGCCTGCTGGGACCTGAGACTTTAAAGCAGGGATGACACTAGAGCTGATCTAGGCCCAGCCAGTCTGTCGCTTCTGAGAACAGAGGAGCTCACCCGGAGACCCTCACCCTCCCAGAATGATCTTTGGGCGAATCCAGAAGACATGCATTCAGTATTGGCACTTCCAACTAAAGGCCTATGATCCAGGCAACCTACTAAATTCTCACTTGGATTTGGAAGGATTTGGTACAGCAGTGATGCCCAGAGGATAAAGCATCGCCTCCTATTATAAAGCTATGTGATCAGCAAACAGTTGAGATGAGATGCTAGACTGCTTTGCCAAGCACCAAATCCTGGGACAAGTGCTTTCTCCCCAACAAACCCTGCAACCAACTGACTACCATGCTGCTTCTCAGAGGAAAAGACAACAGAGCCATCAAATCCACCTCTGGAGCATCAGAGCCACCTGCAGCCTGTGCATGTTTCAGGCTCACAACAGCTGAAAAACCTCCAGCCTGGTTCTATGACAGGCCACTTCTGTAAAGTCTGGCCAAACATCTGCTGTGGGGGGGGATTAAACACCAAGCACTTCCTTAGCCAGAAATCTGCACTAGAGGGGCAAGAGCAGCCAGGGCACCATCCTCTGCAGGATTCCAGTGATCAGCCCTGCTCTCAGGAAAACAGGGCTCAAAGGCAAAACCTGAGAAGAGAATGCGTTTCTCAGCTGGAGACAGAAGACCAGCAGCTTTGAGTACCGTATTTCCAAGGTGAGGAACTGCTATAGAGCCTGACCTCAGGATAACAAGAAGAAAATGTCACTTTGAATTCAGTGCTACCAACCTGTGAAACAACTCCATCTCCCAACTGTACCGTGCCACAGGCTGGAGGCCACTTTCCGGCAACCCCTCCCCATCCCTGCAGCTCAGGGAAGGGCACTTGGGTAACCTGGCATACCAGCCTTTCTCCTAGGGAACACCCTGGCCTTCCCAGGTTCAGCATCCAGCTCCTAACGGAACTGCAAACACACAACCAGATGGAAAAGCTCAACTATACCGCCTGGACACAGCCTCAAGGATGCAGCCACGAGACTAAACACAGAGCAACACAACCCAGAGTGAAGCCTGGCACAAGGGCAAAGGCAAGACAGAGCAGGGGGCTCTGCAGGAACCCACAGATGTCCAGCATCCTCACATGGAAGTGAGGCCAATATCACCACAGAGATCACACCAAGAGACCTGCAACTGATGGATCAAGTGTAACAGCAGCACAGGAATGAGGGCAGCTTCCCAGCCCAGCCTGTTGGGTAGAGCCTGTCCTCTCCACTGGCCAAGTCAGAATGAAGGCTGCTCTCCCCTCTGTGCCATGAAGATGCCCAATCACGTTAGTTAAGCTTGTCACTTCACCCTTGGGCCAAACCAATCCTCAGTATCCAAGGGCCAGGTACTTCTTTTGGTCTGTGTAGAACTGCAGTGCGGGGCCAGGCAGTGGGGTGGGCAGCATTCCCAAGGCAGTACCGCACTGAGCCTTTCAACACATGCTGGTTTCCTGCCTCGTGCCAGCTCCACACAGTGTCAGTGCGGGGACCCCTCAATGCTGGGGAGTCGGTCACCTTTGGGATGAAGCCTCAAGTTTGCATCATGACAAGAGGTACTCTGCAGCATCCTTTCCCACCCCCAGTCCCGGTTTTCTACTGGTAATCCAGAGACTGGATAACTTGACAACTGGTACACAGGTACTAGTTTTAAAACCACAGACGTGTGTATTAGATATCATATAAAATACGGTACATCTTTCATGTGGGAATGATTTCTATAGAGAGTGTAATTCTGCACAAGGAAGATGCATGTTCCAAGGGGTCCTGGAGAAGTCAGCTGTGTTCTCCATCGTGTAGGATACTTACACAGGATGTTCGGGAGGAGACAGGGCTGCTCTTTGCCACCTACACACCCACACCCCATGGCTGAGCTCTGCAGAGATCACAGGAAGCACCACCACTGCCCAAGCTGCCCCTCACACAAAGCTACCTCTTTGGTTTTCTTTGAGCTGATTTGAGCCAGAGCCTGACAGCACCAGTGCCAAATCTCATCCTCATCTGAGCTGGGCCCTGAAGGCTGAGAAGCAGCAATGGGTGACGTCCATGGGCCATCAGGGCAACTCACCCTGCTCCCCCTGAGCTTTCTTCTGGTCTGAGGTGAGTGCAACGGGCCATATCCTGAGACTCCTACTCTTGCCAGCTCCACTCACACAAAAAGGCACTTAAAGAAAAGAAGAAAAAACAAAAAAAAAACTGAAAAAAAAAAGCCCCCTGCAGTGAGGAAAAGGGGAATAAGTCCAGGAGAAGAGGGTAAGAACAGACCAGTGAGCACAATGTGAATGAGTGGCTAACCTCTCTTCCAGTGGGGCCTGAGAACTGCACCCCTTGAGCAGCCAGCTCCAGCTGCCCTGCTCATCAGGTCTCAGCATCATCCCATTCCTGCCCAGACCGGAGCAGGAGCTTGTGGGGGCAAAAACTGCATGAGAGGGAACTACAGACGACTACAGGCTGGGAGCAGAAGCGGTGAGCAGGAGAAGGACCTGCCCTGTGGAATTTGCTCTGCTGGTGCATCTGGATGGGGAAGCACCTTTTCCTGCCATGCCAGCCTCAGGGCCCCTGCCCACCAGCCAGCCCGGACACCCTACCAGCATCAGCATCCCTCGTCCCACTGTGGGATAACACATCCAGAGCTCCTCCAAGGCAGCAACCTTCAACTGCAAAGGGATTTCAGGAAATGGGCAAGCTGGGGAAAAACCAACAAGCGCTTTGTAAACTCTGGAGGGTCTGAGCTTGCGGTCCACAGAGCAGCCGAGGCTGGTTTGCTAAGCCCATCCTGAGCCCCTCTCCTCTCAGAACTAGTGTGCTTCATATGATCTCCACATCACCAGAGTCAGTCTCGTTTGGAGAAAAATTCTCACTGGAAAGCAAGAACATTCCTTCACTCTTTACAAAGATTTGGCAATACACAGAATTAAAAAAAAAAAATCATAGTTACAACAGATTCAGGTTCATTTCATTTAAAGGAAATTCAACAAACAGGAGTGTAAAAGTTATAATTCACAGTTGTGCATTTAAGATATTAGTGTTGAAAACCTCACTTCAAAGAACTCTTGTGCAAAATTGTATTGACAGTAGAAACCATGGCTAGATGCCCTCCCAGTCTCCCCCAACTGACAGGCCATCGTCCACCCCGCTGCCTGCACCCAGAGGCAGACGGACGAGGGGAACCAAGGCAGCAGCAGGAGTTGACATAGGAAGATGCAGTATCCTTTCTACAAGTCAAAGCCTGGCCAAGGTCTGAGGTCAAGTCCAACAATTCCCAAAGCCACCAGCTGGTGCCCTGTGCCGCAGTGACGACCGACTGGCCACATGCCCTTATGGCACTGTGGCACAGCATCCGGCATCTGAGCCCCCCAAATGCAGGCAGGCAGCCAGTGAGGCAGAGAAAGTAGACCTGCTCAGGCAGGACACCCCCTGCAAGGGCACAGACTCAGATGCCGTGGCATCTCTGGTGTGTCACAAGAGCCAAGCCCCGGCATTGGCAAACACGTCCAGAGGCTCAGAAGGGATCCTGAGCAGGGCACTGGGCTCCTCTGCTTGTGATAGTGCCCACCAAGAGGGTCGGGAACCCCTCACATTTGTTAAACAGTAAAACTGTAAATACCCTGAGATCAGGGAGACTGGATTTCTTCCCCTCCAAGGAGAGGACCATGCTTTATTCTTCAAGCTAATTAGCAGTAGCAGCTCCTAACCCCTCTGGGTCAGGTACATATTTTCCATATGAAACATCTATGATCAACTATTTTTATGGAAATTAAGTGAAATTATTTCACTTTCCATTACTGGATCTGTACAAATGATGAAAAACAGACATGCAAAAAATTGCCTGCAAATTTTGGAACAGTGCAGCATGGGCAGAAGCAGGAGGTATTTGCTTTGGGATCACATGGCTTTGGTTGGAAAAACTGGCGCTTTTTTTTCCTTTTTTTTTCTTTTTTTTTTTCTTTTTTTTTTTTTTAAAAAGGGAAACAGACACTGAAACAAATCCATAACCTGCCATAAGAAGCAGAAGTCAGATCCAGGGAGCAACCTCATCCCGGAGAGAGCTGCCTTGACTTGAGCCTTCCCTCCTTTAGCAGGTTTGACAAAACGGATACTGCATCTCAAGTTCACCACCGAGTCAAACACTTCTGACAAACTTTTACATTCACAACACTAGATAAAAACTGGCAAGGTGAGTCCCTCACCGAGGACAGACGCTGTAACATCTCGACATTTTGCTCTGTGAGAAAGGTGCAATATTGGCAGCTCTCTGGGAACCACAGGACTCAGGTCAGCCTGTGCTGACGCTGAGCCGTGTGCTCTCGGTGGTGGTGGGCTGGTGCACATCAGAGCAAGGATGGAGGCTAAGGAAACACTTTCAGATAGGACTCAAAAAAAGTTAATAAAAAGCTAAATGTGAGAGCAAGGTTTTGGGGGACCTGTTTTCCTCCTCACTGGGTGCGCAAGTTTGACGCCATGTAATTTCTGTGCTCCTTTGTGGGGACTTCATCCCCATGGGTGGCTCCAAGGAAGAAGTGAACCCTTGCCATCGGGGAGGACAGCAAAAATTAGAGCTGCTTTCTGAAGCTGAAAGAGAGAGGAGGAGGGACACAGGCAGACCCAACTGGCTCTGATACCAGGCACTCCAATTTCCTGTAGGGAGATCCTGCAACAGAATATTGCACCTTTCCAGCCACACAGAAGGACCATGGGAACTTGCAGCAAGTGCCTTCCCCAGCCTGTGAGCAAGAGAGACAGGGCAGGTGTGCAGGCATAGAGAGCTCTGGCAGTTGCATTTGGGGCTGGGGACTTCTTTGGGTTATGCCCAAAGAGATTATCCAGGTGTAAAGAAAGGAAGGGAAATGCTACATAGGCAGGGGCCATGGCAGGGTCTTGAAACAGGGAAACCGCAATGCCCGATTTATTAATCCAGATACAGAGGGCAATGTTCACATTTTGTTTGAGACAGCACTGGAAGGGGAGAGAACTGGGGGGATAACTTTATTTTTTTTAATTTGAGGACTTATGACTCCCTCTGTGGGAGTGGGGAATGGGTGATATACAACTGCCATGGGGTGCCTCTTGCTAGCACCCAGTTTGCATCCAGATTTTTCGTGTGAAGGAATTGGTTTCTGCTGCCCAAGGCAGGATGCCCTGCACCAGTGGCAGCTGGCTCTCTGCTCTGCTACCATGGTAATCACTAAAATGGCTGTTAAAAGGGTCAAGAGAGAAGGAAATGCACTAAATCCACTCAAAGGAAGGAATGTGGCTGGAAACAGCCTGGAAACGAACCTCTCCGAATCCCTGAAGTGCAATACACTCGCGTCTGGAAAGCTTTGTCAGTTCTTGGAGAAGAGAGGATGGTTCTGACTCCTCAGCAGAGCCCATTGTTGCACTGGCAGAGGTATACTGTCACCTGGGGCACGTACTTTTGGTGTAATTGTAGCAGCATCTTTCACGTTATTATAAGATTAAAGGGGGTACAGGGACTGACATTCTGATAGTCATCTATTGCTCCAACTCAGCATATTCTGTGATGTAGTAAAGGCTGCACATCTGCTCTGGCCCAGGTAATGGTGTGCAGAGCACTATGGCATGGGAGTGCTTAAAGCCTTGTCATTCAGGGTGCACACATTACTTCACCATGCAGTCATCAGAAACATCAGTGAAAAATCACCCAGCTACTTCACTATGGAAAATTATGCCCAGCTTTCATTTCACAAGACTGTAGTTTTGCTACTTAATTTCTTTTCCCCAGTATCATCTTCAACATAGACAAAGGTTTTGGAGGTTACAAAACTGTAAGTGTAACAATGCTTTTGCCTGTTTTACAAAGAAACTTTCTGAAATTTGAAAGATCATTAAATACCAAAGTAACCACTCCTTCCCTGAAACTTAACTGGAAGAATGGAATAATCCTTATGCCTTGGCCCTCCAGGTGGCTGAAACCAGAGGTTCCTTGAAGCTCGCTCATTCTTAAGACACAAATAACATACAAGTACCAATTATTAACTTTTTCAACAGGGCAACAAAAAGGACTAGAGAGGGATGAGAAGAGGCCTAAGGACACTGGAGCCAATTCACAAAACCATGATAGAGCCCATTTCAGGTTCGTGAAGGACAAACAATTTAAAACTCTGCAAAATACTTTTTAAAAACATGACCTCTCTTGAAAAAATAACTGGAGGAGCTTTTAAACTTCTCCGTATGTGTTTGAGGAGGAAAAACTCAAAAAGGATCAAAAATACAGATAAAAAATAAACGTAATTCTACTTTGCAAGAAGAATTTTCATCGTTCTCAAGGGTGGCTCACCATTCCCAAATTACTTTTGGGGCTTTAGTCTCTCTTTGCTCCTTTCTTCCTGTTTCTTCCTCTTCTGCTCCCAGAACGGACGCAAAAGTCTTTGGTCTCAAAACACTGGATGCAGCACAGTGTTGCAAGCACATACTAACGGTGTTCACACTCGGGGAGGAGGCAGGAAGGAGCGAGGGCTGGTCCTGCTGAGGAGAAGGGATGGGTGGGTTGTGGGGAGTCAGCTCCTAGATGGCTCCTTCACTGTGCATACTGTGGTTGGGCTTGTTGTGAGTCACACAGTTCTGCTCGTTCAGCAGGTTTGCTGTCTCATCCGGCAAACCGTCATGCAGCTCCGTAAGAGTCAGTTCGATTTTAGTGTTTTCACTGTCCGAGGACTGAGGTGTTTTGTCCATCCGGGATGCCATCAGGGCATTTTGGTACTGCTGTCTTGAGATCTGCTCCAAGAACAGGGAAGGAACAAAAAAAAGTCAGTCACACTTTTGTGTCTCCTGTGGGACACGGTGAGAAAATAGAGTGCCCTCCCTTTCCAGATGATCACACTTCAACCCCTCTTTACCTGTTTCTATAAAACATCCCTGCACTTTGCAAGCCTAGAGCATCCCAGCTCAACACCACAGCATGGTGACAATTCCAAGGGAGGGTGGAAGCACAGTGCTGTATGATCACCATGCTGTTCAAAGGCAGGGATTTATATTCCTATGCAGAGATTTTTAAATCAGACCTCCATTTCCCTCTAACCATGCACATTTTTAGGACCAGAACCAGAGATCAGTGAAGTCTTTCTCCCAACTTCAGTGAGCTCCTGGTGAGGGTCTAAGTGTCCTTATAGAGCCCAACCAGCTCTATAGTACAAGTAGAGCATACAGCCATTACTGTGCTTGTCTAGGCCAGCAAACATAGCAGGAGCTACAGCCTCATATATGAGGATATTCAATTCTAGAAAAGACTGGGTTCTCCATAGAGATAAGTCCAAATTAGCAACCCATGAAGTCTTCCACTGGTCTCTGCAAGAGCTGGCTGCACTCAGCAGAACAGTCATGACAGGGGCCGGCCTAGAGCACAGAGTGTCACTGCCCATAATGCCCCAGAGGCAAGGAAGTCCACAGCCCTGTACATCTGCATGTGGTGGTGGAGGGGAGAATTCCTCCTGGAGCCACAAGCAACCAGCCCAGTGAATTCCTTCGGATCAACCTTCCCAGCCAGGACAGGCAGCAGGATGCACGTGCACTGGCAGCCCTGTGTGCCACAAGAGCAGTAGGTTATCTCGGCAGGCAGAAAGGTGGAAGAGGTGCAACAAGACTTTCAGAAAACCCTAAGTTTCAGTAGCAACACAAGAGAGGGACTGTAAATGGAGAGAGTCAGATGGACCAGGTCATAAATCCAAAAGCAAAATCCAAACATGCATGAGCAGATCACAACCCTGGTTCTACAAGGTATTAACCGAATGAATGACCACATGGCACAGTGAAAACACTAATGTTGAGTACTCTGACCTATGTGTAAAGCAGAGTGATGCAGGAAGAGGTGTGCAAGTCTGACTGCAGAGATACCAGGACAGTTTAGCACTCATTAGCCTCAGTATGAACACAGTGAGATTTGGAAGTACTCCACATCAACAAGCATAGGACGAGCAGCTAACTGCTCTGTACAGCAGATTAGTCATTGAAATTGTAGTGAGAATCACTTGCTCAGTACTAAACATCTACTGATCTAATCCTTGAAGGATTGAACCACTTGCATCTCAAAGTTTTGACAGCAAGACTTTACTCTCCTTTTAAAATTTGCCTATGGAACAATCAATTTAGCATTGTAGTATGCCTACCCTATTCCACATTCTTAACATGGAATTAAATTTGACAGAAGTTGAGTTCACAAATCATATGATGACTCTGAACGTGTACTTAATTTAAGAAAAGCATCAAAGTCAACTTCTGGCTATGAGATGTCAGCTTTCCTGGACTCCCAGAGGGGCTGGAATTGCTGCCAGCATTAGCTGGTTCTCAGCTCAGCTAGATTTCCTGTCCCACAGGACTTGCACACATTTCAGCGTGGGATGCACCATGCTGGGGGACAGAGCTGTATTCATGCAGCAACTCACTGGTAGTATGAGACATGAGCCTAATACATGTGAAGTTAAGATAAAGAGAAATATCCAAGACTTCTCCAAGCAGAAGAAGGATGGCAAGTCGGAAAGTAAGATCAAGAACCCCAAACTGAAACCAAAACCAGAAGTGAATAAAAACTGCAACCAGTGGTAAATGTCTCATCCTTTAGAAAAGGACATTGTCTGATAATGAAGGGTCTCCATTTCAGATGGCTCCAAAAGCTTCCCAAGGATATGTTCGACTAAAAGCAGAGAGGTTATTTTCTATAATCTTTCCTTGAAGGACCTGAAATCCAGAAAATTACATGACCAATCTACTTACAAGCCCAAATGAGAAGAATAGTGAAGACAAATCACTGGACAGCAGATACTGGAAAAAAGTAGTTTAAAGTGATTTTTAAATGGCTGCTTTCATAATGCTATTTACTCACAGAGCAATTTAGAGAGAACTCCCTTCCCCAGGCTCTCCATCCTACCAGCCAAGCCCGACTTTCCAGCAGGGTCTTTCTAGCTTTTTTCCTACCTTGACAAACTGAATGTCTGTGAGCGCTTTCACTGAGTAATCCGGGACATACACTTGGAGGAAGGATGCGTTCAGCTGGTTGTTGCTGCTCCCTAACGTCGGTGTCACTGCGTCGATGCGATCACCTCGGTTTAAAGAGTCTGAGTGATTCAAGCCACAGGGCCGAGGCGGAGACTTGTTTTCAGCTAAGAAACAGGCAAGAGCGAGAGATTTCTTAAATCAAGTAGAAAAAGTCACCAGTTTCAAGTCACCAGTTTCAGGGGGACATAAAAAACCGTGATGTAGCACAAATAAACTGCAAAGGCTTAATCCACTCATAACTAGACATGTGGCTAAACAACCAAATCACCCTGAAAGGACATTTTCAGTCCAGAGCTGGTAGCCAGCATCACTGAGTATGCCCTAAACAAACCTGGACTTGTTTATGCTGCAACAGACGTGCCCTGAGAACACAGTGCTTCAGCTGATGAGCAGAAACCACCAGAGAAAGGTAACTTCCCAAGGCTCCCTTACAGAAGCTCTTGATAGTCAGAGCATGCTTACTACATTTTTTTTCCTTAATGATGTATAATTGTTGCTCCATACCAGAGCTTTCATCCACAGTCAGTCCCAGGTAAGCCTTACCCCCTTTTATTCCACCTGGTATCCACATATGCCTTGCTCCCTAAGCTAGAGCAGACATTTTCTGTAAGAGTGACAGTCCTCAGTGGACCAGACTGCAGTCCATGTGATGATTACTTCCACATTTCCTCTAGTACCTCCCAGTGCTTGAAGGGGCAAAACCTCAATGAAAGACAGCAAGCTCCATGTGGTACATGCCAGCCAGTGACACAGAAAACAGTCCGTGCCACAGAGAAAAATCTGTGTCCAGAAAGGAGTAAACTGCAGACATTGCTTTAGGCACTGCAGGGTTTAACTTGAAGACCTCACAGCTGTCCCTTGCAAGTGTGACTGGACACAGTCTATGTAAATCAAATGTGCTTTCAGGACACCACATTCTGCATCTGTGGCTTCCACCCACACTGTGACCCAGAAGACAGAAGGGCAGAAATATATCCTAAGAGAGATCCCAAGCCCTCCTGCATAAGGGCTTTTCCCTGGGTGTATACACAGTACATAGTAATCAAAGAACTGTCTTTGGGACCAGTGAATTTTTGGAACCTAATGCAGTTAAAACACATTCAGCCAGCCAAAACTGAGACTTGATGTTAACCATGCTACTCACCTCATGATCCCCATTCTCAAGCTGAAAGATTATTTTCATATAATCCTAAGATACAAAGTCTCTATGAGCAAATCAACAGTATCCTTACAAGCTTTTCAAATATTTTTTAAGACTTTTATATATAATCTTATTTCTTGAAAAAAAAAGCTCCCTTAAATTTAATCCTACCTCTGACACTGAATCACTAGAAATATAGTATCTCCTTGTCCAAATGACACAGCCTGTTCCACGTCTCTGCATCCAGCCTTTCCTAAACCTGACACATAAAATGCATGGCAGAATTGCACTGCTTTGTATTTCCCACTTATAATCCCTCTGATGCTGTCTTTCTTTCAATTTTAGAAAAGGGAACAAAAAAATACAGGTTCTGATAACTTGACAATTTTTCCACTGTTTCTGCACTATGGGATTAGTGCAGGTCCCTATGGCAACACCAAGGACGGGCTTAGGCGGAAGCACTCAGAGCCCTGCAAGGTTCTCCTCCGTGCCAACCTGAAAGCCACAGCAGGCTGCAGTAACTGCTGCCAGGAGCCAAAACTCTACCTGCACACAGGACTTGATGCTGAAATTCCCACTGGAGAACAAGGAACTGTGAAGGCTGAATGAATTTGTCCTCTTTCCCACCTGTATATACAACATACGGCTGTGTGTGACAAGAACAGCATCACTGGTGCTTGGGACAAAGGTTTCCATCTGGAACAACTTTATGCTAGTGTGACTTGTATCTGACTTTTTTTTTCCACCAGATTTTACGGTACATTATTAATAAAAAACAAATAAGCACACGGAGAAGCATAACAAAGCATAGATAAGAAAAAGGGACAGGTGAAGAAAAAGGACATGAGGACAAAAAAAGTACAAAAGCAAAAGGTATGGTTTCTAAAAATCCGAGGGAAAAGACATCACTTCTGGATCACATTCAAGACAGGGAGGGGAAAGAGAAGACAATGAAGAAGAAGAGATACAGAAAGGTACAGAAAGAGCAGAAGACAGACAAACACCAGGCAGGTCCATGTTCGCAGAACTGTGCCCTGCCAGGCCCCAACACCCAGATCTGGACAGAGCTTTCCTACCCAGGTTTTCCCAAACTCCTCACCTTCCTCTACAGGTGAATAAAGAACACATGAATAAAGAACATGAGCCACAAGATGGACACCAATACAACTGTTTCATGAATCTGGGATTAAACAATTTTTGGTTTGGGATTATTTTCAGCAGGACCTCACAGGAGGTCTGAGTTTCATCAAAACTGATACCACATTGCCACTGACCAGGCTTAGCATATCAGTTCCTTACAGAGGAGATTCTTCCCACTATTATTTTCCCTTATTGATTTTTCGTAATTTTTTAAATTTAGTTGGGGGAAATCTATGAAAATATGGTTGGCATTTATACTGGAAACAACTTGCATGTGCAAAATATACATATATTTGTAACAAAGAAAAGGAAAAATAAAAAAAGAAGACCTGGCAAAACAAAAGAACCAAGCTAAGAAAGATAATCAAAGTTGCCAAGCTTAAAAGAGAGTCTTCAGGTACTTTAATTAAAGAAAGATTAAATTTCTCCCCCTTCTTTGAAGTTTAGCAGCAGGAAACTTTAACAGGGTAGGAAAGAAATCCCCTGCAAAGCAATAACCTGTAGTTTGTTTGGAATGTGTATGAGACTAATTTAAGGACCGATGGTGAAATACATTTTCACAAGTTAAAAAACAGAGGGAGAAAATACAGGAAGCAGATGGTGGAAGTTGATGAAATGCATGATAAATGTATTAATCTTTATGAGATGTTTCACTTTAATATGCATATCATTATCTTATTTGCTTTTAGGCCTAGGGAAAGACATTTCATCTGAAAAAGAAAACTTCAGAAGGAAGAAATATGCTCACTGTGGCCTAAACTATTTTAGGATTCTGCTCTTCCTACAGTCTTTCTTGATGGGTTTCCATTTTTCTCAACTACTCTCTGCATGCAGTATCTGCAAAGCTCAGTTCTTGACCCTTCCCAACTTCCAATCACTCAACCACATCTCAGAGCTCTTTTTGGCCCAATTTGTTCCCACCTTGATCTCTGCTCCCCAAAGGGATTTCTGTGTCAGTCAACTTGGTGATTCAGCAAGGAAAGGTCTTAAGCAAAAGAGGAACCAGAAAATCCCACAGGAGGTCCCACAATCTTCTTGCACATTCCACTGCAAATCCATCCACTCAGTAGATCACTGTGCCAGTCCACAGCATTAACCTCACCGAGAGAAAGCTCAAAGCTTTTCAGGAATTGAAATGGCCAGATTGTATACAAACCATAGAATCTACCCATATGAGAATATAAGAATACTTTAAGTAAATAAGTTTTCCTTTTACGGCAGTTTAAGCAGCAGGCATTCTCCTCTGCCAAATGTGTTTTCTTCACAATTTTTTAAGCCTCAGCTTGGGGGAGAAAACATTCTTTGAAAAATTTCCCCTCCTAGTTTTCCCCCAGTGTACACATGAGAAACAAGAACAAGCACACATTACCGAATACATTTTCTTTAACGTGTTTTCAGTTCTTCCCATTTTGATGACTCTCATGTTGCTATCAGTTACCATAAATGAAAGTTCAGGAGGATACCTACCTGCAAGGCACAACTCTGTGCTGGACTTCTCCCTAACGAGCAAAGGGGTCAGACAAATACAGACTGCAGCTGACTTTTTATGGCATCAGGGCAGTCACAAGAATGGTGAAAATAGAAGCATGCAGATTTACCTGGAGAACCTGCTGCTAACAACTCTGTTCTGCTGACAACAAAGGTACGAGACAGGGACAAGGGAACTAGAAGAGGGAGAGAAAAAGGATGAGATCACGACCAGAAAGGCGGCAGCTATCCACACTCGACAGAGGAAGGAGCCAATTGACACTGAAGAACTAAAACCAAAAGTGCAAATCAACTGTGAAAAAGCAAAGGGTTAAAACAAAAGCAAAACTAAAAAAGACAATCAAACAATTTTAGGAATAAACAAAAAAACAAGGCTAAAGAATCAGAGTGAAGTGAACAATTTTCACTTGCTAATTTAAATTGTTATCCAGCACAGAACAGTCAAGGTACATTCAGTTTTGAAGTAGTTCAAAAGGAGCAATGGTGCCTACTCCAGCCTGGAAGGCAAGAGTTAAAACAAGCCATAAAGCATTCAGAGGTGTCTTCCTTATGGAAGTCAGACAAATAATAGAAATAAAATCAAAAGACACTTCACAGTTCTTCAAGTTTTCAATAAAATATCGAGTGAGGCTGTGATTCTCCAAGCTCATCCCTATTGGGATGGGGACTATACTGCTTGCCCACCATTACTGCAAATCTCTCCCCAGCTGTAGTTGAAGAAAAAAGCTTCACTCTTTTATTGGGTTTTTTGTTTGTTTATTTTCTGTTTTTGTTAGTGGGGTTCTTTGCTTTTTTTGTTGTTTGGTTTGTTTTTAGTGTTTTATTGTCTCTCATTGGCTTCATCTTCCAGGTGGGGAGATTAGGCACATGAAGTGTAATTAGGACATACAGAAGAGCAAGAGTTTTCTCTTGTTCTGCAATGACACACTTTCACTGAGCTTTCCTGTCTACACAGAGCAACAGGAATTTATTTTTATGAGCTCATCTTAACAGAAATCTCAAGATGCTGCAAGACATCATAAAACAAATTCCCTAAACCAACAAAATGAGGGGTTTGCTACAGGTAAAAGCCAATCAGTTAAAGGTAAACAAATGCAAGATTGGCTGAGATTAATTTAAAATAGTGCACATCCTTAAGTGCGACGTAACAAAATCTAAGATGGATTTCAGGGCACGTGAAGAGGAGATCATCTGACCTGATAGGACATGGGGCAACTGGCACGGTTGTGGGGAGGGTCAGCAACACAAAAAACCTAACCAAACAAACAAAAAAAACCAACACATGAAAACATTCAAACTGAACTGGCAAAACAGAGATGCCACAGGTAATTTCCAGGTGTAGGTCTAGCAAGAGAAGGGACCATGCCTACACCCCAGCTCCATGCCTGACCCATACTGCAAAAGCTGAGGGTATGATGCAGTTGTACATGTGTCACAATTCCTCGTGAACACAGCTGCCATCACTGAGGTAAAATCCAACCAGTGCTCTGCATGCTTTAAAATCTCTCAAACCTCAAAAGGCACAGGCTAGACTGACCAGACTGAAGCGCACATAATTAAGGAAGAATTAGTCTTGCCTGTAAAAGTGTGCTCACAGGTCCAAGAGAACAGCTGCTGTTTGTAGAGTTTAACAAGACTACACTCGTAACTTACAAAACCATTTCCATTCCAATGCTGTTTGCTAATGGACATACATGTAGGTACACAGATGTAAAGGGAATGCTCGTGAGTGTGCAGTTAAAGCAAGCTGCCTCTCAAGTCCAATATAAACCCTGCTGTGACAGGAGCACAGTTTCAGCATAAGAGATACCTCTTTCTGAAGCTGAGCAAGCAACTTCAGGTCAGCACAAGGCCAACACCACCAGCACCAGTGCCCCAGCTCACCCAGTATGACTGTGAATTTCCAGTAGAGGTCGAGATCCTAGTGGTGACACTGCTGGCATTAAAATACATCACCAAATGCTGAAATGCAGCACTGGAGTCTACTTTTGGTGGATTATATGACAATTCCCTGACCTGGGTGGGATGTAGCTGCCACTTGCGTGCTGGGAACTAGCTCACAGCTCACGCTCAGACACCACCTCTTCTCCCTTGCTGATTTATGGTTACTTTTCCACACAGGCTGACAGGAGCCATCATTTTTCTGACACTGCTGCCCTCCTTTTCCTGAAGAGAGCTTTAGAAACAAGACTGGTAAAGAGAACCATCCCCAGACTAACCAGGCTATTGTTCCTCACACCACTAGATGTCCCTCTGCCTCTAATTATTTATTCCTGTTAATTCACTCCCTGTTACCATACCACTGCCATGAGCAAAACTACAAAGCTTTCCACCAGTACCAAACACATCCCTCCCTAAGGCCAACACTCACATCCTCCGGGAGCTGGCAAGCTGCTGCCAGCTGCTGGGTTCCACCAGGGACACTGTGCCAGGTAGGCAGCTTTGGTGGCACCATTCACAACAGCCCCTCGGACACGGCGGGGCAGGACTGTGCAGGAGCGCGTTCCAGAAGCAGAAGGTAAGAGGACATACCTGGTGATGCTGTGAGGGCCATCACCCCATAGTAGGAAAAAGCACCAGCTTCAAACTTCATCCCCTCTTTCCCAGCCTCCACTTCCACTTTCCCCTGTTAAGGAAAAGGAGAGAGCTGCAATTAAAAGGGACCATAGGTCTCAAGGCACAAGACCAGACTTGGGCCCTGAAAGACACTTTTGCCTGACATCCCTAAGCAGTGTCATGGTCCCTTCAGTTTGTAACAGTGCCTGAACAGGGACAGACCCTGAAGGGCAATAGGCTTTCGTGCCCTGAGCTACCCTTGTCTATGGTGCCCTGTGGCCAGTGTAAGTCCCTGCAGAGGAACAGGATTACCACACAGCTTTGGGTTGGTACTACTGCCCTGCTCCAAGTGCTGTCAGGCTGCTTTCCCTTGATGCAGAGTGAAAACATACTCCCCCAGTAGCACAACAAGCTCATATGTAGCACAGTCATCTAGGATCTTGAGACACGAAGACATTCTGAGCCCCAACTCATGTTCACACAAAGTCCCCTCTAACACAAACATAGGAAAGGGAGATGGGAGACAATATGCAAGGAGGCTGTCTGTGACTCCCACAGGAACAAAGCCCTTATTCCTTGGGGCTACTTTGGTTTTCTTGGTTTCTAGCAGTTTCACATATTTCAGCACCATTAACTTCAGATCCTGCTCTTTCACAAAAGTCTTACCTACAAAGGACCCTCAGTGCTTCCCAAACTGTACAAAACTACACTACCATGCAAATGGTGCCTGTGTCTGTTGGGGGCTAAACCAAATGTTTATCATGTCTTACAAAGGACTCCAGAACAGAACTCATTATGTCAAACATAGCTGTAAACATGCCAATTACTCTGGTATAGAAGTAGTCAGAAATTAACTGGCTTCTAGTGGGATTTGGTTTCCACATCCACCCATCCTTGCTGGCACTGAGACTCACAGCACACCACTGCACACAGAACAAATCTCACGCAGCTTTTAGGCTGAACTACGCAAAAGTTGGAATTTCAGGCAAACAACATAATTACCTGCAATGCTTTCCCACTGTCTAGGCTGGAAAGGGCACACAGACTGCCCATCCCAGGTGTACTAAGAAGACTGAACATCACCTGGACACAATCAGGTCAAAAAGAGTCTAAAAGGTAGAATTTATTTCTGTGTTTATTTCATTAAGCTGAATTTAGAATAAATAATCATGCCTTTAAATTTACGATACTGGACTGGGGCAGAAAAACGTGACAATGAACTCAACCTGTGTGAACTCTGATACCAGGTCAGTTTGTCTAACTGTCCCAGATGAGAAAAACCACAAAATCTGCCTAGCAGGAAGACAGTGCCCAGCTCACAAATCCACTTCCCTGCTATCACAAGCAACAACTTCATATAATCCCTTTTAAAACCAATTTCACTCCACAACACAAATAAGTAGCTTATTTCTTCATCATAAACCTTCCAGAAGGTATGATTTATTGACCCAGGCAAAGACTGGTTACACACAAGAAGAATATACATTTAATTGTGTACTGGCATTCTTGGTCCCTTAATGTGAGAGAATAAGTCCAAGTCCGTTTCAGCAACAAAGGCTATTTATCCCCTCTTGATCCTGGCAGAACCAACCTTGTTACCATTTTTATAGTATGTACCTCCTGCAACACTCCCTTTTCCAAATGCATTAGAGACCTGGCACACTGTGTTTGCTAAATATTTATTGACCGTAGAATAGCTCAGAAAGAACTGATTGTTCTTTTTGTATTGCCCATGTCCTCCATTTACATCTTTGCAGCATTACATCAGGAGCATTATCTTGCCTCTGGAATATTTCAGATTGCAACAATTCAGCCCATAAGAAAGAGCAGTTATAGAGTTACCAGTGACTCCTTAAACTCTTGAAAAAACTGATCCTTTTTAAAAAGAGAATTACATTGAATCCACAATATAATATTCCAGTGCTTTCTTAACTGTTTATCACTGACAGTGTTTAATGCCCCACACCTTTCTCTTTTTAAGGCCAAGTTAAGATTTCAAGCCCTGTGTCAAAACTTTAGCTATAATGCTTTTGCTTTTATAACCAAAACTGATTTTCAGTTATGCAGGACAGAAACATAAGCACCTTTCCAGCACAGTCTCTCTTGAAGGACTATTCCTGCTCAAATGGTGCTGGATGGAAGTTTCTGTGTAAAGCTCTACTTGAAACTATTCAACCATTTCTGACAGGTATCAAAACCTGTACAGCAATCCTGTACAGAACATGCAGAAAACAGTCCTTCCACACCACCCATGGCTTCAATCTAAAAAACACACAAGTGCAGGGACCTCAGGGTAGGGCAAGGACTTGGATGCCAAGGTTTCCAGGGACTGAGAACGCCCAGGGAATGCAGGGGCTGTGGCAGGAGGTGGCATCAGTTCAGTAGATGGAACAAGGACCCCACCAAAACCTGCGCTTCTCGCAACACCTCAGGTACGGACTTCAAAATTGCACAGAAAAATGTAATTTCTCTAAACAGTTAAACTCCCAATGTCCCTTTTTGCAAAAGGGAAAAGCACAGTAGAGAAAACATCCTGGCCAAACTCCTATGCCAAACTCCTGTGCCATTTTTTGCAATACTATTTTCCAAACAATGCCAGCTGCATGCTGGGATTCCTTTACATTGTCTATCCTACTGATACTGAAAGCATAAGTAATTTTCAACAGATGACTGACTGGAAGTGGGAAGTGCTTTCTATCCTCACAACTGGTTTAACTGAGGCTGAAAGCATCTGCATGAGCTCTTCAAGGTTGGCAAGATAATAAAGGAGGCAGGAGCAGTTCCCAGAAGCCATAGTTACCTTCCCATGTTTGAAAGAAGCCAAACTTCAACAACTGGAAGAGGTTCCCAAGAGAGGGACACATCAGAAGGTAAAGAGTTCTGCAAATACCTACATAACCATATGTCTGACCTGTAAAATGAGAACAAAGTAGTCGACGGGCTTGTTTCGCTGGTAGAGGTAGTGTTCTGGGGCCTTCTTGTTCTTCTCATCGTACTTCAGCTCCTGGATGACGTTGGGATGTTTTAGCAGCCTGAGAAGGATCTTCTCTGACATCTGGGATGGACCAAATGCTTCTACTTCTATAACACAAGATACAATGTGGCATTACACCTCATATGCCCGGCAAGAAGTTAGCAATACTCGTTAATAAGCATTTGCCTATAAAAGACACACAGATGCAGAGATCCATTATGGAATTGCAGTCTTCCTGTCTTTTGAGACTGTTAGATTTGTAAAGGGGGGGGGGAACCCACAGTAACATCCCAACTTTCATTACTGAAGTATTTTTCAAAACAACCAAAAACCATGTCTTCATCTGAAAGGGAAAAAGACAGCCTTGCCCTCTTGAGAGTTCAGAGTCATAGTTGTAATGGCTCACTGCAGAGTTGTAAAAATGGAAGAGCTTTACAATTGGGGCACAGAGAACCTCTGAATTTGGTTTTTTCCTTCCCTAAAAGTTATTAAAGTAACTGCATTTATTGCACTTAAATAAAACTAAGAGAAAAAAAAAGAATCACTGCTTGGGACCTAGAAAGTTGCTCTAGATAGATGTTCTACATAAATCAGACACAACTGGGGCTGCCACGGTTCACATGGAAAGAGTTACTCAAAGTGAGAGATAGTGCAGGTCAGTTCAAACCACGTGGGATTAATTCCTGACACACAGAACACATTCTCTATCTACTTGATCTTCAGTGTTCCCAACAGGAGCTGTTTGAAGCAGAAAAGCTCATCCTCGTGTGGTAGAGTGAAACCAGGGATGATGAGGTTTACACATGCAAATTGATAAGCTTTCCCAACACCTCATTTCAGAAAAGGACCATTATGACCCAGTACCTGTCATCTGCTAAAGATACTGTTCTCGATTTAGAACAGAGAAACCAAAATTGTAGCTTTCATCTTATTTAGCAGGGACTTCAGAGACAGACCTGGATTTAAGCTACACAATCCTTTCATCCACAAAATAAGTAGAGAAGCAGCATTGTAAGAGTATGTCTGTTGAGCAGGTGCTTAGGGAACTCCATCAAGTCTTGTACACTACATGAACAATGCCTTGCTTGCTGTTAAATCCGCATCTTCCTGTTGAACTGCTTCCTTTCAAGAGGACATGCTCACATGCACGTGAGCCGTAGGAGTCCGAGCCTTTTAAGGAATTACTGCCCCTCAGCTGAGATGTGATAACCGATCATGTACATTTTTCTTTCAAGTCACAGAGGCAAAATAAAGCATGAAGGCAGACTAGGAGCATCTAGGCAGGCAGTTACTGCATCTTAGAGGAGGGGAAGTACTAATTTCCAACTGGAGCTGACAAACTTGAAACAAAACAACTTTATAATTTTCCACCCATGAATATACGTTGAACATAGCAGTGAAAGACGCCCGTCTGAAAGGCCTGCATGTGAGAAGTCTTTATATGTCAAAGAGAGACAGCATGAGCAATAGGAAGGTATTTTTCCACAAGCTCTCCTGTTAAAAGGTCTCATCTCTGAAGTGAAGGGACCAACTTTACGACGAAAGGCAGTATCAGCTGCAAGAAACCATTCAAGGCCCTGGCCTCTGCCTGTTTTAGCCCACCCAAGGGCTAAAACATCAAGGTGTTCTGGGATGGAGACAACTGTCCTCTGAAACCTGAAGTCATCAACGGAGGTCACACAAGCCAGACAGAAATCCATTTTAAAGAGTACAGTTCAACCACCTGTGCAGTCTGCATTAAATGTGTCAGGAGAGTTTTTCACTTGGAGTCAAAAAGTCTCATGGAACAGGTTTAGACCTTCCTGCAAAAAGTCCAGCATCTCTTTCTGGAGAAGGCGCCAGAGTGCAATTACAGTCAGCTGGCCAGTGGTATCGAGTCCTCTTTGGTTTGTTCCCTGAGCTCTTCCTAATGGGGTGTACTTGCTAGTCGTTAATCTGACGGACTCTAGACATGCAGTGCGGCACTTGGCATTCATCCTTACCTTTCAGACCAATTTAAAGTTACTGGTCCACCCCTGGTATATGTCTCAGAGGGTTCATGCCGACACTGAACACAGGAGAGGAGAGAATTTAAAAAGAAAAACACAACAGTGGCATTATTTGTCACCCCACAATCCAGCCTCCCTTCCCATCTATACTGTCCCACCCACCTCACCAGCCTTTGCTGACAAACTGCCTCCGAGGCTCTGGCACAATTGCAAAAAAAGATAACCCTCACTTGCCTGTTGCCAGGAACCGGTGCATTGCCAGGAGGAGCTGCGGTGATATTTTAACCTTCATCTCGCTGTCTGTCTGCTTGAAGGCAGAGAAGTCCTGCTTCCTGTCCCGATGAGCTACTTTCTTTTTCGTCTTGTTATCAGCTGGGGAAGGGAGGGTGGGAAAAGAAAGGAAGGAAGCGATTTCTGTTAGAACAGGGTCCAATACGAATTGCACTGCCTGGAGTCAGTCAGGATGGCCACCCAGAGCACAGGGTGCTGGCAGACCCCTCTCCAAAGCCCTGCTCATCAGCACACAGCACAAACCAGAAACAATCAGTGAGCTGTGCAGCTGTGGGGCCCTGTCCTGCAGAGCCCATCACCCACAGCCTCTGTCACGTTGATGGGGTGAAAGTCTCTGCCTGCAGACACCCGATTGCAGAGTGGCTCTGCATGTTACATGTGAAGTGCATGTGCATTTGCAGGTGGGTAAGAGGAGTGCTGCTCAGTGTTACTAAAGATCAAAAGGTTTTACAAGAATAGCTGTGATAGGTGCTTTTTCCAAATACATTCCCTAGGAAACTCCCAGCAAGTACATAGAGGAAATATATAACTTATTTCTTATGCTGTACCACAGCTTCACTGACTCTTCACAACTGCGGCAAAATCCACATGCCTTTGGTTGAAGTAATTCCCAATGTCTAGAATATGCAGTTTCTTTTGTCCTGTCCAAACTTTAGCAAAGGCTGGCAAAGTATACAGCCAGGAGGTGGGAGACTTAATCTTTGTCTTAAAAGAGGCTCTGTGGTGGGGAATCCTTGTTTGTGAAAAACAACACGAAAAAGACACAAACAACGGAGCAATTGGCATCCACCCACTGAGCTAATCTGCCAAAATGTTTAAGAAACCAGGTAAGTGGAGAGCTACAGGTATGTTGGGGTATGGTATACATCAATTCCAGGGAGAAGAGGTCTCTGCTTAGATGGCAGGGTCTTGCTCTTCTCTGCTGACACTGTGTGTAGGGTGGCAGTGTCTATAAGCAGCAGAATGCTGTCAGACAGCTCTGAGCTCCACCGTACAGTGCAGGAAATCCAAGTGTTGGGGCAATTCCTGTGAGCCCCTCAGAGCTGAGATATGGCTCAGGTTCTACGGCCTTAGCGGGGAAAAATCTTGAGAACACTACAGCTACTTGTCTATCAGACCCTTAGTCAATTGGTTTAAAATGACTACTTTTGAGGGACCACAGGCAATTCTAGTACACTGATTCACTGCAGACAATTTGGGCAAGCACACGAAGTGTAGGTGAAGCTGAGACTGAAACTTTGCACATACTCCCAGGTGCATGTTGCCAGATTTTGGGTTACACATGCAAAGGTGATTAAAGTGATGAACTGTAGCAAGGAAGCCACTGAGATCTGAAGTCCTTTATATGTCCAAATATATGCTACTGACTACATAAATCTCAGAGTGGTAGAGTTTGAAGACTAGAAATGCACATTACTGGTAATTTATATGTTTCTTGATTTTCCCAAGTCACTTAGTCTTTTAGATATGAATACATTTAGATCCTCAAATTTCCATGGACGAGCCTCTACTACAGGACTATCACAGACTCAGCACCCATACCATACTGATAGTAATTTACCAAGTCTGGATACTTGAGCTTATTCTGTGAGCAGTGCAAATCAGAAAATTTGAGATACTTGCTCCCAAGCACATGGAGAGGAACGATGATGACCCATACTTTTTTTCTTTTTTGAAACCAGAAGCCTCTTACCCTAGTAGTACTTTACCCAGGACTTTGGCTACATCAGGGACCACACCTTCTCTTCCAAAAGCAGGAATAGAAACCATTCAAGGGAGTGGCTACAGATTAAAAACAATCCCTGCCTTGGGAATACAGTCTGAGATAGAATTTATCTGTACTTGAAGTTACAGGAAAGATGGATACCAAAGCAATAGACAGTGAATAGGAGAAAAGTCCTCTAGCAGCTTTCATTAGGCCCTACCTGTTGTAAGAGGTAAGAAGAATAGAAACTGCTTTTTCTGAAAACCTCAGAGAATGTTATTTTTAAAGTGCTGTACCTGAGATGCTTTAATCACAAGGAGCTCCATCATTGCTCTGTTCAGGGAGGCAAAAATCACCACATGTACAAGTTTAGGCCCTGGGACGGGGAAACATCTCTGAGCATCTCCTGTGGATAAGCTATACCCCTGCAGGCTTCACCCTGCACTTCTGGTACCTGAAAACAGGGCCAGCATCACACATGAGGAAGATGCCTTAAATCTTTTTGTCTGTATCAGTCATCAAGGTAAGAGACCCAGGCTCTAAATCAAATGATGGGTGATTTCAACTCCTCCTTTTTCCTTGGCAGCTTATCCAGAAATCTTCCCTCAAGAAAAATGTTACACAGTGAGATCAGAGACACATGGCTTAAGACTACTATCTTGGTTTATTTTTGCAAAGGATAGTCTTAAATTGTTCTTCACTATCCAAACAACTTTTGAGCTTCTTGTAAGACATAGGAACCAGGGATTGGATTATGACAGATGTACCTGAATATGGATCAGATATTTCCTGCCTGTCCCTTCTATAGTAATTGAGATGGAGACACAGGCACTGAAGTTATCTTGGCATGCTGAAGTGATCTCTGCTTACAGAGTGCTGTGACGCTGTTTGGTTCTGCAACATGAACAGTGCAATGGATGAGGGATACTCTCACTATAACTTTTGGTGAGACATCAACACAAATTGCAACCATCTTCTGTAATTTCTGGGAATATTTAGACTTTTCCTTCAAATCAAAGGCAACAAGAGCTTCTGATGAGTGAGAGAACTCAAGAGGAGCGATCCAAATACGATTAAGATTGTGATCTCTCTTCTAATATTCCTGAACTTTGAGGCCTGATGTATAACATGAAAAATGATTGCATAGACTTCCCTGAAGGAGCCAGCTACAGAACAGGGAATTCAATCATCAGATCACCAATTCATTTGGATGGGCAGGCAGGCTTCAGGCTGACAGGTCCTGCAAATGCAATGTTCTAGGAGAGTTGTTATTCTCCTCCTGGGCTTTTTGTCTTTAGGACAGAAGATACCTCTGCAGTGAGCTCCAGACAAGCCAAAGAGGACAAAAAATATTTTATCAAATGGACGTGTAGTTCTGTCCAGCACACAAGAACTGTACAAGGACAGAGACAAGCAACTGCTTGAGATGTACATCAGATACCAGGAAAACAAAGTACAGTTCCCAGAGGACTAGACTTGTCCATAGTCGGTACCAGGATGCCTAGTGCAGGCAGACAGAGGTAGAGGCCAGTCTCACTCCGCACACCTCATGTCCTCCTCTCCCTCATGCTCCCAGTGATGTTCACTCTCAGGTTCACAGCCTATGCCCCACACACTGCACAGGGCTTTTTAAGCCTGTGAAACTGTTTTGTTTTAAAAGAAAGGTTTAGGAATTAACTAAGTTAGTTTTGTCAGTTCTTTTTGTCCCTAGCTGGGAAAGCCAAGTTTCCCTGTGTATCACTCATATTTAAGCAACTGAAAGAAAGTCAGTGGGACAAAACCTGAAGCACTTTAACAGCCCAACGTTGTTTCCCATAAGGATGGAGCTCCTTCAGCCTACAAGTGCTAGACAGCAGAAAGTTACCACGTTCACAGTCCTAATGGTAAAAGCATTATTTTCTAACTGGTGTCAATCACCTTGGTGTATCGAAAGATTAGATTCCAGCTATGCAAAGCTCTGCTCTCCTGATGTAGGATACCAACGTACACCAAGTTAGTATCTGTAGGTCTTGCCAAACAAATTGGTGTTGCACACCACAGGGCAAGCAATTTTTATTCCCCTGGGTCCACGGTTTAAATGACAGACATATCAAAAGAAGTGTGACCAGCAGGTTCAGGAAGGGGATTCTCTCCCTCCTATTCAGCTCTTGTGAGATCCCACCTGGAGCACTGTGTTAAACTCTGTGGCCCCCAACACAAGAAAGGCATCGACCTGTTGGACCAAGTCCAGAGGAGGCCACTAAGATGATCAGAGGGCTGAAGCACCTCTCCTAGGAAGACAGGCTGAGAGAGCTGGGGCTGTTCAACTGGAGAAGAAAAGGTTCAGGGGAGACCTTACAGTACCTAAAGGGAGCTTACAAGAAAGTTGACGATGGACTTTTCACAAGGGCATGTAGTGATAGGACAAATGGGAATGGCCTTCAGCTGAAGGCAGGTAAGTTTAGATTAAACATTTGGAAGAAATTCTTCCCTCTGAGGGTGTTGAGGCACTGGAACAGGTTGCCCAGAGAGGTTGTGGACTCTTCATTCCTGGAAGACCAGGCTGGATGGGGCCCTGAGCCACCCAGTCCCTATCCATGGCAAGGGGATTGGAATGAGATGATCTTTAATGTTCCTTTCAACCCCAATCATTCTGTGATTCCATATATTTAACATACCTGTTTCGACAGCGGTTTGGAAATAGAAATGTTCAGGTAAGATGGGGTCTTCCCCTCAGGAAAGGAACTTCCCAAGGCTAAAAAAAAAAATTAATTAGGTGAAAGCTATAGAGAGCTGCGCTGCTGCCAACAGATGGACCCCAGCCTGGCATTGAATGTCCCTGCAGCATGGGCTGGCCGGGGGTCCTGCTTGCCAAGACACACAGCTGAACAACATAGGGGTGAGGACGTACAAATTCTGTAAGATGATGCTTACAACCAGCCTATTCATCCACAACATACAGAACACATGCACAAGGGTGTGCTAAGATATTTCAGTTGTAGAAAAATCCCAGATTTTACTTGAGGCAAGTCACCTCTGAATCTGTATGCATGAAAAACAGCAGGATTCCAGTTGCACTAAGGTGATGATTAAACTTGCCTTCAAGCAGAAAGAGCTAAATAAGACAGGTTACCAGTCAAACCTGGATCAGAAGAGTGAACAAGCAGTCTGTGCAGTCTGAGGCCAACACAGAACACACAGCTTTCTCCACTGGGCCTCTGAGAAGGTTGAGAAATGCTCTCCCACCATGATTAGTGCCATAGGAGCACAGGACAGATTCCTGTAGTGTGCCAGCCATGAAAGAAATGCTCCAACTTTCCAATACTAAGAGCCAAACACATAGACCACTCTTCATCATGACACTGGCTGAGTTGCAGTCAGACTCACCCACCTGTGTCATGACAGAAACCTCTTCTCTCCACCCCCTTCAGCATTCCCTATACAAAGTCTCATGCTCAGAAGTACTCAGTCTACCCAGATGCTGATGGGTCAGACATATTTAATACTTTTTCGTGTTCCCATCTTCTCCTTGCTCTCAACATCTCTGCAAGCCAAAAGACATAGCAGAGTAGAGCCATCTGAAGAAATACATTTATTTGGCAAGCAATCTCCAGAAATTCAGCTGCAGAGCCTCAGCAGTGAGAGCAGCTTTCAGCAAAAACTGTAAATACACTATTGCTTCTACCCTAATGCAGTTCAAATAGGTTTTCATGGAAACAACAGAAAGGCACAGCTCCAACACCAAGGTCAGCCATTTTATCAAATTTCAAGTTTCCATCAAAGCAAAACAAAACATGTCTAAAACTTTAGAACAAAGTGTAACAGCACTGCCAAAATTTTTCATAACATCTAATTTTAAGTAAACACCTAGTACAGGGCAAATCAGTCCAAAAGTTTCATGTTGGCTTGATCTGAGCTGAGAAGGCAGCTTGATTTAATAATGAACAGCATCAGAAATGGGGTTACTAGTCCTGACACTCTGATATCAACACCAAAAATGAGCTGCCTTAACGTATCCTGGACAATAAAGTACTTTCAGTGAACGCAGAGTATGTTTCCATTGTTCCCATCGTTACACCAACTGAAGGTGGTTACAGTACATCAATCTGCCCAAATCCAAAATCTGTTACACTTTCTGTGATCCTCACAGCTTCCATGGATTTCTGCTCTCTCCCTTACTGCTACAGTTTCCTTCAATTTAAACAGTGGAATGAACTTCAGTACCTCATAAAGAAATGAGAAGGTCACCTTCATGGTACATAGAGGAGTCACCCCCCAAACTTCATGCATCCTCCAGGAAGCCTAGGAAGTTTCTTTCCTGTTCTGAACCAGGAATTTTCAATAGTAAAACCTTCCCAGGAAGGAGAGTTTCAAGTGAACTCAATGTTCACCAACTCTATTTTGTTAATCTAGGAAGCCTTCAGATAGTAAAATTAAATTCCCATTTCCTTGCTCTCTAACATGCTATTAACGGACAAAGCTTTTTTTGTCCTGAAGAACAACATGGCATGATCTATGTGTTTTCTCTTAACAAACATGGGGGGGGGGAGAACATTGAAAACCATATGCAGTGTCTTCACTCATAGAAACATGAAAACATCTCAAAAGTAGACAAAGACAGGATCTTTTTGGAGTATAAAAGGAAGTCTGAATTCAGCCTGCAAAAGCATTACGCTGTAACTGATTAGCCCAACAATTCATTTGTGAAGGTATGAAAAGAAATCAATACTAACTGGACCTCTGTGATTTGTATACTAATTAGACTGTTCAGCATATCGTAAAACACAACTGTGATTTACATGAACCTTTGGGCACATAAATACGGGTAAAATACTGACCAGCTACAGAAAGCAGCTCAGGCAAAAACAAGTAGAAGTATGTCTACCCCGAGTGTAAAGTGCTCATTGGGAATTTGGCTTGGAGGGAAGATAGAGGATGCTTGCATTGGCCTGAAAAAGATGCTGTGGAAACATTCCGATCCCTTTCATGAAGAAAGGAAAAGAAAGCAGAGGACGGCTGGAAAGTGTTAAAGATACTTAGGATTATTATTTCTACTACAATAGGATCTAAAGACATCCTTGTGCTGCATGCAAACAAATAGTAAAAAATAGCATCTGCCAGCAAGTGATCAAAACACAGATAAGACAGATGAAGAATGACAGAAAGGAAGTCCTGTTTGCACAGGCCAGTTTGTGCAGATGTGAAGAGAAGCAAAGACGCTTTAGGTAACTGGCCAAAGACCAGATAAACTCTAATCTGGGAAAGAAAAGGGTCCAGATCTCTCAAGTCCCAGGTAATGGTCGACCTACAGCATCGTGTCCCTCAATATACATCAACACAAAGAAGGAAGGAGCTGTACTTAAAGAGAAGGCATTTAGGACATGCTGGTTTTCTGCCCTGAAGAAGACTTTCCATTCTCAGGAATTCTGAATGAATGACAGAGAGAGATTCTAAAGAGACTCCCTTCCTCTTTCTCGAGGCATGGTATTTGCCTGCCTTCTTGCTAAAGCATGGTAGTACCTGGACTACAGACCCTTGAGACAGAGAGAGGATAGGGGAAAGTGAGCACTGTAACAGAAAGGTTTAACAAGGCCACAGTGGTGGAGCATAGGTAGCAGGAGAGAAAAAATTGTTGCAGATGTAAACCTCCTTGCTGAAAAGGTCAAATAAAGAAACTTGTCCTGTTTCTGAATTAATACAGTATAAAGCACTGAGGTACCCATGCTGTAAAACCAAAAACTGCTTCAACCACTTGAGGGATCTGCCAGTCATTTTGTTAAGGAAACATCCTTAACGATTTGGTCATTAAGATTTTAAATCAGCAACATAACATCTCTCCAAACACAGCTATAAACACAATTGCTGCTGGATGGAGTCTTCCTTCTTATCTATAAACAAATTGCAAATATTTCTACTCACTGTATAGATCTGTTTCATCCAGAATTTCAGACTTGATGATCTCTTCAATCACATCTTCTAAAGTGACAATTCCCAGAACTTCATAAAAAGGATCCCCTTCTCCTTCATTGTTTACTCTTTGTACTATAGCCAGGTGAGACTTGCCTGCAAGGAGACAGATCAGCAATTCAGACATTTTAGAAATTCCTGAATGATCAGAAATTAATAACAGAACTACAGACACACAGGTATAAATAAAAGACAAAAAGGTTGGTGTCAGGCTTCATAAGAAAAGGTGCAAAGTTTAACAGATGCTTAAAATCATAATCTGATTTCTGTCTGAGATACGCATTCCTGGGTCACATAAATCCACCTAATGCACTAAAAGAGAACAACTAAAGAAATCAGCGTTCCCATTCTAATGTCTTTCCCAGAAAAACTGTCACTCTGGCATTGAATTCATTGTATTATCTTGTTGACAGTTGTTCTGCTTCTTGTCTCATGCACTGGCAGAGGAAGGCCAGGCTGGAGAACTCCTTTGCAGAGATGTTCTCCTCAAGCTTGGGAACAACAGCAACAATGGCCAAACCACAGAAGTACAGGGACAGGGTAGAGCTGGGGAGAAAGGGTCAGCCCAATCCATCGGTCTCTCTTTTTTTTTCTCCCTTCCTCAAACATAACTTATTTAAATATTCTCCATATGGAGGGGGGACATTTTGGAATTAATTAATTAAAATATCCAAAATGACAGTCTCTGATCAACAAACAGAAAAGCTGAGATATACTAGTGGCTCTGATAATCCCTGAGCTGTGCATCATTCACAGTGAATTCCTAAATTCCTTTCTGCCAAAAGGAATAACGATGATGACAATATTATTATGAGACTTCAAATTGGCTTTTATACCCTTGGTTGCCATTTGCCTGACTGCCACTGAAAGCCAGTCTTTTGTAAAGCTGCATAAATAGTAACATGCATTATGCATTCAAAGGGTCACCAAATGCAAGTGGAAGTTTGAAGTACAAATACAGCAGATATCAATATGCTTTCTGAAATATCAGGAGCTAAGTAACATTTCCTCACATTCTTCTTTCCTGGTATCAAAAACAATACTTATCCTCAACTGTGGAAGACAACCAAAATAGTCCAACTTTGCTTACACCCCCTTTATAGGCAATAATGTCTGCATGTTTTGAGATTCAAATTATTAGACTACCAAGCATTCAAACTATTTGAATCCAGACTTACTCATGCTTAAAGAACGAAAATATCCCGAACAAATTAGACAAGGGAGGAAAACTTATCAACTACTGATATAAACATTGCATCAGGTCAAGTCAATTCACTTTGGTAAGTTTTTCACATCTGCTTTCCCAGGGACCCAACATAAGCAGTTAAAAACAAATTCTTGGTGAATGCTGTCTGTCGAAAGTTAAATTCTTTTGCTATTCCCAGCTTGTGATCATTTAAAAGGAATTTTCCAAAGCAGGGTCTAATATTAGACTCAAAATGAAGTTTCCATTCCACTTAGGCGATATTCTCACCAAAGTAACTACTGCATAATCTGATTGTCTTGGAGCTACTCGTTTAGATGCAGATGGACATACTTTAAATACCAACTCCGCAACACTGCTGAGTCTTATCTTAAGGAGACCTTATTCTACAGTGAATGAATAGAAAGATGATTTGTGATTTTTAAACTATCAACATTCATATTGTACTGAAAGTCTTTCACTGTGCCAGATTTTACAGGTTTTATTTCTTTGCATTACTTGCAAGACTTCCAGCTCTTTTTACCACTCAATGAACTGCATTAAAATAAAAAGTGACTTCATAAAAACATGAAAGATTTAAGAATGGTTATTATTACTGTTCCCCTATAATATATTACTCCAATTATATCCTTTCAGCATAACAATATTCAATAAAAACTGCGGCACAAAAATAACATTACACAGACAAAACAAATATTGCAATTTATTCCCCCGTGCCTGCTCATATATTAGTATATTTGCTTTCAAGTCAAAAGGCATGGCTCCTTCCAGAACCATTTCTATTACAGACCAGAGCAGCTCATTAGCTTGTGCTTATTCAGATGCTAATTACTCAGGATGGCCATTCTCATACATTAGTAAATGGAAGATCTGTACAAGTGGGTTAAATTAAAAAAAAACAAAACACAGCAGAAAAACAAAACCCCCAAAAGACAATGCTATCAACTCAGTGTTTCAGCTTTGATCAGAATCACCAAATTTGAGCCTTTTCCTCCACTTCTGTACTGCTTATGATAATGCTGAACTAGGTAATGAAATTTTACACTTTGAAAAGAACAGTGGAGTCCTGGACACATCTACAAGCAATGGGAGAGACTTATGAAAATGGGATTGAGGAAGGCCCTGAAGGGCTGGCAACACAATGGGAAGTTGTGCACAGGTTTCATCCACAAACCAGTTACATGCCCTTTCCATCAGAGTGGTCCCCACCAAGAATTCAGGATCACTAAAATATGTTATGCACTCCCCATTTGAGCAGCTGATCTGAGCAACAGTACCTAAAGTGAGACAAGTGACCAAAATCTGTACCAGCTACTACTTTCTTAGGCAAAGTGAGCATATCCAAACACAGGCTGACACTAACTTTTCTTACCTCTTGACTGTCAAGTTTTCCTGTTCTGGATTTTCATGAACTCATCACTTTGTTGGGGTGAGAGGAATTGAAGCCAATACAATTAGGTTGCCCCTAAAAGCCTGACTTTTGCTCCCAAGCCTTCTCTTTCCTTTCCATTGGCTCCAATGTTCATGAAGTTACTTGATTAGACAGACCAGATCTGAAAATTACATTTCTTACAGTTTTGCAGGATAATTTTGACCTAGATGCAATACTTTGCCAGAATTCATCAGACAGTGGAAAAAGCACCAGAGCTGATGATGGAGATATTACTGAAGATGCATTCCCAGACTGGCTGCCCTCTCAGACACAAATGACTGCAAAACACTCTCCACGTATGGAAGTAGTCAAGGCAGAAAAGGCTAAAGGAAAAGCTAGAGGAGTGCAGACTTCTTTATACATTGTAAAAGAGCAAAACACAGCATGTGCTCAACTTTAAAAGTGGTCTGTAAGTAAAATAATGACTCCTCTTAAGTGTCTGCAACAGAAATGGGCTACAGCTTTATTCAAATACTTTATCAGGCCACTGGTAACAGTTATATCATTTTATTCAACGGGGGGTGAGAGGTTTCAGCTTGTATTTTCCACTGCTAAGGACATATAATACATATCCAATAAAGAGCTGAATAAGGTTAATGTCCAGGTAAGGACACCTGGACTGCCTGTAATATTCCTAGGGCTTTGAGAGCAGAACACAAATTAAACAGAGAGAACAGGTGTGCATGGAAATTATATGAATATATAAATATATAAATAAGTTCTGTATTTCACTGATTAGGTGAAATACAGAAAACTGTGGTTAGGCCACAGTCTCCAACCATACTATACAGATGACACTAATGTTTCTTTAATCACTTAAGTGTTGATACAATGAGATTTAGTAAGTGGGCAGCTCTGCAGCACTGCCAGATCTGATGATAAAGGCATAAATGACCTGAGTGATGTATGACCCACAGCTCCTCTATGGCCACAAGCAGGCAGCATTTGCTTTCTGCCTCAGCTTCCCCCATGTACAGCGATGGTCAGTGACACCACCAAGAGCCTGTGGAGCTTATATGTGTACATGGCTTGAGCTACAAGTCGTGACAAATTTTAATCTCTCCATTACATTCATGAGCAACTAAAGCACAAAGCAGTTCTGTTAAATGCAAATCCAATCTCATCCCATTGCTTTAAACCCTGCCACTCAGCTTAGATTTTGCTCTGTACCACAACTTCTGCTTGATTAAGCAAGCTAATTAAGAAACATGAAGATACATGAAATCCACATGAGCAAGTGAACCTAGAGCTTCTGCGAGTCCATGTGGTTTACTGACCACACAGAACAGAACTGGAAGAAATGCCTGAAATACTCATTCACTTACAGTACCTCGACCATTTCTTGAAAAATTTATTAACCAAAAAAAATCAGTGCTAAATCAAAGCTGTGGTAGACATTTATAAAACAGAAGATTACTTTAAAGTCAGTCTGTGGTAAAAAAAGAATCAGGCTAGTCAATTTTTGTTAAAACCAGTAATGTGAGTCTGTTTGCTGTTGTTAAGTGCACTGGTACGTTAAGCTATAGCCTGTTTAATATGCCTTCAATGACATGGAGTAAAATCCCAGGAGGCGTTTAGCTGCCCTTGAATTTGCTAACTAATGATCTGTGCTTCTGAAAAATCCCCCTCTTTATTCTTACACAACTGTTTTCGTTTTGACTGATTTCTACAAAGGTAAACATTTGGGTCTGTCAGTGAGATTCACAGGTTCAACAATACATTATATAAAACAATCAATTTTAAAATGCGTTGTGTACATTAACCATTAAAAATAACTCCCTCTGGAACAGTCCCAGCTTGCAAGCAATTATACCAAGGTAAAAAGCGCTTTCCTAAGTTTCTTTTCTACAGCACAGTTCAAGGACGTTAAATCTCTCTTCTTTTAGCAGAAATCGGCATTCATGCTGTTTGCTTTTCCACTTTGACTATTTTCAGTGGGGAAATCAGACTGCTACTTTCTCCACACACACACAGACTGGTGCGTGTTGCCTTTGGGTTCACAACACACCATTCACAGAATCAAGACAAACCCAAAACTTCTGCACAAACACAATCTAGATTTAGATTTAGACTAGGCTTTTTAGATCCTGCTCTTTTCAGCAGCAAAACACACAATTTAGAATATATATTTGGGAAGGGAACCTGATAACTAATATTCATTTAACACAGCCACATGAAACTCATCCAGGTCCTCAAGGAAATGAGTGAAAGTATCAGCACAACCATGGGGAATACAGTGATTCTCCTTTAAACTGGAGAGCTCAGTCTTGTACAAACATTAACTAGAAACCACAGAAGCGTTCACAGGAAAATAAAAAAGTAGCACTTTAAATAGACTCTTTGTGTTAAAGTCCATTTAGTGGGAGGACACCAAAAAAAAGCAAAAATCAGGGAGAGTTTCAGAATGACTTCCTGACAGTGAATTGTATTTGTAAGGAATACTTTCCCAGGGGAAAAGACAGAAGCTCAGTTACTTGTAACTTTGAAAACTCGACTGGACAAAGCTCTTAGAAAGGACTCAATTACCGTCCCGCGCCCTGTGGCAGATGAAAGAGAAGCGATGAGCTAACATTTTCCATCTCCAGCAGCCTATCAGTCAGTGTAGGCGCTCCAACCCAACCGCTGCCTACCCTTCAGTCCCTTCTGGTAGGACCTTGGTGAGACACACGCTGACAAACTTAATTTGCTTTGCTGCTGCTTCTAAACATGAGAGCGCAGCTCTAGAAAGGTGCAACCTGCTGCAGCTTTACATGCAACTGAACTGAACCTGGCAACAAACTCGGATTTCAAGCTGGGAAGTCACCATAGTAAAAGAAATTAGCTGGGAACCAGAAATAGTTTGAGTAAAAAGTCATTTCAACTTAGAGCTCTGCTACCAAAGTGGAAGTCTTAGAGAAGAATCAGAAGTGAGAACATTTAGGGAAAACTATTACCAGGTGTAGGCAGGCAGCAGGAACAAAAATGAGGAGTGCAGAGAAAAAGTTTCAGAAACTCCTTGAATATTAGTAATGACTACCCTCGCCATGAACAGCATGACGAGGCTTCCCACTAGTCAGGCAGTCCTTATGCAATAGGGAATTTGGGCTGAATATGGCTGGTGTTGACAATAATCAGGGTCCATGACGGTGTGAAATGCACATCACTAGCCGGGCTGCTCTCAGTGTTGGCCAGAACTCTGATTTCAGCCTGGTAATTGAACAAACACAAGCTGCCTCCCAAACCTGGAAGCTACTATCTTTGAGAATTATCCACTAGGAAAGAAAGAGATGGAAAACATAACACATGAGAGAGAGAAAACTCTCTTGAAAGCAAAAAGGGTTTGGACACCTCTCTGAGGCTCTAACCCGAGTACAAGGTTGTGATATCAGAACACTGAAGGCTTGAGGTGAGAAACAGGCTGGAAGTTTTAAAAAATAAAAAATCAAGGAAGCACTTCAGGAGTGCAGCAAACTAAATCAAGAGAAGAGGTGGCAACAACGAGAAGAGAAAATATTGAATCTGGAGAGAGACCTCATGTTATTTGGGCTGACACAGAACAAAAAAGTTCATATAAAATTAAAGGCAAGCAAGCAGAATATTGAAGTCATTCTTGGCCATGGTTCAAGTCTTCCACACCAGATTCAAAAGATACTGAAGTGTGACTTATGCTGATGTGATTTTCCCTGCGCTTCCACTTCCCAAGGCATGTAATGACCTTTTGGAAAGAAGTGTAAGAAATGCATCTCCTTACTGCCCCACACCTCCACAGCATGGTCAACAAGGATTTTTTCTTAGTGTTCAAGGACCCTAAAAAGGAGCCATGCTAATTTTATTACTTCCCTGTTTGTTCGAGATTGTCCCACTGATTTCAGCATTCCTTCAGGAATGAAGAGCTGGCACCCGCCAGCAGAAATGCTGCCAGCAGAGGGAGCGCAAAACCTTGGGTTTGCTAAATTCAGTGCTTCAGGTCCTGTCCAGACCTCAGTCCCTCGGTGAGCAGATGGAGAGGACAGGCCCTGGATTCTGGCATCAGTGGGGCCAGGCTGCTGAATCCTTTGAGAGATGTGTACTTCAGCTGGAGATCCACACCCGTGACCCCTTTCTGCCATGGCCTGTTCAGTGTCTCCTTCTGCAAGTTTGCATTGCTGCTATGACTTGTACCCACCCCATCTTCCTCCCACTTCCCTGCCCTCGGGGGGACAATTTCTCGAGCCCTTCATAAGGGCGCAGGAGAGGAAACCATCCCCTTGTTAGGCTCCTCCAGTCCGATAGGCTGCTTCCACTAACCAACAGTTAATCCACTAAATGAAAACAAGAACATCAAGAGATGTTTATGAGCAACAAAAATAGAAGCCAATCCAAAACAACAATGAACTCGGATGACTTTGATGTTCAGGTAACCAAAATACAACACCGACAGAAACAACAGTCTTATTCAGTATCATTACAGCCAAAAATCCTACTGATCTAATCCTCCTTCTAATCCTGCCTCCCTCAATTCCTAGAACAGACTGAGTTTAATTCGGGGAGCTTCTAGATTTTGGCATCTACACCATGAGGTTTTAAATCCGACAAAGGTAAAGTACTAGAAGGCACAACAGAAACATGTTTGGACATTAGGAGGAGGTTAGCTGAGGCCAGCATGCTTACATAAGGACCTAAACTGCACTGAGAGCAAAGAGCACAAGCTGAAAAGGAAGAGCAGCATCTTGGGACTGTGGGTCGTGAAAGGAGTTGGGGGTTGGATATACTCTCTTTTATTTTTATTACCATCATCAGCTCCTATAGTTTACTTTGAGCTCATTATTTAGGACATAAATTTAAAAGGGTTCTTGTGTCACCGACATCTTAAATCATTAATATTCTATTTTAATGACTTGTTTTACTTCAGGCCATTTATATCACATGTAGTCTGCAACTCCAGCAGCCACAAACCCAGCCTGGTCGATGGTGCCATCAGATTTTTCAAGCTCAGTGCAAGGCTTTCTAACTTACATTGTGGCAGGAGCCAGGGGAAGCTTAACAAAAATCTACTCAGTTAACTTTCTGAATTGGTGACAACACCTTCATCCAGCAGGATTTGTAGAACCCCAGAACCACTTACGTGCGTGCGCTTTCACAGCAACCAGGGGACAAACGCGCCTGTAAACACCATCAGTGTCGGTGACCTTGACTTTGCACGAGTGCAGGATCGGGGCCACGTGAGCACTCGTGCTCTGACACTGCACATTTGTTTCTCTGGAATGTAACATCAGTGCAGGGATTCATGCACTGCCATTACAGAGCAATTTCCAACCACTTCAGCAGAACATGAAGGATACTGCAGCAATCTGAAGGCACAAGAAACACAAACACCTTCTCCCACTGGCTTTTAGTTTGGGTCAGGTCCCACGAGGTGTAGTCATGAAGGACCAGCTGCTGCAGAACTGTGCTTCATTCATACTGTCAGCAAATTCAATGGGAGGTGGGGAATATCCTCCAGCTGGAAAGTGACTCTTTTAAAGGCTAAAGGTACGGCACATCTAAATGTAGCAAAGTGCCAAGAGAGACACAAAATTATGGATCAGAGAAGCTCACAGGAGTGACTATTTCCAACTTTCTTAAGGCACATTTTCACTTTGCTTTGGCGCAATTTCAGCTAGTGACAGATCACAGCTGAATGCTGGATCTGTGCCTCTTCATCAAGAACATGTACAGATCAACAGTTAAGGATATGGCAGGGAGGAAGTAATTTAAATCACCCAAAGTCATGCTGGAAGAGTCTGACACAAAAGAAGTACATAATTGCAGTTGTGATTTCAGAACTGGGCATCACAGACATTTAATGTTTGCAAACTGCAAGATTTTTGCAAAATACTAACACAATAATACAAAGGGGGAAAATCTATGATTTTGCATTTTTCTCAGGATTTAAGTAGCTCTTATCTTGATTATGTGTTATTTTCAAGGCCTAACAGGCAAAAAACTACCAAAAGAACTAGTTCAAATGCTGACTCAGCATCCTTGGGAAAAGAAGAGATTACAGAAAACTGCCTTGTCGAAAGAACAATACTGGTGGTATAACTGAATGTACTCTTACTATTATCGAAGAACAAATGTAGGATGACTGGCTTTATTTCCAGGAGTTATCAATTACTCATATCTTTAAGATTTTCAAGTGAACTACTAATACAACATCATCTTTCCATCCAGACACAGCAAGATTAATTTTCTCAAAAATTATATTACTGGGTCAGATTTTAGAAATGGAAACTTCAAAGATCAATCTCTACGGCAATTATGCTATTAATATTTTTAATTACTGAATTTATTCAGAAACTTTTTTAAGTTTCCATTTGTGAACAACCATCTAATTAGTGGGTTTTTGGGCCACCCTGTATAGCTCTCTGGTAGGCTGAGTTTGTCCAGAGTTCTTGAAGGAGGAAGGAAACCTCTCAGATAAGACAGCAAAGCCTTACTCCTTCAGCAACAGCTGCTGGAGAGAACTGGAGATAAGGTGAAGAGGAAGACTTGCTCCTGAGCAACAGGAGACTGGAGATAAATGAAGAGAAGGAAAGGAGACTAAGAGATTGAATTTGTGAACTTGCCCCCACTGGTTTTGCTGTGATGAAGAGTTCCTTTACTGCAGAAGATTAAATCGGGACTGCTCAACAGCTTTCCAACTTTTTCCAAGGGTGTGTATGACAGGGGATGACATGTAACTCACAACTACATTACAATATTATTCAAAGTCTCCTTTTCAATATTTACATGAAGTGATGAGGTGTAATATTTTAGTGGCGTAACAGGAATTCTGCAAGGATGATATTTCTTTCATGGTTTACCTGTTTAGCTCAGGGAAGGTGTAGTGGAGCCAGCCTTGTTAATTCTTCAGTATTCTGCAGAAATCTCTATCATTATTTTAGCCCCATCCAAAATGAATGTTAATTTATTTGCTCCCAAATAACATAAGTACTTGCTTTAAAATCACTGACTTCTGAGGCTTCATTTATTTTGGCAATTTTACTCCAGAACAAGCTTTGTGTCATAGGTTCTCAGGGAATGGGGCTATTGATCAAAGCAGAAGATCTTTTCATTCAATCACCTCTGGCAGGGGACAAACCTCTATTGTTTCTTTAAGTCTGTTCACCTCGTTTGAAAATGAGTGTGTCAGAGCATCTCTATGAATTTATCTAAGCCTAGGCTCTCACACTTCTCTACTAACACCACGTAACAGCATTGCATCAAGGTACCTCAGGACAGCAAGAGCTCCCAAGTGTCCATTTGAATCATCTGATACTCATGATCCATTCACCTGATGTATTCAACTCCTCCTGCAACAATCTGATGAGAGTTATGGTGAAGCACAGCTCCACTAACTACGGACACAACCTCAATTACCACAGTTGAACCCACTGGCACAGGTCAAATCCGCTTCCCTTGTGAGGGCAGAGGGTGAATTAAAACTCAAGCAACCCATACAGCTTTGCCCACAAACCTGTGTCCACGCTAAGAGTGCTCGGACAGTGGCAATCCCTAAAACACTCTGACCACGGAAATGGCATCAGAGCAAACGGTGTCCTGTTGTCGTGACTCCTGCATCGCATTTGTTTATTTTTAGCTAGGGTTAGGCTGAATTCTTCTACATCCCCATAAACACTAACATTAAACAGCTCTAACTTCTGCTAGAAAAGACATGGGCAACTAGGTCACGTAACATACAATACACTGTTATCTTCCGTGACTGCTTGAAAATCCAAACATTCTGGGTATGCCACTGCAGCACAAGCCACAACCAGAAAACCAGTCTACTAGGCTCTGAGGACTTCCAATTAAATCTATAGTATAAACAACAGTATTTATCTAGCATATTAACAACAGCACAATAGATGTCTGCTGCTGTATGTGGTTCCAAGGACTGGGGCACGAGAGTTTGGAAAGCTAAAAATTCACAGCCGGACCTTTTCTTGGGGTCTGCAATGCTCTTGGGGTTCTTTCTACATCTTCTGCTTGTTCAAGAAAGGTCCCATCACAAATACAGCTACTGGCTAAGTGATGCTGCCTTCACAGAACAGGTAAGGGCTGAGCTCTCATCTCTACCTCAGAGGGAGCAATAGGGAAAATCTCCTCTCTTGTCCACACACATTTTCACGAAGCTGACAGAAACATGGTATGTCAATGATTTTTAAAGCTATGGAGGACTAGGACAGGTAAGGAAAAAATAAACAACAAAAAATCCCAACAAAACAAAATAAAAACCATCAGACAAAAAAAAAAAACCCACCACAAATGCCCCCGAGCAACCTCCCTCACAGCAGTAACAGTGCAAACCCTATGTCAGTCCCCCAAATGCCAGAAGAGAACAAACTTCAAAATACTGCTATAATTTCCACTTGCAGGAAGAGTAAAGTCCTTCATGACAGTAAAGAAAGAAAAAAAACCACCAAAATTAGCCAGAAATAAAAACGATTATATAAACCCCTATTTTATACCACGCACAATTTGTTTAGTTGAAACACCACATATTTCAAAGCAGAGCTCAAATACAAACTTAGTCTAAATAAGACAGACTATGCACGATGCACTGCTCTGCATCCTAACGCACACCAGGTTAATGCACATGAAGATCCCCGTCATTCCAGAAGCCGGGAGCCCGGCCACGCACACGGCACCGCTGTCCTTACAAGGGTTAGACAAACAGACCAGCAAACCCTGGCAAAAGGAAATGCATTCTGAGTTCACAGTGGGGCTATCGCTTGGCTATTTCTGTAGCGCCTGCATCTAAAAAAAGATCCAGTTCACACAAGTAGCTATTTTACCTTACTGTCCCACAAGATCTAAATGCATTTTTTCCGATTACACTTTCCCACCATAAAATACACAACAAAATGTGACACATACTTTTAAATATTCCTATAAAGGCATTTTGCTTATATATAGAAACATGAGTATATATGGAAACATATAACCCCCTGTGTTTATATATAGATGTCTCCTCACTGTATAACTAATATTAGTTCATGGAACTGAAGTCACACACAACAACAAAAAAAAAATGAATTAAAGTTCCAGTGAGCTTTGCCATAAAATACACAAAGCAGAAAAAAACCTCTTGGATTTATGATAATCTCTGTATGAAATGCTGAATGGTAAATTCCCTTGAGAACTTCTCTGACACAAGAAATACACAACAAAATAAACAAATGAGGAGACAAGTCCAAGAGGCTCTCACTGAAGAGACATCTAGTTAACTCTTTTCCTTTTTTTTTTTCCCTCCTCCACTATAGCAAAATCTCTGTCATGAACCAGAAGGGAGGCACAAAGAAATCTTCCTGGGGTCCTCTTCTAAAGTCCATCACCTAGGGAACAAAAGACCATCAACTTCACTGAGAGAAAGCATTTCAAATTGCTACCACAACTGCTACTCTTGTGAGAGTTCTACACTGCAATGCCCCATCTGTATAAAAGAAATACACTTTGATAGTTACATGAAGGTGATAATAAAAGTTCTTCATAAGAATTATTTGCACAAGTTTGTGAGGTTTGACTTTTACTCTCTAATTATTCCTCCATGGTTTAACACCACATTTCTTGCATTTAACCAAAAGATGAATGCAAAACTGACTAATCTGTTTTAGTGTTTAGGGTGAGGGAAACAAAATAAGCAAAAAATATGATAGACATTTTTCTGAAGAGATAAAATTTAAATATATTTTCCATGGCCCCAGGGGAATCAGTAAAATGGACGAAGAACACCTCGAGCCTCAATCCCATCTTATCTGTTCAAGCACTTATTCTATCCACTCACAGCACTTACACTACAGTCCTTAAACAGTCACAGGAGCCTGTTTTAACATACAGCCAAAACCCCCTGCTTGAATGCCTTCCTTGATGAGTACAGAATCCTGGTTTTCATGAAAATGAGAGTTTTCAGCAGTAAAGGCTGGACACTTCTGTAGGAAATTTCCATCAGTAAAAAGAACACTTGGATGACCTGAACACTAAGTAGCTCAAGGTTTTTTCTAAATTAAACTACAGCTACTGAAATGATGGCATAGCCCATAGTCAGCCCTGTGCCTCAGGGTTGTAACTCTGTAAAATGCTGGACTCAACTGGACAAAGCAACCAATTGAGGGCTCTGAACGGGGAAAGGCTGGAGTAGGCACGGTCCTGGAGCTTAGTGGAGAGCCTCAGGCAATAGCTGTTTTTAACAGGAATGGCAGATGGTTTTCCAAAAATGAAGATATTTCTTTAAATCCTTAAAGGCTGGTGGCATCTCACCTGCTTATTTCCATGGCAACTTCTTACCAAAAAGCTGTTTATCCTAAGCTGTCTTCTCTCCTGCCCTCTACCTCCTGTTGCATCAAATAACCATAAAAGAAAATGGATGAATAAACCCAACTGGCAACTGAAACAGTAAAATTTCAAAGTTTTCTTACCAAAACTTTACAGATCTCTGTCCCACTTCACAACATTATGACCTTCTTGATGGCTGAAAATTAACAACTATATAAGAGGTTCAACCGCACAGGCCAAGGCAAGGGTACCACTCCCTAATCTAGAGCAAGACTAGATCAGTGTGGTGAGCACAGAACAGGAGTAGTTCTAGATCCTCAGACCAAGAACTGCAAATGTACCCAGCTTCACAGGAACACCAAGTTCTTTCATGACCACAAGTGATCAGGAGCTCAGATTCATTATTCATTGAGATGATGACATGTCTGGCAGAACAACAGCTCTTGGCAGGACAGTAAAATATTTATGCAGTGTAACAACTCAAAGAAAATGACTTGCCAAATTGACTGCAACAATGGTCTTCAACCTTTTTCAATTTATGGACTGCTAAAAATGTTCAGTGGGAATGCAGAACCTTGTAATGCTGAGCTCTCTACTGACAAAAGGCTTATTGTTTTTCAGATACCTTTTATTGAGACGTTCAAAATAGTCCTTGGACGCAAGCTAAAAAAAAAAAAAAAAAAAAAAGGCACCAGACCACATTATTTTCTGGAAAATATTAAGCAATCTTCTTACTATACAATAACCAAGACCTAAAAGCATGAATCATATTGTTACAGGTCCCTGCAAAATAAAGGTATTCTTCCTAGTGACCCTAGCAAGAGGTTACATGACAAACATGGAGACGAACCACCATATAAAGTGATCAATGACAGAACTCAGAAGCAGAAGAGCTGCAGGCAAGGGAGAGCAGGGAAGAGCACATAGTGGTGTATCACCAAACAGAGAACCCCAGGCAGAAAGCGAGAGCACACACAACCCTGAGAGGGACACTGAGTGCTGAATCCCACATGGGTATATTTCTAAGGAAAGCTGAAATTAAGGGTTGGCGACAGTGGTTTTTTTAAAGGCAGCATTTAGAGAATTATCAACAGAAACAAAATATTGGGTATGGGGAAGAGAAGGAAAGGGAGGAACTATAGGAATTGCAAATGAGATTCCTGTTCTTTCCACTGTGGCAGCATTTGAATCAGTGCTCAAACCGTCATCTCTGCCCCAGCTCATTAGACTACCTAGTAATTTGCCCGTTTCTGTACAGTAATGCACAGTGGGAGCCATGGCAATGCAGGGATGAGAGAGGCCAGCGTACCCAGCCTCACTGGGGATAAGGGGGCAGTAGGTGGAAGGACCAGAAAGATGACAGCAGGGATAGTATGACTCTCTCAAAGCACTGATGTGTTCCATCACAAGTACCAGTTCAGTTGACAGCAAGTTGTTCTGGTGGTCTGGCCATTGCGAGATGGCCGTTTCCTGCAGGAATCACAACAGAGGTGATCCCAGGGGAAGGCTTTGCAGATAATACTAGGAAACGTTCTATGGGCAAAGGGAGCCACGTGAAAGAGGTTGATGCTGCTCTAGATGTGCATGGGTGAGACATTTAAAAGGGTACAAGAACAAACAGGAAGCTCTTGCCCACCCTGCATCTCACCTGCGATGATAAGACCTCAGTTCCCGCCCTCTGTCATGTGCCTTAAATTCCTCATTGCATTTGAGGCAGCATCATATTCTACCCTCATGCTTCTCACTTTAACACCTTGCTATAAACCACCCTTTCAAAAACCCAGACTGAAAACAGTTCCTTCTTCCCTTGTGATGGGTCTGAGCCAATCTCCGAGATGAGAGCAGAGAGCATGAGGTCCAAATCTTTAATCAAGAACAACCACATATCTGCAAGCAAATATTATAGCAATTACTTCATTAAATATGGGAGAAGATGTGTTTTTCCAAACACCAGGACTAGTGAAACTGGATTGGCAGAGGAGCTCTGAGAGAAGACTGCAGCACTTCTGGAAATAGGTTTTAAAATGGCATGGGGAAACATAGCAAGAAAGTAGCTTGAGAAAGAGATTTAACTGATCTGACAGGAGAAAAAGACATCTTAGAGCAGCCTACTGTTCTCAAAGGAGATAGGGAATATCCTCAAATGTTTAAGGGATTATGAAATGGTGGCTAGAATGAAGATGTGCAAACCTAATGGAGAAAGAATAGCATGAATACAAGTGAAACAATCAGAAGTGCCAACACTGGTATGCAGGTTACACCAGAGAATGAGCACAGAAAGTACTAAGAAGGAAGGTAAGAGCATACTAGGACAAGATGGTACAACTGCTGTAGCAGTTACTTGCTGAAGCAAATAGGATACATCAGAACAAGAAAGGGGTTTGTGCACAGAAATTCCCCTGGTCATACGAGTGAGCTGTCCATGGGGTTACCCTAAGCTGTTTATGAGAAAGTCTCCTGGACCCTGTGAACAATGAAAGCAGACCTTTTTCCATCCATCTCTCCCAGAGAGAATATTTAAAGATTTGAATTTTCCCATCTCATTTTTGGTTCATCTCTCTCTTCCTATAAATAGAGAAGCAGCAGTGCATTTATCTCTTCTTCATCTTTTTTGGTGGTCTAGCATTGCACACATGCTGGAATGTTTTTCTAGTAAATGATAAGCGATGGGAAACAAGTTGAAGACAAAGGACAAGAGACCTTGAGCTCAGACAAGTAGGAGAGATGGGAGCCTTCTCCTCTTTCCCAAGAGGCAGGTATCTTTCCTCTGGACCAAAGGGTTTTGTTTTGGAAACAAACGTATCTATTTCTGTCACTTCCTTTAGACATTTAGTCTTCATGGGGCTGATTGTAAGACTGACTACAGTGTCTGAGAATGACAATCTGGCCCCCAAAAGAAAGCATTTCTAACCCAATATGAAACCCAAAGGAAACACACCCCTGCTGCTAGGCACACGTCTCAGTGGACTAATGCTGTGATCTATGCTCTGCTCCCAGAGTCTTTACTTTAATCCCAAGTCCAATAATCAAGTTAGCGCTTTGTGAGGAGAGCTAAAGCCCCTGCGGTTTCTGCTGAGCGGTCGGACGGTGGAGAGGCCGAGCTGGACATCAGCAGGTGGTCGGCTGCCATGGGAAAACAAGCATGCTGTGGGCAGCCAGACAGCTGAGCAAGGAGCTGCAGGAACGCCTGTAGCTCTACCCTGACCCATAGGAGGTCACACACTACTGGATGTTCCCAAGAAAAACAAAAACATGAACAGAAGAGGAAGGGCAAGCCACAGTGAAGGAAGAAAACACCAAGACCAGGCAGTTTGGGTTTGGAAGTTGCTTCATAAATCAGTGAGCCCCCTTGGAGATGCTTCAGCACAACACAAAGGCAGCATAGGTACCTCTGGCTGCAGCCCTGCTGTGCCACAGCAGCAATGAACAGGACGACCCAGTGGCACTAACACAGCAATGTCTCTGATAGACAGGGAAGGAGTTGGGCAGAGCAGGAGCAGGGGAAAGCTTATGAATTCCAGAAGATCACGGCCTTCCATCCCTGCTTAAAAATAGGAACTGCGGTCAGGGGGTTGAGACAGAGAGAATCAAACCTCAGCATTTGGATCCAGATTTTGAAACCACAAGAGGTCAGAGTTAATTGATGGTTGGTCATTCAGAGGTCCTGGGACAACTTAAGAATCAAAAACATGAAGTCTTGTTGAAGTTAGGCTCCTATCTCCCATTCAAAAGATGTAACATTATCACTGAAAAAAAGCGGTCCTGACCAGGCTCCTAGGCTTACCTGCTCAAGGCTTGGGGGAAATAAGCAAATTGCCAACTAGCAGTCAGGCAGAGCCTGGTTCCAAGAGAGGCAAGAGGGAACAGCTTTCAAAGTAGGCAGCAGTGGGCAGGTCCTTGTGGAGCTGGCAAGGCCACTGACTCTGGGATAGCCTAATCCACTAACAGGTAAATCCCCTCCACAAAACATTCCTTCCTGTCTGAAAAGACTTATTTGGCAACAAAAGTCCCCTGCTTTAGAGTAAGAGCTGGGGAGGAATGTGACCTGTGGCTCCTGATGGGAGAAGGTCCCAGCACATGGAGTACCAGACTGAAAGCTACCCAAGCCTCAGCACATGGAGCTCTCCAGTGAACCATCCTGACTCCACATACAAGATTGCTGCTTGGCAGACGGGACACTGGGCACCAAGATTTGGTGCTTGCTGTGCTCTTTAGATACATGGACTAGATGACCTTTAAAGGTCCCTTCCAAGCCAAACTACTCTATAATAATAATGGACTATCTCTCCAGAGAGCTGGATCTGCAGGAAGGAAGGATTCTGGCTGGGGGTTTCGACAAATATCATCCCAGGCATAAGGGTTTGCTAATTCTACTGATGACAACACAGAAGGAACTCAGTGGGCTGAAATGAAAGGCAAGTGAGAAACTTCCGCTTTGGACCCTGCTTCAACATGCTCCTAGATATTGCTCGTACATGGAGTACATGCGAGCTGGCCAGACCTAGTATCCTCCCAACTCTGTTCAGCTTTTGCTCTATGAAATTCAAGTCCTATCTTAACAGCACTAGGTTAGCAAATCAAACAAATCAAACCTCACTGACTTGAGATTACTGAGGAACAGACACAGATCCTCTCTCATTCACATCAGAGTAGACAAGATATGGCACATATACTAAAACTAGACAAAAAAGAAAATGCTAGGAAATCCCACCTGGGAAAGTAATTTTTATCAGACAGTGTACCCCAAATGATGCAGAAAGATGCCTTTTGTTTTTTTAAATTTTCCAACATTTCTCATTGCAGCTCTCTAACACAGGACATCACACTCAGATGTCCTTGAAAGAACTGTCTCACCCCCTGCCCAGATTCACAGCAGTAAAGAGGCTGCAGTCTAGCATGGCATGTGCCCTGCATGACTGCTCGCTCATCACCCCAACTTGTACCAGCATGGGCATCAACTCAAAGACAGGAGCCCCAAGATCCATCTTGCAAGGTGTGTTGGTCAGTGATGGTGGTTTATTTTACATGAAGTGATGGAACAGCCCCTTACCAATGCAAATGTGTGGTAAGAGAAGTCACTGGACCTACTGTGGCTTCTCAAGTGTGCAGAGATAAGCTTTCTTATCAGTTCTCATTCAGTATAAGACTCAACTGTTTTCCTAAAAGAATCTTCACTCACCCCATTTCACATCTCATTTGTTAGTAGACACAAAATATTTTTCCCCATCTCAACAAATGACATTTCTCAAGTGCTGAAAAAAACCCCAAAGAAGTTTTAGGTTCTGCATCATCTGGGAAAAAATATCATCATTTTGACTCACTGGGGTGGCCAGGGTGGGGACAGACACAACAACACACAAAAAAGGAATTTGATAGTTAAATCATAAAAATATGAGGAGGACCTAAGGCTGGAAGTACACATACAAATACTTACAACCAGCCATATTTTATACTGATGACTTTTCTTTACATGTAACAGAATTGAACGCCATTTTTGTGTTACTGGTCCTTCAAAGAAGGACATGTGGAAAGCCTGCATTTAACCATTACCAAGAATTTTCTCTATCATATTAGTATCTGGAAGCACCAGACACGTACCAAGTGGTTATAATTTGCTCCACTGTACACAGTAAGATGCAAGTCCTTGTTCTCTAACAAGATGAAGAATCAACTAGGGCATAAGGACTCTCCAGCTTATGAGTACCTGCAGCTGCCAGGAGTAATTTAGAGCAAGACCTTCCGAGGGAAAATCCAAACTATTGAGACAGAACCCTTTGGAAATACAGTTCAAATCACTACCATTGATTTTGGCTTGGTTTTTCTGCTAATTTTTCAGGAGAAACAATCTAAACAATCTCCATTTGAGGCTCTAAGAACATTCAAAAGCTGATGAGAAATCTATCATAGCTCACTCATCTCTAACAGGATTGTACATATAGCTCCTGATTTTTTTTTCCTCCATGTTTCAGGGAATTTGAGCTGCATGTGAATTTCCTCTCCTTATAATCCCTCATTGGAAATGATCAGAACTGCTTATCACAAGCCTAACACATGGGGGGAAAAAAACAAGGCACAGACAAGGTGCAAATTCCACCTCCTAGGACAACAGTATTCACTGAAGAGGGGTGAGAGCAGACAAAGAAAGACAGGCCTCTACTTGAGGGCTCACAGATCACTTCACTTCTGCTGTTGGCAATAGTCAGGCTGGAAACTGCAGAGCTGCTCATGGTAAAGAACACATCTACAGTGATAAAAACAGTCACACTGGATTAAGGAAAAGAGACAGAAATTAAATAAAGGAAAGAATTATCAAATAGACAAAACCAAGAGCTCTTTCAGCAAGCACCCCTTCTCCAAAAATAACCTAACCCCCAGGTAAACTGAGATAGCGAAGCCTCTTGTCTGTGTGGGAGCAACATTACAGTAGATCAACAAACACAAACGCTCACACATTCCCTTTAGGAGAATTAGAGAGTAACAGATTTTAAGCAAGAGTATGTGTGCCTGTAAGTGTGCTTTCCAAATCCAATATCCCTTCCGATCCCCTCATAACTTCTCATCAGCAGTTTTCTATTTCTACTATGAAGGGCTCTAGCTCAATTATGCTCAGTTACTGAAAGCCTCTTTACTCTAATCCTCTTCTTAGTCTCAGAAAGCAACAGCATCAACTGATACCTGTGAGCTTAGTCTCCTCCATGGGAAACTCTACAAAGTTCATGGCAGAAAAGCACATTCAGGACATACTCATCTACACCAGCCCCCCTGGTCCTCTTACCAGTGCTAAATGCCAGATTTCTAACAGCCAGAATTTCAAGGCCAAAACTCAAAATTTTGCCATTTTAAAGAAGCAATCTTTGATCAGAAACCTGATGGGAAAAGTCAATTACACATACTGCTTTGTCCTTTGTTTTTTAATATTTTCAACTATTTTAAAATGAAGTTATTTGCCATGAGGCTGGTGGGAAGGGTGTGCTGAACAGGGGGCAATGTGCTGTTTGTTACTTTTGGCATGGATGTTGAAACCAGGCCCTAACATGAATAATTATGGCATAGACTGAACTTTTCCTCACCAACCATGAGTCTAAAGGCAAACTTAAGGAGAAGTATAAAGAATTCTGATTCAAGCAATGAAACAAAGAGACAAGCAAAAGTTACAAGCATCTCAGAGGCCTTCTGAGAGTTACTAGACCTACTGAATGACTACAGTTTTCCCTTTAATGCAGAGTGCTGTAGGTATTCAAGTGCAGCTGTTTAACCCATGCAACACATGGTGACCTTTTTATTTTCCATTGCTCTTGCAGTTTTCCAGCAGTTTGAGTTCATTTGGACTAATTAGCTCAACATGGAGCTGCAAATGGAAAATGTTGCCGGTAAGTTGTTCCATTCACAGCCATTTAGTCTTGCACTGCTTGCGTCAGGGTGCACTACTTTTTTTTCCCATCTCCTTAGGCACTGAGGCTTCAAACCTCGCGGTCGTTCTGCTCCCAGCGGTCACCAAGGCTCCGAGAAGTCAGTGACCTTCCAGCCAGAGGATTCCACCCTGTGCACAGCATCCACATGTGCACCTCCCCTTGCCCTGTCTGATTCCAGTGAGGGAACAGAAGCCCAGGTGGGCACAGAACTTGGGTGAGCACAGAAGTCCACACTCCTTGACTCAACAGGGAATCTATACTCCTTGAATCTCACCATGGAGAAATAGCAGTCCCTCCAAAGCCAAGAGGTCACTGAGTTTCCATCTAAACCTAAGCTGACACTTTCCTGACCCTGTCTTCCAAAATGCACTAATTCATAAAACATCCCATCAACAGGAAAATTGGTAGGTTTGACTTGGTAATGCAGAAGAAAAATCCCTTTCCCATGCAGATCCCAAGTTAACTTGAACAACAGCTTTCAAAAAACAGTCTGTCTGTTCAAATCTCTCATTGTGGGTTTGGACCTAATTTTGAGATCTGTCATTAAAACACAGAATCACTGATGTTTTAAACTAGTATTTCTAAGCTGTTTTTTAACTAAAATGGAAAACAAAATAACTTGGCATGGCTTCCCTATCACTGACTGCTCAATACCAAGATTTCTTTAAGGCACAGTTTTGAGCTAACAGTATTACAGGTACCCTTGCCAGAGCAGTGACTTTTGGGTAATCTCAAGTGTCAAAAGAATAGCCAGAAAATTCCTTTCATTTTCCTGGAAGCTGACCGTCTTCCTCTTTCTCCTGATGAAACTGAATCAAAATGCAAGCAGACTTCTGTCAACAGAAAGAGCTCTTCACTCCTACCCATCCCCTAACTGTTTCCTTCAGAACAAGACTCTGTGCAAGGTTCAACACTGCTACACAAGGTGAAAAACTCTTGGAAGCATCCACCACCAGGGACCTTAGGAGAGCTAAAAAGGGAAAGCAGGGGGGAGGCCTATTGCCTCCAGCTGGTCCCGCAGAGGTCTGGAAAAACAGATGCTCAACTACATCAGAGTCCAGGAGAAAGTCTTTAAGAGTTCTGAGAGGAACTTGTCCAAAGCCACCTCCAATTCTCCAGATATGTCAGGCACAAGAATATCTTACCAAAAAATGTGCCAGTTCAGTGCAGGTCCAGGGGACAGAGGGCAAGAATCAAGCAATGGGGAAGCATTGCCTTCTTCAACACATTAGAGAGCCAAGAAACCAGGGTCCAGACAGCATCTGTCCAGGTACTTAACTCCATTCTCAGCACAGGAAAGGCCATCTCAGTACTTGGAGCAATTGCATTTAATCAGGCAGCCACATAGCCTGAAATGCCTTGGTTCTGCAGACCACAGAGGCTGCTCTGCAGCCTTCTGTACAGCTACACACAGTACACAAATTAAGATGACAATTTCCCTCTAAGACAAAGACTGCAAACCAAATGGTCACTTCCCAGCACTTGGTAAGAACCCTATCACTTGAAGTGATGAGGGCATTTAACACACTGCTTAGCACACTGGGACCAGCATAACTCTTTAAATGGCATTAGACTTAAAGCAAGCATGCCTCTGTATCAACACTTCGTGTGCCATCATTGGGAGTCTAGAGAGCTGCCTGAAAAGCTACATAATTCTTGCACAAATCTGCAAGGTAAGTGTAATATTTGGCATGTAATTTCAGAGCCTCACATGTAAAGACAATAAACTGGAAAAGACAGAAAGCTGACATCTGGGCAAATGAAAAAATCAGGCATGTTGTCTGGAAAGTACCATCTACATTTGAGGGGAAAGGTGAAGAGAGGTTCTTTAGATAGTTGATATTCTTGAAAGAGAAACTCCTGGTTGCAAAGCAATTTTTATTTCCCATGTTGCAGATGATCTCAGCTCACATTCCTCTTAATTTAGCATCATCTATATTTGTCCCAGCAGCACCAAGTGGAAACTTTCTCCCCTAGGTTATGATACCCCTCAAATACTTACAAAGAGCCCACAGGTGCCCACTCAGCATGGACCTGCAAGGTAAATCAAAGGAACATATGGGCTGTGCTCAGGATCAACTGTAAAAGTGATGCCACAGTCTGTACCACCAGGGCTGTGTGGCCACTTTAAGTCCATAACCCTATTTGCTAGCACATATATGGATTTCCCTGAGGACTTAGGTACTTTTGCTAAGTTCACACCAGAACCCAGGCAGAGAAGCTAAATCTTTGCTACACCAGCATTTCACTTAAATCATCTACACAATTATTTTGTTACTTAAACTACAAGTACTTATGACTTTCAGCCTCATTTATCAACTCTCTAGCACCTTAGTTCAGGTTGGTTGTTGGGCTTTCACACACCAGGTATCCTGGGGTCAACAAGCAGGACTGAGCCTAACGAGGACACGAGTGTGGTTTATTCCGACTAAAATCCAAGTGTGTACATTATACAGTGGGTGAATGGGAAGTAATGGGACATTCTCTTTACCATCTCTATACCTACACAGTCACTCCAGTTCATGCCTTTCTGTGTTTCTTTAACTACTTCCCTACAGATGGCACTGTACCACTATCCAAAATACCCCTTCAGGAAAAAACAAGCTTAAACCAACTTAGATTCATGCTGAGTCACCAAAGAGGAGCTAAGTGTCCACCAAAGTTCCTGCTTTTTCATCCAGAAAGTCTTCTGAGTAGGTGCAACAGCATCAAACAGCAAGAACTTTATACATCTAACCTTGTCTACTGTAGACCAGGAGGAAATCTAGTAGAAAGACGGGTTCTAACACGCACAAATCCTTGCTCCACATCTCCCTGAAGCATTTGGTCCCTACCAATGTTGAAGATGGGATGGTGGGTTGAACAGACCTCAGTTATGACCTTGTCCAGAAATTCCTATGAGAGACAACTGAGAAACCTCACAAGAAGCCAGTTTCTGTTCAAAGATTTACAGTCAGGGCTGCGATGGCAGTAATTGGATGAATGCAATAAAATCTGCAGATTCTTTTTTCTCAGTCATCTGGTATTTCTATTACTTTCTCTGCGACTGTTTTACATCCAACAAAAACACTGAATAGAAAATACAGTAGTAGATGTTACCCTTTGCTCTTGGTAAGAGGAATAATTCATTAGTTCAGCAATTCCCAAGGCATGCCTGAAGGGGAAAAGCACGTGGCTCAAACAGACTCATGATTATAGCAGCAAATTCAATCGATAGCACATTTCACCAGCTGCTTCTTAATTTTGTTCCCCTCAGCTGCACAGATTTATGTGATGAGCATTTCATTTCGTAATTACTGAAATCGTTTTGCTTTTGATTCTCTTTAGTGAAGGGTGAAGCTTTGCCCTTAGATGCACACACAAAATTTCTGCAACTTTCCCATCAGAATAATTATGGTCAAGGCCTTTAAGTGTTGAGTTTGAGACCTCGAAAGGAAATTCATTTCAGAAAGTACTAGAGGGACCTTTTAGAGACATCTCTACCCTGTTGAATCAGGGCATAACAGGCACTTAAAGACTTCTGTTGTTAGTATTGCACTCCATATCTGTATCAAAAGAAGCAGTTTCTTGAACAGTGCCTGGCCTGGCTGTGTACCAAGTTATCGTGAAGTGAAAATAAGATTGTTATCCACTGAAACTACAAAAGAAAATGAGGATGAAAAATGAGAGTAGTATGTAGTTAGGATTAACAGAAATGCCTAAACATGACAATCAGAACTTCCATTTCAATCACCAGGAAAGAAGACGTCTATCTGCACTGCGTCTGCAATATCAGCACTGGCCAAACTTCTGGTCCAGTACTCAGAGTAAAATGAGGGGGGAAATGTCCACTCTACCTCTACTGCTCTGAGGTTACTCTTGATCAGGAATAATCCTGCTCAGATTCAAAAAAATCTAAAGACATGGTATAAAACTAGATGTCACAGGTCTCCTGGTAGTAAATCACAGCCTACCATGCTTTCAAGAGGCTTTAGTAACACAGGGGTCAAACAGACACTGCACTTAATTAAGCAATACCACACTTACATTATGAAATACAAAAATCTATTCCAATCAAATTCCTAAAAGGCATAGTAATCAAATGTTTTGCAGCACCTGGCTACCTTGCACAGTTCTGATTCATGACCTTCAGTTTGCCCAAACTTCATCCCAGTTCTTAAAGGGTAATTACAGATGACAGGCTATTTATCTAGGCAGGACCTTAAAGCCTGTTTAGAAATCAGAGCTTTCTCCTACCTATGAACTTAGGAGCAGATAATAAAAGAGGAGCAAGTGAGAGTATTTCCCAGCTCCTCCTTGGTAGGAGTGATAGTACCTTACCCTTTTCTTTCAGTCTGTTGTCCACTGCTTGTGATCAGCTCTTTCTTTCCCAATACAGCTAAATTCAGTGTTGGTTAACAGCTGCTTTTTCCATTAAAATCACAATGCCTGAATCAAATTCCCACCAGGGAATACTAAATGAGTCTTGTCTTCCTAAGCATTTAATCACAAATGCCACAAATGAATAAGCAGCCAATAATAGCTCTAATGAGGCTGTGTTTGTCTGGGAGGTTTAACTGGGTACGCAGCTCACCCTTTCAGTAAAAACAATAATTTTCTACTTTCCATTTTCCAAGGTGATAACGTTGGTCTGAACACTAATTTATTTACAACTTTTATCTTACCTTTTCACACAGTAGCAGGACTGGAAAAGTTGTTTGCTACAGACAAATTGTTTTATAGCCCCTATTATAAGCACCATCTTGCTGTGATCTTATTCCCATGACTGACAGGTATGCCATTCCAGACCCAACTGCTGTGAGGGCAAAGGAATCTTCCCCACACTTCCAGTAGTAATACATCCATACCACTTTATACCAACTCATTCTTGCACTAATACCGTTTTTTACCTTAATTGGCTCTTCTCTTTTCTGAGGTCTAACCTTCTTATTCATTACAGAGAACAAATATATCGATTTTTGCCCTTTGTTTAGCCAGACTAAACAAAGCAAGCCTAAATTTCTTCAGACAGATCACCTCTCCATTCCCGACACTCACCCTGGTAATCCAACAGAGGCAGGCAGGATCACCAGATGCAGCTGTCTGAGTGTCACAGATGAATAACAGACTCTTGGAGTGATGGAGCTAGGAGCACTCTAGATTCTCCCACTAGATCCATAAGTTGCTTTTCAGAGATGGCAACTGTACAGGTGTTCCTTCACCTTTCCAGCCCCTTGCCATAGGTGACAACCTTTGCACGGCCCTATCACTGCACCCGTACAAAAGGATGTGGGGAGACATGGGAAATGAACAGCACTTAAAAATAACCACTAGTGGGGGTTAATTTTTTAAATACAATTCCATTCCCTGACTCAGCTCATGGTACAGCCCTACCGAGAACGATATTGGCACAGCTAAGCTGACAGAACTACAGGCTAGTGAGGCAGGCTTCCTGTGTAACTTTTGCCATCAAAAGGTGTCTTGACAATAGATGGTGGTAGGATCTGTAGAATCCAAGCTTGAGTCATAGTCCATTACCCCAACAGTCTGTGAAGTGGACTGAAAACAGCATCTTTATTTCACAGAAGAGTCCAGACAGAGGGAGCTCAGTGGGGCTGTAATTGTTTTCTCTCCACAACATTCTCACTGCAGTTATTTGCATATTGACTACACACATCAGTCTCAAGGCCTGACCTTCCATGGCAAAAGCTGACAGCCCCATTACAGGATACATCCTTGTATGGACATTCACAATGTATTTGCCTGAATCTATTATAAATCATGTTGTAACTTTCAGCACACCTTCCCTGCACCCCATAAAAAGAAACGCATCCAAGCCATTGCATACCTTGGAATGTAAAGCACCAAGTGTTCTAAAGGGAGGCTGAGGAACATAACGAACACATTTCAGCAAGGCAGCACATTCTAAATTAATTTTGACTAACCTTGTATAGTGCTTTTCCCTTCCAGAATGTCTTAAAGATTCAAGCAGCTCATAAAGTCCAATAATGCATTTGGCATTGATCTTCTTACTCAAAAGTACTCTTACAGAATGCTTTCTGCTCTGCTAAAGCTGCATTAAGACCTTCATTTTAACAATGGGGGTTCTACATCAGCTCTGAAGGATAATTTTATGTCACTGAGGTTTCTTATGCCTTTTTTAAATGAAGAATTTGTCATGACTAACCTTAGGCTTTTTATTTCTTTGTAAGGACTCAATACTATTGAGAGGAGGAATAAATTAATGGCACTATGTCTGCTAAAAGGATCTTTGGGTGAGTACATTCTAATTCCAGCTGCAACAGGTTTATGAAAACAGATTTGCATAAGGATTTGAACCTCCTGACTTTTCCTTTGATTTCCTTTCAATTCCATCTAGAGAAAAACACTGGACAATAGTCTAACAGTGCTTCCCAACTGACAGGTGGCTTTACTCACTGAGTAGTTTGTCTCCTTGGATGTAAAAGGGCACCTTGAAATACAAAAGCACCGCCTTCCACCTCTTCTGCCCCGAGGGGAAGAGGCTTCAAACAGGGCTCATATAACAGGTAGTCAACAAAATGGTGCCAAGCAGAACACAAACACGCATGGATAGTGAACAACATTTATCTTTACATGCTGCCTTTTATGGATGTAATTTGTTGAGCTGTCAGAAAAACAAGTGTTTTAGTGAAGCTTAACAACTTCAAATTGTGTCCCAGCAGGGCTGTCAAACCCTGCTTGTAGCCTGAGGATGTTACAGTGACAAGTTCATGCAACTTTGCAGGAATTTCCTAATTACAGGATCCTGTTTTAAATTAACTTTAATCCGATTTTATTGGCTAATGTTTTCATTCAACTGAAGGGATCTGTCATTTTCACGGATCTGGGGAATATTAAAGATTTTTTGGGAAGCTATACAAGCAGTTGCCTTCCACTTCCCTCCTTGTTTATTCCACATAAATAGAATATTTAAACAGAATGGCTGGGGTTTGGAAAAGCAGATTTTTCTGTGAAATGGAAAAAGGGTTTTCATCACTGAACTACATCAGAGTTATTAGTTCTGCAGCATTTCCAAAACACTTAAACAGGGATATAAGTGAGAAATTAATCCGGTCCCACAAGGCAGGCTTTCAGCTGTAAGAAGTCTCTATCAGCAGGGTTTTCTGTGCTGTCTTCAATCATAGAAGTTATCCCCAGGTCTTTAATTTACCAGCCTTTGTTTCACTAAAAATAAAATACAAGCATGGGTCCCTTTTTGCACAATAGGTGTATTGACTTACTGTACAAATATATGTTAGAAACAACGTAAGCACTCCCCACAAACCCAGTGTTTTTAGTAAAAAAATTCCAGTGTGTGATCAGTCAGGATGCAGAGGAAGTAGTGCACTGCAAAAGAGCTTTGGAAAAATATTACAATTCCAACCCCCTTTTTTTTCCCTGCTAGCAGGCTGAGTAGTTAAATACACATGACTGACCACAGGAACAGGTACTTATTTGTCAGTTTTGTTACATCAGTCTTACGTGTCAAAATCCCACCATGTACTTGCTCTCCCTGAGTTTAATGAACTGATTACAAGGGGCTGTGCTACAGTGGCTCAGGAAGCTGTGTTCCCAGAGCTGGAAGTCCCCTGCTCCTCAGCTGGGACACAGCAACTGACCCCTACACATTCCTACTCCATTACAAAGCAAAGTGTTAAGGGTCTCACAGCAAACAGAAAAAAGAAATAGGAAAAGGACTTGAACCCACAGACATTGGGTCTCACCAGGAAAGAAAAGAATTTAAGGGCACTTGTACTTGTGCCTCTGGGCAATTAATTTCTTTTTGTGAAGAAAACAATTTTTAATGGAGAAGAAGCAGATAAAGAGCAAAGAAAAGAGCTTACAGGTTTGTTACAGGCAAGTCAGGAGCAATACATATGAGAGAAAGCTGCAGTCCTTACAGGCCTCCTACCCAGCACCATCATCTGTTCCATGTCCACTGAGGAGAAAGATGGTCTACCCATACATCATCTCCTCTGGAATAACAGCAATAATACAGGCTTTGGTTACAACACATTATTATAATGCCCAACACCCCAAACCTGCAAGCCAAGACCCCAATAGATTGAACCAATGGAAGGGATATATTAGTGTGGCTTTTTGTTTTGGAGCCTTCTAGGTATCATATGCTCAGTGTCAGACATGGATGTCTACAGCCAGAAACGCTAGAAGCTCACTCTGCAAGATGTAAACATGCATTAACAGAGCAAAAATATACCTCCAAGGCCCACACATAATAATCCAACACTCTACAACCCAACGTTCCTCTAGTTCACTGAAAACCAAAACACACAGTAAGCAGGAACGACACAGTTCAAACCCACGGTTTCCATGTGTACCCTCCCCATGGGAGCTCTTCCGACTGCAAAGAGGAGCAAGTTAACAGAAGAGGCTGCCCAGAGAGGTCTCCTCAGAGATATAGGACAAACACTTGGAAAAGCATCGGTGCTCTTCAGGATCATTTAAAGTGTTTCAGGTCATGACAAAAAGACAGTGCACCTTAAAATAAGGACATGTTACAATGCATCTTGTTCCTCCGTGGCTTCACAGTTGAAGTAGATCAAGATTTTAGCAGATACCTTGAAACTATTACAGTTTGAGACTAATGCTTCATACTATTTGAAAGCTGGGATTTCAGAGTTACATTCAGAGACTACAAAGCACAGGTTTCTGGCTTCAGCAGTTTACAAGGCATCAGCCACTATAATCAGGTTTAACTTCAGACAGGGAAAAAAGGTAACTTAGAATTAAAATTCCTATTAAGAACCCCAGGAATTAAAAGTCCATTTTCCTTGAGCTAAAGAAACACAGGTATTTTCAATAGAAACCAGGTTCTCTGCCACAGATGCACAGTATTTCCTTCCAGCATGGGTGGCACTGAAAAAAACCCAAACATCCTGGATCTCTAAAACTACTGGCAGACCTCTGGCTGTGGTTTCAGATTGAGCAGCAGGGACGGGCAGGTTGAGCAGTCATCCCTCCATCCCTGTCTCCTGGGCCAGATCCTGTCCCTACACTGCCATTTGCCCATGCTGGTACAGTGATAACACAAACCACATCTGATTTTTTCTTGTGTTATGAAATGGTGTTAGGAGTTTGGGCTTTTCAAATTTATTTGTATCAAGCTAGGAAGAAAGTAGACTTGACTTTACATGCAAAAGATGACAGCATTTAAGCTTATTTTAATAACTCATGCTTTAACTATATAAGATAAATAGTTTTTAAATGTTTAAGTTCACCTGGACATGACTTGCATTTTAAAACTGTTCCATCAAAGAGGAGGTTTTGTCTGCAGGGAAGGAAGTGGACTTGTCTGAAGTATATGATAATCAGCTCTTGGAACTAGCAGATGCCATCATCTCAATCCTGCTCTTTCATTCATGGATGGGTTTCTTTTAATTTTTTTCCCCTGCTTTTTTAATTCCCAACTTGATTTCATTTGGACATTAAAATTCAGAAATTGAAACAGCCTCTCTGTATTCCTTTATGTACCCTCCTACGATGTCATGGTCATCAAAAGTTGCTTTACTACTTCAAACAAGTTCTGTTTCTGAGTGTTCAGTCAGTGACCTCTACAAATTCAGTCGATAACTTTAAAACTTCATCAGAATAAATGGACTATTTAATGAGCGTAGGTCTCATTAAGACAGCTACCACTATTTGAATAGGCTGGATCACAATCAAAAATCCTACTAAGTAACATGAAAGATTTGAGTTTCAATTTTTTTTAATAATAGATATTTATGCAGCCTGCTCTGAATGCAGTACAAATATTCTTTAATGAAAAAGTGCTTTATATAGAAAAATCCACCAGAACAATACCACGGGCAAGCAGCCAGCCACAGACTTGGCATATATTTTGGCAGAGGTCAGCGACCCCGACACTGCTTCGTGTTGGTAAAGCTCCTTAGTTTGATCCCTCTTCTCCAGAAAATCTGCCAGGTTTTTACATAATTCCCCCTTCCCTCCCAAGTATGCTGCCCTCATTCTCAGTCCCTTGGTTAATTTTACGTCAGCCTCTGGAAGAAACAATGGAGAAACACCAGTGGGCCACAGCTCACTGCGATCACCACTCCAAAGTGCCCAGCAATTAGCAGTTGGCAAAAAAAACAGTTCTGGCACCAAATCCTTTGATTAATATAATCTTCTAAGGCACAATAGAAATAGAAGAGTTGTCCAGGATCCTCCTCTAAGGCTTGCAACAGACACCTCCTTGGAACTGAGAAATCCAAGTTTAAACACAACTTCTTAGTTCTATGGTAGGAGTCACTATTACACCCAACTATCATAATTTCCACAGCAGTGCCCTACAGCACACTTCACCAGAAGCTCCTCCACAACACCATCACTGCACAGAGCAAGGCATGAATTAGTCATATCACTGGAAAACTGATTCTTCTTTATCAGCCAGAAGAAAGCTACTTGCTCCTCAAAGCCTGGGAGGTTTAGTCTATGCAGAAATAGAAGACTGCAGTAACTCTTGCACTGAATTAATTTTTAAGTTAATAAAGAAATGTTTAACCCTTCATGTAAACATAGTTACTGTACATGCAAGATCACGAACCACGTGTGTGCAGAAACACACACAGATGGATACAACTGCCAGGCACACACAGTGACTGATGAGATTCAGCATCCATCTGCCCTGAGACAAATTAAAGGTTATAAAAAATAAACCCAAATCCCAACATGCCACATTCAGTTCTGCTGCAGAGGGGATAAGAGGCATGGCTACACAGAGGCTGATGTACAGACATCCACAGCCCCCTTCCAGAAGAGAACAGAGGTAATGGACAAAGGTGATGCAAAGAATGTGGTAACGACTGGCAACACTCCAAAAACGTTTGATTTAGAGTGAGAGATGAGAAGATGGCAGTCAACACCCTCAGTCTCTCTCCAGCAGCAGTTTCAGAGAACAGGGCAGATGCTGACTTGTCTGACTGCTTAGAGAGGGCTGGGTTCCTCTGGGTGAAAAGGAAGTACATAAAAGGTTCTGGTTTAGTCTCACCCATCTTAAAAGTGTGTTTAATACCTGTTTTGTTAGCTTCACCTCTTAAGACTGAAATGAAGTCTTCTTGGGACCAAAAGGTGGCAGGGCATTCCATGAATACGATGGCAACCAAGTAATATCCAGTACTAAGATATGGTACTGACGCTTGAGAGATTTTCAGGGTCTTTTTGTTGAAAAATATAATTTTTTTCCCTGCATCAAGAGTGATGGTGTCTGCAAATCAGAGAACTTAACTTTTACACAACCCCAGAGAAGCTCTGACTCAGGAAGAGTTCTTTCCCTCTCCTGGAGGGCTGGGCAGCACATGGATCCATGTTCCCAGCAGCCAGGGAGCTTGCAAGAGACCGAGCTCTGGCTACAAATTCTGGAATGTGTAATTCCATGAGCTTTTTTGGAAATTAAGTGGGCAGTGGATATCAGTCATAGTTAAAATTCCCAAACAGATGACCTCTACAGGATTAAAGTGACTCAAAAGCTGGGTTCATATAAAAAATGATAAGGGGGTGGTCCAGCAACTGGAATGGAGTGTAGGAGTCAGGGGATCCTTGCTCTCTTCCCACTGCAGCCAATTCATCATCACTGGGGTTGTTCAGCATAGGGAAGAGAAGGCTCCACTGCAGCCTTCCAGTACTTAAGGTGAGCTTATAAAAAAAGGAAAGTGACTTTTTACACAGGCAAACAGTGATAGGAACGGCTTAAAACTAAAAGAGGAGAGATTTAGATCACATATTAGGAAGAAACACTTTACTCAGAGGGTTGTGCAGCACCAGCACAGGTTGCTCAGAGAAGTTGTGACTGCTCATCCCTGGAAGTGTTTGAAGTCAGGCTGGACGAGGCCAGGAGCAACCTGATCAAGTGGAAGGTGTCCCTGCCCATGGCAGGGGGGCTGGAACTAGATGACATTTAAGGTCCCTTCCAACACAAAACATTCTATGATCCTGAGCAAGTCTCCTCTTCTCTGGGCCCAAGTTCTTCTGTCTACTCAATGCACCAATATCAATTTATCTTAGCACAGAACTTCACTGAAAGGCATTTGCAAGCCTGTGGGAGAAGTACCAAAAACTAGAAAAGCCTCAAGTCTACATAGGTGCTTGCAAACTTACAGCCTATCCAAGGGATACTTGTATCCAGCTAATGATGTCACACTAACAAGCTGTCACCTCCACTGCATAATTTAGCACTGGTACTTTCTCCTGACGGAGTTGTACCAATTGGGTCAGTTATATCCCAGAGTCATTAGTAAGAGAAAAGTAAGAACAGACAGTGTTTCTTTTGCTATTTAAATATATTAATCTTCTAGATGCACTGATTTCAGGCAAGCCAGCAAACTTCTCCCCTGTAATAAATACACTCGCTTCCTCTCTCCCTTTTTTAAGGATTTTAAACATACAAGAGAAACCATGGGAACAGATTCCGATTAACAAGGATTTTATTACAGGAAAGTAGGAAGGTTAAATCCAAGTGCTGTTCTAGTCAATTAAATACTATTATTAGTGATGACTACACACTAAGTTCTTGAAAGGTTCAACTGTGGAAGGTACAGAGCAAAGAACTGAATCGCTTAGTAGCTCACAGAAGCCCAGGGCAACTTACAAAATAGTGCCCATGAAGACCTGCAAATGGGTTAGGGAAAGCTGTATCCCCACTAGAATCACTACTGATTTTAATCAGCTGAGCACTGTAATAAGATTAGAGGTGATTGGGCTGAGTAGTGGGATTTAACCCATCCACTAATCCCCAGAATCTACTATTCACAGCTCAAACCCATTAGCCCTTCAGAGCAGAATGGGCTTCATCCTCCTCCTGAAAGATGCAATAGTCAGAAGCAGTATGAGGTACTTGTTAAAGGAAAGTGATCTTTAACAGGGTTAAATGAACACCATTGATTCCTGCCTGCAGAGCCTGTGTTGAAGCTCAGGGGCCCAGCTGGGCTGTTCACTAGCAAACAGCCCCATCCTACCAGCAGACTGCCCAGAAGAACAGTAAGGTTTTGCCTCTGACCTGTCAAAACCAACCAGAACAGGTTGCTATTGAGAGGGGAAGCTGTCCATACAGGAAACTTACAGAAGAGGTCAAGAGTCCAAAGTCCCAATGGACATCAGTGACAAGTGGTGTCTCTCAGCGGTCATACTGGGACCAGTGTTATTTAGTATCTCCATTAATGATGTAGCCAAATGGATAGAGTGCACCCTCAGTAAATTTGCAGATTACACGAAGCTGAGCAGTGTGCTTGGCACATCTGAGGGATGGGATGCCACCCACAGGGACCTGGACAAGCTTGAGAAGTGGGCCTATGGGAATCTCATGAGGTTTAATGAGACCAAGTGCAAGGTGCTGCACTTTAGTTGGGACAACCCCTCATATCAACCCAGGCTGGGGGGTGAACAGGTTGAGAGCAGCCCTGCTGAGAAGGGCCTGGGAGGCTGACAGATGAGGATGGGCATGAGCTGCCAACATGTGCCCACAGCCCAGAAAGTCAATTGTGTCCTGGGCTTCATCTGAAGCAGTGTGGGCAGAGGTGAGGGGGGGATTCTATCCCTCTGCTCCACTCTAGTGAGACCCCACCTGCAATGCTGCACCCAGCTCTGGGTCCCCAGCACAGGAAGGACATGAACCTGTTGGAGCGAGTCCAGAGTAGGCCAGCAAGCCAATCAGAGGGATGGAGCACCTCTCCTACAAGGACAGGCTGAGAGAATTGGAATTGTTCAGCCTACAGAAGAGAAGACTTCAGGGTGACCTGATCATGGCCTTCCAGCACCTGAAGGGAAAATACAAGAAAGATGGAGAGACACTATTTACAAGAGCACATAGTAACAGGACAAGGGGAAAGAGCTTCAAACTGAAAGACAGTAGTTTAGATTATGTATTAGGCAAAAATTCTGCTGTGGTGAGGCACTGGCACAGGTTGCTTAGAGAAGCTGTAGATATCCCATCCCTGTGTTCAAGTACATCAAGGCCAGGCTTGGATAGAGCTCTGAGCCACCTGGTCCGGTGAAAGGTGTCCCTGTTCATGACAGGGGACTGGAACTAGGTGATCTTTAAGGTCCCTTCCAACTCAGGCCATTCTATGATTCTATGAAAAGCTGTTGGGAACACACATTTAAAGACTTCTTGAAAGATAAGGGTAAAACAAACAAAGAAAAAAAGCAACAAACAAAACAGGAGAATCAGGAAAATTTGATGCAGTGACTGAAGAAAGAGATGAAAATGTATCATCTAGAGAAGCAAGCTATGCAAAATTATTCTGTGTTATAGCATGGCAGTAGGTGGATAAGACAAATACCAAAACATGAAAAAACAGTAGGAAGGCATCTATAGGGATGCAGAAGTATTTTACAAACCTAAGAACATGTTTGTGAGATGAGGAAGAAGAGTGAATGACCAGTGAACCAGCCAAAAATTATGAGCCAAAATAGCTACCAGGAACACCTTCAGGCTGTTCCTCTAGCCCTTATCAAAATCCCTTTGTTACTTCAGTAAGCTCTATATGCCAACATATATCACTCCCCTGCCACCACCCCTTTCCTGAACAGGAAAAGTTTAGCGTCTTTTTGGATGTCACCCAAGCACATAGTTCCTGTAGGCAATCGCCTGCTCTCCATTTCCTCTCTAATGAACTGCTAGTTATCAAAATATGGACTCATTTTCATGGTCATTTCATATACTGAATTTTATTCAATTCTGCAATTACAAATATTCAGTGTATTTTCAAAACATCACAGAGCCTCAGACTACCTGGAGCAGAAGAATCATGCAGGATCCATCAAAATAGCTGTTATTATTTTTGCAATTAGACTGGCAGAGGAAAAAAAATAAGTCTGAAGATTTACAGAGAAATAAAGCTGATTAAAAAAATTCCTACCTCTCTGACACAATCAAAAATATGTCCAGAGACACAGTTGCATATACCAGCAATTTGCACTGCCCAATTTTCTTAATTTTCTTGGAACACTATGTTTCTTTTTTGGCCTGAATTTCAGAGTCCTGAGAAGGCTAAGAAGACAGGCTACTAACGGAACAGGTATGAAACACATTTCCAAGAAACCCACTTGGTCTGCTGTTAACCTTTCAATAACAGAATCTTTTCATAATGCAATCAATTTTCATTTGGCTAGTGGATTGCGTGGGCAACCACTGACCTAAGGGCCTTTCTAAGGACCTCAGCAGAGTTTGAAATCTCAGGAACTGGTCTCTCTGGATGAGTCACCAAGGCTGAAGGAGGCGGTTTGGGGCTGCTCTGTGCCCTGAACAGTGGGAGAGCAGAGCCTCTAACATAGTTATTTCTGAGACACATCAGAAAATGCAATTAGCCTGGAGGTTTCTTCCCTGAAGTCAAGGGTTTATCTGAAGTGTTAAAGGCACCTCCGACATTGCACTTACTGAAATCTCAGAGAAAGAACCCCAGTGAGTATAAATATGTCTGACAGGGTCAGAACTCAGCTGCAGAGATTGCCTCTCATTTTCTGGATGTTTACCGTGTACCAGTGCCTTAACTGCCATCTATAAGGCACAGATCAGGACAAAATGGCTGATTACACAGCCTTTTAACATTATGGTTTTCAGGTTATAATTAGGGACAAGGTTCACAGAGCATGAGGACAGAAGAACTGAAGTTCAAGTCTCTGCATCAGCACCTCCTTCTGCAGCACATGCTCCTATTCCACTAACAGGGGAGTAAGCACATGGCTGTGCTGCTCCTCCAGAGGCCAGCCAAATCCAGCCCTGGGCACAACCATAGAGCCTACTTGTACATAAACTCTTGCACGCAGCAAGCCTAATGAGGTAGGAATTCAAAATATGACACATTATCATGTTGTACAGTTACAGAGATAGGTATTCAACACCACAGAGCAATGGAAACTGCTAACCTTAAAGTATAAGGTGCTGTTCACATCAAATATTTACTCCAGGGAGGTTGAAGATGGCAGTTTCAATTGGATATTCACTAGATCAAGCCTTGAGTGCTCTCCACTTCATATCCCACACAGTTGCCATTGACAGCACTCTACTGCCTTTTTGGGACACTGCTAAACATTCATTCAAATGCACACTGTGAAGGTAAAATGTCAGTAAAACACGCAAGCCCTGGCCTGTTTTTCCATCCCATTTTTCCTCACATGCAAAATCTCAAGCAGCAGGAATATGTCACTCCAGAGAGTGCAATGTCTCCCCTACAGAACACCAAGTCCAGACTTGGCACCTAATGTGCCTGAATACAAAAAGGCCACAGACTGGATCTCACGACTTCAGCAGGTCCTTTGGATACCCAGCATTTTGATTTCTCTGATCAGCAGTGTTTGGTCAGGTGCACTGAGTTACTGGTGAGTGGGATTTCTATTTATTTATTAGGAAGACTTTTCAAACTGTATCTCTGTAACATTTAAAAATTTCTTTCCTTCTCAGCTAGTATAAGACCTGACTTCTGCCACCATTTGTGCTGTTTATCTCCTGTATTTCGATCAGACTGAACAGTGATTTGTTTTTTGCATGACAAAAACAAATGGCATTTGATAAAACAGAGGACCCATGGCAGTGAGGATAAACCTTATTTTGCAGTTCGGAAACCACAGCACCAAAACCATGTAAGCAATTTCAGGCCAGGATGCTTAGAGGAGATAGGATCCATTCCAACCTTTCCCACCTAAGCAATTAACAGACAATTGGCATTTAAAAAAAACCAGAATTTTCTTTTCAATAAAGTGACTCTAATGCTACTATTCACACAGGCCAGGCTCCCTTCTCACAGGTAGCAGGAAAGACAAGGTGGACAGGCTTTCTCTGGTTTGCATCCTCTGGGACACAGCAGCACTCCCAAGCCATGGGTACCCATTCACCACGGAAAGAAGCTGTCTCTTCTTTTGCTCCCTTCCAAAAGGGATTCAGCAGATTGGGTACATTTTCATTTGGTGGCTTGTGGGTCCAGGCCAGGCAGCCACTAACGTTAAGGGAACAGGAAAGCACAGGAATTTCTTTCCACACCTTTCCCCTGTAACACTGGTTTTATTTTTCTTCTAGCGGTCCCTCCTTGAAAGCTGCCCGCTGATCAAACCAAAGCAGGGGCTGTGGTCTGCAGCCACAACTTACAGCTGATTAATACAGGAGCAAGGGAAAGAAGCATTTGGCCACTAGTTCTGTGTCAGCACCTGCTTGGTGGCTGCTAACTGCAGTGTCACCAAGGCAGCAGGGAAGAGAAGTGAACAGCCTCCTGAGACAGATGGGCTGCTCTTGCCATGATTCCCCTATCTCCCAAGGAGTCCTGTGCTCCTCCAGTATACGTAACATCACTTACAGATAGCACAAACAATTCTTGAGAATTTTCACACTTAAATCCTGGATGGTTCAGATGATTCAAAGAGGTAGAGTTTGAAGCAGGAGATGTTCCTTCCTGAATATACAACATCAGGACTTTGCCATGTAAAGCAGCTGCTGTTAAATGGCAGTTCTCAACAAGAGCTAGAGGAACCACAAGCAATTATAGGAGAAATTACATACTCTAGGGATTTCTAGTTATTATTGTTAAATTCTCGTGCTGTAGAACATGCCTGTAAGCCCCCAGCCCGAGACTATGATCCTGAGATCTCCAGATTTTTCTCCCCCATCAAGGTGTGCAGCTGGCCACACAACAGTTGCCACAAGAAATCTCCTCTGCAGCCTCACACAGCCTTGCTACCCACTGGATTGCAGCTGCACTGGCTAGAGAGGGGGCGAAGGGGGTGTCACGGATCAGGAACATGGAGGGAGCTGTCACATTAGGAGAACCTGAGGTAAAGCCAATTATAGCACTGGGCTCAAGCCAAAAGACTTGTTGGACCTGGCCATCATGCTAACTACTGGCCAGATCAGAGAAGATAAAGTCCTCAATCCCAAAAGTTTCTAATTCCTATATACTGAGGGGGAAAAAAAGGTGGTGGGAGGAGGAAGAAATAGCAAAAGTATTAGAAGAAACTCAACAGGCAGCAAACTTGCAGACAGTGTCAGCTGTGGACACTTCAAACTCACTGATCACAAAACTAAAGCATATGAGGTCTCAGCTTTTTAACCAGCACAATTACAGCTCCACAGCATGTTTTTCTGCCTGTCCCACTTCTATCAGCACTGCACAGAAAAAAGGCACAGGGAAACAGGCAACATGCAGAAAGGAAGGTAACAAGACAGAAACAAGGCAATGGCCACGTGAAAAATTCCAAACAGGAGTATATAAAGGGAAGGGTTAGACAAAGAAAATGCAAGGAAAAAATGGAAGGTGTAGGAGCAATTAGGCGGGATAGAGATGGGAACAAGATCCTTGGAAGGGAAAGGCTGCAAAAATTAATCTGATACTAACAGTAAAATGCAAGAAGTGCTGCAGCAGCTCCTGTAGGCATGTTTCTGCTCAAGTTCATCAGTTATCCTGAGATTACTGGGCAGAAGTGAGGCAGAGCCACAACCCCAGCACAGTTCTAGACAGAAAAGCAAATTCAATATCCTTCCAGAGAGCCACTAAATTTGCTAGATTTTTTTTTTCCCATGAGCTAGCAATGAGGTCAGATCCTCCTCCCATGAAATTAAACTCCAGCAATCCCATGTCCTCCCCATCAAATAGAGTTCCTCTCTGCAGAGGAGGGGAGGAACCAGACAAGGCATGCATTCATCCCAGCCTACTTCTCCTGGAAATGGAATGACCAGAATGAGGAGTTTGGTCATAGTCCAGTCTATATTTTTTTGCAAGGCTAGTCACTAAGGCCAGTTTGCTCCAGACAACTTTTAAGTCTAACATGCTCACCAAAACATCATGTATGTAAAGATCTGAGGCACACTGAGGCCAAGCTAGATGCCACCTCAGGTTCAGAGCCTAGTTAGGTTATATGTATGTGACTCTGTGTGCAAAATAGGGAGAACAGAGATGCTTGCTGACACAGAAAGTTGTCCCTTGTACTGCACATTTAGCCCAGAGAGGCCATATGCCCAGGTGTCCCTGCACTGGTGAGTAGGAGGGAAGGAGGCTGGCTATGCATCTCACTTCAGCTATCACTGGACTCTGAATGAAACAAGTGTAACCACCTTATAGCTCCATGTAAGACACCAGGCTGTCCTAGCACCTTCTCTCCTCCCAGCCATGAGAGACTGTGGAAAGGAGCTAAGTGGAGCCAGAGGCCAGCTGAGCAATTCAGACAGCTTCACATGTTCTCTTCTACTTTAATTGAATGCAGTATCCTCATCTTTGCTTGTCTGCTCTCTTTTCTCATGTGATCAGTCTTTCTGGCCCTCCATCATCCCTATTTTTGATAACTGTTGCTCCAAAAAGCCTCCTCACAGCTATTGTGTCAAATATTACTGACCACTCCCCAGATCGCCGAGACTATACCCGGGGGAGTAAGGTAGGCCATTACCCCGAATGCTGTACCCTTATGGTATGAGACTTTATTCTAGAGTAACCAACCCCTGCTGCTGTAATAAACACAAAGGTGCCCTCACAGGTGGTTTGACTTTATCAATCCCTCCAGTGTGGCTCTCAGATGTCAGGCAGTGAACCCAGCAGCAGCAGAGCAAGTACACACATCAAATCAGGGGAGTTCTCAGTTGCCTGAAAACAACAACCCGCAGTTGGAAAAGCACTGTGGTCTGATGCCGCCTCAGGAATAGCTCAAGAGATAGCAGAACTTATCAGGTCCAAGGCAAGTTTTCCCACTGAAACATAAGCTGGCTTATGCAGAAGCCAAGCATCACCTTTCCCTTATGTGCACCTGAGACCTCTCCTTTCTGCTTTCAGTACCCATGTGCCTCTGACGCTAAAAGAAGTTTACATACTTAATGTTGCAGTAGCTGCCAGAGGATGAAATAACATCCTGACAGCAGAATTACTACAAAGAACACATTCAAAATCCACGGAGAAGGCAAAGGTTGCTCAGAAGTCAAAGTACCCTGGGATTGCCCACATCATTTAAGGACAACACTAGAGAAGGTGAGCAATTAAAGCACAAAGAGCACAGTTATCATTTAAAAAAAAAAAATACAGAGACATCCAGAACAGATGGAATGTGTTTCTTCAGAAAACCTGGATTAAACAGTCAGTGTCAACTTCCACCAGAATAGTATTTCCAGGTAGAAAGATGAGACATCATTCGAGTTGCCCTGACTATAATGCATAGTGGTAAAAATACATAGAAGAAATGGCCAGCTTTGGTTTCAAAGCTACAAAGCATCATCCTAAAACATGCAGAATGATGCTGGGAAAAGCAAGAGAAATACACCCGATAACCACCACAGAAAGTTTATTCTCAGCTCTGCAAGATGGAAGGTAGAGGAGGGTCCTTTGGAGACTGAAAACAACTATAAATTATTAAACTTATCAGAACTTAACTCTCACTTTGAAGGTCATCAGAAAACTACACAGAGGCATAAAGTCTTGGGAGAAAGAGACAAAGTGAAATCATCATCACCATCTGCTTCCAGCCAGGAAGATAAGCCCTACAATACAACACTCCCAGTTGCAGATCTTACATGAGGACTGGAAGTACCCATAAGGCACGTGCAAAGAGCATGTCTAAAGCAGAAAACAGGCTACAGCACAGAGACAATTCAACCCAGAACAGATCTGCAAGACCTTGCAGCTTGTTAGCCTAAATACAGCAGCAGATTAGCACAAGTAGACAGGATGTGGTGGCTTCAGGCCCACGGCAGTCAGGAAAATCTCTGCACAGGGATCTCCTGTATTTTAGGTTTTTAAGATTAGCCCAAGGCAAGTCAGCTCAGCTCTCTCTGCAACTGTTGGTATAAAAATAACTCATCTTCTGTCAAATAAGACATAGCTAAGCCTTGTTATAGGTTGTGTCATATTCCTTTCAACTATGGTCTTATGTCCCTGGTCTGCATTTTTTAAGATAAGTCATGAAGTCCTTGAGGAAGACAATAAAGACGTGACTAAGCAGAGAGAAGAATTTTTAAATGAATGCACACCATTAACTAACACTGATATTTAAAGGCATGGAAAAAGAAGGGAGAGGAAATGAGTAAAAAGGGAGATAGTACTCACCTTCTTTTCAGAAACATTTAGTAAGTGGCGAGCAGGAATTCAGCCAGACAAGTCAGGGTGGTCATATAACTACACATGGACTGAATCTGTACAGTAACAGGCACTGTCTACCTAAGACACTAAAACTACTCACATTTGGATATTTGTTTAAAGCACATCTTGGAATTATTTCTAAAATAACATTTTACCCACATTCACTGGTAATGAGCAGATTAACAAAGGAATCTAGCTGTCCAGTACAGAAGTCTAAAGCAGCAGGCACTGTACAAGCAGCAGGCTGAAGCTATCTTGAGCCAAGACAGCACTTTATATTACCTCCAAATCCTGCCTTCCTAAATGCTTTTCCAAAAGTACTCCTATTACTCTCATGTTTTTAAAATAAAGCACGACAGCAAGGTCAAAACAATCAAGGAGGTAAATAGCCACATGCACTGAAGTAATGGATGAGGATGTCTTGACTCAGGATACTGTGGTGATAAAAATAAATGAGTTAAAAGAACAAACTGGATGGATTCAAGTGAAATAAGTCAGCTGAAGGCAGCTAAAAACAAGGACACTGCTTCTGTTTCTAGAAAGCCTGCAGCCACAGGTGCCTGGAGGGAGACAAAGTACAGTGAGAATTTACTACTCTGCATACAGTGGGACTGGGAACATCTCAGCACAGCAAAGATATGAAAATGTGACTTTGACCTCACCCAGTCTGATCCAGCCACCAAGACTTGCTAACCTGGTGCTAGGGGTGGCAGTGCCAAAGGCAGAGGAGCTCATCACATCTTACCATCCTGCTTTAGTACACTTGGAATAATTTTCCCTGAGGCAGTGGGCCTGAACATCTAACAAAACATTTTGTACACTTGGCCAGCACCTTGAACACCATGTCCAGACTGAAGTATTTTATGTGTTAATACACTTACTATATAAGTGTTATATACTTATTGCTCTGAATACAGAGCAGGGTAGGCTATGCATACAAAGCAAGCAGAATAGCAAATCAGATTTACTACAGGTTTAAATATTGAGTGAATAGAACCATATATTTTTCACTTGCAATTCCAGTTCCAGCTTGACCCACTCTGCCTGTGTAGCACAAGCACAAGACTGCAAGCACCAAGTTATCCAAAAGGAGCATGTGCTGCTTATTTTGCTCTTAATTTTAAGCAGATTCTGAATAGATTTCCAAAGAACATTAGTCACTTGCCTTGATCCTGCACAAAACAACACTTTCTTGATGGAGAAGCAGGAATGGGGACAAGTTCTGCTGAAAAAGACTCAATTCAAACTTGAAGGTGCCATGAGATCAACAAGCAGGTATGGCCACAGGAGCCCTGGAGAGTTTGCCACATTTTTCAGGGAAGAAATTGGATGCTTTTAAGAAAATTACCCTCTAATTGAAAAATAAATACACAGCTTCTTGGAATGGTTGTGACTCAAGTCTAGGCTGCATTTTTGCATCAGGCTTATTACCCTAACTGATCTATTAAAATGTCCAGTTATTTTTAACAAATCTGGCTACCCTTGATGTCATTATTTTATTCAGTGTTTTCCATCATCTGCCCTTGATATCTGGGCTACACTAGCCAGTACACATGTAAATAAGTACATTTCAAGCATCTCACCTGCCCTGGGATCCTGATTGCAAAATAGACTTCCCTGCTGTGCAACAAAAGTCTAAAGTCTAAGCTAAGTAACAAGGGCCCCACTTCAAACAAAGTTACTTTGTTCACGTACAGGTTGTTAAAATGCACAGACATGAAGATGCAAACCACTTACACTGGAGATTACTCAAACTGATAGTTTAACAGACTACTTGCATTGCATCATCACTATTCACATCACGCATGTGGCTTGCGTCAGAACAGGCTCGTTTTAAGCACTAGAATCTCAATTTTGATCCAATATATTCAAAAAGGGAAAATGTCCTTACATGCATTGAGTATTCTGTTTCTCATAACAGATAGCAACAAAAATTACAACATGACATGAGTTGAACAAGTTTCTTCTATTAAGGAGTAATCAGGTGCATTATAGCCAACAGCATCCTGAACACAACAGTCCACACCCATCCATCCTACCATATCCTCTGATTAGGGAACCTGTTTTCAGTAAAGGCCTCTCTAAAGAAGAGATTTTAAAAAAAATCTCCACAGCCCACCAACAAAACTCAAAAGCCCAACACAACAAAAGCCCAAATCCCTGCCCACTGCAGATTTTCAAACGTGAAGAGTCAACACAGCACTGTAAGAAATTAGGGGGTTTTGTACAAAAATATATTCTGAGTTGTACTGATATTACAGCAGTTACATTGTTTTTAACACAGTGAACAGCCAACTTAACTATGCTGTTGTAGCCCTAGCACAAAGCCAGCACCCCCTGCAGCCAAACATATTCTTTCAGTAATTATCAATGGAAAAGGGAGTTCTGAGATGTGTTAAAGTGCTTCTTCACACAAAACTATGCTTTTAAACAGAATGGAAGTGATTATTTCACCTTCTCTCATCTTACAGAAGCTCTTAAGGAGCTGCAATGACAAAAAGCTGAATTTAGCAATTCTAGGGCCAAAGCTTTGTATTTCAGCTAAAACACATATGCCAGCAACAGAATTTCATTCTAAGGCCTTTTTGAGTTTTCAAAAGCATGTAATAAATAAGTGGTTGTACTAGGCATTTGGCTTTTCCCCTCCTTAGGTTTTTTGTGGGGTTTTTTTAAAAGCTTTGTACAAATGAGGACAGACAATGTTTTCCTGCATTCAAATAGGCAGCATGGGATTCCTTCACAGGGCCAATATCAACCCATATCGAATTTAGGGAACTGTAATAGTAACTTTAGAGATGGGGAAAAAAATTAAAAATTAAATTATTCCAAATTCACTTAGGGACAACTAAGTTCCATATCTCTGGATTGTATTTCCAATTTTTAAACCAAGGATTACATTGTATTTAATGGTGTAGGATCAGAAAGCTCCTGAAGTTTTGCAGTTCACCTACATGCACTCAAGGTTACACATTAAAAGACTTTTTAGTTTTGAACTCAAGAATATTGTGACTGGGGAAGAAAATTTAACATTCATTAGTTTAATGACATTCTGGAGCCAAATTCACTGTCAGCTGTTATGTAATCTTCCCCTTTGATTTCCCAAGGCAAGATGACATGTGCAGCCTGCCAAAGACAAACTTTCATATTATTTAACAGTTGGAACAATGTGTATGACAGGGATTGAAGGCAAAAGAGTAAATCAGCCTTTAAATGAAAAATAATAATGGGATAGAAGTTAACAATGGTCTCTGCCCAGCAGGGAAGTGTTGAGTTCTCCATGCTGAGTCACCAAAGAAAAGGTCAACAGGCAAAGCCCCCCTCTCAACGAACTGAGCACTAAGGAATTCTTGCCTTAATTACATGTGAACTGAATCAAGTTGAACAAATCTTTACAAATGAGACCTTCTATAAAAAAAGGAAATTGAGAACTTAGTGCAAAACCAGCCACTGGCAAGAGGTCCCTTGACACATTCATATCAGAAAATATTACTGTTGCCTCAAGACATCAAATGAAATATGCTCTCATTTGTTTTACAATAAATCTGAGAACGACAGGACACAAAGCTCTGTCAGCACACAAACACAACTGAAATTGCTTAGAGACTGTCAGGCTCACTTGGCCAAGCTAAACAACACTAAGAAAGACTACAAACGTTGACAAGAAGTGTATTCCTAGATATCTCAATTGTAGACTTTTACATATTTTGCTGTCCATAGCAAAGACATCCTCCTAAACCAACAGACCTTTAAAAGAACAACCATGACAGACACGTGCATTTACCGTGGCAGGGCTGTACCAAACACTTCTGCAAGTTCTCTGGTTACTCTGTCGCTATTGTGTTCGGGTACCACATCTACCTGGAAATATTTTGCAGATCGGTCTGTAAGGTTGGGGGTGACTTAAAATTAAAGTGAATAAACCCACTTAATTCTGTCTGTAATTTTTTCAGAACACTAGAGACTCATTAACCAGTAGTGCAGCAATGAACATTTGTGCCGTAACTTGCTGCCTAGGCAACAAGGGACTGTATTTATCAAGCGTGAAATTAGCATTAGAAAGTAGCTCCTATGGAAATTAAGTAGAAGCTGTTGTAGCACTGCAGCTTCCCACTGAAATTTGAACAGTTGTGATGCCCTCCTAAAAGGATGCAAATATTTGGGGGGACCAAGGGGAGAGAATCTTTCCTCTGTTGCAGAGGTGAGTTAACAGTACTTCCCAATAAAGTGCTTAAGAGTCACAGTGGTGTAAATTCAGCTGGAGAATTAAGTAGTAATTCTGTAAGAACATACTATAATTCAAACAGTGGGAGTCAAACTGAAGGTCTGGAGAGCAAGACGAGGAAGGGACTCAGTTTCTATATGTTAGAACAATGTACCATATTGGTTTTATCTTCTTAATTTTCCCAAACACCTACTCCTAGATGAAATTCACATGTACCTTGCTTGAAGGCTTATCTGCAGGTCATCTAGCAGAAGGATTAAAGTGTTTCAGCTAAGTAGACAGCAACGGTCTTAGCTCTCTTCCAACAGGAAAGCTTTGTGAATTTACACATCAGAAGCCTTGCACATGAGAACCATTTCTACACCAAAACAGAAGAAAAGCTGAGTCTGCCTCGCTGAAAAATTTCATGGTTTGCCCTTGGCCCACCTCCAAGAGACCCAATGAAAAAACCTCACAGTTTCATCTCATTTTCATCATCCCTTGAAAGTTCATGTCATACACTTAATTCAAGACATAGACACAAAGAGCTCTATCTCCTTGTGAGCCTTCATAGAGCACCTGCTCCTAAACCCTTCAACTTTTCCAAAGTGTTTTTGGTTTCTTCGCTATGCCTTTCTTGATCCTAGATGACTGGGTCCTGCTCTTCCACAATGGCTGATCTCCTTGTACTGCTGTCTGGACAAATCCACAATGAGACTACAGAAAGTGTAATGAGGTTAGTTAAGATGGGAAAAAAACATTAATGTCTTCAAAATCTTGGTGAAATAGTTAATTTTGCCAAATCAGACCTGGTAGCTATGCCTGATGAGACTAAAGAACACCTAGTGAACAAGATTCATTGGAACATACTAGCTCCACTGGGAAAGCTATTCCTGAGCCCCTTGTTTTCTCATTAGTAATGAGAAACCTGCTTGCAAACGAACAAACAAACAAAAAACCACCACCAATGCAAAAGCCCCATCCCCCCACCAATAGAAATGCCCAAGCAAAGCACCACCCAGGAACACAGTCTACACAGTCTATAAAGCTGGAAAAAAGGTTTTCAAAATACCACATAGGCTTGATAATCATTTGAAAGCCTTCAAATATGCAACCAGACATCACTGTGGATGAACATCGCCTATACCCCAACAGTCCTAGATGTTTCTAGATGAAAACATGCTACATTAAATTGTACTCCTCCTTTCAAAGTTAATATACTATAGTTGTTGATGTCTCTCTAAAGTTAGGAACCAGAATCATATGAACTGGTAGAAGCAAGAATTCCACTTTTCACCATCACATCTGAACTAGAGTAGCATCTACATTAAATGCCTTTAGCAATGCTATTTTTGGTTTCAATAAGACTTACTATTCTAAAGTGAAGACAAAATTAAACCCACAGAATGACAGAAGTCCAAGTATATATATAAACCAAAAACTATTACAGCTGGCTTTAAGTCTCACCAAAATCAGTGATTCTTGCAAATAAGTATGATCACATACATGTAAGTGGAATACTGGCACAGATGTGATCCCAAAGATCAGAGAGCTGAGAAAGTTAAGATGCCCACAACACCAACAGAGCAGTGGTGACACAAGCAATGAACTACAATCAGGGTAGGTGTGTGTTCACAGCTCATTAACTCTGCTGCAGTAACTGCCTATATGGAAACTCTTACCCCGCAGTACACACAAGGCAGCCAGCTCCACCTTCTGCCCAAGGGTCAAGCTCTGTTGCAATTACCATGTTATTTATCCACTATTCGAGCTGCCTGTGTAGGCCTGCCACCTAGAAACAAAAGCCAATGTTGCTCTTAGCACAACAGCTCAGGGTGGCACATATTGTAACACAAGCGAGATCAAACAATTTTCATCCTGTTCAACAACTGTTTGGCTTCAGTTGGAGATGCGGCAAATATTCCTATTTTAAAGGAAGCTGCAACAAAATGAACACTTTTCCATAGACTTCCTCTTTTAAGGAAATGCCAACAGATGAAGCAGTTGCAGGCAATACAGTTGTCCACAGATGGCATGCATGCAGAAGGACATGAGAAGTGACGTGACAGACTTTTTTCAGAACAGAGCGCGATGATTACAGAAAGCCTAAAGGACATGCATCCTAAAGGACAGGAATCAGCTATTACTGCTCCAGTTGTGGAGTCTTCCCACATTTTCCTCTAGAAAGGCAGCAATACTGAGCAAATCACCCCTATTCTCCACGTGCACCATCATCACAGCCTTAATTAACAAGCACATAACATCACTTTTAAACTACAATAAAAGAGCAGAGTTATGCCCACAGTTTCAGCAGAGCTGAGTGGTTTCTATGTAGAAATAGCTGTAAGAAGTGAGATCACAGATCCCCCAATCCACAATCTCTTCTCTCCCCAGGGCCAACAGTAGATGCCAAGGGAACAGAAGCACACAGCAAGCAGTCAGGAGCCTTCCCAATGATGCTCCTCAAGCCCCCAGCAGCTCATTTCATAGGCCACGGGAATGCCTGGCTATTAGTAGAAATTAGCCCACAGAATTTCTCCTGTTCCTTTTTGTAGTGTACTGCAAGTGGAAAGAGCAAATGCAGGTTCAAAATGTATGATGTAGGCTAGCCAACGGCCAACAAAAGTCAAACATCTCCATACAGAGAGCAACGGTTAAACAAGATCAAAAAAGTTTAATAAAAATTAGAAGTGAGATTTACAATAATTTCATTCAGTAAAAACAAGGAACACATGCATAGACTACCAAGAAGCATAATGACAAATGCAAACAAGGACCACTCCCAAGATATTCCACTAGGATTTGCTCAGCAGGGCTGACATCTTCATTTTTTATCTAAGTACACTGCTTTATGATCTATTTTCATGGACTCCTTTCTCTTAACCACAGTAGTAGTTACGTCATTTTATAACAGAAATGCTCCTTAGCCACACTGCACAGGGAAGGCTTGATCTGACTCTGAGATCCAATCCAGAATCTCATTAACTGAAAAGACAACACCAGTAAAACTTATCAGGTGTTTAACAGATTTCAGTTTTGATCATTTCTTCCTCACCAAAAATATCCCTCTTAGAAATCAATACTCATTGCAGAAAACAATAACAATCTATGCTCTGTTGGGCTTGGGCTCCATCATATTGTGAAGAACTATTAATCAACTACCCATGATCAAGAACAGCAATAAGCTTACCTTTTTATTAAGGAAACGTTACCTTTAAATGGAAATTCTAGGCTTAATTTACAGACACAGCTGACCCTCTATACCTAGGTTAGATGTAGCACATACCTTCCACCATCCACAATTCTCCATCAGTTTCCTTCCTGGTGAATGTGTAACTATGTGTAACCAGCCCCACTTCCAACAAAAACCTTGCATGCTACCACTCAATAGTCAGGACCGAGATGTGCTTAGACTTGTACATCCAAGCATGCAGAGAGATTTGAAGCTGCAGCACTGCTGAGAAGTGTGTGCTGATGGGCCAGGGGAAGAGAAGGTAGGTACAAGAACTGACTGACAGCAGAAGGAAACGCTAGAAGCAAAGCCACATTCCAAATATCAGGTAATCATTTTCCTTATTTAGGTCAGGGGAGTCATCTCAGTCACATATTGTGAGCCTGCTATTTTTGTACAGACCAGCTTTCACACTGAGCAATGACACGATGCTTCCTGGCTTTTGTTTTTTTAAAAATAATCCTTAAGAAGACACTGATGCCAATTCCAACATTTAAAGCCTTACATAGGTCAGACCATCTGTTTCTTAACTTGGAAGGGGAGGAGAGAAAACTGGATAAAAACACATTCCCCTAGCCTTTTACATAAATCTAAAGTAGAGAAATACTTCATAGTAAAACCCAAATTATCTCATGTACGTCTTCTTTGTCTCCTCCTACATCCCACTACAAAACATTTTTAAGGAAAGGAAATCAGCAATAATGAAAGCACCTCAAGAATCTGCCCAAGAGAATTACTTCTCAAAAGCGAGCTTATGATTCAGTTTTTATTATCTCTACAAAATTAGTTGTCAAGGCTGGGTTTGTTTTAGTTTGGGTTTTTTGTAGTTAGATGGCTTCTGGGAGAGTTGTTAGTAAAAAATCAAAAGAAGAGCAAGTAGAGGGGAGGAAGGAACCTGTAGGGAAAAAATGCAAGCCAAACACTACCAATCTGTCTTCTGGTCTCCCTCAAAGTCTAGTACAGAGTTTCTCATGGACTACACATGAAGCAGGGTCTAAGACAGGAAGATACAGCTTTTCTCGAGGCAAAAGAACAGCTAGTGCAGGGCACTACTGCTCTTCCCCACAAAGCAGCAGGTTTTGTCAGACATAGCAACGCCAACATTAGAACAGTTCTTGCTGTTCATGGCCACACAATTCATGACTAGAGAATTATAAAAAGCAGTTATCCTACTTTGGGTTGTTTGGGGTTCTGTGATAATGGTCTCTGACCACATGGGTCACATTTCCACAGCAGAAATGTATATATATCTCTTCATCTCTGCTACCTTCTTCACCTGAGTGCCTGCTATTCACTCTATCTTTCCTGATCTCAACAGCCACAAGAGGCTGTTAGGAGCCTTCCTAGACCCCTGCTATAAAAGAATCCTATTTTTTTGAGTGGTGAGCAAGCTCACCCCACATTGAAGAAGAAAAACTAAGCTCCACTGAACTAAAAGGAAAATTTGCTATCAACTTTGATAAGAAGAGAATTTAATTTGATTCCTTGACGAAGTATTGCTGCTTGCAGAAAATCAGGAAAACAACACTGGAAATAAAGCCAGCATCAGTGACACTGAGCTGGTAAGACTGCCATGTATAAACACACTCTTTCCCACCCCGCCCCAGAAGATACAAATCAAAATAACTTTTAAGTGTGTTTATAAGAAGATCTTAAAAGTAGGGCCTTTGGAAAAGTGGGCTCTCAAAGTCCTTGCTTCACGCCATTCAAACTCTCATATTTAAACCAGATTGCTTAGAAAGCAAATGAACAGGCCGTTTTTCCCACAGTTTTACAGACTGCTATGCAGGAATTCAATAGTATCTAGGAGGTTAAAAACATGTTTTCCATACACTTCTCTGCAACAACAATGAGGGCAGTGCAGAGCTAACCCAGGGCTGAACAGCAAAACAGTCATATCTGCAAACATGCACATTCTTGGCTATAGCTGTTTACAGGTTTGTGATTCATAATTAATACCCCCAATGAAAACAACTACTCGCGTCTGAAAGCCCTAAAGCCACAACGAGCTAATTACTAATAAAAGCTCTACAGTCTCGGTTAAGCTGTGGGAATGTAACCAGGCACAGCAAATAGTGCAATGGTGGCAAAGCTTGAGCACTCTGGGTACTTTTTGATAAACCAGCCTCAGTTCTGCCCCTTCCTCTTTACCCTCAAAAATAAAACACCTTGCTCCCCAGTATGACACAAGAAGGAAGCGGAAGAGACAAGACAAGCCCAAGCAGGAAAAACAAAACAAAACACAAAAAACCCACACCCAGGTGTCTCACTGGGACACTGGGGAGCTTCAGAGCCAGGCCAGCAGCAGCAGCAGGCGCTGAGCAAGCGCTGCCACTGCACCGAAGGGCACATCCGACGGGCTTCTCTCTGCATGATGCATCAGGCAGGACACACCGAGATGTGCTGTGCAGAATATACACTTCATCTACATGTTGCTTTTTCGAGGAAGAACTGACAAGCTGGTTTGAGAGCTATGGATTTACTTTTTTTGTTCTTTAAAGAACAAAGTTCATTTTCTGGGGGCAGGAAGGCCTCCCTGGTAGCACCAGAAGGATAAACAAGACCCCCAGACACATTTTTCCTCAGTTTCTGTCACACATCTCAAGTTTTCCACAGCACAAACAGATAATACAGTAAGTTTCCTGCAATTTGTATCCCTTCTCAAATGTCTTTTTAGATTTAAAAATTAAAGTACCAACACAGCTCTTAAATCAGTAACTAGGTGGAATTTTGCTTAATTACCTGAGACTTTTCCTTAAGGGATCTGACAAAGGCAGAAACTGCATTTCCCAGGTATGTTGCACAAGTTTAGCCTATACACTAGGGAAGTCTACTCCTTTCAGGAGTGATTGGGACTAATAAGCCAACTAGCTGTGTCGGAAGCTCAGCACATGTAACTGGAACATAATGTGGTTTATAAAGATCAGTACAGTAAGAGTTTCAACACACTGTTTGCAGAGATTAATATCTGCTGTCTTTATGTTACTGGACAGTCAATCTACAAAGAGAAAATTTAACAGTGTTGGGATTGTCTCCTGCTTGCACTCCCCTTTGAAGCAATTCTGGTACCAGGAGAAGTGAATGGGAACATGCACACAGAGAGCAAACTATTCTTATCATCCACAAACGGCTGTCAGTGTCAGACACGCTCCACTGAGCACACATTCCCAGGCAGCTCTCTGCTTAACCCGGTCCCCAATTAGCAGTGATGTTAGCAGAGATGCTCCAACCTATCATGAGACAATTATTACTGCTAGATCATACCAGCAGCAATTGTGTCAATTAACAATGAAGCTGACTAGAGGTATTTGTTCTGAAATTTGGAACTACAAGGTCAGGACAATGCTCTATTAGCATTAAAATCTCAAAGGTCATCTTTATTTTCCTGCTGGCTTGTGTACACCCATTGCCAAGCCATAAAGCAACAGTGCTTCTGAGGGGTCTGACTTGTACTTTGGTGCTGCTGCAGAGTGCTTGGTGGGCAAATAAAAGGAGCCAGGAAAAACATAAGCCATAACTGTTGCAAAATTCAAACAATTCACAAGAACAAGCTGCTGAGTTTAAATACAACAGGGACAGACCAGATGCTAGAAGTGAATATTCATGAAGCTATTTCTGTCTAAAAACACGTCCTTAAGCCCAACGTAGGTTGAGTGACTTCGATAAATCCTCTCCTTTGGAGGAATGACCATTAGTTATTTATTTATTTTAATCAATAACCATTGCTTCATGAAGACGAGCTGCTCTAAGTGTTTCAGAGGATTCACAGGTAAGCGTTCTGTGAGTTGGGTTGTCAAAATGACATAAGCTTGGACAGACACAACAGAAATTGTCACCACAGCACTTTAGCTATGACTAAAAGGCCTCCAAGCACTGTGACTAGATCTAATTCTTCACCAGAGGAGGAATCCGTGGGAATGGAGGGGAAAAGAGGAGGTGGTAACTCTTGCCCAAGACATGTCATTGCTACATTCCCTTCAGAGTAAGGCTTAATATTTAGTTTCCACACAAGCCTGTTGGTCACTATCCAATGAAACAAAGAAACGTTTTTACTTCTCAGGAGCACAAGAATTTTACAAGCATAAAATTAACAACTCCTTTTCAGCAAATGAGGGCATCCACTGCAGAAGGCAACAGAGCATTTTGACACAGCTTCTACACTAATTGCATTCAGAACACGTGTCTGATGTGAAAGCAGATCAGAAGCATTAGGGTGAAGATGCATCACCTCCTTTCTCTTGTGCACAATCTCAAAATATTATCAGTACTGATTTTGCCTTCAAGTCAGACAAAAATTCAGAACACCTCCAGACTCTTAAGCAAAGGAGGCCAAAAGAGCCAGTCTCCCAGCTGCCAGAAACACAACACAACCTTGCTACAGGACAGGCTTCTGTCACAGCAGATTTTCAGCCCTGTTGGAAAAGAAGGCAAGGAAATTTGCCGTACTTGTGTCCATAAAGGCATGAAATATGCCTTCCTATTTGATGTGGGATATCAGAGCAGGGTTAACTTACAAGCTGCTCCAACAGAATACAACCATGAACATGACCCCAGCCCAGTTCTAAATATGAGTACATGTGCATGACTGACAAAACTCGCTCCAAGTGGTTCAAAAGAGCAGAAAACTGGAAGCAGAGAGAAACTGTCTTTATTCCAATGGGCTTAGAATAGGTGCAAGTTGTAACACGTTCAGCAGCACTTTTCCTGTCCTCGGTACTGACCTTACCATTGAAGCACCAGGATAATTTGGAAGAGCTGCTGAAGACAACCCACTAAATCATATGAAGAACATCCCAGCGAGTGGAATACACCAGGTTTCCCTCCCTTACCTTCCTATTCAACTGCTATTCAAGTCTGTAGGCAGTGTTTCACTGAGCAAAAAGACCAGAGTGAAGCCACAAAGAAATGTTATAGGGTAAAGAGTAGGAATAAATAGTTAAAGAGGGTCAGTTTTCCCTGCTAATTCCTTATCAATAGTCAAGCTGTAAGCTAAGGAGATGCATCCTTAACCTGCAGAATTGATCACCAGACCTTTTCCATTCTGAATTGTAGTAGAATTATTACATGAACTCATTCCTTAACATCATAATACTATTCAGAAGCCACCACTTAAGACTGCTTTGGTTTTTAGTGTCCTTGCAGTCACTTCTTGATCTCCCTGCAGGAAATCATGTGAAGTAGATGACCAAGTCTGGCAAATTGGTGACACTGCTATGGATTTTATGCTGTTCTTGTATAACACAATGCATATAAGACAAATCAACAAAAATCCCTCATTATTCTTTAGTAGAATTCCAGTAAAATTCTTAATTCCAGTTAGAGTTTCTTCTTTCCTCAGCTTAGCATCATTAGTCAATGTATTTTATAGCAGGAACAGTCAGTGGTTGATGAGCTGCTTGAAGGCTGTCTATGGAGTTCAGTAGTTTTGACAAGAAAAAAAGTTTGGTAACTGCTTGGCAGAGGCCTGATTTTGAACAACACTCACCAAAAATTAAGACATACGTAACGTGCTATACTTTACTTCCAAACAAAAGAGAAAATATGAGTTACTAATTTGCAATTTTTTTTTGGATGAAAAGGGAGTCGACCGACTACAAAACCTTGAACAGCAAGATACTCCAGACACCTTTAGCTGAAAATGATAAAGACTGCAGAGCAAGAGCACTTACTTTATTCCTATGGGAGACCTGACTGGCTGTGCAAGTCTGGGGGAAGGACTAAGCACCATCATTTCCATGGATACGTTTTTCACACAAGTAATTCCATGAAAACCCTTGAGCATATGGATGGTCCCCTACTAACCTGCCCCAAACTCAGTGCCTGACTTCATCATTGAATCAATGCATGCAGCTTACAGCACCAAAGCTGTATATTCTCATAGAAATTTTCCACCTCTCCAATAAGCATGTCTTCTGAGTAACCCCCAAGCTCCTGCAACTTGCTCTTTTTTCCCACCCTCAATAATCCATCTTGTACCCAGGGTTAAAGTCAATTTAAACCTGCAATATTTATTAACATTTCTATTTAGACTTACCTAGGACATTGGCAAAGCTCCAAGATAAGCAATTAGATTCAAACTCTGAATTCCTCTGTTTTAAGTAAAATATATTTCGGTTTATTTATAGCCATTATATCAATTTTATCTGATGATTTATAGAAATCAGGTCCAAGTCATCTCTGTGGAACTCAGAGTCAGCATCTATGTTATCAGCTTTGAACTTGCAAAATAAGGACGGAAGAGTCAGTAGGGTCAGTACTTGCAAAGCAGGTTGTCGAGATGCTTTCTAACATGGTAACAATTTAATAGGTGTGCTTCTTCCTAACCTTATCCAAAGCTCCTGCAACGTTACACTATTTTACAGCTGCCAAGGAATTTCCGGCAATGACCAGCCAAAGAATAGCTGCCCCCAAGGAACAGGATTCCAAGTATTTGCCATCACACAGGAGCAAGTGCCTTTTTTCCACATTAGCAGCCTTTTACTCGAGTTCAGTGTCATTTCTAAACACTTCCCACACACATCAATTGCTGTGAAAGAGGCAAGCTGTACTCTGAGCCTTCACATTGCCACTTGGCTGTTTAAGTCCTATGGGAAGCTGTAAAGGATGGAAACGTGTAAAATGCATTTTCACCCTCACTTGGACCCTGGAGAGGTCACTTTCTAAGGAAATAGTGTTAACTGATATCGTTATTGTGTAATTTAAGCAGAACACAATAACCTGAAGCTCTGGAAAAATTCCAAACACTAAGAAACAATCTTGCAGACAGGAAAAAAAAAAAAAAAAGAAGATCCCCCTTGCAGTGAGAGATGGTGCAGTACCATGGTCATTTCAATGGACTGTTGCATGTAGTTTAAACAAAATGGGCTTGTCTTGGTGCCAGTTTTTGTCACCTCTGACAACCAAACTCTGAGGCTTCACCTTTACCATTCTGACTAGTCCACAAGCTGGAGGGAAAAGGGACCATGGCAGAACTGAGCAAACACTGCTGCTGGGGAAGGGGCAGTTGAATGTCAATGGCTCAGAAGAAAAGATAAATGGTTACCCCTGACAACAGGGATTAACTTCCATCTTCTCTACATGCACAACTTGCTTGATCTGTTTCCAAGTAAGATTCATTCCAACACAGGACAAGAGAAGCAGACTCCATAAGGTAATTTCAGCTAAGCATCCCTAGATGGCCAGCTAGCCAAGTAAACCAAGGAATACAACACATCTAATATAGAAGAAGCTTTTAGAGCTTAAGGAGGATGGATTTTAGAGCACAGATGTACAAAACAGAGGAGAGGGAACAGTTCAATGAGAGGTCTAGTTTAAGCACCTCTTTCGATTTCAGGTACACAACAGTACCATGGCGTCAGGCAGTCTCAGGGCAGAAGAGTTACTCCACACTAGCCTGTGGGGATCACCAAAGAGAAAAGGAAAGGTGTGTCAACACAACCTGACAGCTGACAAGAACAAACAATACAGGAACGGACACCGGATCTCCACAGACTGCCAGGAGAAGATAGTTACAGTTAGACTAACAGGCTCCAGACTACACCCAGGTCAGTGCTATCCACCAGGAGCCAAAGCAGGTTCAGACATCAAGATAATCTCACCACTGCCTTAAAAGGAGTGGAATTAATGACTACCAGCATGAAGACCATAGTTTTGTGAAAGGTCAAACAGACGCTTCCTGTCAAGCAACAGACCCTGCCCAAGTGACATCAACAGCATCAAATGAAACTTCCCACTAGTCCTCCTCTGCTGAAACAAGCCCCAGTTCCCATGCGGTTCTCAATGCAGACATACAAAGGTGACATCTCCCATCCACCCTGGAAGGCCAGCTAAACTTATGCCAGTCACTGACATGAAATAAGAAGAGGACACGCTGCTCAAAGTGTTGCTACTTGGCCTAGCAACCCTAGAAGTGTTTAGTTCCTCCTTACCAGCATGAGAAGGAACTGTTGGTGTACAGTTTCTCTAACTCTTGATCGTCTTCTGCACTACTGAGACCACACAGATAAAATAACAGCACGGACTAAAATAAAGGAGAGGAAAACACAGCTCTTCTCATTTAACCTTAAACCACACTGCTCTTCTATACTAGTCCAAGAAAAGTTTTGTTTGGGTTTCGTGCTTAATTTCCCTACTATATTATGGTAACAAACTGAATCTGCAGGCTCAGAGGGAATGCCACCCAAAGGACATACTTCACCTCCAGAACTGTTTGCCACAGCACAGTATCCCCTGCGTTATGGTTCTGGGTGCCTACCAGATATGTGCCTATTCAGAAGAATGTTTTGCTTACCCAGCAAAGCACCTTTATGGAAGGACAACAAATGAGTTAGATTTCTGCCTAAACTATCAAGTGCAGGCCATGGTCCCCTCTCACTGTGTCTCTGCAGTAGAAAGAGCAGCAGAGAGCAGACATGGATGTCTGTTGAGCATCAGGTACCACAGAGGACACCCTTAGAAAGGGCAGACTGAATGGCTGTTAAACAAAAGTTCAATCCATGCTTTCAAAAGCACGAGCACAGCTAAACAACTAAGGGGAGATATGTACCTGTACAGGAGGATTGGACTAGATGACCTTTAAAGGTCCCTTCCAACCCAAACTATTCTATGTTTCTATGATATTGTGCCAGTTTCTGTGCTCCCTTCTTATCTAGTCTTAGAAAGAGTCACAGAAGTGAATTAGATGAGAATCTTATTCCAAGACCCTCTTAATGCTGCTTAAAAAAAATTAGAGGAAATATAAGCAGAGACATTTTCAGACATCTTGAAGAACCCCCATCTAAATCAAATTCTTCCAGTAGGAAATACCCAACTGGACTGATTACACTCAACTTTTGACAGGCTCCAGGAGAATTTTGAGAGACAATGGATTAGACCTCCTAGGTTAAAGGATATGTTCAGTTTGAAATAAGCCACAATAGCATTTCCAGATATTTAAACTATGTAGAAAAGAACAGCTTGGCATGCATAAACCTTCCTGAGGTACTTTATCTTCTTAAAACTGTGACATCTGTGGTCTGAGAAGCACAAACGCTCCTTTGGCAACCACAGGCAGCTGCACAGAGCTCTGCAGATTTGGAAACCCATCTCTCTAAAGAGAACACACCAAAAAAACTTCTTCCATTTGACAATGCATGTGTCACCTGGCAGGAGAAGGTCACACAGTCCCACAGAAGCAGGCATTGTGCAAGGGTGTATATGAGTGTTGTGCAGGTGGTGTGCTATGGCCACAGAGACGAATATTTGCTTCTACTCCAGTCAAGAAGCAGCAGCAAGATCACAACTGCTCAGAGTAATGGTTTTGTTGTTGAAGGATTATCCTCAGTTTAAAGAAACCAGATAATTCTTGTGTTTGCTTTTGTATTTTTCATAGACATGAAGAACTGCTGTAAAGTACCCAAGGTATCAGAACTGGAAGAAGCACTAGGTTGAGGGCATCACTGTGAAGAAACTGAACTAGATCCAACATATTACCTGTGCAGGTATCAAGTCTAGTTATTTATCTTTAAAACCCACATTTACAAAAGCTGCACGCATTCTCTAGTCTGCAAAAACAAAAGGTTCTCCAGGATAACAGGTTCTGTCTATTTTAGATAATGGTTTATCAGACTAGATTGTGGTTGCATCCTCACAGGATACCCCCTAATCTCTCCCAGTCTAACCTCTCCAGAAGAATTCTGACACCCAGTAGTAAAAAGCATGCTTCCACACTGGTTGAACTCAGTCGTCCAGAGGCCCCACTCTGGTGAACACCTTGAAGAAACAGAAAAATGCTTCTGCAGACCAGAGAGGCTACAGGCAGAGAATACAGATCACAAATTCAGGGGCATCGGTGGGGATCTAAAAGGTAATTTTGCGCTTCTGCCTCATTCCACTGCAAATTCTTTTCATCAACTAAATTCAGAGTGCAAGGGTAGCAGGCAGATGACAACAGAGAAGTCAGGGTAGAAAGTCAGGGTGGATGAACCACAGAGAAACATAATGTCATGTTGAGTTTCCAAGCCTGAGTTTCCCTTATTGTGCGGATAAACTGTCTACTTTCCCCGCCTGTATGACTGTGAAGGGATGGAAAATATTGAATGCATCACTGTAATTAGAGAGCACATGATGGAGTTATCTTCACCATGACTGATCTGTGGAGACACACAAAGTAGACCTTCAACACAGACTGGCTATTCTTTGTAGACAATGTATACAAGTAGGGAAAGACACATACTCAATTCCTTCCTTACACACCAGAAAGGCTCAGCAGAAATCTTATCAACATAACACAACAAGATGCAAACCAAATCAACTGCATTAATGTATTCATCTCCTCCCCCACTCTCAGGATTCAAACTTTTTTTTTTTATTTAGGAAAAGTAATTTGTAATTAATGGTAGAAGACACTTAGAAACCCCAAAGCTCTAAACAGAGTTATACCATCAACCATTTGGAGAATTAAGGCATGCAAATATATAAACTATGAACTCCCCAAATCCCTGCAAGAATCTCTGATTGCAAGCAACAAGATGCACAGCATCTAAATAATTTGTATAAATCCTCAGTCACTATGTGAACAAACCCAGCTATCTGAGTTTCATCCATGTGCTCTCCTTGGCTATAGAGCAGCAGTGTTTCTGTAGTCAGGATGCCTGAATTATGAAGAAGAATTAATCAGCCTTGAAACAAAGCCTGTTTCTTTCATCAGTTTCTCATTAATGGCTACAGATAAAACAAATGAAGAGCAGTTTTTATCCTCATGCTGTGTTGGTCCTCCTCTGGTGAAGGCAACATTAAAAGTTTACTTTGATAAGCTAACTGAACAGGGTACCGGGAGCCACACTAGGATCTTTTTCCAGAGATCTACCAGCTGGATTAGAAGGACCAAGCACCACCAAAGCAGACCAGAACACCATCAACCTAACATAGATAATGCACATGCACATGTTGTTTCAGCAGTTATGCTGGCTTCAGATGTCTCTAAACAGACATTTGGCAATAAGCTGGGAAAGTGGAAGCTCTTTTAAATAGGCTTTATGTTGAGACAAGTCACTTGACCAATGTCTCAAGTTTTCAATTTAGTGGAGGTAGCAGAGGTTGTCCTTTCCTGCACCATTTTGAGCACAAAGGCATCACTAAATAGATGTCATATTCTTTAACATCTTTCCATCTCATGTTCAGGAAGGTTTTCACTTTCACTTGAAAAGAGTCTGTATGATACCTGATGCACCAAGAAAACCAGGTGATGCCCATCCCCTCAATCTAGGAAGAAATTTGTGTGACTGAAATGCTGTCAGTTAACACATTTAGCAAGTTTACCATCTAAAGAACAAGACAAGTCTTCAAGAGATGGATTTTTTTTCTAAGATAGGCCAAATTCTGACTCCTGCATGACTTATTTTGCCCCTTTCCAGCAATCTAATTATACCACAATATACAGCATCATTGTAACACTCTAGTCCTTAAATCCAGCTGGTTTTAAAGTCTTTGTTAAGCTTGTATAGTTCCAGCTGATGCCTTCACAGAACCTCCCAGCCTCCTTTGATATTCAGTGTCTTCTGAGAATCCACAGCATCCTGCAGCCTACCAGGTCCAGAGAGCAGCATGGATTAATCATCCTCTGTGTTGCAGGAAACATCATTCAGAGGAATCCAAGACAATGCCTTGAATGTGAGATTTTAAAGTACCAACATCTATGACACAACTTGTTGTAATTTCATTATTACAAATCTGTCATCTGCAGGCATAAACAGTGGAATTCTGGCCATCTATAGAAGTGACTGCTAAACAGGGGCTTTTATGAGTAGCTGTGTGACAGTTTACTCTAACTGCCTGCTTTTAGCTTCTTCTTATAACCTTCTCATAACCCTAAGTGTTATGTAATAACATTCTTGATCGTGCTTTTTTCCCTGAGAATTTCAGTACATTTCACTAACTTTGTGCTGTAATCCAAGTGTTGTCCACCACAGGTAAAGCAAAATGTTGTTTGTGAGGAGGATTTATTATTTCATCCTTCTTGAACAGCAGAAGCAGGGCTATTTTAGGAAGGGAAGAAAAAAAAAAAAAAAAACCAAAACAAAGCAAAAACACAACACCCAAAAGCCCAGCCAACCAGAGTTACACAGGCTGTACCACTGGCCAAGTTAGTTTCTCAGATTTCAAGAAAGTCCCTTCTCATCCTATGGTTCATATTTTTCAGATGCTGCCCTGGTTGTTCAAACCAATCCCATAGAGAGCCAGTCTGCCAAGTACTAAGCACCCAACCCTTCCTAGAAACCTGATATCTTTCCTGTTACACTGGACTACAGAGACAACCAAAAAGTATCACTTGTCAAAACGCTGCACTCCACAGCCCTGCACATCCACAAAGTCCAGTATATTTCCTGTTTTCTTTGATGTGCACCAATTACTTCCACACTTGTATTATCTCTATTTACAACTCACAGTGACTTTTGTTAGATTTCATTACTCTTTCTACAACACAAAATTTGACAGATTAAGATGATTTGTATCTCATTTCTGTCTCCTTGAGGGATGGTATGTTTGCCAGTTCACCACAACAGTGTTAATAATTCATCTCACAGTATAGTCCTGTACTGTTAATGTTAGAAAACAAGAGAAAGATTTGTGTTTTCCAGAAGAGATCTCTATGAACAGAACATACACAGCTGTGCCAAACCTTCTCCACAACCACCTTATTATACCTTGTAACACAGCCACACTTCCTATCTGCTTGCCGGATTGAAAAAGAAGGTATGGGATGACAAGAGAAAAAAGCCTACAAAAATCTTTTAGTGACTCAGTAAACTCACAACACATTTTTAGGACATCTGAAATCCAATGCTAGGACTTCCAAAGGCAAAAATATTTAAGCCATTATCGGAGGGGAGAAAAAAAAACAGAAAGGAAAAAACCCACTAACTTACAGTGAACAATTTGTCTATCCCTGAACATTCATAGTACAGGGTACTGACTATTTTGGCATGTTATCTCCCAAGAGGAAAAGCAATGGGAGGAAAATTGATTTGCTCTGTCATGCACGATGAAGCAACTGCTCATCTCAGGCAGTCACATTTTATTATGCTCTATCAAAGTGTAACGCAGCATTTTCAGCATGAAGAAAACCTTCATGCTCAACTTTAAAGAGCCCGGAGACTCAATCTTCGGCAGTCATGTGTTTAAATGTTCAAATTATGCCAGAAAAGGACAATATGGAAAGCAATTAAAGCACTTTTGAAATCAAAAAGCATCTCCTCTCTGATGTAAGGCAGATTAAAGTAATGTTTCAGGGTCAGACAATGATGTCTAACACTGTCTGCATCTGAAGGCAAAGATAATCCAGTCCTCAGAGGGAATTCTCTTCTGTGGTTATGTACAAGAACAGGACCTGGGATAATAACACTCCACAAAAGCATCTTAGTAGCAAACTCACTTCAGGATGCACCACTCCCTTTAAAGTCCATGGGAATTGGGTACCTAAAAAGCTTCCTCCCTCTCTCCCCATGTTATTCATTCTCTGGCAGAGTATCTGTTGTTTATTCTTTTTACACTGACCTAAATGCTTTACCATAGGCAGCAGACATGTATCATGGGCCCTCTCCTGGGCAATACAAAGCTCAGTAAGGGTGTAATTCAGTGTATAATGTTAGTCATTGCAAAGCATAGCAGGGGCAACATCAGGTATCGCTTCTACATGAGGAAGAGATCAGGGAATTGCCTCATGCCTTCCTAACGTGCAATACCCACAAATATAGGGAAGTACCAGTAACAGACACACAGGATTAAGTCCACCAAGATCCTAAAGGTGACTGAACCTTAAGTTACAATTTTGTCTCATAAGTTTATGGAGGATACAGACAATCAAGTTTACACTATGAAGCACCATAGAATACTACTGAATTTTAGCATTTGCTTAACTTAATTTTCCAAGCAATTTGCCAGTTGGACGAATAGCAGCATTATTCCATGAACAGGTACCTAAGAGACAGAATTTCTTTGCATTGCTTTTAGAGTTTACCTATTCAAGGCAAAATTTGTCCAAAAAGGAGGGAGGAAAAGACAGTTTCTCAGGTATTGTAGAGGTTCAACTCTAAAAAATTAGTAGAATGGCAATAATAGGATGCTAGAGAAATTTCTTTTTTTTTCCCTCTCCAAATACGACCTTAAAAATTCTTCATAAGAAATAATCTTTCTGAAAGTTTCCCAGCTGAGTCACCTGGAAAAGAGAAGTGGTTCCCAATTTGCAAGGTCTCTGTTTCTCATATCTCTCATCTTGCTTCCAAATGGGAAGGCTGGACCCGTCCAGCCTAACATTTACTCTCTGCAAGCTGTGACTGTCTCAATACTAATTAAGGAGATGCAAATGTATTGCCAAATGCATTTACTGTTGATTCAGTCTATGGCTTCCCTGCTCCTTCCAGGACATATTAGCATCCAGTCCAACAGGAGCTGACGCATTTCCCCAAAACTACAGGGGCAGGGCTCAACCTCCAATGCCTAAAGCCTTTGCTGCCACTGAAATGCCATACAAAGATAATTTCCACAAGCTGCAGAGTAACCTTACAGCTGTAGCCGAGTGTCAGAGCAGATACATTCACCTCTATCACAGCCATGCACATGCCCTGCTTCCACAAACCTCTGACCAGCAGAGTAACATTTCCCTTCATTTTAGGCAAAGTGAAAAACACAAACGCATGCCATTTTTAAAAATATCTCTTTCCTTCAGCAAAGCCTGGAGAAAATACTTGGGTTCTTGCTTGCACAAATACACAGTGCATGCAGCACTAGCAGTGGCATAAGTGGCCCCAGGAGAGCACAGAAAAGCAAGAGAATATGCAGAAGCCCTCTCAAACCCAACCATTAGGAAAGGTCTGCTGACACAGGCACATACAACTCTACACGCTCAGCTCAACGACAGACCTCCTGCAGCACTCTGAATATGCCCCAGGCACATGTGTATGAAAAGGCCCAGAGTTTGCCAACTGCTGGAAAGAGCTCTGGGAGAGAAAGACAGACAGGAGAGGATGGTAAGCTGGCACTGGTCCCTGACACCCTCTGGGGGCTGCAAAGAAAGCACTAATTCCCCTGCAATATGGGTTACTCTTAAAAATTTAAGCCTTGAAATGACTGGCAATGCTACCCCACTGCACTACCTGGTTATCTGCAAAGGAAAACACAAGCCAAGAGCTGTCCAGGGGGACAGCAGAGCCCTGCTGAGGTGAGCTGGGGTGAGCCACCGCTGCAGCAGCCTGGCAGAGGGAGCTGGAGTCCAACTACACCCAGAAGCAGCTCCAGCCCATTGGATCCATCCATCCTGGAAGTCCAGACTAGTAGGGAGTCCTAAGAATAAAGAGAGAGTATAGCCCAAAGCACAGCTGACTGGGTCCTGCTGCTGATGCCAAGTGCAAGGACTACTCCGCCATACTTACCTATTTTCACATTTTGGGACCTTCACCAGGTCTCTAGTCTGCCTAAATCCTCTCTCTTCAAGCTCTCAATACCCTAAAGTGAAGTAACCCACCTGGAGTTAACAAATCCTTTGACGAGCTTAGAGACAGTCTTGGCTGTTACATCTCCCCATTCCAGAATATTTCCATGACATGATTCAGTTATTTCTGTTCCTAACCATGAAAATAAATACAGGGCTGAACTCATTAAAATCTTCCAGAGCCTTTGATGTAATTTTAAAATATATATTACCTCACTTCTGTTCTTACAGTTCTCCTGGGCTGAAGTGACACAGTTTTCCAACTGCTCTGTCACACAGGTTGGCATGAGTCAGCTTCTCCCTCTGCACAGCAAAGCAAGGTGATCTTTTTTTAATGTTGTAATTCTTAACACGGTCTTCTCTACTTAATAGTCACTATGTCCTCTATTGGGGAATAAGAGCTGCCAGTGCTTTACCCAATATGTGGCTGTGCAGGAGCTAAACCCCTGCTGCTGAACTGCTCTCTGCCAGCTTCTTACAGCACCCTTCTTCTGCACACCTTCTCACAGCCCCTGTAACTCTCAAAAGTATCACAGTCACTCCCTTCCCTTAGAGCGATGCTGTTGCCCATTTAAAGGTAACTCTTTAGGGACTAATACTCTCCACTCACTTTGGCTGGAGTCAAATAGATACGGAATGAATATCACTGCCCCTGGACATCTGTATTCAGACACCTTTTGCATTCCTCTTTGAATGCTCCAAAACACAATGTGGCAATAATTCCAAGCCGTTTCTTAAAAAAAAAAAAAAAAAAAAAAAGACAAACAAAACCCACAAAACAAAAATCCAACCAAACAAAAAAAGTTCTGCCAAAAGAAAACAATTAAAAACAGCACTGTGATTTACCTACTTTGGAAATGCAGTTCTCACTTTTCTCTTGCAAAATAACTACCTTAAAAATAGGATCTTTTTTAAAAGTAAGGACATCCTGGAGGGTATACCTAGATCATCCTATATCCCAGTAGGACTTTAAGGTGAAAACACAGCCAAGGCTAACACACAAAATACAGGTTATGGATATCAAAGACTAATAAAGAAAAAAAAAACAGCATTAGGGAAACAACATTGGGGGGGGGAAGGGAAGCAAAACACACAACAAAAAATAGATTTTCAGGCTAGTCAGCAAAGTCACTCATTGCAGTGCTACCCAGAAAGTGTGAGGTTGGGGGCGGGACAGGAAGCACATTTAGAAAACTAGTTTGTTTGACAAGCTGAAAACATTAAAATGCATGTTTTCAACTGCAAGGACACAAGCAAGAAATGCTATGCATGTTCACTTTACTGGATGTCACATCTTGCCAGTCAGTTTAGAGGTTGTCACCGTAGGACATCACATCCCCTAATTCCATTCTGTGGCATGGCAGTGGTCTGTTCTCTAGCTAAGCTGCAGCACTGAGACTCTGCAGTAAGAAGGCATTACCTCAATTTTCTCTTCCACAAGGAAAGCAATCAATATTTTATGATGAAAATCCCTGGCTCCCATTCCTATAGCTTTGTATAGTTACTTTTTGCAGTTCACATACTGACGCTGTTTCTCATCCCCTGCCCACGTGAAGGGCAGCTAAGTGTTATCTATTCCATATTTTTCAAAGATTTTGGGATTAGTTACTTGTACTTCCATTCCGTGATAGGAAGCCATAAAACCTCCATATTGTCCAGAGAGAAAACAACTCTAGCTCTGAGGAACAGTTAACAACACCCTCCTTTTGGAGGTTCTGAAAACAAATACTCAGCAAAACCTCGTGTTTAGGTAGAACAGTTGCACAGATGAGAGTCCTCCAAACAAAATCCCAACTCTGCCATAAGCATTACAGGACATGAAGTGGGAAGCCAATGTCCTGGGAATGACTGCAGAAAGGGGTCACAAACACAATCCCCAACAGCCACAAGAACACATCCTCCACACATGAGCATTTTCCATTCTGACCTGAAGAGCTTCTTGTTCTATGGAACTGATTGACTATCACAGCTAAAGCAGCTGTGGGTGGGGAGATAAGAAGAGCTGACTACACACAAATGTGGAAGAGGGATCTTTTAGCCAACAGATCCTTATATATCTGTTAAATATCCCTGAGCCTTGTTCATGCTACCAAGGTCACAGCAGTGTAGCACTGTACCTGCCATACTCTAAGCACAGTCAAGGATGTTTTGATCCTCAACTATCCCTAGACCAATACTTTCCTATTATTGTTTTAGGGCATTGCTTCAGTTTAAGTCACCTGCGGGTTCTGTACATGTCAGACATACCTAGGGCTCCCAAGGGAACACACACTTTGTATCAGTAAGATCGCTCTTTTGCTGGCTAAACTCAATCCAGATCTCTAAATGAAGAAAACTGAAACATTACAAAATCTTTGGCCATCTCACTGCATTTATACCAGCACAGACAACTATCATCCTTGACTAATTTCCCATCCTGACATGAAACATTAGCAAGTGTCTAATGTCAATCAAGCTTAAAAGGTCACCAGCTACTTGCTCAGTATTTAAAAGGATCTCAAATTTTTCACAGAATATTGCTATGTCTTCTCCATACAGCCCAGTAATGCAGCAAATTTAGCCCTGACACAAGATTTCAGGAGCTTTTTTGTTGTTATTGCTCATTTTTAAAAAAAGGGTTCTCCAAGCAGAGATCATACAACCTGAAGAAAATTATAAGCCAACACAGGGTCTTTTCAAACTCAAAACACTGTTTGCTCTCACTTCTCAATCAAGTCCTTTGGCTAAATTTCCAGGCCATTACAAAGGGTATTAGAATTGTGACAGTGTTTTCCTCACATTTTTTTTAATTAAGAAATTATGGAAAAGCAATTTCTGGAAACAGCATGAATTAAACACAGTGCTTACAGTTCTCAGCCTTTTCAGCCAGCTCAAAAAGGTTCAGCAGGCTTTCCGTGGAGCCATACTACCAAAGCTTCCTCAGCATTTAGCTTCTTTTCCTGCCATGCCCTCTACCTTACCCCTCTGCTGCTTTTCTGCTCAGAAAAATACTCACAAAAATAACCAATGAAACCTCTGTATGTTGCAAGCTGAGGCATGAAGTCGCGGACAGGAATCTGGTCATGTCAGGCAACTGTTTTCAGAAAAGGAACTGTACTCTAACATTTTTATTCGAGACCAAACTGTCTGTCTTCTATCATTGCCCACCACCCCAAATGCTCCTACAAAGCAGGTCAGGCAGAACTGTATATAAAACTGTGAGCAAGAAGTTTTCCTCAGCAGCACCATGGCAAAAGTGCTGCAAAAAAGTCACATTTTGCAAGCCTGGGCTCCCTGCTCTTGATAAGGAGATAAAACACCTACAGACCAATGGAACTGGGCCACAGAAGCTAAAGTGAGAAGTTAAGCAGAGTTAGGCTGAACCCTAGGACTGGAGGGCAAGAGCTCATTACCAATGGCAACAACTTTGGAACAACTCGTTACTTCCTACCTGCCTTATTCCAAATCTTCCACGCCCAAGGAACTGATTAACTCTCATTCAGGCAAAAATCCCCAAAAGGCAGCGAATGTGCTGGGGGAGGCACAAGTGAGGGAAAAAGACAAAAAAAAAAGGAAAAAAAAATGGATGGCTGGAGCCTAGTGGCTTACATGCAGCTTAGATGAAGGTAGACCTTATAATTTTCCTTCCATGGATTTTAACAGCAGCAAGAGCCAGGGCTTACTCAATTCAGATTCCTAAAAATAGCACTTGCCTAAGTAACCACAGAGGACCACATGGGGCTCTATTTTCCTTAACTAGCTTTTGATCTAATGGAATTCTTCAGTTAAGTAAAAGAAGAAACAGGGTCTTTGTGGTGAAAGCACATGACCAGGAGTTAGGAGAACTGGCTTCCCCTCCACACTGCTACGGATTTGTTGTTTAGTCTTTCGTGCAAAACAATGTAGCTCATAAGGTACGCTTCTACCTCAGACCAAAACCTGTGACTACATTTAAAAGCTGAAACATCCGTGCCAGCTTTGCTCCTTCCAGCAGGCCAGCCAGCCATGCAGCCAGAGCTCAATGTTCTATCTATGAGCCAGACAAGGATCCAAACAATTAGCCTGGTTGCACTCCACACCTCCTAGCTCCACTGGCTGCAATAGGGCTGATGTTAAGAAAAGTTTTGGTACATCTCTGCGCACTGCATTTATCCTTCTGCACTGCGTTGTAGCACTGTCCTTTGCACTTCTCTTGCCTCACACAGGAATTGAAAATAAACCTTCTTATAGATGCAAATGCAGTTCATTAAGCACTGGTAAAGCGTTTGTTTAGCACCCAAAGATGCTCAGATACCACAGCAAACCAACGCAGTTGAAGCACCCAACGCAAGGAGGCAGAGCAGCAGCTCAGCGAGGCTGGGAAGCGTGAGAGCAGAGCGGAAGCGACACATGCTGGTATTTTAAACAGTCAACAAGCAGAAAGTAACCTGGTAAGACCTCTGAGACCTTGACCAAGATAGACAAGCTCTGCCCTGCCAGAACCGGCTGTTTTTTTAAGTTTGCAGGACCTTACCTGCTTCCCACACCCAGGAGAGGGCTGCAAAGGGCTCAGGGTTGAGATGCTTCCTCCCACCTTGTAACCTGACAGCAGAGAATAACACTTTCCCCAAATGCTTCCTTCCACCCTCCCTGGCCACTGTGTGAGCTGCTACAGCTCAAGGGATCAGGAGATGGGATTCCCCACCAGAGCAGGTTTAGGCAGAAGACACTGGACAGCAAAAGACAAGCTGACTGTAACAGCAAATTAACCCCTTCTCTGACTGACGGGAAAGTGAGCCAAGCCTAGCACGAGGAGACATTTGAGCAGCCACACTGCAGAGAAAGGACATAACACAACTGACAATACATTTAAACAATGCAAAACATCCTTCCCAATGCCTGCAGCAAGTCAGCCCTTATCCTAAAGATTCAATACACTTGGGCCCAGAAGCGCTTGCCAAGTTGTCAACATGGCCTTTGATATCAGAAAGCTTTGAAACCCCTGCCTTAAAGGCCAACACTTGCTTCTCCACCCTTATTTGAAATGCAAGATGCCTGAAAGCTATAGAACTATTTTAACACCGAACATGCAGGAGTCTACACCACAGAGCGGACACGTTTGCTGGGAACTGCAGTTGGAAAACTAACAAGTCCCCTACTGCTACAATAACCGTAGCTGCGTAACGGAAGACATGCCAGGGATCGCAGGAAGCTCAAGCCTTCCAGCGATTTCTGCAATCTCCATGGAGAGATCGGGCCAAGGAGCACCTTGTTTAAACCCATTCTAAATGCCAGGATAGCAAGGGATGTGGGACAGGGCAGAAAAATTGCCACCTTTTTCCTTAAAAAAACACAAATAAACAAGCAAAAAAACCTAACAAAAAAGCTTAAATGAAGTTTTGAACCAAATTGAGGCCTTTAAGAGTGTTTGTTTTGATTTGGGGGGGGGGGGAAATCAGTAAAATGTTATTTCCCCACACGTCAACAGAAAATGCATGCATCCCACCCTGCAACTCAAACATTGCAGCTTCATGCTTTTTCATCTAGATGTAATCCATTCTCTATTTTACTTCTATTTCTTTTCCAAGGGGTAATATTGATGTAGTTGTGATTTTCTAAAGTCAGAGGACATCCTCTTTGATCCCATGCTTTCTGAGTTTTCCCCCTTGACTTCACAGCTGAACACGCTGTATCCACAGCCACTCTTCGGACCCAGAAGGACTGCACAGCACACGAGATGCTAAGACCACATCATGTGCCACAATCCACTCACACCAACCATGATGGAACCCCAAGGCCCCAGCACCGAAATTTACAGCCACTCTGAACTCATGATTTCACTCCATACACAGCAGAACCATCCACCAACTTCTTTAAGTGCCCTTCTCCACAGACACATACAGAACAGGGCAGGACACGTTTCAGTAGGAGTCTGGTCTTCACACTTTGGAACAGTAATTTAGGAGCTGTAAGACAAGCACTACAGCTGGTTTGATCCAGCCTTTTACAAGCTTTACATTTTCACACTGATGTTATCAGCTAGTAAATCACACACATTGCAAGCAAAAGAATGTTTATGGTTTTCCTATATGCGTTCCTCACAACTCAGTGTTCCGGATACATTAATTGTTTTCTGTCAGTCATCTTTCCAATTAAGATCTGCTCCTTCCTTCCTTCCTTCTTTGCCAGTATGTTACACAAAATTTAGTTGCTGACATGTTCCAACAGGGACAAGAGGAATGATCAGTAGAGATTAAAGCATGCCATGCATCAGCCAACTTCTCAAACAACTGACAAAAAGAAACACAAAACATTTTGAAAGGAGAGGTTTAGAGAGATGGCAGCTCTCTTGTGATGGTTGGCCCCAAGATCATCACCATTTCAAGTGTCAAAAGTGTTTTATGGTTTCTTTTAAAAGACTGGCAATTGATCCCCAAAGATACACAAAAGAAGAGCCCACAAATGCTATATCTACATTTTATTAATTCAAATCAAAGCAAGACCAATTACTTCTTATAGCGCCATCTTTAATGTCTACTAAATAGCACTACAGGAGCTCTATTCTAGGTTACACAGGGGCAGGATCATCAATAAAACTAACACAAAGTTGATTGTGCCCTTATGGATCACTTTCATTAACACAAACATCTGAGCTGTTTTGCAGTCCTTAGGCATTTGTCAAGGACTCCAAATCAAGAGCTTTTCTGGTCATAAATATCTTGGTATAGAGTGTGCTATTTTAAGAGACCAGCACCTATCACACAACTCCAGATGAACAGTAAACAAACCATCCACTCAATTCACAGAGTAGCTAGTGGTAGGTTATGTTTTTAAATAAAGATGCTACTGATTGTAAGTAAGTAAAGTAAGTGGCCAGTCTTCGCGAACGAAGATCTGGGAAAGGTCTTTTTACCTTTCAAGCCTGCGCAATGGATTTT